>JAUCEE010000016.1:2400000-3000000 GCA_033558005.1 Phytophthora taxon juncus
TAGATGTGTTTTTTTCACACGTCCGATACAATTGTGCTGATAAAGCGCATGTAATATAGGGATTGTCCATTTGGGAGGCGACGCGTGATGGGATTCCAGTCCCAGCTGGACTTGGGGACAACGCGGATTGCGAGTGAGGTTGAAACTGCAATCCCGCATTGCCAAGCTTGTCACTGTGTCGACATTTTAGCGCCTTCAACATTTCTCTTTCTCATTACAGTAGGTATTATGCCATTAACACGCGATCGACGACTCGTTTTCAGGTCTTACAAAAATCTCAAAGAACCCACACATGAGGGCTGCTAGGTGCAGTTGTCGATGTCGCCTGCCTAATGCTTCCACTTCGAAAAGAGAGAAAGAGTATGCGGGCATCAGTCTAACGTGTAATTTATTCAGCGACGGTATCAGATCGTAAAGTTTACGAAGTAAACGCATCGAGTGCTGTAAGAGATCAGCGCGAATGCCAAGTGCGCGCGTACACAACGCGAGAAAGTGTACCGTAATCCGGGAAATTGTGAGCTGAGAGATCAAAAAGAAAGAAGGTGCTAACGCTTTTTTTGTAAGTTTTTCTTACTAACTCTGCTGCTGCTGCTGTTGCTGCTGTTGTGTGGCGCTCTCTACCCTCGTGAAAACTGCACCAAGAGCATCAATATTTTCTCCAGAGCGCCCGTGGAAGCCGCTTATCTGGAAGCCCTCCGGTGCAGTCACGATAGCACTAGAATCTGTCTGGGTACCTCCCTCCACAGAGCGACCATTATTCGTACCGAGTTTCAGGTAGAAGATACGTGTCCTGTCGTTCTTCTTACCCCAGTGTGCCTCCATAGTTGTGATGTATTCGCCCGACTCGAGCGCCAACTCGTTGGGAGTGCCACCGGTACCCCCGTGAGCAAGAGTACTTTCGGTGGGATCGGACACCACAAGCGTCACGCCGTCAACGCGATCACCTGCTCGGATTGTGACTGCGCTGACGGTTTGACCAGCAGCAGCCAACCCAACGTCGGTGAAATGAGTACCATGAGGTCCACCCACTGCATTACTGAGATGAATGTCCGGGTTAAGCGTCCAGGAGAACGTCGAGGAAATGGGAGGGTGATCAGATAGTGGCGAGCCATCTTTGCCCAGGAACGCCTCGTTTTCGTTGTTCCACTTATCCAGGGTCAGCGTAATGTAGTTGTTGCCGCGGAACATGATCTTGTCAACAACCTCGCAGTCGTTCGTCATTTTCGCCGTCTCGCACTTGATCGCTTCCGCGCCCTTCTCAGGAGGCTCGCCGTTCCGAATGCTCTGCACCCAGCCGTCTGTGAGCTTTTGGCCCTCGATGAATTCACGGATAGTATCTAACTCACGAGTGTAGCGAGTGTTAGTGTCTCCCATGACGATAACGGCATTGTCTGCCGAATTCTCGCTCATGTAGTCACTCAGCTGCTGCAAGTTTGAAGCGCGCGCCTTCTGGTCAGCGTCGGTGACACCGGCATCCGTGTGCAGGTTGTAGATGTCAATGGTAACTCCCTCTGCAAGCTGGACCTCCACAAGTGTGAAACCCTTCGGCGTCATGCAGTCGGCGCTATCAAAGTTGCTGCACTCGTTCCATTTGATTCGGTCTAAACTCGTGATATTTGTGAATGGCAAGTGAGACAGCGTGTTTAGACCACTTCCGAACGGAACGCCACCGCTTGTGGTGGTGCGGTATTCATGTGAGTTCTGGGAGTAGAGCTCGGCATGATAGTTGAAGTCCTCTTGCACGTTGACGACACCCCAGTCTCCAATACGCTTGCCCATGTCCACGCTGTAGGTACTTGGATCACCGCTTGAGAGAAGGGCTGGCAGTCCCGCCACGTTGTAGCACATGACGCTGAAGGTGTTAGCTGACTGTGAAGTCATCGTCGGAACCCTTCGGCTATGCGCAGAGGACCAAATTGCAGACTGATGCCAGGTACCGTTCTAAGCTGAGTGAGGAAGATCATTTTTTTAATTTTTGTCGTGATTAGCCGCTAATCATTAGCGGGACTGCTTGCTGACAAAGGCCGCGCTTTTGTGAGCTTGGAGCAAACACAAGATGTGCTGCGTTACTTCGTGTGCAGAACGCTGCAATCCACGGAACAACCTCGTGGCACAAAGCTCGTGCCATGTTGAATTCTATCTCCCCGATGTGACTAATTTCGCCAGTACTTATCTATCCGTACGACAAATCCCTGTCCAAAGTTTGGATCACAGGGTCTTAAGGCCTAACACTCTGTATTCAAACCATTCTAACAAGTGGTGTGTGTGTGTGTGTGTGTGTGTGTGTGTGTGTGTGTGTGTGTGTGTGTGTGTGTGTGTGTGTGTGTGTGTGTGTGTGTGTGTGTGTGTGTGTGTGTGTGTGTGTGTGTGTGTGTGTGTGTGTGTGTGTGTGTGTGTGTGTGTGTGTGTGTAGTGGTGCGTGTGAGGGGGGGGGGATGTGTGCTTCGCAAGGTTAACCCTTTGTGTTCTTCTCGATGGTACAGTCACGATCCCATCTTGCTGACGGTAAACGGTAGGACACTTGTTCACGGCCTGGCGTAGCTGCCATGACGTACTACGTCGTAGCAGCTGCGCCAGTACAGGGACAAACTTTGGAGATTCAACGTTGATCTGCTGGCTATTCTCCATCTGGTTTGGCGGATTCGACAACAAGACACGTGCAGCGCGGCGAGGTGTGCATGCGTCAGGTCAAAAATACTCACGTTATTCGTCGTGGTTGCGCATGTGAGCTGCCAAGCATCCAAACCCAGCTAGAATATTACAGGGATCCATCAGTAGATATGTATCACAACAGTTTATGCTATCCAGTACAGCTGCAGCTGCGGCTCTGTTCAATTCACTATCGCTCTTCAGACAATGAAAAAGTTGACTAGTATTATACATTTCGTACCACATTTTAAACTTGTGGTTCATATCTGCGCGATGGGAGGTCCTCCCTTCGCCATCGCTGAATCGAGCTGCTCTTCGTATTTACAACTTTTCTCGGGCTTTTTTGAGTCTAATGTGTTTGGTCCTTTGTTTGAGGGGCTGTGGGGCTTCTGCATTTTAGACCAGGCTTGTCCGATTCCTCGAAACCCGGGTGTTTCAAAGCAGGAAAAGTTGTGCATCACGAGCGCAAAGTTGTTTGAAGGGGTTGCTGGACTATCCCTCCATCGGATGGCTTCCAGTGTGTTATGTACATGTACTGCGGTCATAAGTTCGTGTTAACCCCATGCGAGAAGTGCAGCGTGCACTCCATCAATCTCGATGATGGCACGTTGCTTGTGCTGATAGGCACCACGGCTTGTGCCGGATGAGCGTGACGCCACGGCACCGTAACACAGCTCTGTGCAAAATCTCGTGCCGTAATATGAGAGCAACAACCGCTTTCGCCAAAACCGCAGGTTTATTTCTTATGATGTTGAATACGAATTCAATGAAAAAAAAAAAAAAAATGCGTAGCAGTCGCTGCTAGTCTTTCGACTCGGGGCGTACACTTAGCTGCCTAAACAGAAATCTTGGTCCAGATTGCGCCCAGTGCGTCAATCTCATCGCCATCCCGACCGTGGAAAGCGCTCAGCTGGTAGCCATCAGGAGCGTTTTGTGTCGCGCTCTGATCGGTCGTGGTTCCCCCGGACAATGTGTTACCCAGACTGGTCTTAAACTTAAGGTAGAAAATGCGCGTGTGGCTGTTGTACTTGCCCCAGTGCGCCTCCACTGATGTGATGTACTCACCAGATGAAAGCGTCAGCGTCTTTGCAGTACCGCCAGTGCCTCCGTGCGAGAAAGTCTTCACGGTAGGTGCGGAGACCGTGAGGCTCACTGCATCGACACGTGAGCCTGCTCGCAGCGTGATAGATTTCACTGTCTGCCCACCCGCAGCCGATGCTACATCCGTAAAATGGTCTCCGTGTGGGCCTCCAACGGCGTTGCTGAGACGGATCTCCTCGTTGAGTGTCCACGAGAAGATTGATGAAATGGGTGGATGGTCAGACAGCATGCCTCCATCATCATTCAGGAATGCTGCATTCTCATTGTTCCACTTCTCCAGTGTCAGAGAGATGTAGTTGTTGCCGCGGAACAGAATTTTGTCCACGACCTCGCACGCATTCGTAATGTTGTTTTCGTCGCACACAATGGCGTCTGCTCCTTTCGTCGGGTAGACACCATTGCGGACATATTGTACCCATCCATCCGTGAGTCCTAGACCTTCAACGAACTCAAGAATGGTATCAGCAGAACGGGTGTAGCGGGTGTTCGTGTCGCCCATGACAATTACAGCGTTGTCAGCCGAGTTTGCGTTAATGTACTCACTGAGTTGAGCTAGGTTCGAAGCACGAGCGACTTCGTCGGCGTCGGTGACACCAGCATCCGTATGCAGGTTGTAGAGGTCGAACGTGACGCCATCGGCCACCTGAATCTCCAGGAACGTGAAGCCCTTCGGAGTGAGGCAGTCTGCACCGTCAAACGTGCTGCAGTCTTCCCACTTGGTGCGTGTGAGATCCGTAATGTTGCTAAACGAGTAGTTTGACAGCGTGTTCAGTCCGTCCCCGATCGGTACACCGCCGCTAGTCGCCGTTCGATACAGGTGCGTGTTTTCTGAGTAGATGTAGGCGTGGTAGTTGAAATCCTCTTGCACATTCACGACGTCCCAGTTGCTGATGCGCTTGCCAATCTCGACGCTGTTCTCGGACGGGTTGCCGCTCGACAGGATCTCCGGCAGACCGGCCACATTGTAGCTCATGACGCTGAACGAGTTCTCGGCCAACGAGCGCAACATCCTCGCGATAGAATGTCCGTAGTCGGCAGAAGACACTTATGCTCTCGATGGCAACTTGTGGAATGCCTTCTGCCTCGAAGCGATGAAGATCAACGTGCAACACCGACCAGGCTGGCTGGTGAATCACGCTGATTCACATCGCGTTAGCTGCAGCGTTGCACACGGCCACACGGGGCAGTGTCGTAGCAATAGGGATCATCATAGTTGGCCACGCACTCATCTTTGTCATCTCCTGACCCACACCCACCAGCAATCTCAGCAAGAAGATCCATGATCACGAGACGCAGACTAATCCGACTAACGCAATTCTGTTCTGCTCTGGTGGCAGTCTCCATCTCACAAGCTTTAAGCCTGTCTGTCACCCAGGGCAAGTTGAAGCTGCCTTGTTGTAGTCCTGTCAGCCACACTAACTAATGTCATCCACACGCCCTAGTGTACACCACATCATCACCATGATGGTGATGATGTGGTGTACACTAGGGCGTGTGGATGTAGCCATCTCGGCATTCGAAGAGCTCCTGGGACAGCGAGCATGGGCGTGCAGAACTTGTGGGTGCTGCTGGCGCCCGTGGGGCGGCAGATCGAGATCGAGTCGCTGGCGGGGCAGGTGCTGGCCGTGGACGCCAGCATCTGGCTCACGCAGTTCGTCAAGGCCATGCGCGACGACGAGGGCAACATGATCCGCAACGCGCATCTGCTGGGCACGCTGCACCGCGTGGCCAAGCTGCTGTTCTACGGCGTGCGCCCGGTCTTCGTGTTCGACGGCCAGACGCCCGAGATCAAGAAGCGCACCACGGCGCGGCGCCGCAAGCGCCAGGAGCAGCAGTCGGCCAATCTGCGCCACACGGCGCAGCGCATTCTGCTGAACCGGCTGAAGCAGCATCGCCAGGAGGTAGAGTTGGTAGAGCAGGGTAGAGTGAGGCAGAGTGACGATGTTGATGTGAATTGCATTCTGCCTTTTGTTTGCAGATGAAGAAGAATGGAGGAGCACCGGCACCGGCTGTTGCCCCGGGGTTCACACTACCTGAAGTAGCGGGAAAGAAAGATGAAGAGGCTAAGGAGGAGGAAGAGACGAAGGAGGTGGATGATGGGGTTGAAGTGGTAGAACAGGGATCTACTGAAAGTGTTGAAGAGGAGAAAAAGGAGGAAGATGCAGCGCAGACGGTCTGGGACGCAGCAGCCGAGCAGGAGGAGGAAGGCGAAGATTTGAAGCTGGAGGATATTGACCTGGACACCTCGAGACTATCGAAGATTGATCTACACGTAGTGTTTTCGCTGCCACCACATCTGCAGAAGGATATGATTCAGAAGATCCTCCGTGACCGACGACAGGAAGTGAGGGATCAGTTTATCCCGCTAGCTGGAAACCCAGAGAAATACTCGCACACGCAGATCTCCGCGTTTTTGCAGACCAGCGCACTAAATCGAAGAATTGAAGCAGCCAAGAGGCAGAAAAGAGAAGAGGAGATGGAGAATCATGGTGGCGCTGGCATGGGATCTGGCCATAGAATTGATTCAAACAGCAACCGGTTTTACATTTATCAAAACGATGCCGAGCACAAGGAGGAGAAAGACCAGGAAGAGGAGGATGTGGTTGCTGAGGTTGAAAGAAGTGCTACGGCTGAGCGATTATCTATCACAGAATCTGTTAAAGCGAAAACAAAGGATCAAATGCGGGGCAATGCTTTTAAGGAGATGGAGAAACGACCGCTGTCGGAGTTCTCTTCGGGAAAAGTAAGTTCTGCTCCCGATGCAAGTGCGACGGAAGTAACAGCAGCCTGGGTGGCACGGCACCATGTTCGGGCGAAACAGGAGCCTGTGCTTGCAATTGAGAAACTTCGTCAAGCCCGACTCAAGAAGGACACGCCACCTTCCTCTGTTGCAGTTGCTTCAAGTACCAGCGTACAGCAAGTACCTGTTGGTGATGTCAGTGTCTCATTAAAGCTTGAGGATGTTGACAAGGAAGAAATTGAACGCTTTCAGAAGTTGTTTCCAGCAACCAAGGTTGAACGTTTAAGTGATGTTGCTGAACCTGCCTCGGCTGCTGTAGTGGCTCTTCCTAACACTGATGAAGATGACGAGGATGACGATATTGACTGGGAAGAAGTGTCAGCACCAGCGCAAAATATCCGACTGTCACGCCCTGACCAAATTAAGCAAAATACGCTAGGTAACTCGGCTCCGATTGCGGCAACGGTCTCTACCGATAAAGACCTGTTTGTTGAAAAGCAAAGCACAAACAAAAAAGCTGAAAGTGAAGACGAAATGGAATGGGAAGATGGGGGAGTTGATGCTTCCTCTACTGATAGCAGAATTAATGCTCATCAGACAGCAGATGAAGAAAAGGAAGGGCTCTCCAGCTCCGACTTTCAATCGCCTGATGATCAAAAACCTGCTGAAAATTTGGACGAGGAAAGCACGGACGAATTGTTTCTGACGTTAAGAAATGAAATGGAAGATGCAAAAGCGCATGAGGATCTCGCTATGTTGAAAGACGAGGCATTGCAATCCGCCATGGCAACTGCTTCTAATCTTACTCAATGGGCAGCTGGGGCTGTTCGAAGAGCGCTACAGGCACACTCGCTGCAACACGGTGGAAAAATAGGAACTCACGGGAGCCCAGGTAGGACACTAATCGGGACGCAAGGAAGCCCAGGTGGGATGCATGGAGAGCGAATGGAGGCTCGCGCTTCCCCATCGAAGGGTATTGCTGAAGATCCTATCGATGTTTCAGACGAAAACGAAGACTCCACACCCGCCCTGTCACACACCAAGCATGCAGAAGTAGTCGTTATTGAGGACGAAGAGGAGGAAAAACAGGATGAAGGAGCAGCTTACAACGATGAAGACTCTAGTCACGAACAGTTGCAAGCTACGTTGGCGGCCTCGATTGCTAGTGAGCAAGAGGAGTCGAAAGAGAGCACTACTCGTGTTCGCTATTTGCAATACTCGCAACCAGCTCAATCTCCTAAACCCCAGCTTCCTTCGGAGATGAACACTGACGTGACCCGAGAGATGAATGCAGATGCATTGCAAAAGGAGCAACTTGAACTGAAGAAGCTTCGCAGCCGGCAGTTGCGTGACACGGAAGGTATTACAGACGACATGGTGGCTGAAGTGATGGCACTTCTACGTTTATTTGGGGTGCCTTTTCTCGTGAGCCCAATGGAAGCTGAGGCACAGTGTGCGGCACTGGAGCAGCTTGGACTCGTAGATGGTGTTATCACAGATGATAGCGATATTTTCCCGTTTGGTGGTCAACGTGTCTACAAGAACATCTTTCACCATCAAAAGTTTGTTGAGGCATTTTCGGCTCGTGATATCCAGCGGGAACTTGGTTTTTCGCGTGAGCAGATCATAGCATTAGCTCTTCTTCTTGGAAGTGATTACACCGATGGCGTCCGAGGTATTGGTATCGTGAATGCAACCGAGATTGCTGCCGCCTACCCAGGAATTGAAGGTCTGCGCGAGTTTAAAGGGTGGGTCCAATCGTTTGATGTCGCTGAAGAGGCCCAACGCTTAGATTCGGCTGGATCAAAGAAAAAGAAGAAAAAGGCCAATAAAGAGAAAGAGAATGAATCGGAGGAAGATAGCGAGGAATGTGACGATGAAACAACAAGAGAGCGATTTCAGCGATCACATGCGAGCGTGCGGCGGAAGTGGGAACTGGGCGATGAGTTCCCAAGCAAACAGGTCGTGCAGGCTTACATGGCCCCTCAAGTGGACCGTTCTGAGGCTCGGTTTTCATGGAGCGCTCCAGACTTGGCTGCTCTGCGTAACTATTGTGCGAATGCGTTTGGGTGGGACCAGCTAAAAAGCGATGGAGTGTTGCAGCCGCTGGAGGAAAAGGCAAAGGCCGCAGCTGCCTCGGGTGGCAGACATGTGCAAACACGTTTAGATCGGTTCTTCACGAGCTATGACGACCAAGTTCACTACGCCCAGATAAAGAGTAAGCGCTTGCGCTCTGCCGTAAACCAACGCCCTGGTAACAAGGGAAGTAAGAGCAAGAAGCAACGAAAGTGAGGATGATACGAGCATCGGTGACGGTAATATTTTTATTCAAATGGTAAGCAACTTGTTCCTACGTTGAAGTTCTTCCAATGATCCTTATCGAATGGTGGCAGTCGACCCGCCTCCAACCGAAGAAGCAGCTCCGGTGTGACTTCCTTCCCCATTTGGTGCTATGAAGGTAACAACTGCACCCCCGGATTGGGATGCTGCAGCTGCAGCTGCAGCGGCCTTCTTTTGCGCTCTTTGGGCATCAATGCGACCCTGTACAATCGCGGTAAAGTCCATCATGTACGCTGCGACGACGTCTAGATCGATCATAGCTCGTTGTCCGTGATGAATCACATCAGCCTCCGATATTCCGCTAGCGGTTTTACCACAAGAGCCATTTTTTGGTGCCGATGAAGCAGCAGAGCTTCCTGAAGTGGCCCCGCCTGTGTTGTCGTGACTGTCATTACCAGACTGATTACTTCCCCCTTGTGCGTGATAACTACCTTCGACGTGTTTTAGGATTTGCCCATGAATACCGCTGGTACATCGCTGCAGAAGATTCCCGATGGCCATGATTATTTGCCCTAATGCAAGCGTTTTCTGTGTGGTAGCCCGAAGACTCGCATCAGTCTCGTGCTGCAGACGCACACCGAGGAATTCTTCCCGCTCGAGAGCTCGTTGAAGCGCAGCAATTCGATTGTTGAAGGTAAGAATCTCATTAGCACGCTCTTTCTGGAAGGCGGCAAATTCAAGTCTTTTCGATTCACTCTCCTCTTCGTGTGTGATTTGATTCCGACTTAGGTCGCGGTTGGTCTCACGCAAAGTGTGATAGCGGTTCACAAGATCACTAACCTCGGGATAGTCCTCAGGCACAGCTTCTTGCACAAGCTCCAAGTAGCGCGTGTACTTGAGGTGATGACGAACCTGCGCGCCAAGAGCGTCGCTTTCTCGCTGCAGAGTGGTTAGTTGCGCCTGCAGCCTCGCCACCTCCTGCTCCTTGTTCATGCGCTGCTTCACTTCATCACTGGCACGTTTGACTGCGCGGTTTCGCTTGGACTCGTTCTCCTGAAGGAACTTATTGAACTTGATCAGAGATTCCTGCAGCTCCAGATCCTTCTTGCGCAGTCCTTCTTCTCGACGGTGGAAGGCGTCTTCGCGACGAGCGAATTCTTCCTTCTGAGCGTCAAGGGCTTCCTGGACTTCGAACATCTGCCGGCGCTTCTCCAGCAGCCGAGTCGCTGGCGAAACGTGATCCAGCGTGAGTGTCTGCGGCATCTTCGATCTGCCACGTCCAGAAAACAACCAAAGGTGAGTTCAAAAACGTCAAGTCACCTCGTCAACCAAGTGCTCCCGGACCGATTCATGATCATCGAGGCGCCAGCACTCGTCAACGCGCTGCTTCGAGGCTCCATTCTCGTGCTCTCTGGCAATGGCACTACGCAACGCCCGCTCTCAATGTAGCCATCTATTCTGAGCCCAAGTTGAAGTGGTCTGTAGCCATGTCGGAGCCTCCGCTGGCGCATGCCTCGTGATATATGCCGCAGCGCAGTCTGGATCTTGAAGCGTCGCTTGAAGTTGACAACGCCACGAAAGACTCGCGCCAGTATCCGAGCAGCAGTTTGAGTCTCCAATAGCGACCAACGGATCCCGTGGGCAAGCTAGTTGTTCTTAACCATCTAAAGCATTTCACTCCATTGATCATGACGGAAGAAGAGACTGGAAAAGTGATGGAGGACGGGGGCGAGTGGACGAGCTCCAGACGCAGTGGAAGTCGAACTCGGAATGGCACAAACCGACACCGGAATGGGACGTTAACGGCTGGCGAGGAGCTGCGAGTCGATGCTCGCTCCAAGAAGGAGATATCTGAAGAGGAAGACGGCAAACTTCTTAATGATGAGAAGGGAGAAGAGCAGCAGCAAGAAACTCAACGTCGTGTGAACAGTACCGGGAGTGAACACTCGGATCAGCTGGAAGAACCGGTGATCCCATTAACGGTGCTGACGTCCATGGAGGCGGAGACCAAGACGGGGAGTGCGAGAAGCAGTGGATTTGTACCGGCAGAGCATGTGGCAGGCAAGGACGAGGGAGAAGAAACGGAAGAAGATATCGCGTTGCTGGAGTACCTGTCTGGTGCAGAAAGTGACTACTACGAGCTTGACCGAGCAAGTCGCAAGGGAGAAGATGGAGAGAACCAGACGCCAATTATGTCGTTGTCGCCTAGATCATTTGATGAAAGTTTAGGAACGCCAGCGAGTCCTGGAGGTCTGCTGTCTGTTGACGAGCATGGCGGATTCGGACTGTCGCCGATACGCTACACGACGGTAACTCGGCGCATGATGGCACATGCACAAGAAGCTCCGCGACAGGCTTCGACTCAAGTGGTTGAGTCTCCACCAGGCTCAAGAGGTGCAGATACTAATGAGACGACAGGAACTACTGAAGCGAAGCAAGCAACAATGGCGATAGTACCGCGGCAAGCAGGCAGGGCAACAGCTACAGCACCAGAAAGTGAAAGTGATTGGATAGCATGTGAGACCGAGGATGGGCTTACGTACTACTACAATCAGCGTACCCAAGAGTCACAATGGACAATTCCAGCTTCTCCAGGTGTCCGAGCTTACACCAGCGAAAAATTGTTCTCAGCTGTCTCAGCTGAAGAACTGTCCGAGACTGACTCCAGGCAATTGAGCATTATGCTTCACTCAGGCATGGACCTACAAGTTATCAATTCTGAAGGTCTTACTCCGCTGCATGTTGCAAGTAAAATGGGCAACGAACCAGCTGCCGCTCTGCTAGTTTACTACGGAGCGAAATTGGACGCTCGGGCCATTCGCGACGATGCAACTCCGCTCATTTTGGCTTGCCGAGCAGAAAGTGAAGGTGTTGTTAAACTTTTAGTCGAGTCAAATGCCTCACTGTCAGCCTGCGATAGCAATGGTAACACAGCGATTCACGTCGCAGTTTATACTGGAAACGAGGGTCTCGTAATTTTTGTTTTGCGTGGCTGCGACCATACACTGCTTAGTCAGAAAAACAATGAAGGCGAGACCGCCCTGCATATTGCTGCAAAGTTTGGCTACTTCGGCATTGTGCGGGGTTTGTTAGCATACGGTGCAAGCGCTAAGGATGAAGATTCACAAGGGCGGACGCCGCTAATTCTGAGCATACTGGAGAACCATGTCGAGTGTGTCCAACTCCTTCAGAGCGTCGAAAGCAACGCGAGTTCAACCAAGCTATCGACAGCTCCTTTCTATAACTCTGCCTACTCGAACGACCGTAGACAAGGGAGTGGTGCCGAGCGTGATGCCCTAACGGTCCTTTATTCGTACTTGTTTCAAATTCTACCCAACCACTCCGCTTCGGAATCCCAAACAGTGTATCAACTTGTCGAGGAAGTCCGAGGACAAATCGGTGCTCTAAATGCAAGTCTACAGGTAATGTTTACCGAAAGGATGATCTCGACAAACAAATGATTTACTGACGGCTATTTTGTTGACAAGGCATCTAATGGCCGAGAAGCCCACTACCGAGCCCAGCTGGAGGAATTGTCTTCAAACCTTGCATCCAGGACAGAAGAGGTGAAAAAGGTTCGTTTCTATTTCATGCATTCGTGGATTGTACAGCTGTCGTACAACATGAACTGAAATGGTTTGTACTGTGAAGGAGCAAGCGCGGCACGCCGACACACAAAATCAACTAACTGTACGCGAGTTAGAACTTGACGCAAGTCGCGTATCTCATCGTGCACTAGCATCTCGCTGCGAGCTGCTGGAATCAATTGCCCGTAATGCTCAAGAAAAGCTGGGGAGAGAGCGTTTGGAACACACGCGCTACGAAGAAAGCATGCAAGAAAAGCTTCATCGTAGCTTGCAAGAAAATGCAAATGTTATTGAATCTTGCAGGCAGCTACAAGCGACGTGGAGTGAACGGCAACAACAACAACAGTATGACCCACGACTCGGCCGGCGTGACAGTCAGGGCTTCTACGAAATCTCAGAGGATCTAGCACACTTAAGCAGTGTGCAAGAATCAATAGGAGAAAATTATCATCTCCTTGAAACGGATGGTTCAACAAGTATGGTGTCTGGAAATCAATCACGGGAACGAGCTTCCAGCGATTATTATCAGCAGCAAGGATATTCTGACGGATATCGTAACTCCTTCGAGCAGTATCAGTACGATAATGCCCCAGAGATATCAGACGTACCTCCACCACTACTGGATGACCCAGATGAATCGCCGATCGAGAAAGGAGAATCAACCGCATCAATTTCTCCTGCCCGGGTTGGTGCTGTATGGAATCGATTTTTTGAAAATGTGGGGCATGCGAGTGAATCACGTGAGCAGAAGTCATATAAGCCCTCATCATTTGGAGGGGGGCAACCTGCCGTTGGATACCCTTCAGGCTCACTTGTATTTGATGCTGTCCGCAAAAATGAGCTACAGAAACTGCAAGATGTCTTGCTGCGAGGCGTGTCTCCTAACCAACGAGACGTTGCTGAAAAGGGCACGCCTCTCCACTTGGCGTAGGCATATTCGTACTTGTCGTCTTTGTGTGCAACTGGTTGGTAGCTCATTATGTTGCTCTGGTTGTACGCGCACAGATGTGAGCTAGGCGATATTGACGCAGTCATGCTACTCAGTGAATTTGGTGCAGAATTGGAAGCTCGGGATGAAGCCGGGAATGCTCCTCTACTCGCTGCGTGCTTCCAAGGCAACTTTGAGTGTGTCAAATTTCTCCTGCAAAGCGCTGTCAGCCTAAGTGCTGTAAACGAGAACGGTGACTCTGCTCTACATCTTGCAGCGTGGGACGGTAGCATTTCATGCGTCATGATTCTGCTTGAGTACGGAGTTGATTCCATGGCGACGAACCGGTTTGGACTGACAGCACTGGGAAACATGAAGACTCGGTCTCCGATGCGGCACAAATTTGACGACTTACCAGAAGATCATCCAATGCGCAGAACGCTTCTCGTTCTGGAGGAAGCTGAGCGGCACAGAATGCAGGTACGTAAATGCATAGCGCATTGCAATCTGGGGCGTGATAATAAAATCAACCGCTTAATAATGCATCATGCAGCAGGTGATCGAAGATCAGTCCACAAGTACAGAAGATGCTACTGAGCACCAAGTACAACCACCAAAGCAGGCAGATAACGAGCGTCTATCGAAACGATCCTCGTGGACGGTAAGTCGATTCATATTTGCCTTAGCATACCTATTCACCCTTTCTCAACTGGATACTGTGTGTGACCTTCAGCAATGGCTTTTGGGATTTCGAGGGCCGCACCGCGACTCACCAACGCCCACTAAGCCAGAGCTAGACCAGCAGAAAGGCGATATTGGCGAAGCAAACACTTCCACGACAGCAACCGACGAGAACGAAGGCGGCAGCGACGCGGACGACTTCGCGTCGTACGAAGAGTCCCGCTTGATGCTGAGCGAGACGCAGTACGAGCCATTAACGCCGCCACCCGAGATCGAAGAAGCTCTCCGTCGCGCCAAGGCTATTCAGCGAGGTGCGTTCGAGCCTCCCAGCCCTGCATCCGCCGCCACACATCCAGTCAGTCGCCACGACTTGTCCAAGCACGTGAACTTGTCCCCCAGCGTGCGCAGCGCAACGAAACCTCATCCTCCCGCAGCGCCCACGAAACTGCGCGCTCGATACGTCGACACCTTCAACACGCCCTAGCCATAGATAGCACCACGTTACAGTGTGCACGTTGAAGTGGCTGTAATGTATCCATGTGTTTAATAAAGTCGATGCTGTATCCATATCGCTTTCCGCAGGGACGGGTCCTCCGTCTCCTCTTCAAATAATTGCAGATTCGGCGGAAGGAATTCGCGTCATGAGCCCGTCGAGCCCCGTGCCGCGCGACGCCGTGAACATCAGCTCCAAGCTGCGCCGCAACTCGCTGGTGAGCGAGCGCGAGGACATGCTGCTGCTGCGCGAGAAGCTCACGCGCATCGCCGTGGGCGCCGAGCAGCGCCAGGACGAGCAAGAGCCGCCGCCGCGCCGCAAAGACCCCGCGCAGCCCTTCCAGACGCTGCAGCTGCTGCCCGAGCGGCCCAGCACGCCGCCGTCGTCGCCGCAGCCGCGCGACGTGCTGCGGCGCCAGCTGCGGCTCAAGCAGCGCGCGGCCGAGAGCCGCAGACACAGCGAGGAGGCGCTCGAGACGCTCGTGAGCGTGGACGAGGTGGACATCTCCCCCATGGAGGTGGACGTCCAGGAGGACGCCCACGCTGTCCACTCGCCGCCGCCGGCGGCGCAGAGACAAGCCAGACTGTCGATCCCGGGACATCTGCGGGTCATGGCGCCCTTTAGTGTCCTCAACAAGTACCCGGAGGGGCTGAGAAAACGCAAATCGGCACATGTGGACGATGCCGTGGATGATGAACCTCGAGTGAGTCTGAAGAAAACGTCAAGTCAGATTAATATCCTGGCCACGTCGGCTGGCACGCTCTCGCGGAGTAGTAGTGCCAGCGGAGACTTGTTCCAGACTTTTGCAGCTAGGAGACACGAGGACCAGGACATGGAAGACGCCGGGTGCACCACGCAGCCGCAGTCGCCGCAGAACGCACTGTTCGGAAAGAAGCAGGGACGGCTCTCGGCGTGCTCTTGAAGGAGCAACGGAACTCCTTGTCGACTACAGATACTCAACATGGCCAGCTCGACTGAGTGAAAGCTGGCTGGTCAACAGATATGACGAGTATCAGAGAAGCTACCTCCTCCTGGCTGCTGCTGGATGCAGCAGTGGGGGGTAGCGAGAAGGTCACCGCCGATGAAGCGGTAGCTCGCGCGACCTGTTGAAAGTGCGAGATGCAGTCGAGTTTTGCATCTGAGGAAGACATGAAAGAGCTATTAGTGGTAGTAGTGCAAGTGTGCATACATGTCTCCTCCATCACCGTTAGCACCTCTGCTTTGAGCCATCAACTTCATAGCAGAGGGATTGCGATTGAGGCGTTTTGGATTATACACAAAGCGCCAATGATCACTTGAGAGTCTATCTCTTTTTCGTGGCAGAATTTTATCCTTCAATGCATGGATTGGTAAATGAAGCAAGATCTCTGGAGTATCAGCGAACTACCATCGATCTCGTGAAGGCCACAGCTTCTAATGAATCTGTAGTCGTATATAAACATAAAAAGTTTCATTAGCACATTCATCCAGAGCTGTCGTTTTTATCAAGGCGTTGACTGCTGAAAATGTGCTCTCAACGTGTTGCATCTTTGTTTGAGGAGCCACATGCTGCCATTGCAGCGTATTGGCACTTGAAACGTTTGCAGGTTTGCTGTGTCATGACAAACTACTATAACTTGTCATGGCCCTATGTGCGCTTCACACTTGATATGTGCGTAGATTATTCGAACTGCGAAGCAACATACGATGCGTGCATCGCTAAGCTGCTATTATAAGGAAAATAGAACGACTATTGAAGATCATCGACAGTTCGTGTGCTCAGCAATTGCGTAAGTACGTATTAGTACATCTCCACGTACTTGCGTCTGAAGCGCGCCGACGAACTTGATGCAGAAGCCGTCGTGATCCTTCCTCGAAACGAAAGCTCAGACGCCCGCCGAGATATGAAGTCGACTCTTCCGAAGCTCATGCGCCGGTGCTTGTTGTGTGGATATACATCGCCCGATACGACTTGTGAATGTATTTAATCCCGGGCGCGTCGACTATTCAACATATTTACGGTGTTCCGACACCGATGTCGAAAATTGGTTTGAGCGGGGTTTCTCAATTTTCGACATGGATTTTGACATTTTCGACACACATGAATGTCAGAAAAAATGATGTTGCATCTGTACCAGTTGCCTGTACCAGCTGCATGTACCAGTAAGGTGTTGCCACTGCGAGAAAAGACGAGCATGAATGAGGCGATTGTTCTACCAGATGGAACGCGTATTCAGGCGATCCCAGGGAAGTACAGGATCGTGCCTCCACCAGATTTGAATGAGGTGGTAGAAAGGCGGTTCTTGCTCGAGTATGATTTCCCGTTTCTGATTGTGCGCGAGATGGCAATGCGGGGCGGATCAGTAGCGGACAGCTTGAAACTTCAGGACAAGCAGGAAACTGGCGCGTGCAGCATCCAAACATCGGTGGAAACGTCGGCATCCTCGAGCCGGATATCAATTCTACCAACCATCATCCTCTCGAACTTTACGTTCATTGTACACCTGAATCAGAGATTACGAACCGACCCTGCTACGCTACACCAGCCTAAGCTACTACCCACACCTTACTTCATGTCCTGCACTGCTGGATCACTAGTCAAAACGAGAGTGAGAAAACTCAAAGTGGGCAATGTGATGATAGGTTTGAGATGTGTTGGGCTGGGTAAGAAACGAGAGACTATCCGTATGTGCATTCTTTTTTTAAGAAAGTCGATGATGGCGAATCAATAAGCACAGCCGTCAGAGTGAGAACAGCGATGATAGTTTTGGGATCTGTTGGGCTGGGTAAGAAAAGAGAGATTTTTCCGTATATGCGCGATCTTCTGGAGAAAACTCATTGATGGCGAATCCGTGAATCACAGAGGTCAGAGTGAGAAAAGCAATGATACTTTTTGGGATCTGATGAGTTAGAGACTTCCGTATGTGCGAGCTTATCTCGTTGACGGCAATCAGAGCCGAACTTATTAGGTATGATAAGCATAGCCTTACGTGCCTACATGAGTGCATGACTGCACGGCTTGCATTGCGAAACATTTTCAAGGCCTAGATCGGTCAGAGATTCCGCTTATTTGTTTTTTGTTCTCATCCTGCCACTAAAAAGTTGAACTCAACAGTAGCTGGGTTGGGGAAAACAGCGATTACTCTGCTAGTACTGGATATATCGTCGCAGCGCCGCCCAATTGCCGCATGTTACCAAAACGTGCAAGACGGCTATTAAGGAAGTCAATCGCTGCTCGATTTGGCTATCCGCTCCCACTACTCAGAGTATGGCCTCCTGTCCGATTTTGTCGATACGATTTTCCCTTCAGTACGAAACAACGCGATCGCGATGGCTTTTAAAGTATTCGAAAATGCTACAAGACTGTTTGCCTCAAATTCCTTGTGGGTAATGGTGGGAGCCGATTTTGTTGGTCTGGGCAAGATGTGAATACTAGAAATGGCTAATAGATACGTGTTTACCTCTGTAATACACTGCGCTTTTGTAGGCGACGGGAGACTCCTGCATAGCTCGCCGCCTTGCTTCGAGCATCTTTCTTTCCAGTAAGAGTGGTCTGCGTTATCGTTGTTTGCCTCTTCCACTTCTTCAAATAAGTTGCTGTCTGCACTTGGAAAAGGGACGGAATAAAAACGACACGTTTCCGATTTTGGCCCTGTAGGCCAGCCGCACACTGAACACACACAGAAATACAGAAGGAAGCTATTATCTGTGGCATAGACGTCTTCCTACGGGCTGAAATTCCTGGTTGCTGACAGATACCGGTAGTACAGTTCCCACTTTTGGGGCATTTTGGCGGCCAACAGAATGTGGGAAAAGCGGGGTTTTCCAAAAAGTCTCAGGCCGTCTCCGCGCATAGTGTCATTATGGCAAAATCGTGGTTTTCCTTGCGGCCAGAATTTACTTCCAATTATGGCTGTTGTCAAAATACCATTTTTGCATGGATCGTGTTTGCGCGCGGGAAAACGTTATTTTGCGATCGTTTTAAAACTTTGAGGCAATTGACCGTAGTTCGGCGAGTTCCAATCTTTTGTCAGACATACTGTCACAGCGTACCACGGGGTGCGTATCACCGGATACCCAGCTCGTAGGCGTCTTTGCTTGTAGGCAGCTGACCAAACGGCAACAAATTCAAATTCAAAAGACATGCTGCTGCTTCTACTGCTGATTGTTGTGATTCGCTTAGGAATCAAGGGACGGAAACTGCAAGCAAGAATATACCACAGCTGTACGCCTATTGGGGCTAACTACAAGTACAGCAGAAACTCTTTCGTTGTCATTTTCGGATGGATGTTGGATAAGCTATACGACATGTTCGAGCAACGTATTCGCAGCATACCTCTACATCAATGAGAACAACATTAAATTGGGTCGGAACAGCGGCGAAGAAAATGACAAAAGGACCATTAACTTCACACGTACGACCTCACTTCCTATTCATACAGTTGATACTTCCCTATAACGACAGTGCAGGCTCCGGACCACCTTCAGAATTTGCTAATAGTAGCCAAGCTAAAAGAAACAGTGCCACTGCTTCAAAACCTTCATACTATTGCTTCTTGTCATCGTTTTCCTTGTCCCCGAAAAATTCTTCATCGCAGGTTTCACTATCGGGATCACCTGCAAGAGGAAAACATGTTTACACTGTTTTGGCTGGTTTCTTCTGCCATGACCTTCTTCATTTTCAGTTGTGCACACTGCTTCACCAGTTATAGTTTTGCGACTCCATTGTAACCGAATTGCTTTCAGTTGTAGTTGTCTGCATGCTATGACTTGTACAAGTCGTAGTCGCACATTACTCGTACAGACCTGGACTTGAACTGGCCTAGTCAACACAATACGAGCGGTCAGCGTTTGTGCGTCGTGTTTAGTGCCATTACGAGCCAGTCCAGGATTCGGTTTTGATGCCTGTCTCTGTTTCCAGCTCGTGGAGAAGCCTCAAAACGTAAACAAGTAAAACCCATGCATTTTGTCCTCGTAGCATGCTGTTCTCTCCACAGTACTTGTCCAGCGTAGACAAGCTGCTCGACACGCATTCCTTGCCACGAGCAGACATATGCGTGAATTGACCGACGTATCATTCTTGTTTTGTTCGTCCGTCATCGTCGACTGCAAGAAGAATGCAACACCAAAGTAAAACATTTGTGGCAATTCACGAAAATCATGATGTAGCTTTAAGAAACACGGGGGAGGCTGTCTTACAAAATCGGCTCCATAATGACATTATGGAGCCTTAATACGATTTTGGATCTGCCGTGTATACAGTCGTGATTTTCGTTTATGGCGCCAAAATTGCGATTTTAGGAGTAGCGCGAATATGGCCTCACTTTTTTTTAACTCGCATTGCCTGTAAGAGCCTGCCATTTTTGGCCTATTTCTTACGGTATGCCAGAACACAAACGGATCCGGTCTTTATGGTAGCATATATTATTATACATCATCGTAAAGCCTGACGCTAGCTGAGTCTAATAGTGTTATCGTCTATAGAATAAGCATGATCAGTTGAGTGTAATTGCTCGTCGAAAATGACGACTCGTGCGTTTATCCGCCTGTCTCGTAGCGAAGGAAAATCCCACTATAACATAGCATGGGTGAACGAGTGGGGTATCCGTTTAAGAGTTACTGCATAAAAGATACATTGTGCAACAGGTTCTCGGATCAAAACCCAATTCGAACGATCTACACGCAGCTCAAAGCTTAAGGTTTGTACATTTAGTTTTTAGATCGTTGTTAACATGTGGACCAATTTTCAGCTCAATATCGTTTCTTCTTAACATGGTGACCGTTCCGGAGGTTTTATTTTCTTCAGCAGTTTGCTTATTCACAGTCTTCGTTGGTAACGCTGGATGCTCAGTTTGCGTGGTTCTAGGGGGAGTCTGTGTTGTGGCACCACCCCAACCATGAGAACTCATTGCGAGGTTTCGCTCATACATCGATGATTCGGCGATTTCAATCATTTTGTGAAGCTTATCCGAAAAGCTCATGCGGTTGAGACCGGGAGACTTTGAGCCTGTTTGAGCAAGGAGGGACGATATTCGTGCTTCTTCTTTGAGTAGCTGTTGCGCAAACTCGCGGAGCTCAGCCATAGATTGGTCCATTTCCATGGCTTCGGTTAAATCCACTTTGGGGGGCAGCCTACTCTGAGCTCCATCGTTTCGCTCGTGATTAAACATTTCTTCATCTGCATAAGAGAACTCGAGCGAGATATGTAAGGGCTATTCCTTGTGCTAACGGGAGACCTGGATCTACTGCTTGACGAAGGCTGAAAGTTCTCATTCACGTGAGTAGTTGTAAGCGAGTCACGGCCTCGCGTCCTTTCTGTCGAATCTTCACGACTGTGTTTGACATGACCAAGTGGTTGTTCACTTGATCTACCCCGTCGACTAATAGGATCGGCAAGCTTTGTTACTACGACAGCCGTCTGTGGGCGTATATTTCCTGTGCTCATACTAGTGTCGATCGGCCATGCATCTTCTCCACTCCCCCACTCCGAGTAATTTGCCCCAGAATCAGGGAACCTTTGGACCCTGCGGTCTCTTACAGGCAATTCGAGTTAAGTGGTCTGCACATCAGTGGACCGGTTCCCGTAGCTTTTTGAGACGTCCTAAATCCCTTCTTCCTAGATCTAGGACGCGGCGCTCCACCCGCAGCTTTTTCCGAGACGCGAGCATAAGCGATTCCAATGACGACGTGGCCAGCAGCGGCTCCAACGAGCTGTTTCTCTTGCTTGTGCTTGGTGTTTTCGGCCAACAAGTCAAGCGAACGCAGTAAAGCATATTGTATCCTTAAATGCATCAGCGCGAAGCTAATAGGCGCTCCATTCGCTCGCGAACGCTTTATATTACACCAGGACTTCCTCTCATTGCTTTCCCCTCTCCAAAATACCTCCTCGACTAAATCTACTAGAGCCAGTTGGGTCCTCGAGTACCTCCCGGCCCCAGAAACACTTAACTCTGGGGCATAGTTATTGCTGCTACAGCATACGCTGCAAGGTTGAAGTCGAATTCCGCATACGTTCTCACAGGTTTATTCCTAAATCGATCCGTTTCTACAAGTCTTGACGCTTGAATAAACCTGTGCAAAGGGAGCCGCCCTCGCACAGGTTTATTCCAGAGGGGAGCCCCCCTCGCACAGATCTATAATCTACGCCGGGGTAAAGGTGCACGGGCTGTCCTAGATGAGCATAAGTCGAACCGATTAATGGTCTGGAACGCGGAAAATGGCTACGGGAACCTGTCCAGTGATCCCTTTGCTCAGCTGAAGTTGCCAAATGAGCTGAAGGCCTGCTGCTGTCGCTGCTGCTGTTGCTGCTGCTGCTGTTGCTGTGCCGACATGCCGCTGAAGCCACCCTGGTTCATCATGCCGCCCATGCCAGGCTGCTGCATTCCCATACCTGGCTGCTGCATGCCCATACCTCCCATCATCGGGCGGGGCTGCTGCATACCCATGCCACCCATGCCCATTTGCATTTGGCCATACGCCATGCCTCCAGGTTGCTGCTGCATGCCACCCGGGTTCATGCCCATACCACCGCCGTAGTTCATGCCACCCATACCTGCTCCCATGGGGTTCATACCGCCAGCGTTTCCCATTGCCGGCTTGCTAGGCATGCCAGCGAGAGTATCCAGACCGCTGAAGCTGTTGCGGCCTGCGTTGGACTGCTGCGGTTGTTGTTGGCCAGGGCGGCCAGCATTGCTGCCGTTACTACCGGTAGAACTTGCCAAGTTGTTGAGATCAAAGAGCGAAGAACCAGCACCCCACGCGTCATTGCTCTTCTTCTCATCTGGCTTCGGTCCGGAGTTTGTTCGCGATTGACTGGGACCAGGGTTGGATGCCGTACGACTCTGAGCACCACCCCGCATGTTCATTCCACCCTGCATAGGCTGTTGCATGCCACCCTGCATGCCACCCTGCATGCCGCCCTGCATACCACCGAACTGTCCAAATTGCTGCTGCTGGTTAAATGCTGGGGCAGGAGGAGCCGCGGCGTTACCCTGCTGGCCGAAAGCATTGAATCCTTGCTGAGCCGGTGGGGCGGGGAACGCAGCGAACTGCTGAGCATTTCCTTGAGCAGGAGCAGCAGTATTTCCGAAAGCATCAAATGAGGCTTGCTGCTGCTGTGGCTGAGCAGCGCCAAACGCGTTGAACGACTGCTGAGGTGCAGGGACGGCGTTTCCAAAGGCAGCGAACGATGCAGTTTGAGGTGCGGCAGCAGGGGCAGCAGCGGGTACGGGCGCGAAAGGATCGAACGTGTTTGCTGCAGGAGCAGCTATACGCAGATGCGTGTTAGCCAAACTTTTCTATCATCGCCTTTGGCACTAAAAGAGTTCATACCTGGCGCAGGAGCACTGAAGAAGTCACTGTCAAGCAGTGAAGGTTCTGCGGATGGCGCCTTCGCGGCCGGCTTGCTCTCCGGTTCCTGAAGAAAAAAAAAAGCAGATTAGAACTGCAGCAATACCATCAATAAATTTGCAGAGTGGAGTACCTCTTTCTTTTTCGCACCAGCTTTTCGCTTCGACGAGGCCGTTCGTCGCTTGGAGCGCACTTCCTCTTCAGATTCGGACTCTTCACTTCCGTCATCTACTTACACACATTTTGAGTCAGCGCCAGCCTTATCCACATAAAACCCAGCAACCGAATTACATACCGCGATTTTCATCAGCGTAGCGGCTGGAGTAGTTCTTCTCCTGCTCCTGGTAGCCCTTCGAGTCATTGTCGCCGTAGCCTCGGCTGCCACCTCCACTGTAGCCACCACCACCGCCGCTGTAGCTCGTGCTGCCGCCACCACTGTAGCTGCTGCCGCCGCCAGTGTAGCTGTTGCTACCGCCACCGCCGCTGTAGCCGCCACCTCCACTGTAACCACCACTTCCACTGCCACTGTAGCCGCCGCCACCGCTGTAGCCGCTGCTGCCACTGTATCCCCCGCCCATTCCGCCTCCAACGCCGCTGCCAATGCCCACGTACTTGTTACGCAGTCGTCCAGCCTTCTCTCTCTCCGTGCGGATCATATCATTGTCGTTCAGCATGTCCACCAACTGCTTGGCCTTGTCACGCACTACAACAATCATCAAAACGCCAAAACCAACAACGAAAAAGCCTCAAAACAGTCAAGACAACGATCTTTCCCAGCCCAGCAGCACTGCACGCACCTCCGTTGCCTCTGTCGACGGACCCGTCGTGGTACGAGAAGCCCGAGAGGTGGCGCAGCTTGAACATGTGGTCGCGCGCGTTCTCGATCACGCGCTCCGTGCCGTTCTTCACCAGGTGCTCCAGCAGACTCAGCGCCTTGTACACGGCGCGCCACTGGCGGCCCTCGGCGTCCAGCGCCTCCCAGATCTTGCGCATGACCACGCCGTACGCCTCGCTACAGTTAACGAGCATTTTTCCCGTCAGCTCGGACAGCAGCACGGCCCCACGCCATCTTCCTCCTGCCACGTACTAGTCGTAGGTGAGCTGCGCGATCTCGTTGAGCAGCGTGCTGGACGCGCCCCAGTTCTTGTTGGACAGCGCCTCCTCCATCTTGCGCTCCACGTCGGTGCCCATCTTGGCCTTCACGGCGCTCTTGCTACAGTTTAACAGCAGCGGACACCCTGCCCGTTAGGAACCGCCCCCTGTCGCCTACGCGGCGCCGTTTCGAGCGCGGCACGAACGTACGCGTCGTCCATCACGTTCTTGAGCTTGTCCAGCGCGAATCGGTCCATGGTGGCGCGCGCTCTGCGGGTCTCGGCGTCGCCGGGGGAGGGGCCTCCGCGAAGTGGGCGGCGGATTCCGAAGGGGCGTCGCGGGACTTGGAGTTTGTATGGCGAATCTTTGGATTGGGCGGCCCGCGGGTCGCAGACGCCCGCGGGACGGGAGTGGGCACAACACCTTTGCGCAACCTTCGCGCAACCGACATGTGCTGTAGACGAACCTTGACGTGCACCGGGGGTAACTGCCGGAACGGCTATAACGTCGGCCTACTCGCAGGTGCCAGACAGCGCTGTGTGGGTTGGAAGCTCCCAGGACGCACTCAACTTAGTCACCGTGCCAGTCACTTAAACCAGCTACTACCACGACGACACCTACAACATGTTCCACCACCACGCCACAGTCTCCGGTCTAACGCCGCACACCAAGTACTTCTACAAGGTGGGAAGCAAGAGCAACCCGAAGTTCACGAGCGACGTGTACTCGTTCGTGACGGCACGAGCTGCGTCGGACAACAGCACTTTCAACATGGTGGTGAATGGAGATTTCGGTCCAGGCGATCAGTCGAAGAGCACACTGGCCTACGTGAACACGCTGACGTCTGACAAGGTTAATCTCATTTACCACATCGGAGACGTCGGGTACGCTGATGATGACTGGCTCATGCCAGATCAGTCCCTGGGCTTCTTCTACGAGAAAACCTACAACAAATGGGTTAACTCGCTCACTCCTGTCATGAGCGCGGTGCCGTACATGGTTCTTGTCGGCAACCACGAGGCCGAATGCCATTCTCCCGCTTGCCAGGTATCACCAACTAAAGCAAAGATGTTGGGAAACTATACAGCTTATAACGCCCGATTCAAGATGCCGTCGAAGGAGGCCGGAGGAGTTTTGAATATGTGGTACTCGTTTGACCATGGCCCGATTCATTTCACTTCGATATCGGCCGAGACGGATTACCGGAAAACAGATACACCGCTTTCAGTCGCAACGGGAACTGTGGGAATTAATTGGCTTGGGTGGAGGCTGATCTGAAGAAAGCAGCAGCCAACCGTGCTAACGTTCCTTGGATCATTGTCGGCATGCACCGTCCTGTTTACGATCTATCGAACGTCAAGAATGGAGCCCCGGTTGATCAGGGTCTACGGATTCAAGCGCTTTTCCTGAAGTACAACGTCGACGTGGTGCTCACCGCTCATGAGCATTGCTACCAGCGTCACACACCCATCCGCAACAACCAGCCTGTACTTGATGGAGTGTCAAGCGACAGAAAGACGTATACTAAACCCCAAGCGCCAGTCTACATTTTGACGGGTGCTGGGGGTGGCATTGAAGGTCACGAAACGAGGACCAGCAATACGGCCAAGTGGAATGTAGTCTCAAACTATGCCGACTACGGTGTCTCAACGCTGCAGGCGAACAGGTCGACATTATCGTGGAAGTTCGTGAGTAGCTCGAACCAAGCCGTTCTAGACCAGTTTGTAGTGGTGAAGAATACGTCAGCCCCAGGTTTGCACTAATGTGGCTAGCAGGGTAAACGTGAGCCGTGAAGGTCGATCGAAGACCACCAATAAATGGTTTTGGTACTACGAGAATTCATGACGTGTGATGGATACGTTTTGCTATTGCATAGAGCTACCTGCCCGATGCTACGAGAGGACGGCGGCTTAGCAATGTGACGCTGCTAAGCTGCTTCAAATCACTGCCAACGAGTCGATCATCTCGTGCACAGCCTCTCGGCGTCAAAAGACCGACAGCTTTAAGTAAATGGCAGCACCGTGGATTCATGGCGGAATTTGACTCACCGTTTGCTTTCGTGGGGGGACTGCACAACTGATGATCATGAAAATCGTGTATTTGGGAGGCATTCAGGAATTCAGGAGATTCCAGAAAAGCACGCTAGTGCTGTGTACTTGTGGGTATTCTAGTTTTGCCTTTTTATTGAGGAAAGTGTGAGATTCGTGTTCCAACACGAAGAATCCACTACGTTTGCCGGCACCTTACCAATTTAGCTCGACGTGGCTTCTAGGAGCAAATACGCGGCCACACCGATTGACGACAGCGCAAGCGAACCCCAACGCAATTTGCTAATGCTCGTACAATCCCAGCAGGTATCCCTGCTCGTCTCAAAATGGTGCACGTGTGCAGGCGTTATCGATGACATATCGTGCGTTGTTCATCAAATCTGCGTTGCCTGTAATCACGGTCGTCGCTGGCAAGCGACAACGAGTGATCAACAGTGTTGAGCAGCCTGCTGTTCGAGAAAACATGGCCAAGGCTTGTCCTTGACTCAAGCATACAGTACCGTTGGAATTGGTGGCAGAGCAAGCAGTTCATCTGGTCGTCGATGCAAGGATTTGTGATGGGACTGCCCGCAGTTTGTCGTACGCTACGAGTGCCGTACCATAATCCTCTTTCCCTGCCTCTCGTGCTGTTCAAGCAGTCAGCGGCCGGCAAATCTTACCAGCTCGGATAGCCTATGGATTTCAGGTTCACGGGCTCATATTGGAATCATCCAGCAAGACTACAGCTCAAGCGAGGACCAAGCCAGTCGAAAATGCTGATGTTAATCGCTTTGGGCGTTGTGGCTTTCGCCACAAAGTCCGCTAGCGCTTCTGTAGCGCTGGACAACACCGCGTGCAACTGGGATTCGCAAGCATGTCTTCCATCGGCGCTATGCGAGTCTACCGGCAACGCCGACCAACCGTGCCAAGTGAAGGAAAATGTCGACTACATCCCTCAGCAGCTCCACTTTGCCTACGCGGGGGCAAATGCCGGAACGGCCATGACGCTGTCGTGGTCGACCTATGCCCAAGTCAATGACAGCGCCGTGTGGGTTGGAAGCTCCCAGGACGCACTTAACTTGGTCACGGCCCCAGTCACTCAAATCAGCTACTACCACGACGACACCTACAACATGTTCCACCACCACGCCACAGTCGCCGGTCTCGCACCGCACACCAAGTACTTCTACAAGGTGGGCAGCAAGAGCAACCCGAAGTTTACGAGCGAGGTGTACTCGTTCGTGACGGCACGAGCTGCGTCGGACAGCAGCACTTTTAATATGGTCATTTACGGAGACTTTGGGGCGGGCAACGAATCCAAAGACACCCTGACCTACGTGAACACGCTCAGCTCGGATGAAGTGGATCTCATTTACCACATTGGTGATATTGGTTATGCTGATGACGCTTGGCTTATGCCAGGCCAGCTTGATGGCTTTTTTTACGAGAAAGTGTACAATGGATGGATGAACTCGATGGCCCCTGTCATGAGCTCGATTCCGTACATGGTTCTGCCCGGTAATCACGAGTACGAGTGCCACTCGCCTGCTTGTGCAGCTTCGCCTGAGAAAATGAACATGCTCCGCAACTTCACGGCTTACAACTCCCGATTCAAGATGCCGTCGAAGGAGGTCGGCGGAACACTTAACATGTGGTACTCGTTCGAGAATGGCCCTCTCCATTTTACGTCGGTATCATCAGAAACAGACTACAAGGGCGAGCCCAGCAACCAATATGCCGATCCCCCACGCAATGGCCACTTTGGGGATCAGTTAGCGTGGGTCGAGGCTGACTTGAAGAAGGCCGCAGCTAATCGGGACAACGTGCCCTGGATTATCGTCGGTATGCACCGCCCTCTGTACGATGTGGCTGGCTGCCCTAACGGGGTTCCGGCTGACCAAAATGCTTACATCCAGGCAGCTTTTGAAGATCTTTTCATCAAGTACAAGGTCGATGTTGTGCTGACTGGCCACCAGCATTATTACGAGCGTCAAACTCCCATCCGTAACAGCACCGCTGTAATGGACGGAGTGTCCAGCGACTTCAAAACTTACGAGAACCCTCAGGCTCCAGTGTACATTGTAAGCGGCGCGTGCGGCACTGTCGAAGGACTGGACCTTATGCCTGATCCCAACAACGCAACATGGAACGCGGCTTCAAACTACATTGACTATGGTTTTTCGACGCTGGAGGCCAACCGTTCAATGCTGTCGTGGAAATTCTTAAACAGCTCAAACCAAGCAGTGCTGGACGAATTTGTGATGTGGAAAACCACAGCTGCGGTGGAAGGTTGTGCCGACGCAAACTCAAGCTGAAATGTTGCAGTCTGAGAAAAAGTAACGGCAGGACAACGTGATGAGAAAGATACATACAAACAACACGCCAAACAAAATAAAAGAAATCATCACCTGTCCTTAACTTGAAGATCGTAACGTTGTTCTACGAGCTATACATCTTTTCAATGTCGTTGATGTAGATCTTTTCAACCACAGACCGCTTCACCTTCATGGTCGGTGTCAACTCGTTCCCGTCGATGGAGAAGTCGCGAGGGAGGATGAAGAACTTCTGCACGTGCTGAGCGCGGGAGGCGGCTCGCGTGTTGGCTCGGGCCATGCCGTCGCTGATGTACTTGTGGAATTTCTCGCATTTTTGAGCTTGCGAGACATTGGTGGCGGTACTCCCGATCTCCTTGGCCACAGCTAGTGACACCTTGTCGAGCTTGTCGGTGGGTGCGCCGGTGGCAGCATCGGGCTCCACTCGCAGAGAACAGAGGAACGTGAGGAAGTTGCGCTTTTCCCCGATGACCATCACGTTGGACAGTGCAGGGAGCTCAGCCTTGATCTCATTCTCGATCAGCACGGGCGGGATGTTCTCACCGCCAGACGTGATGATCAGTTCCTTGAGGCGTCCGGTGATTTTGAGATATCCGTCCTCGTCGAGCTCGCCAATGTCTCCAGAATACAGCCAGCCTTCGTCGTCGACAGTTTTCTTGGTGGCCACTTCGTCGTTGAGATATCCCATGAAAACGTGGCGACCCGTGTACTGGACTTCGCCTGTCGTCAGGTCGATCCGGACTTGAGTTCCTTCGAGTGATGGGCCAACACTGCCCAGTTTCCACTTGTTTGGCATGCTGAATGTGAGCGGTCCTGTGGATTCGGTTTGTCCGTACAGTTCGTATAATGGCATGTTTAGTGAGCTGAAGAATCGCATGACCTCTAGTGAAGTCGGCGCAGCACCGGTGAGGAAGGTGGTGCATTCATCAAGTCCCAGGGCGTATCGTATTTTGCTGAGAACCAGGAGGTCACCAACCCAAAATCGCAGACCAAAGCCGCTTGGACTTGAACCATATTGCGTCTGCTCCAAGTAAGACGCACTCTTGTCCATTGCCCACGTCAACAAAGATTTCTTGAGTCCGTCAGGAGCAGATGCTAGTTTTTCTTTTAAAGCATCCATAATTTTCTCCCAGACGCGAGGGACGCCGCAAAAGTAGTGAGGGCGAACCTCTTGAAGAGTAGCTAACAACCCTCCACGTAGCGCATCAGGTCCAGCAAAGTAAACTTCAGATGAAATTATGAGAGGAACGTGAATATCCAGAAGCTGGGCTGCAGTATGTGAAAGTGGCAGAAAGCTTATGCTTCGCTTAGCTTCAAGGGCTTCGGGGTGGGCGTGTAAAACCGCAGTTGTGACCCATGTCAAGTTATCGTGAGAAATCATGGCTGCCTTCGGCGGCCCCGTTGTGCCAGACGTGTAGATGAGTGAGCAGCAGTGGCCTGGTAACTGAGCGTCCATTCTCGCGTCGAGCAAACTTGCCTCGACATTCTCACCCAGATGGAGGAACTCGCCAAATGCGTAGATCGGAACGCTGTGACCAGCCTTTCGAGGGACGTCGACTTCATTCCACACAACAAGAGCCTTCAAGTTTGGCAGCTTATCCAGGACCGAAAGGTACTTGTCCAGTTGCTTCTTGTCGGAAACGACCACCACCTTGGCCTCGCAGTGTGCCGAGATGTATTGGCACGCGTCAGCATTGCTGGTGCCGTAGATGCCGGTGATCACGGCGCCCGCCAAGATTGTTCCCATGTAGGTGAAAAGCCATTCCGGGCAGTTCTCGCCGAGCACGTTGACTGCCTCGTGAGGTTGTACACCGATGTGGATGAGGGCTCGCGCGAACTGCTGGCAGGCGTCATAATACTGTTGCCAGTGTGTGCGTGACCCACTCGCCGTCCTTCTTGACACTGAGAGCTCTGTCGCTGGAGGCTTTGGCGACGGTGGTTTTGAAGGTGTTGATTAGCGTGGTCGGTTCACGAGCGGAGAGGTCTGTCTTGCCGTTCTCTGGTGTGCCGATGCGCACCTCAGCTAGCTGATCCATTTTCCAGACTCCTCCCATGGTTGGAGTTTGTTCAAGCTTCGTATAAACGATTGTGAGTGTAGTTGTAAATGAACTTCTGGATGCCGCACTGAACAACCTATGGCAGTTAAATGCACTAGCTCCCGTTTTAAGTAAGCCATTGGGTTTCATGCGAGAGGATCATGTTCTTGTTTCCAAAACGCTGAACTCTGGATATGTCTGGCTTCACCCGCACTTAATTTCTGTCGTTGGTGTCTGTTCGGCAGGCAAAGTACAATATAAAGGAGCAGGGGCAACTACAACGTGAGAAACGCGTGAAAAGAGGCGAAAGAGCAGAGATCATTTGCACCGGGCATTCAAGAACACAGACAGTTTTATACTGCAGGATTCATTTTTCTGGCTAAGAATACTCTCCGTTTTGAATTCTCAAATCTCGTATTCATTTCTTACTACGCAAGATGTCTCCGATTAAAATAATATTATAATCGGGATTTTAGCTGGATTTCTTGAGCCACAACCAAAATTCTGAAACCCAACGAAGTCTTGTACAAAATTTGCTTCAAAGAGATTTACGTGGTCTCTTTAAGGCCAAAGGTTGTGAAATCAGTAGTGCTCCTCGTGAATTTCTACATCTATTCAACAATTTAAGCTATGTGACCCACTATCTGCATCGAGTTGGACGCTCTGTCGGGAAATCCTTCCTAGGGAATTGTAGTCATCTCTTGTATTCAAAAGAGGACGGAATACATGCGAAAGTTATTATTAATTACCTTCACCTCCTCATAGACTCATGTAAGAATGACACACTCAGTAAATTTTGACGAAATGGCACATGAGTAGCCAGGTAGGTAGAGCTTCTTGGTAACATATCAACTGTATAGGTTTATTAATACTACTACTTAATGTTACGCAGCAGTGTACTGTTTGTCGTCAAATACTTTAAGCCATAATTCTTGTGAAGTGTGCCCAGCGATAACTGTGGAGCAAACAAAAATCAGGTAGGAAATATGACGTTCCTATTAAATAAAATGTTGTGCCTAGACAGTATTTGAATAAACGAGATCAAAAGCATAGTACCCGCACACCTAACGAACGAGAGAAGTAGCGTCACTGGAAATGCCCAACGGTGGAAACAGGATATGACTCAAAATTATCCCAACAAGAATACTGCAATAAATCGTGTTGTCTTAGTTCAACTAACCACCGGTCGCCGCTAACATGAAATCCTTTCAAGTGAATCAGGCGGTGGTGTACTTTGTGTGTGTACAATCCAATTCCAAACAAACTTATAGACTGCGAAGAATTTTATTTTTTGTGGCCGCCACAGTTTTGAACGAGGCCAGTTGTTATATGACTGTAAGGTTTCGAGAGTGCACACTTGTGTTCGAAGTAGATACGTTTCACAATCACCAAGTTATTTCGCATCCTGGGATCTACGATTACGGATGATGTCTCATCACCGTCATCAACCGTTCATCGTTAGCAGCTAACTGGGGAATTCAGTGGTGCAAATAAATCCTAAAGGCAGGTTAAATGCGATTCGAGGTGTTCAGGCGGTTTACGTCCAGACACCAATGATTGTTCTACCACAGCCAACTGCTCAGACTTCGTTCCGGAACTCACATCACATTAGTTTTCTCTTTCTTCGACACAGAACAAGCCATGGGAGGAGTCTGGAAAATGGATCAGCTAGCTGAGGTGCGCATCGGCACACCAGAGAACGGCAAGACAGACCTCTCCGCTCGTGAACCGACCACGCTGATCAACACCTTCAAAACCACCGTCGCCAAAGCCTCCAGCGACAGAGCTCTCAGTGTCAAGAAGGACGGCGAGTGGGTCACGCACACATGGCAACAGTATTATGACGCCTGCCAGCAGTTCGCGCGAGCCCTCATCCACATCGGTGTACAACCTCACGAGGCAGTCAACGTGCTCGGCGAGAACTGCCCGGAATGGCTTTTCACCTACATGGGAACAATCTTGGCGGGCGCCGTGATCGCCGGCATCTACGGCACCAGCAATGCTGACGCGTGCCAATACATCTCGGCACACTGCGAGGCCAAGGTGGTGGTCGTTTCCGACAAGAAGCAACTGGACAAGTACCTTTCGGTCCTGGATAAGCTGCCAAACTTGAAGGCTCTTGTCGTGTGGAATGAAGTCGACGTTCCTCGAGAGGCTGGTCACAGCGTTCCGATCTACGCATTTGGCGAGTTCCTCCATCTGGGTGAGAATGTCGAGGCAAGTTTGCTCGACGCGAGAATGGACGCTCAGTTACCAGGCCACTGCTGCTCACTCATCTACACGTCTGGCACAACGGGGCCGCCGAAGGCAGCCATGATTTCTCACGATAACTTGACATGGGTCACAACTGCGGTTTTACACGCCCACCCCGAAGCCCTTGAAGCTAAGCGAAGCATAAGCTTTCTGCCACTTTCACATACTGCAGCCCAGCTTCTGGATATTCACGTTCCTCTCATAATTTCATCTGAAGTTTACTTTGCTGGACCTGATGCGCTACGTGGAGGGTTGCTAGCTACTCTTCAAGAGGTTCGCCCTCACTACTTTTGCGGCGTCCCTCGCGTCTGGGAGAAAATTATGGATGCTTTAAAAGAAAAACTAGCATCTGCTCCTGACGGACTCAAGAAATCTTTGTTGACGTGGGCAATGGACAAGAGTGCGTCTTACTTGGAGCAGACGCAATATGGTTCAAGTCCAAGCGGCTTTGGTCTGCGATTTTGGGTTGGTGACCTCCTGGTTCTCAGCAAAATACGATACGCCCTGGGACTTGATGAATGCACCACCTTCCTCACCGGTGCTGCGCCGACTTCACTAGAGGTCATGCGATTCTTCAGCTCACTAAACATGCCATTATACGAACTGTACGGACAAACCGAATCCACAGGACCGCTCACATTCAGCATGCCAAACAAGTGGAAACTGGGCAGTGTTGGCCCACCACTCGAAGGAACTCAAGGCCGGATCGACCTGACGACAGGCGAAGTCCAGTACACGGGTCGCCACGTTTTCATGGGATATCTCAACGACGAAGTGGCCACCAAGAAAACTGTCGACGACGAAGGCTGGCTGTATTCTGGAGACATTGGCGAGCTCGACGAGGACGGATATCTCAAAATCACCGGACGCCTCAAGGAACTGATCATCACGTCTGGCGGTGAGAACATCCCGCCCGTGCTGATCGAGAATGAGATCAAGGCTGAGCTCCCTGCACTGTCCAACGTGATGGTCATCGGGGAAAAGCGCAACTTCCTCACGTTCCTCTGTTCTCTGCGAGTGGAGCCCGATGCTGCCACCGGCGCACCCACCGACAAGCTCGACAAGGTGTCACTAGCTGTGGCCAAGGAGATCGGGAGTACCGCCACCAATGTCTCGCAAGCTCAAAAATGCGAGAAATTCCACAAGTACATCAGCGACGGCATGGCCCGAGCCAACACGCGAGCCGCCTCCCGCGCTCAGCACGTGCAGAAGTTCTTCATCCTCCCTCGCGACTTCTCCATCGACGGGAACGAGTTGACACCGACCATGAAGGTGAAGCGGTCTGTAGTCGAGGATAAATACTTCGACGACATCGAGGAGATGTACAGCATGTAGTCTACAAGTTGTAGACCGTTGTTCTCTGAGGAATAAAAAACTTGCACAATTCACACTTTTTTCTTAAAACAAAACATCGTCATGTTCTCGTCACAACTCTGTCTTGGCACTGGGTGTGTAGGTCGTTGCGTTGACGTATTGCGGGTGCAGCGCCACCGGCACCGCGTCCACCAGCGGCGGCGGACTGCGAGGGTCCGTGCGACGCCAGTAATTGTCCTGTTCCGTGTGCTCGCCACGCTCCACGTCGCGCTCGTGGCGTCGCAGCAAGGCCTGCCGCATCGCGCGTCGGTAGCCGCGCCAGGCCCAGTAGCCGTAGCCCACCACCAGGAGCATCGCCAGCAGGATGAGGCAGTACACGGCGATGTACACGCCGCTCGACCCCATGATCGCAGAATTTGAATTGCATGTTTTTACGTTTCCAAAGTATGCATTATCAAAATATGGATTCCTGTTAGTGTGGAGCGACCTATGAATATGCATATAAGACGTTTAGATAGGGTATGTAATAATGGAGACGCTGAATCGTTGATTGACAAAACTGGACAACTTCAACGTCGACTTAAAACGAAAAAGTTTAGTACCCGGCAGTTAGTAAGGGAGCACAGAGAAGACGAAATTGGGGAGCATGGCGTGGTCGACGGAAGAGCTACTGCTGTTGGCTCGAGCTTGGCAAGAATCTATCAAGATGACTAAGACTGGAGACGGCAAGGGGAAGCAAGCGAAAATGACCCCGAAGGAGCTCAACCAGCTCGTTTTCGAGCGCTTTGAGAAGCTTTCGGGAGGCTCCAGCTATCGCGCTGTCGGCACCGTTGCGACTCGGAAAGAGATTCTCTGGAACTCTTATGCTTTTATCCGCTCTTTCCGGGACAACAGGAACATGAATGGTGGCGTGGAATGGTTTAGCATGTCTACAAGCGAGCAGCGGGCGGTCATGAAGACAGCAGGAGGCAAATTTGTACAGCCTCTCGACGAACGAGTGATTATGGCGTTGGATAAATTTCTCGCTGAAGAATATGAGGAAGGCGAAGAGAGCGAGACGGAAAGTGAAGGCTTGGAAGCTACTGAAAGTGCTGAACAAAGCAGCGAGGGCGACAAATACCAAAAGACAGTGGCTCCAAAAAAGAAAAACGCTGTCGCGAAGAAAGTGAAAAACACTGGACGTCGTTCTACAAAAGTGGTCAGTGCAGCCAGTGGCAAAGCTGGCAAGAAGAGTGCTCTGGAAGAGGAGACGGGTGAGTTATTGAGTTCTAACGAAGAGAAAGGTACGAAGCCAAAACGGCGACGTATTGCGGCGAACAAGAAATCCAATTCTTCGGATACTGATGTGAGCCATGTTCTGGAGCACCAAAGCCAAGTTCTTGCTGAGTTCTTGAAGAAGCGTGCGGAGGAGCGCTCTCGAGAGCATGAACGGAGCCGCCAAGAGCGCGAGGCAGACCAGAAATTCTGGGCGACGGAGACAGCGAAAGACCGGGCGCTCCTGCGCGAGTTGTTCACGAACGACTAGCTTAAGTATTTCTTTTTGTTTTTCTTTCGCGGTTCTGAAGTGCAGCAGTAAGCAACTTATCAGTCTAGCTTTTTTCTCTTTTTTTCTCGCTCCTTCTTGCTGCTTTAGTCTAGCTCAGTCTCTAAAGTTCGTAGTAGCAACGATCGCAAACGCGAACTGGCACGTTGACGCCAAACTCCGGAATGGACTTGAATTTTTGCGAGCAACCTTCGCACACGAGGGCACCGCAACGTCGGCAATTATGCTGATCGCGGTTCTGTTGCGCTTCACTAGAGGATGTTGAATTCCACGTGAACGGCGAATCGCAGCACATACAGCGGGTCTTCGTGCTGAAAGGCACCCACTCCGGAAGTGAAGGCTTCGCTCGTCGTGCATCGCGGACGATACGCAACGCGCTTAGATAGTTGCGCCCAAGGTGATCACTCAGCATATTCTGCTGCACTGGGATATGTGAGAGCTCCTCACACTTTCTGTCGACATGGACAGCCTCATAAATACCCTTGTAGAAGAAAATGTGCGTCACCTTGCCGGGAATGTACAGCTCCTTTGGGTCCTCCACCAAAGTTGTTGCCAAGTCTGCAATGACCTTTTCTTCTTCTTTACGTGTCTCGGTCGACGGTTCGAGTGCTTTTTCTTCACTGCTTTGCTCACCTACCTTGTCCAGTTGGTCAATCAAATTCGTTCGTGTAAGTGTCCAAGATGATACACCTTCATCTTTGTCAGCTTCCTTTGCTTTTTTCTCTGCTAACGTAATTTTGTTCTGTGGAGAAGTTGCCTTCTTCTGCTCTGCTAATTTATCGCGATTAGCAAGCTTTCCCTTTTTCTGATCAGCCGCTTCCTTGGCCCATTCGCGCTTTCTTGGGGCCCACAACGTCTTGGCACGCTCCTTGAAAGCTTCTAAATCCTCAGATGCTGTGTCACGCCAACAACCTTTAAAGTTCTTAAGTTCGTCAACAAGTTTAAGGACATTTGAAGCCTTGGCACGAGGCACAATATCATCCCGCAGCACAATTGAGTGGACAAAGTCGTTGCAAGACTCAGCAACACTTAAGTTAACGCATGCTGGAACAGCGTACGCGAAGCATTCGAGATCATCAAATTCCTTTTGCAGCATGACGGACAGTAATGCAGCACAGCCAGCACCAAGAGAATGGCCAGAGAAGACAATATGGTAGCCTTCATTGTGCAAAACGCGAAGGGATTTAACGATGCGATCCTTGATCCACATGACGGCTTTAAGCATGCCGTTGTGCGCGAATGCATCCACAAAGCCACCCGTTGCCTCACTCTGAGGAGCGCCAGCCGACGAAAGACCAATTTCTTCGGGGTAAGCCTGAATATCGGTGAGTGCGTCTTGAACAGATTTTGAACCTCGAATGAGAACGAGTGCCGTCTTGTTTTCTTTATTGCCCAGCAGGGCAAACGAAGGGTGTCGGACATCTTGGTCTTGAACGTGTGCATAAATTAGAGAAAAGCCTTGCAGTCTGCTGATGCGTTGGATGTCGAGGACATCCGGCTCGTATATGCCGTGCAGTGCTAATGGCGCGTACTTCAACACCTTGGTCAGAAACTCGTCTGAGACTGGTTCACAACCGTTGTGACTCTCTTTTTCTCCTTCTGGCTCAGCACCACGATCTCCGCGGTTCATTGCCATGAAGTAGTATGTACCAATAGCAGCGTCTTGGAAGCCGAGATCATCTAGGTCACCAAGAAGACCTTTTAACGTTGAAAATGACTGCATGAACTCATTGCGCAAAATGAAGCCGATGAGACCGGCCCTGCCATACTTTCGCAAGAAATCGGCACTCACGACTGCCATCTTGGCTGCCGCACCAATTGGGGCAGATTTTGCGGCAACTAATGTGCCTCCAGCGGCACGCATGATCTTATCCACCGTCGTGTCAATGACAGTGTTAAAGTACACGATCAACTTGTCCCCCAAATAGTCTTTAACGCGCTCGATACGCCATTGCACGAGCTGTTGGTCAATTTTCTCCATCAAAATATAATGACAGTTCTTACACAACCTAGACGGAGTTGTGTGACCGTACGCGCGAATAATTGCAGACTCAGGCAAGTCGTCCCGACAGAATGACTCGGAGCAGTAACCACATTGGTAGCGGAATTTAGTCATGCCGAACTCCACGTTGCATTCCTTGCAATGCTTTGACTCTGTAAGTTCTGGTGGAGACAAATACTTCGGAATACTATCTTCGCAGCAAGTTACGAGAGATCTCTCCACAGGAGATAAGTCTGGAAACCTTTTTGACAGCATGGACAAAACCTCCGAGTCGCTCTTTTCATCCGAGCTTTTTGTGCTGTGCTTTCGGTCTCTATGCACTGCCGGGATTTGCGGCTCGGACGAGATAGCTGCTGCTGTCGCTGCTTGCGCCATTTCCAGTCCAAATAAGGACGCTTCCTTAATCGACTGAACGGTGCCATACACTGCTTGTTTTGACGATGAACCTGCCAAGTTAATCGCCGAAGACGGCAGCGACATCGCCGCCGTGGAGATCCTTCCAAAAAACGACGACCTCTTCGGTGAATCTTTCTTGCTGCTATCAGCTGGTGCTGACGGAAACAGCACATTATCTTCCTTTTTAGCTGACGGGAGCAGCGTACTGGCCTCGTCTTCTTCCGTCCCAGCCTCATGTTTCACTTCTGCAGCAGAATCATCTTTTCCTTCCTTAGCTTTCTCTCCCTCCCCCTTCTTACTTGACGGGAAGAGCGTCTGCCACTCGGGGCTGCTGTCCCCCGTCTCAGAAGCTTCTTCACCCGCGGACGCAGCGTTTTCCGCTCCGGAAGCCGCAACCTCAGTCTCTTTTTGCTCGTTGGCTTTGTGCCCCATCCATACTCTAGTGCGGATGACGCTGGCGCGCGTCATGGGCCCCAGTGCGTCCTGGAACTTCTCCCCGTAGAGCCAGCCCTCCTCGTCGTAGTCCTCGCCCTTGTAGACCTCCCACACGAACTCCTTCTGCTCGTCCTTGCTGGGACAGGCTTCCTGTTGAGCTGTGCACCAGGCGGGCGGGTCTTCCGCGTGCAGCCGCGCTGTCCAGCCCTAAATATTGAGAAACATAAGAAAATGACACGAGAAAAATGAGCATGTTGAAACTTGACTCTCTCCGCCTGCACCCAAGGGTGCGCGACGGGGTTTGCTGCAACGGATAGAGCGGACGAATACGCACCACGATGGGATACCACCGCTGGTTCTCGATCACCTCCGGCATGACACCACGCCGCGCTAGAGACTGCTTGGTTCTCTTTTACTGCGGTTTCTTCGGTAAAAATAAGGAGAATGCGACAATCCAGGTCTGATTTAGAGAGATGGCTACACATCGTATAGATTATGAAAGGCGAATACCGAAGAAGGGATGGACAGTCCCCAACGCATTAATTCGACGGTACTGCGTGACAGTGACAATAGTTCAACCTTCGCAAGACAACGGGCTAAGAACTTACCTTTCGCACAATGTAGAGCCGAGGTGGCTGCCATCGTACCAGAAAAATTTGCCAGACTTATCGCTGACTGCGCGCAGTAGGCGCAAATGGCTGCAGGCGCAGTTAAATTTCAGCACTCCATTGCTATTTCGCACAGAACAATTCAAGGTGCTGCCGTCATGGTGGCGTGCTTGCTTGACCGTTAGCTCTTGGCGCTCGATGCTGGCCTCTCCACTTCTCTCTCATTCGCAAATTCGCCTCGAAGATGCGACCGCCGCGCAAGAAACCCCCGGACGTCGCCGACCCCCGTCAAGACGACCCAGACGCAGACCGTGGAGGTCTCGGCGTCTCTGTCGACGTCAGTCTGCCTGCCTACCGAAGATCCGAACCCGGGCCGCCCTCTTCCCGCCCGTCCCGTCATAATGCGTAGCCACCGCGACTGGGACCCCGAGTGCTCGACACTCGACATGGGCTTGGCCACCAAGCTATAGCTTGCAAATCATGGCACACCGGGTAGAGCCACATCGGAATAGCTCGGCTGCTGACGTTCGATAACCTGGTCGACGGACATTCTCCTGCAAGATCCAGTAATTGCGAAGGCCAAGTACCGCTTTGGTGACAGCTGGAGGAGCCTGCCGATCGCGACGTCGTCGTCTTCATGGACTTCGCACGGGTCGCCATCCAGGCGCCCTGCAAGGGCCAGTGCCGTTTATTTTCCTTTTTCAAGTTTCAACCTGTCACCTGTGGAGGTGGAGGCTGTGCAGTCCCGCAAGTGGGCTGCATCGATCGGAAGCCAGCACGTATTAAAACAATGCGTGCTGAGTAGCTAGTAGTTGCGACAAAAGGATAGCTATGAAGATAGACCACCTTAGGTGGATTTAGCTTAAGCATTCACGGTGGATCATCCACTCCGCTGGGATTCCCAGCAATCTAGTGAAAGGCGAAAGCTAGCGCAGCCGAAATGATACCATGCCACCTTATGAGCTATCGAGCGATAGCACGCTTCACCGAAGGGTTAGCTTTGCGAGGATGGAATTTATGGGAGCGAAAAGTCTGCATGTCCGAGACACACGCTCAGTTGCATAAGTAATGCATCTTCTTATCGTCTTCCCTTTGAATCATCGAGCCAAGAAGCACGAGGGGCTCGCATGTCGACAGCTAGACTGATTGCTTTAAGATTATGGGCATTGCAGAGGCTACTTGCTATGGTATCCGTGTCTGAACCAACAGCTTTTTTGTTCTTGAGACGGTAGCCTACACCATCCAACCTATCTTTTAACTCTCTAGGGCGAGACCCGCGCGGGGGGCGGATAGTTGTGGCCTTGAAAAGCCTTGTTCTCGAGGTCTGTTTTCAAGGAACTCGATCGTGAACTTTGACGCTTGCGGAGGGAGAGGGGGAGAAGGTATAGTGTTTTCTCATTTCGATACCAAAGGCTCAGTTTCTCGTACTAAAATTCGCCTGTGCGCGACCAGTGAGTGTTCTAGCTCACCATGCAATCGTACATTGGGTTTTTCATGCTCGAAAGAACTGGAAAGTGGAATGGAGAGGTCTAACAGTTAGACCTGTCCATTTCACTTTTCAAGGTAGATTGTAGCGGTTGGCGTGATGAAGAGTACGCGCGACTGCCCAAACGAAGCAAACAGTATCCTCTAGTTCAGCTGCTCGTACGTGCATGGCCAGATCAATCCCCCAAGGCAAGGTCAGGCTCAGAGCCATTAGGCGGGCGATTGCCATGATTGCAGTTATCATCGATATCGATCCTGGTATACCAAACCACACCTTCCCGTGAGCCCACCCCCGTTATCGACTAAGTCTGGTGAAGTAGTCGAATCTGAGACGGAAAAATACTGATGTACAAACTCGCCTAGTCGTTAAGAAGCTGTCATGATACGATGTCAAGGCTCAACCAGCAAAGGGCCCTCGCCTAGGGCTCCACGAATCCACAGCCGATATTTTCATCAGCCATTATTCGCGAATACGATTCAGACCTACTGCGTGGTGGTTGGTGGTGAGTGCCGAGAGGCACGCGCTTGAGGCTCACGCAAGCTGAAACAGCGTGATCAGCGACTCGCGGTCGCTTTCTGCATGTTTGTCGCTGGATCATGCAAATCGACGCTGCCGTTCCTGCTGTAATTGCAAGCGGATTGCGACCCCGAGTCTGCTGTGAAGGTACAACGTGAGGAGTCTTCGTGTGGTGAGTGATCTAGCTCTTTCGACGTCCTAACTGCCCCATGAAATCAGACCAGCGATACATAGTATTACTCGAGATACGTAAATCTACTGTAGCGCGGCTACTTCCCCTAGCGCTTGACGTCATCGTTGCAGGGTCATCCCAACCCAGAAGACCATTAGCGCACAACCGCTGCGCCGCACAAATCACCTTTACACGTGCAGCAGCGACACTCAACCGAGATGATCGCAATGGGCAAATCTTATTCAATTAATGGCCCGGTCTCACCGGCACCACCGGCACTTCATTCGTCCGTGGCACGTGGACAGCAAAAGGTGCACTTATCACGCAGGGCCTCTCTCAACTCGCAATTCATGTGCAGGTATCACTTGTTCAATCGTGATCCGTAGCCTCCAAAGCCCCAAGCATGGGTGGTGGTGGTGTTTGCCTCTGGCGCATCGCTCAACCATGTTAATTGTGCCAGACGACCACCGCATCATTCTCGGTTTTACTTCCAGCTCCGCATTATGGCCTTCCAAGCGCCAACCCCGTCGGCGGGCTCGAAGACCAAGTCTCCCACCTACTATGACCTCAAGACTCCGGAAGACACGACTGGCGACATTGAAAGCGGTGCTCTCCGAGCTGGCGAGATACCGTCGATCTGGTCGCTGCGCAATATCGGTGTGCTTGTCAGCTTCTGCTGTGTCACCGTCGTCTACGGCATGAGCCTCAGCATCTTGTACGCTGTCATGAACAACTACTTGTACATGTCCGGTCTTCTCGTTGCTACTGCAAAGGCCCTTGTGCAGATTCCACGTGTGCTGCGCGTATTCCTCTCGGCTTTCTCGGATGTCTACCCGATATTTGGTTACCGCAGGCGGCCTTACCTCATTATTGGGTGGGGAGTTGCTTTCGTCGCTTGCTTCATCATGGCAGTGATTCCACTCGGCGACCCGTACTACGAAGACTCGTCGCTGCAAGACATCGCTTTGGCCGACATGACCCCCGAACAACTGGCGCTCGTACACACCGATGCTCCTGATCGTGGCATCAAGTTCATCTTCCTCTTCATGCTCGCTAACTTGGGTGCTGTGATCGCTTATGGCCCCACGTACGGCATCTTCATTGAGCTTTCCCAGCGTGAGCCTGAGCACATCCGTGGCCGCCTCCAGACAAATGTGTTCATGGTGCGCAACGCCCTTGCCATTGTCACGGCATTTTTGACCGGTTTGTGCTTGAACAGTACAGAGTACGGCGGAACCTTCTCGTGGACTATCGGATTCAACGGCATCATGTGGCTGTGCACAGCAGTAATTCTAATCACAATTCCGTTCTGCTGGTTCTGCGTCACCGAAGAGAAGGTGGAGCAGACAAAATCCATTGGCACTTTCTACAAGGAGATCTACGAGGTCATCCAGAAGAAGCCATTCTACCGTCTTTTCATTTTCCGCTACTTCACCAAAATCTTTGCTTCGGTGTCAGTCACGGCGTCCAGCAACATCCAGTCCATTTACGCAGGCGTCACTCCACTCAATGATGGCATCGCTGCGTGTCTGAGTCAAGTCCTGGTTGTGGCGGGTATCTTCTCCATCAAGAAGTGGGGTCTTCAATGGAACTGGCAGTACTTGGCCATCTTCTCTCAGCTCTTTGCGGTGTTCATCGACGCATTCCCGACCTATTTCACTATCTGGAACGTGTTCCGGAGCCAGTGGTTCTGGCTCGGCGTGCCCCTTCTCGAGGATTTTGTCGGTGAATTTGTTGACTACGCTACGACAATTACCATGGTTGAGATTGCTGAGCCTGGTCGTGAAGCCACGTCCATGGGCTTCCTGGGCTCCATCACGGCTGCGGCGAAACCCTTCGGCACAGTCATCACCAAGTCCGTCGACAGCTACTTTGAGATTGGTCAGAAGGCTCTCAAGAGGGACGATCACGCAGTGCACATGGACCTTACGTACGCCTACATTATTGCCTACCTGTTCAACATTGCGGCAGTTGCATTCGCTTTCTTGCTGCCACGCCAGAAACACGAGGCGCAAGCGATGAAGCTGCACGGCGGCAAGAGCAAGCTGATCGGTACGGTGTCTGTCGTTATTTTCCTCTTCTCCGTGGCGTGGGCGATTATGACCCACTTGCTGTCGCTGTGGGACTCCACCTCGTGCCTGCGCATTGCAGGTGGAAGTGGGTGCTAAACCTATAGAGTTGGTGCCGAGGAGTCTTGATTAACAGCTGGGCGTGCATTTTTGAATGTCAACCATACAGATCAATGAAAATCTTTATCTGAAAAAAAAATAAGTGAAGGCCTATTAGCGTAATGAATCCCTTGGGCACGTCAATGTACATCCTACCTTTAAAACACACAGCAGGCATTAGAAAGTAAAGCTTCGTGCACAGAACATTTTTCAGATGGCGCAAAAGACCTGTGAATTACAAAACAAATACTGGTCCATCTACAAGTCGTTGTCGATGTCGTCAAAAGCTTCGTCAATCTTGTCCCACAAGGCGTTTGCAACTTCAAAGTCAGACGCAGGGTTGATCTCGAAGCGAGCAATCCGTTGCTTTGCTGGCACATGAATATCTGTTTGCACGCGGCAAAGAAAGGTGTGTTAGTTCGTCCCAGATATCCTCAACTTAATCACCATCGTACCTCCAGCAAGATTCTGTTCGCTAAAATCCCATCGAATTCCAGTGACCGAAGCGTACAACGCCATTTTGTTCCTAGTCAAGAGAAGAATTATTAAGAGGAGTCAAATTTGATCTCCCTTGCTGTTACCAAACCCGGCTCGACGTACTTGGCCAGCGGGATGTCGTTCTGGTGAGCGGCATTGTATTGCACCAGCTCCTGCCTCGCCTCCTCGTACTTGTCCAGCAGCACGTCGAGCGACTCCTTGGACGTCGTGCAGCACCGCACCCGATAACACATCGACACAAAGTTAAGGAAAACCACTGCAGCTCACTTCAACTTGTACGTAATGCTTCACAACCAACACAAATATAAAGCAAATAAAATAGTGGGGTAGGATATTGTTCGTTGAGCCGGAAGCGGTCCAGCTGCACAGCCATGTCTCGCTTGATGGCGTCCAGCTCCTCGAGACGCTTGCGGAGCTGCTCGTTGCGCTCCTTGGCGGCGCGCTCCTTGTCCTCCCATTCGCTCAAATTCTCGCGCAGATCTAAATATAGCCGCGATTAGTAAATCTAGCTCTTGTAGAAAATCTGTGCAAGAAAATGTAGTTTTACTAACGCGCAAGCTGCCTCTGCGCCGCGCTCTGGCGGCTCTGGATGGCGCTGGCGATGTCCCTGCGCTTTTGCACCAGCGCGCGCAGCCGCTGCGCGTCCTTGGGCGCGTCGTCGTGGAACATGCCCTCGATCTGGCCGCATATCTCCTGCACCTCGGCCCACGAGAGCTCGTTGCCGCCGCCGACACTCACTCTTCCCTCCATAATTCAAAATTTGCAAGGAACTCACAAAGACTAGTGTCCGCCACATAAAGTGCCACAAAAGCGGCACAAGCCAATTAGTGCGTGAGCCCCAGTCAGTTTTGACCATGTCGTTCCGGTCGCTGCTGGAGGCGGCCATGGGCGACGCGCAGGAGCTGCCGTCGGACGAGGTGGGGCGCATCGACGCGCAGATGGACCTGCTGGACGAGGACGACCCGCCGTCGGATGGTATGCAGCAATTTCGCTACGTTTTATCGGCGAATTCTCGAGTTCTTACGCATGAATTGTTGATTTGGTGCTCAGGACCTGGCGAAGAGAGCGACGACGCGTACGTGCCGCCGTCCAGCGAGGACGAAGAGGACGGCGTGGAGGAAGAGGAGGAGGACTCGGACATCGAGCGCCAGCTCTGGGGCAAGTCGCGAAAGCGCAGGAGACGCGGCGGAGGCGGCCAGGGCAGACGGCGACGACGTGGCGGCCATGTGGGCAAGCGCAGCGTCATAGCCACTAAAGTACCGCCGGAGCTGGCCAATGTGCTGGGTGAAGCTAATATGCTGTACGCCTCGCACCAGTATGACGAGGCGATTACGCTGCTGAAGGACTTTATCAAGAAGGCGCCGACGATTCCGGACCCGTACCACACGCTGGGTATGATCTACGAAGACCGACAGGACCGTATTAAGGCGCTTCAGTTCTTTTTGATTGCATGCACGCTGACGCCACAGGATGCGGAGCTGTGGAAACGCGTGGGACGTATTGCCAAAGACGAAAAGAACTTTGACCAGGCTTTGTTCTGCTTTAAGAAGGCAAGCAGCGCAGACCCGAAAGACAAGGAGGCACTGTTTAGTTATGCAGAGCTGTGTCGAGAACAGGGTGATAATCGGCGTGCGGCAGAAGTTTTTAAGAAGCTGACGGTGCTTATCCCGAATGACCTCTCGTTGTGGATTCAGATTGCCGAGGCGTACCATTGCAACGAGCAGGAAGATGAAGCTGTTGATGCACTCAAAATGTGCATTGAGAAGGCTGCGACTTTGGATCCAACACGAAATTTACATTCCTCGAAATACGAGCTTAATGCGGTGAATATGCTTGCAGATCTGTATATTACTCTGAAAAAATACCGCGAAGCCATTGACGTAATCCATCACCTGCATGCACGATACGCCTCAGCTCAAGATCCTGACCAAGTTGAAGGAGACCCCGGTGGCCTACCGCTTGATATCGCCGTGAAGTACGGCATTTGCCACTTGTTTGAGCGGGATTTTGCAACGGCTGAGTCCATGTTTACACATTTGTTTGCCCAGGATGTGGAAGTGTTTGGCGATTTGTACCTTGATGTGGCGGATGCATATATTGCGCTGGGAGACCAGGATCGAGAGGCCGCAGCAATTCTACAGCAGTTGCTTGGTCGTGAGGAGTTCCCAGTCGAGCAAATCTGGATAAAGTTTGCTGCATGCCACGATCGGCTTGGTATCTACGATGTCGCTGTTGAATTTTACGAGAAAGCGTTGGTTCATCAGCGCTCATCGCCTGACTTGACTGTGGACCCGGAGTTGATGTTACAAGCAATGCAGGCTACTCGAAAGAAAAACCGTCCGCTGGAGGGCATTGCTCTGCTAAAGGAGTACTTACCGGAGACAATGCAGCCTCCTATTCGGCCGTACTGGATTAACACTTCTCGTAAAAACAAAGACCAGGATGAAGCTTCTGCACAGGGAGATGAAGACCCTAAAGACGGTAGGGGTGATGGGGATAGTGATGCTGAGGAATTGGAGGAAGAAGCGGAAGATGAAGAGGATGCTGAAGACCAAACTCGGATGGAGATGGCACATGATCCGTCATTGTCCGTAAATGCTATGGAGAATGGTATACGCCTGAAATTATTGATCGAGTGGGGCCATTTGAAAAAGCTTTCGGGTGAGGCTGAGGTGCTTTGCCAAGTAGGTATTCCAATCATTCTGACATCCCTCAGCCAAACATCATTCCGATTGTCTGGGCGTGTTAAAAATCCGCTGGCAGAGCCGCATGACGTTATTTCAGAAAGCGATGCGCAGTCGATGGGCTTCCAGGTGCTGAAATCTGAATATCTGGTGGATATCACGGATTCTCGACAGCGCGAGTCATTCATGGGAATAGTTATGCGTGTGGCTCAGCAAATTGTGATTTCGCGTGCGCTGGGTGAACAGCAGTACTACAACTTGGTTATCGACGTCGCGCAAACACTCACGGAGTTGGGTAAATATGTCGCAGCGATTGAACTTTTAACAGACGTGAATACGTCCGACAAAATCTCCAAGCCTACGCTGCGCTTTGAGTTGCGGTTCTTGGCGTTGGTGATTGCGCTCGAGTTCAAGGAAAATCGCATGGCTTACGAGTGCGCGCGCTTGAATATTATGGAAGACCCACACAACCTTGGCTACTGGAACCTGTTCTCTCGCGTGATTGCTATCACGGGCGTATTTTCGTGGCATCAGAAGTTTTTGGCAAAGTTGCTGCGCGATGACCCAGAAAGCTACCCTGCTATTCTGCTCGCCGGCCACCAGTCATCGGCTTGGGACATCGCGTCGCTGACGGTGGGTGAGCTGACTCTGGCTCACCAAAAGCACCCGAACGACCCGCTCACTCTCTTCTGCATTGGCCTGGCGTTCCTGTCCGCGTCAATGCAGCGAACTATCAACGACCGACAGCACACTGTGGCGAAGGCATTTGCGTTCCTGCAGCAGTACGAGCGCACCCGCATCGTCGCACCGAGTGACATCACGACGGAGATCCGCCAGGTTGAGGCTTGGTACAACATCGGCCGCGCCCACCAGCAGTTGGTACGTTTTCCATTCCGGTGATTCACTTTTGGTGCTTGGTGTGCAAGTTGGATTTGGCGAGGTGGTGCAAATCGGCACCACCACGTTGAACCACGATTTCTGACCAAGACGGCTGTCGTTTTCTTATGGTTTCTGCTGCAGGGCTTGTTCCACTTGGCGATCCCGATGTACGAGCGCGTGCTGCGGTTCTTCGAGACGAGCAAGGAGCAGAAGCGCGACGTGCCTCCAGAGTATCTGCTCTGCCGAGAAACGGCCTACAATCTGTCGCTCATCTACAAGCAAAGGTGCGTTCTCCATCAGCAAAAAAGGCAACCGTTTGTACATGCCTCGGTCTCACCGACAACGTTCTGACATGTTTTGTGTTTGCCTTGCAGTGGCGCCAACGACCTTGCTCGGTACCTCATCGCGAAATATTTAACCATCGGGTAATACACCGGCTTGCAGTCTCCCTCCGCTCGAAGGTGTTCGTCAACGCGATTGCAGCGTGCCGGCGTTGACCGGCCCGGTGCCACTCTCCCCTGGCTGCATGGACGCCCCATGTCCGCCGGCCTATCGGTGGCCGCGCTGGCGTGACGAGGGCCATCGGTGGCCGGCGACGGGCTCGCGCCGAGCGCGCATGCGACGCGCGCGACAGGCCCCACTCAGCTCTGCTGCCTTCCGTCAGAAACGAGGCGCGCTCGGCTGCCGCGCCTCGGCTGGCGGGCGCCGCGCGTGCCGGTCCGACATCCATCACGCGCTGGCGCACGCGCTGTTTCGCGCGATGGCGAAGGGAACGCGGCGGCGGGCGGCGCGGCGGCCATCGGCTCATGCGTCAACGGGTCTGACCGGGCGAGTGTTGCCTTTTCCGCCCCTTTTCTACCACCTAACTTCAACCAATGAAGTGTCGAATGGGGAGTTACGTGTCATCAGTGCGACAAAAGCGCCGGGACAGAGACAGTCTCCAGTCGACTATCGTGGGAGGTTAGAGTCACTGATGCAGAAGTGTGACGGTCTCCGTCCAGAAAACGCCGCCGCAGTTGCCCTGTCAGGCAAGAGCTTCATGCCCGTAGCTGCTGGCGCTCACTCAATCTTCTACCAAGTGGAGCAGAAGCGATCGGAAGTATCGATGCTGGCTCGGTACGGCGACTGTGTGTGCGTCTTGGCAGGTGGAACGCGGTTCTAACTGTAGCGTGTTGCAACCGCAGCCGTGTAGCTCAAGCAGCACTTCGCCAGGGCCCCGCGACCCGCCAACTCGCGTGCCGCAGCGCGCTCAACCACGTGCAGCAGCGCTCGTACGTGGTGGACCCCAAGCACGGCGGCGGCGGCGACTTCACGCTCACGCGCAACAAGTACCAGTCCGTGCTGAAGGAGGAGTTCCCGCTGGAGCTCGGCGGCTCGCTGCCCGAGGTGACCATCCAGTGGGAGCAGTGGGGGGACTGCTCGCTGCCCGGGGACCGCACCATCCTGGTGCTGCCGTCCTTCTCGCACTCAAGCCACGCAGCCTCCAACCGCGACGACCCGCGCCCGGGCTGGTGGGAGAACATGATCGGGCCCGGCAAGGCCATCAACACGTCCTACTTCCGCGTCATCTGCCCGTCCGTGCTGGGCAGCCCGTTCGGCGCCACGTCGCCGCTGTCGGTGAACCCGCTCACGGGCGAGAAGTACAAGGCCTCGTTCCCGCAGCTGACCCCGGCCGACATGGCCCGCTGCCACGCCAAGATCCTGGACGACCTGGGAATCGACAGCGTCCACACCGTGATTGGCGCCAGTATGGGCGGCATTCAGGCGCTGGAATTCGCTGCGCAGTTCCCGGACCGTCTGGACCGCCTCGTTGGGCTCGCGTGCACGCACCAAACCACCCCCGGTACGGTTGCCTTCCGCCGTGTGCAGCGCCGTGCCATCCTCGCGGACCCGGAGTACAAAGACGGTAACTACACTCCTGGCGTGCCCCTGGAAGGCATGAAGGTGGCACGCGAGCTGGGCATGACTTGCTACCGCTCGCGCGAGGAGTTCGACGCGCGCTTCGACTGGAACCCGACGGGCCCGATGCACTTCAAGACGGCGACGTTCGAGGTCGAGAGCTACATGGACTACCAGGCCAACAAGTTCGCCCGTCTGTTCGACCCCAACTGCTACCTGCTGCTGTCCAAGGCGATGGACCTGACCAACCTGGGCCGCAACGCGCTGAACCTCGCCGAGGGCACAAGCCGCATCTCGTGCGACTCGCTGATCATCGGCATCAAGCAGGACCTGCTGATCCCGATCCAGGAGCAGCGCAACCTGGTGAACATCCTGCAGTCCTACGGCCACAACGCGCAGCTGGTGGAGGTGGACTCCAAGTTCGGCCACGACGCCATGTTCAACGGCCAGATGCAGCTGGACGTGTTCTCGCCGGTGGTACGCGAGTACATCGAGGAGCAGCTCGCCAACATCCTGCCCCACGAGCTGCACCGCTACAGCAGCCTCTAGTCCTTATTCGAGCTGATTATTTGTAAACCCTAAATGCTAAATCCTAAGTTGAGTGACAAAGACCTCATAATCCCTAAAACTTACGTTCGACACATCACATTGTGCCACACCACTTCTACACAGGAAGCGCATGAGCATGGCGACGGGGGAGGATCTGTGGCAGCAGATGCTGCGCGACTGCAGCGTGCGCTCCAAGCTGCCGGCAGCCAACCTGCTGCTGGTGGGCGACGCCGAGAGCGGCAAGTCGGCGCTGCTGGCGCGGCTGGACGAGGCCAAGCTGAGCGGCGCGGAGGCGGCGGACGAGGCGCACGCCGTGGACACGCTGCTGGCCTTCAATACGCTGGACGTGCTGGACCCGCGCGCCAAGGAGAGCGGCGGCGACGCGTCGGGTACAAGCGGGTTTTACTCAGGCTAAAGGCGGCGAAATGCGATTCTAACCGAGGTTTTGACGCCGCCAGAGGACGTGATGGCGCACATCGGCGCCTGGAGCTTGAACGACCTGAATCTAAAGGACCTGATTAAGACCGCGGTGAAGCCGCAGACACTGCAGAAGGTGGGAGGAAGCTGGGGGAGTTTTTTTGTCGGAGAGGTGCTGACTTGAGAGGGGTGTTGCAGACGGTGGCGGCGATTGTGCTGGATCTGTCGCGGCCGTGGACGATCAAGAGCTCGCTGGAGCAGTGGCTGTCGGCTCTGGAGGGGCAGCTACTGGAGCAGATCAATCAGTTGGCACCAGAGGCCAGGAACGAGCTGTACACAGCTATCAAGCAGCATATTCTGATTTATGAGGACCCGGTACGGAGCCAGCACGGTGCAGGTTGAAGCTGGAAGAGGATGCTGATGCGAGGATTGTTGTGTGATTTGGGCAGAGCGTCGACCATTCCGCGCCTACGCCGACGGACACGTCCACGAGTGAATTTGTGAGGACATGACGTGTTTTGCCGATTGGAATTGATACGAGGACTTACTGTTTCTTGCTTATTTTGCCATTAGATGGAAGCGGGTGTTCTGTCCAAAAATTTGGGAGTGCCTTTGGTGTTCGTTGTTGCCAAAGCTGACGTAAGCAGTTGTATTATGAAAAAGCATGTGTGGAAAGAGCTCTAGACCGAGTCTAATTATGTTCGATTGTGCTGCGTTTTGTTAGCTGCGTCCAGAAAACTCGGTCAAGATGGACTACATTGAGTACACGCTTCGCCAGTTCGCTATTCGATGTAAGGCAAGTAGTTTCTGCTTTCTGGATGCATCTACTAACATGCTGCTTTTGGACTTTGATAAATGCCAGACGGCGCGTCGGTTGTGTTTACATCCGCGAAGACTGGTTCCAATGTCGACACTCTCCGCAAGTACATTTTGCACCGTGCCTACCCGTCCCAGTTCAAATTCACAGAGCCACCGCAACTGGTGGATCACAACAGCCTTTTCATCCCGTCAGGCTATGATTCATTCGACTTGGTAAACCAGAGCCTTGTAGGTTCCCAGGCGCGTTGGCCTACTGACAAGCCATTCGAAAAAATCGTACCTGCTCCGACAGAGGACGCAGATGAGTCCGCTACATTGCTCGCGTCTGACATCCGCGTTGATGCCCACGAGCAATGGCTAATGAAACTGGAGAAGGCTGCTGGTGCGGGCCTGGAAGAGCTGCAGAAACAGAGTATTGAAGCGAGCAAGAAGGCAGAGCAGGCAGCCGTCGCTCGCCGCGCTGCTGCGGATCGCCGAAAGCGCGAGGAGAAGGACGTGAGCTCGAAGCATCTGCAGAACTTCTTTAACAATCTGCTCAGTCGACCAGAGAAGACCCGGTCTTCTCGTTCGATGAGCGACAAAAAGGTAAGGTATCTTTCGGCACTTTTGTTTCAGACAAGCTCTAGGTCCCGTTGCTGACGTGTAATTCTGCTCTTGTAGAAGGAAAAGAGTGACAAGTCGTTGACAGACGAAGCGAAGCGCTCCGCTGTATAGAGAAGATCAACGACGCGATTGTTCGCCCCTCCATTTCTCTCTTCAACTGCTCGTTGCGATCGGTGGCTTTGCGGCAAACCCTTCTTTCAACGATAGGATGCAGCAACCACCTCGCTTAGTGTTGTAGCTCATACCAAACAGATGAAGACTCATATTCTTGCTGAGATAAATCGTGTTGGGTGTTAACGTGCATCATAATGCGTGCTGCGTCCCTGGTAGACCTACGACCGTCTCATGCTGCTTACTGTATGTTTACGAATGATTAGGCAGCTGGAGAGATTGCGTCGACATTTTGCCTATCAATTCATTCACTTCATTCCTGGATTCCCTTGCTGCACGTCACTTCGTCTCCGCTCAATGACTTCGACTGGCCCCGTGTCCGCCCCCCGGGCCGCCGTCTGCGTCATCGCCAATGAGGTTCTCACGGGGAAGGTGCGTGCACCCGGTCTCCTTCGCCCCGCAATTCGTGGAGCTGACACCTTTGGTCCGTCACCTGCAGACGCTCGACACCAACTCGCACTTCATCGCCAAGCTCATGTTCCGTCGCGGCGTCGACCTCAAGCGCGTGGTGGTGATCCCCGACGAGGAGGACGCCATCGTCTCGACCGTGAAGGAGCTGTCGGAATTTGTGGGGCCCAGCGGCTATGTGTTCACGACGGGAGGCATCGGCCCCACCCACGACGACATCACCTACGAGAGCATCGTAAGGCTGAGGCTTTGTTGATGACGGGGTATTCGGTGGTGTTGCTGATTGTGATGTGTCGTTGGTACCTTTGTAGGCGAAAGCGTTCGGTGTGGGTGTTGAGCTGCATGAGCCGACGCTGGAGGCGATGATCACGTTTGCAAAGGAAAAATACCCCGACGCAAAGATGACCGACGGCACCAAACGCATGGCTATTTTTCCTGTTGGATGCAAGCTGCTGCCATCCTCGGGTTGGACCCCTATTGCTGTCATGCACAACGTGTACATCTTGCCGGGCATTCCGTCCATGGTCAAGGACATGCTCACTTGCAACGAAGAGCACTTCGTCGGTGTACCTATTCACCGCGTCATTGTACGTCGACTTGGACTCAATTCCCTTGCTCGTGTAGTACGGTGCTGAAATTTTTTTGCTGCAGGTGAGCACGTTGGAATATGAAAGTAATCTTGCTGCACCGTACAAGGCGCTGCAAAAGGAGCACCCGAACGTTATTCTGGGTAGTTATGTGAATTTAACGGAGGAGAAGACCGGCACGCGGGACACGAGCTTCAACACGCGTCTCACGGTCGAAGGTCGAAATGCTGAAGAGGTGAAGCAGGTCGGGGATAAGCTGATCGAGCTTTTCAAGGGCAAAATCGTTAATCCGATTACAACCGTGTAAGCTGCATGTTGTATTAAGTAGTTCGCGTGGCTCTTGGTCACTGCTGCTTACCAAGTGCTTGCAGGAGTATCACGGCTTCGATTTGATGAAGGAATACATCAGGTCGAGGGTACTTCCTTGTGTGAGGAACTTTTTTTGTGACGCTCAGTCAAGATTGTATGCAGCGTCGAGTAATCGGTGCCAACAAAAAATTTGAGACAAGCCAGCGATTGTATTAGTCCAGTGAATATGTTCATGCTGTCTTGTACGTCTCAAAAACTGATTTCATAACTTCGTTGGCTTGAGCCAACTGGGGTTGAGAATCTGAAATGGAACACAGTAATTCGGGTACGAAAAAAAGTATGAAGACTTATGGTTGGTATTACTTGCTTGAGCAATCTTCTTGTCGGTATAACTACTTTGAATTGCTTATTATGCACACACAGATTCTACAGCGGACCCTTCTGACAAAACGAAAAGAGGGTAGAAATCCTCCGACTGCCCGGAGAAAAGCTACAAAAGACCACATGTATACAACTTTACCGAACATTACGGTAAATAACAGCAACGAAAACTGCATGATCATGTGGGGAGGGGGAGTTTGAAATGCAGTTGTAGCTCTTCATGCTAGGAGTAGTGCTTTAGTCAGAATGACTGCACTGCAGTAAGCCGTGACCAAGCTTATTGTCATTCGTGTAGACTTGTGATGTAGACTTGTGATTGCGCCGGGGTCGCTGGCGGCAGCTTGTAGGTTATGATGGCTACAGGTCGAGAAGCCATGCCTCACATTATGCTGTCGCATGGTACAAACGGTGCGCAGGCAAAGGCGACGTACATTACCGAGCCGCAAGCTTCAAAGCTTTCACGATTGCCGAGGCATATACATGATTTGCTTCAGACCAGCTCAATACAGTTTGCAAGAGTGTGTGGTCCTTATAATCGCCTGATTACCAGGTTCTCCTGCGTGACGAAAAAGAGTAAACTGCCATCATCCCTACAAACGATGGCGTCCGCGATGAACAATGCAATTCAAACTCCATCGCAAAAACCGATCCCGGTTCACATCCCGTTTGACAGATCGCTCGCTTGAATCCGGGTTCAATTTTCGCTCTTCCGTCTAATGGCTGCCATGATCGCGAGCCCGTCTGGATGACCAGTCCGTCGTGGCCTCACATCTTACTTCGCATTCCGCGAGTTGAGCATTCTCATTCCTCAATTTACCGACTTGCGACGAACACGAAAACATTCTGAACCAGCGCTTCGATGGGAGTTTGGAAGACCGATCAAGTTGCAACCGTGCGCGTCACAACCCCAGAAAACGGCAAGCTCGACCTCGCTGCTCGCGAGCCGACCACTGTTTTGGACGTCATTAAGGATGTCGTGGCTCGCGCACCAAATGGTAGAGCCCTCAGCGTCAAAAAGGGTGACGAGTGGGCTACACACACATGGCAGCAGTACTATGACATCAGCCAGCGATTCGCGCGAGCACTCATTCAGGTTGGTGTACAGCCCCACGAAGCAGTCAATGTCCTTGGTCCGAACTGCCCTGAATGGCTGTTCACAAACATGGGCTCGATCATGGCTGGAGCTGTGATTGCAGGTGTCTACGTTACCAGTACGCCCGAGGCATGCCAGTACATTTCAGCGCATTGCGAGGCAAAGGTGGTGGTGGTGTCCGACAAGTCACAACTCGACAAATACCTGTCAGTTCTAGACCAGCTACCAAAACTGAAGGCTCTAGTCGTTTGGAACGAAGTCGATGCCCCTCAAGGTGCCCAATACAGTGTACCGATGTACACTTTCAGCGAGTTTCTTCATCTGGGTGATTGTGTTAAAGCAAGCCTGCTCGAGGAAAGGATGGCAGCACAATTACCTGGTCATTGCTGCACTCTCATTTACACATCCGGCACAACAGGGCCTCCGAAGGCTGTCATGATTTCTCACGACAACTTGACGTGGACTGTTGCGGCAGCGATGAATACCTTGAAGGCCTTGGCAGACGCCAAGCGAACTGTAAGCTTTTTGCCGCTTTCTCACGTTGCAGCTCAAATTCTTGATATTCATCTCCCGTTAGCAATCGGCTCGGAAGTTTATTTTGCGGGTCCAGATGCACTGCGTGGGGGCTTGCTGGCTACTCTTCAAGAAGTCCGTCCGAACTTTTTCTTTGGAGTTCCACGCGTATGGGAGAAGATGATGGAGTCGCTGGAGGAAAAGCTCGGGGGTGCACCGGAAGGACTTAAGAAGTCACTTTTGACCTGGGCAATGGTGCAGGGTGAAGACTACTCGAATCAATCGCAGTACGGCAAGGCTCCAGGCGTGAGCTTAAGGTTTTGGGCAGCAGATTATTTACTACTGGGCAAAGTGCGAAGCGCACTTGGGCTTGACGAGTGCACTACCTTCTTGACGGGTGCTGCTCCGATTTCTCCAGACGTCATTCGTTACTTCAGCACGCTGAACATCCCGCTGTATGAGCTCTTCGGTCAGTCGGAGTGCACCGGACCACACTCAATCAACACACCCAGCAAATGGAAGATCGGTACTGTTGGGCCCCAAATGGAGGGAACTCAGACAAGAATTGATCCAGATACAAATGAAGTTCAGTACACTGGAAGACACATTTTCATGGGTTACCTGAACGATGAAGAGGCTACCAAGGCAACGTTCGACGACGATGGCTGGTTATATTCAGGTGATGTTGGAGAAATCGACGAGGACGGATTCCTCTCTATTACCGGGCGCATCAAGGAGATTATTATCACTTCTGGCGGTGAAAACGTTCCGCCGGTTTTGATTGAAAACGCACTCAAGAAGGAACTTCCAGCACTAGCAAATGTGCTAGTAATCGGAGAAAAGCGCAAATTTCTTACATTTTTGTGCTCTTTGCGAGTGGAACCTGACGTTGCCACTGGCGCACCTACCGACAAGCTCGACAAGATGGCGTTATCTGTTGCGAAAGAAATTGGTAGCGCCGCTACCACAGTGTCAGAGGCTCAGAAGTGCGGGCATTTCCGTAAGTACATCGAGGACGGTATGGCACGAGCTAATGCCAAAGCTGCTTCGCGTGCTCAGCAATTGCAGAAGTTCGTCATTATCCCTCGCGACTTTTCTCTCGATGGAAACGAGCTCACGCCGACCATGAAGGTGAAGCGCTCCGTTGTTGAGAAGAAGTACAGCCAGGAAATCGAACAGATGTACGCCCACGCGTGCCTATAGGTAACCCGTGCGAGGAATTGTTGTTGCGCTCTTCAAACCGATGACATCAGATAAATGTTCTCAACCTGCATGCCAAACCGTTTTTGACTTAGTATTCGTGGACGTTTTCAAAATAGCAATTGCGTGTTCATGATAATCTGAGCATTTTTGGCCTCCATTACACCACTTGCGCATTAGTCAGACGGCAGGTGAGAGCACTCGAGTCCATCATGGATAAAGGGTGGAATGTGATCAAGAGCGCTGCCAGTCCTCGCGCTGTTGCGGGGACAACCGTTCCTGGGGAGTACCACATGGGAAAAACTGGTCGTCTTTGGCTTGCAGCCCTGGGTGGCACGCGAGCAGAAGTGGTGCCTGCATCGAACCGTGTGTCGCTCAAAGTGGCGGAGCAGGAGCGTCAAGTCCGTCTTGCACGCTCAAACCTCACTTACAAATATATGTTGCTGCCTGATTCGTTGTTTCGTTACTGCTGGGATCTTCTTCTGGCAATCACAACTATTTTGCTTATTTGGCGTGTGCCGTACACGATCGCGTTTGGAGACAGTGATCTTTGGTATTGGTTCGCCTTCAACAAGATCACGGACTCAATTTACCTATTGGATGTCATTCTAAACTTCAGGTACAATTTGCAAATTTACAGCTGGGGCTAGAATTGAACTAATACTTTGGCCGTATTCTGGTCGGTCTTCAGAACCGGATACGTAGAAGACACGGAAGTTATCATGGATAGCCGTATGGTTGCCAAGCACTACCTGAAAGTAAGCACGGAATTAGCGTTGTTTAACCGTCAGTATCCAATGTTTACCACTATTAACACTAATCGGCTTTATGACAGAGCTGGTTCCTTGTAGACCTCATCGGTTCAATCCCAGTCGAGTACATTATCAGCTTTAACACGACTGGCATATCTAGTGTTGAGCGGAAAGCATTCAAGGCTTCAGTCAAGTATTTAAAAGTCCCAGTATGTTTATCTTGGCTAGTTGCTGTGCCAAAAGGATGATAAACTGACATGTGCCGAGTTGCTACTCTGTAGAAACTCTTTCGTATTGCTCGTCTCGTCAAATTTGTCCAGTGAGTTGCGGATTCTTATCTCACTTTTACAAACATATCCTGACACTTCTTCTTTTGTAGGAAGTACATGAAATTTGCCTATGCCGTCCAAGTATTTGCGTGCTATATCTCGTTAATCCATTGGGTAGCCTGCCTCTGGGCAGGTCCTATGATAGGTCTGACTAATGTCGAGGACGAGCAGCTAGCATACAACGAAGCACTTTATGCAGCAGTGCTATTGCTTCTGAATATCTCCTCGGTCACTGTCGAACCCAAATGGCAATTTGTGAGCGCTGTCCTTGGCGTTGTTGGCTTTCTATTTCAGTGCTTAACGCTAGCAAGTATCACAGCCGGTGTGATCGGCTCTAGCTCGCGTGCACTTCAATACCAGGAAAAGGTGCGGATGGTCATGAGTGATCTAAAAGCGCTGCACGTCCCGGGTGAGCTGCGCAAAGCCGCAAAAAATTACTATGAAACACTCTGGCGAATGAAAAACACGTCCGATCGCTACGAAAAAGCCATTTATGAAGATGAAGACTTGTCACCAGCATTGCGCGCAGAAATTGCACTGTACATCCACAGAAACCTCATCGCCACAGTGCCACTTTTTCAAGACTGCTCGGATTCTTGCCTCGCAGCTTGCGTTATGCGGCTGAAAACGCAGCTTTACATGCGAGGTGATGTCGTTTTCCACAAAGGTGATCCAGCCAACTCTATGGTCATCATCAGTCGAGGTAAGGTTAAAGTAATCTCACCAGATAACGAAGGACTGTTAGCTGTGTTGAAACAAGGCAGTTTCTTCGGAGAGATTGGCCTTCTACGACATATGACGCGTTCGTGCACTGTGGTCGCAGGCACATTTTGCGAGCTAAAATCCTTGGAAAGGAATGACGCCGAGGAAATATTCGAGGCGTACCCTCACATTCACGACCGACTTTTTGCTGAAGCCGAGAAGCGCCGTCTGGATACTCGGCTCAAAGCACGACTCTACAACGTAAAAGTCTTGGACAATGCGCACGCTGTAGACGTCAGCAGCATCGTGGAAGTACCTGGTCCAGGTGGCAAGAATAATCAATCGTTCGTCGATGGTGCTGCAGAAGAAAAACCACACGCTCCTCCAATGTCGTCGTCAGGCTCCAGCGGCAAACCCGCCAAACTCGTCCGAGGGAATTCGTTTCAAACCGAAGACGGTCTCGCGGTCAACAGCGAGCTTGACAACATGAACATCAATCTCGATGAGATAATGCGGTTGGTGGAGACACTAAAGGCTACACAAGGTCGTTTATCTCGCGTTCAGGAGCGGCGGCAGTCCATCCACATGGCGCTCAACTCGCCCACGCCCATCAACAGCATCAACTCGGTGCTCTTCACCCAAGCGCCATTTCCTCCCGATGCTCAAACTGGCACTCGCAACCGAGAATCTTCCCACAGCATCAATCGTAGCGGAAACCGGAGCGGTAGCTCCTAGTTGGCGCCATGCCACGCACTCAGCCAGAACCATACTCGCTCCAAGTGAAACAAGTCCCGTAAATAAATACCATGCACTGTCAGCGATCATTTTTTCGCATACATGTACTTTGACGCGCACACCAAGCAGCCGAAAGTCTCCACTTTCGTATGTGGCATCTGCGTCGCCGCATTCCCCGACTTATGCATCGCTCCATCCCCGCTCAATGACTTCGACTGGCCCCGTGTCCGCCCCCGGGCCGCCGTCTGCGTCATCGCCAATGAGGTTCTCACGGGGAAGGTGCGTGCACCCGGTCTCCTTCGCCCCGCAATTCGTGGAGCTGACACCTTTGGTCCGTCACCTGCAGACGCTCGACACCAACTCGCACTTCATCGCCAAGCTCATGTTCCGTCGCGGCGTCGACCTCAAGCGTGTGGTGGTGATCCCCGACGAGGAGGACGCCATCGTCTCGACCGTGAAGGAGCTGTCGGAGTTTGTGGGGCCCAGCGGCTACGTGTTCACGACGGGGGGCATTGGCCCCACACACGACGACATCACCTACGAGAGTATCGTAAGAGTGCAGTCTTTGGTTGAGCTGGGAGGGGGTTGTACTTACCGCGTCGTGGCGTGATGCAGGCGAAAGCGTTCGGTGGTGGCGTGGCGCTGCATGAGCCCACGCTGGAAGCTATGAAGAAGAGTCTGGCGGAGAAGTACCCGACGTTCAAGATGACCGACGGTGTCAAGCGCATGGCTATTTTGCCTGAGGGTTGCAAGATCTTGCATGGGTCGGACTGGACTCCGATTGCCGTCGTGCACAACGTGTACATCTTGCCGGGCATCCCGTCCATGGTCACGGACATGCTCACTTGTAACGAAGAGCACTTCGTCGGCGTCCCCATCCACCGTCTCATCGTACGTAGCTCTCATACCCATCGGCAATCCTTCATGCAGTCAATAACCGTGATTCCTCTCTTATTAGGTGAGCACGATGGAATACGAGGGCATTCTCGCCGCGTCACTCAAGGCCGTGCAAAAGGAGCACCCGAACGTCATCATCGGCAGCTACGTGAACTTGAGCGAAGAGAAGACCGGCGTGCGCGACACAAGCTTCAACACTCGTCTGACCGTGGAAGGCCGCGACATCGACGAAGTCAAGCGGGTCGGCAACAAGCTCGTCGAGCTCTTCAAGGGCAAAATCGCCGACCCCAGCACGACAGTGTAGCTTCACGTCTCGAAATGACAGCAACTATTCGACCACCGAGATTATGGTAAAAACAAATTCTAAAATCTCCAAATATCTGGAAATTTACCCCGAGGACGGACGACATGCCGCGTCTCTACCATCCCCCGGGCTTCACCCCTCCTGACGTCAGTCCCCCTCGACTTTCCGCCCACAACGCATCTCGCCCCCGCCCCCCCCTCGCCCCGGAATGAGCGCGCGCAGCGACAGCGGCCACAGCCGCAACAGCAGCACAGCCAGCAGCGGCCTGGCGCCGCCCCCGCCGCCCGGCAGCGCGCCCATGCCGCCCAACCCCAGCGCCGCCGGTACGACCATCACTCCAGCGCGCGCGGATAATGCGCCATGTTGTTCCTTGTAGAGAGGGAGATGCTCGTCACTAATCCGAGTCTGTGACATGTCTCCAATAATAGCCCGCTTTTCGCCGCTCGACCACGTATCCCCCGAGGTGACGCAGAGCAACCCATTGCACCAGTTGTTGCAGCAGCAGCAGCAGTTCCCACCGCCGCCTCCTGCCATGTCCAGCCAGAACCAGTTCTTGCAGCAATTCCTGAACTCGTCCTCCAGCTCCATGCCGATGGGTAGTAGCCACATGCGGCCCATGCCGGTGCCCATGCCGCCCATGAGCGCGCCTAGCTCGCTGCTGCCGCAGTTCCAGCAGAACTTGCCGGGTCACGGTGCTTTCCCGCCGCCTAGGTCGGCGCCACTGCCACCATCTTTTTCGCAGTTCCAGCCGGTGCCGAGTCTTTCGTCGACTGGTGGTGGGATGTACCCTGCGGCCCCTCGCAGCGCCACGACAGCTTCGATGGACGGTAGTCGCAGTAATGGAGCTGGAGGATCGGCTTCCAGCTCGTTGACAGGTTCTCCAAGACGTACAGGTAGTGCTACAGGATTTGGAGCAGGTGACGCGCCGACGACTCCGCCGGGAGTGAGATTGAGTGGAGAAAATGTGGAGTATCAACCGCGCGGCGATAATGCACCTGGAGAAAGCAGATCGCTGGAAGTCATGCCGATTACGTTGTACAACTCAGAACGTACGTCGCAGGTGGGAAATCTCATCTCGGTGAACGAGCACTTTATTTCGTATCCGATTCGGAATGGATTGATTCGGGTGATTAGTCAGAGTTCAGTGGATAGATTGCTTTTGAGGAAGCATGAGCACCATGCGGTTACAGAATTGGCGTTCTTCAACAGCAAATCAGACCTGCTCTTAAGTGCTGGTACGGACCATCACGTGGCTATTTGGGCAATCCAGAATGATCCTATGAGCCGTGAACTAATTAAGCTGGTGCCAACACAAGCACAGCGTGTGAAATGGCACCCGTCCGATTCAAACAAGATAGCTATTGCTAATGGTAGCGTGGTATTTATCGCCGATTTGACGGAGATTGATGCTGATGGTACTGGTGCCGAAAATCTATACGATGTGAGTGTGGTGTGCGGCCAAACATCTGGCCAGATTAACGACATGGCGTTTTCGCCCGGCAATGGCGAGTGTATTGTTACTGCTGGCAGCGATGGTTTTGTTCAAGTTTATCGCGTTCAAGGACGAGTTCCTGGCCAACCTGCTGAATTTATTCAGCGCTTTGAGCCGTTTAATGGTGAAGCTGTGAACAGCCTCCACTTTTATGGTGGCAACTTCTTGAACCAGCCTGGCCTTTTGATTGGTGGTGAGGCAAACACGCGTCTCTCGCTGTGGAATTCTGCCTTGACAGAGAACACAACTCCTGTGTGCTACCAAACGGTGACACTTCGAGATGAGTCCCGGGAAGACTCATCAGCATTAATTCATGAGACTATCTTTGACCCAACTACTCAGTTCCTGTTCGTTGCCGACCGCTCCAAGCCGCTGGTGTACGCTTTTCACCTTGCACCAAGCTCAGATGCTCGTACGCCTCGTCGGTTTGATAACGTTACAGAGTTCGCTCTTGCTTACCCGGTGCTTAGCATGGGTTTACTGAACCGTGCTGGGCACAGCCAACCAGCTCGTGACGGTAGTGATTTTTCCTCTGCGCTAGGGGGACTAAACTTCTCGATGCAGCTGTATTGTCTTCAGACGCAAGCTATTCAGCGGTACCACGTGTCTGCCAGTGAGTGCTTTGTCCCTGGGTCGCGTGGCTCGTTAGAAGACGAAGTTGAAGCCGGGGAGAACGTTGGCCAGACTGTCGGCGCTGTAACAACCGAAGGAGAAAGTATTGAGACATCGTACCAGACGGCTGCCGAGTCACCTCGAGCTGCCGCCACGCCAGCTCCCGAAACGGAAATTGATGTCCAAGCTCCTGAGGAAGATGATGAAGAAACTGGTAGCAATAGTGGCCAACATGCTCCTCTTCGCACAGGTGCTAACGGGCTTCCTCCAACTCCTTCGTCCCCTGGCGCTAGGAGTACTCGTAGTACGCGAAGCACGGGTGCCCGATCACTGCACCTAGCTACCGGCGATGATGCTGTGTCCGTGTCCGCTTCCTCTGTGGCTGGTGATGATGGAACTCTTCCAAACTTGCGGTTTTACAACCGTTCCTCTCCGTCGTCTTCGGTCCGTGCGTTCCAAGATGAGTCTTCCGTGCAGTACGACCCATCCATTGATGATACAGCGAGTGAAACACAGCAGCAAACACTTCTGGCTTCGCTTCGTCGAATGGAGGCGGCTCAGCTCCAGCGTGATGAGGAGCTCCGTGAACAGATGCGTGTTGTTATGGGCAGTTTAGGCAACCATTTGACGGCACAGGTATCGACTCAAGTCGAAAAGTCGATCCAGAAGCAGTTGCAGTCTGTACTCGTGCCCGCCATGGGTCGAATTGTACTCCACACGATGGAGAATAACTTCATGAAGCCCGTGCAGAATGGCTTTCAGCACGTCATCAGTGAGAAGCTGATTCCACTGATGGTGCAGAAGTTAGATGACTCCCTCGCAACATCGCTTCCGGATCAGCTAGCAAATGGCGTGGACGACATGGTGCAACGTGTTGTGGAAGATGTCCGTCAGCCTGTGCGTGAGTCCTTCCGTGAGTGTTTCCAGGACATTTTGATTCCTTCTTTCCAGGCAGCAACCCAAAAAATGTTCGAGCAAATTAACGACACGTTCGTCCAGGGCACACGGAGTGCATTTGAGAGCAGTGGTCAGAGTACCAGTAATGCAAAGGTTGCTAGCCAGCTGGAGCAATTGACGAAGGTGGTGGAAGGCTTGTCCCGACAGGTTGAGCAATTGAGCTCCTCAGTCAACGCTGGAGGCATAAATGTAGCGCTGGTTCCAGTCGCAAAGTCTCCTGAGGAACTTCAGCTGGAGGCGCAGAAGGACACAGTGTTGGACTACCTCGCACGGAATGACTGGGAGGAGGCATTCAAGTTCGCACTCGGTGCGCAAAGTGTGAATCTCGTTGCGTTTACCTGCCAGCAGTGCGATCCGCGACTTGTTCTCAGCAGCCGCCCGCCTAAGCTTTCCCAGATGCTGATTTTGTGTCTGGTGCAGCAGCTTGGTGCTGATCTTGCCGACGATCTAGAGACGAAGCTAAACTGGCTGCGCGAATCACTTCTGGTAATGGACGTCCGTGACCAGAGCATTGCGGGTTTTGTGACCAGTGTGCTTCAGGAGCTGCAGACAGGTCTGAACAGCGTACCGGCGCAGTTCCGAGACTCACAGTACACCCTGTTGCACCATGTACTTAACTCCATGCTCAGCTCCGCGTAATGGGCCGCTTAGCAAAGGTAGAGATGTTAAACAAAAATGCAACGTTTGTTTCCGTGCATTATATTTATCCATTAGCTGCTTTACAATCTAAGGGCAGAGAAGACTTGGATCAGTTGACTCCTGACTTCCTCAACGTTGGGACGTGAAGATGTTGCCTCAACTGGAAAGCCTTATCGAGAAAGGCTGGAGCTCAGATCTAAACACACGTTGGCAAGGTGCCAGCACATCTAGGTCGCTTCAAGGTGAACGGAAGATGTTGCCTCAACTGGAAAGCCTTATCGAGAAAGGCTGGAGCTCAGATCTAAACACACATTGGAACGTGTGTTTAGCTCCAACTCCACATGATTCAACTGGTAGCTTTGAGCACCTCTAAGAGCTCTAGTTATAACCTCACTGAAATTCTCGTCAGGATCACCGCTCACATCGTAAGAACCAGTACTACGCTGGGCTCTCGGTGCTGCCTTCGATTTTCGGGGGGTTGGAATGCTCGGGGTAGCTGCACGTGTCCGCCCCGGTAGCATTCTGTTGGGTATCTCAGATTTAGACGCAGAAGCTTGATACTCTGCAGCGACTAGCCTCTTATTCCGGTCGCTAACGGAGTTAGTATGCTGGGCACGCGTACTTTCACGTGTTAGGGCTGGAGAACTCATTTGCTTCGAGCGAAAAGCCTGTCGAGATGATGCACGTTCCGAATCTGGTACCATTGGCCCTTGTGGTGACGCAATTTCTGATCTTCTTGTCTGTCTTTCAGTTTTTTGCTTGTGGCCGAAGTACAGCTTACGCAGCTCCTGCAAGGATAGACCTCGCCCAGCATTTTTACGTCGAAAGTCGTATGTCGCTAATTCCGGTCTCGATGTGACAACTTGTCCGTGTCAAAATGGCCGTGTCCAGAGATCATCCTTTCTACGTCAGCAGCTAATGAATCGTGAGACGCTGATGACCTGGGGATGCTTTTATTTGATTTGAACTCTTGGTACAATCGCGACATCTCCGCACGAGATCATCCTTTTCCTCTGTTTGCTCGCTGGAATTCGTTCCAACTGCTCATCTTGTGTAGGCCTGGCTGTTTCTTCCTTACTGAACGATGTGTTAGCCGGTTATAAAGTCATCTGAGCAAAACGCAAATGTAACTCTTTGACTGGGGCAACCTCGCAAAGCCCAAAATTGCGACATACGTACCTCAGCCTTCGAGGACGTGTGAGATCGGCGGACTTATTTGCTTCCTGGACATCTTGTCCACAAGAAAAAAATTGAATCTACGAATTACCACTTATTGCACTGTCACCAACAATTGAGATTTCCACGTCAACACAATCAAGTATGTCTACGAGACCAATGCAGCTGCGCGGTATGTTTAACACTCTGCATCAACAGATTGAGTACATGCATCGTCACTTTTGTGTTCCCTGTTTCTAATAGAGAACTGCGATGCCAACGAGCTCAGGGTCGAATTCCCGAAGACCCTGCCGTCTGTACATTCGTCTCTATAGCTGCTGCGTGTTGATTTTCTGAAGCTTCAGGATGGAGAGTGACTTACAAGCGGTTTTGGAGCGCGGTATACAGTGGTACGAAAAGTGCTACGGGCTTCTATCCAGGGAGCGGAACACTGCGGACGTTGCTCTACGGTGTCTTCAAGGCTGGGCGGATGGGAGCTTGTTAGTGATCTCAGAACTACTGATTGGCACTGGTGCAACCCACAGGTACGCGCACGGGCTGGCATCCGATACCCCGTGATGCTATTCTAGCTATGCCTAACTCTGGTGTTGTGTTTTCATCCTTTCGGTTCCAAACCTCGTGAAAGTGATCCAGAAAGTGTGCCTTGATGGACCACCTTCAATCGCATGCCTTATTACGAAACCTCCTGAAACGCTGATGGTTCTGTGTTATACCGATGAATAGCTTACGCAGTTTCTGCTTGTTGACTTTTACCCCCATCACCCCATCAGCGGCGCCGTACTTATGCAACTCTTATGCAACAAATATCAGCAGAGGTCGAACTATCTTCATTGTGAATGTTTACTGTGTATTGCAGGGCTGTTCAATCACGTACTTCGACGACATCCTGGCTCTAGCTAGAGATGTTCTTAAACGGCTCCCAGTCGTCCACATTGAAGGATTACCGGCGTTTGAGGTCCAAATGATGAACTCGTTTAAAATTACTCTAATCGTTGTGCGCGAAAAGCTCCAGTACGTGAATAAGGTGATACCGGCACAACAATCTGCCATCGCGGTGCCCTCACCCTTAGCCCCTTAGCTAGCGAACCTGAGTGTAGTCACGGCAACTCAGTAAGGGGGTGACGCAACAAAATCGTTTAATGTTTAAGTGTCATCACAGGAACACAACATTCGGTTTTACAGCAATTAGTGTAACCGAACTAGTTTTTGTAGTGGAGAGCGCGGAGCTTTCGAAGCTCTTCAAATCGTTTTTGCACTCGATGTTGCTCGGATAACCCGTCATCTTTATACAGATCGTTTTTAGAGGCTTGTCTTCGTGATCCTGTATCACACAGCTGAAGGTTGGCCAGTCGTTCAAGGAACGCAGTGACGCCCTCATCGCGTAGCAGACGCTCGCCAAGCATCGGTATATCGCCTCTGCAACCTTGAATCTCGCCTATTAGTGCAGTGAGGGACTGTTCCATCAGGTTGAGCTGACCTCCTAGCTCTCCCATTTTGGCCCTTGTAAATAGCAACTTTCGAGGAGCCGCTCTTCAAACCCTGTCTGAAGTAAGGTGGACCATACTTGTACTTCAGATACCGAGTTTTGGCAAAATTCAAAGTGAATCTTTCTTGCAAGGTTTTTATTTAGAGTTCTGTGAATGAATGAATCGCATCGAGCGAGTTTGTCCTCGAGACAATGGAGGTGCTCTCTTTCTCATTTCATCGCATCTTTTTTCAACTGCCTTTTTGATCGACTGCTTCCCATCTCTTCTGAGTATTTATTTGCTTTGGTTTGGATAACTTCAGTGACTTTTTGTGTTGCACGCTCTGCTTTAATCAGTTTATTTCCTACATCTAGAATAGGCGGATTTTGTTTCACTTGTGAAGACTGTTCACCGGGTAATGGAAAGTATACCGATCAAGATTACTTTTGGGTCAGCAGCAGTACCATAATCTATCGCTGCAATCTGGTGTCGAATCTGCTCCAGATATGCAAAAGTGTTTGATTGAAGGATGTGGTGGAGCGATAGTGCTCCGTCCAGATGATTCACACTTCCACTGTCCAATCGCTACTCGCGCCGCTGAGAGATGCACGACTTGCAATACGCATGAGTGGCACGAAGGAATGGCCTGTGAACAGGTAGGTGCAGCAACAAGATAGTGACAATCAACTTCAAACCTGAGCAATTCCGCCAGCTATACTTGGGTACCGTGTACGTGTGTGGGCAGTGCCATTTCGGTCCGATTCTGCATGGATATTGTTTAAATCTTAGAACTCATTATGGTGAGGATCATGCCGGGTCTCAAATCAACACTGCTTGCAGCAAGTGTGGGTGGTTTTCAGATGATATCGCGAGCTGGCCCAAATGGGATGGCATAGTGCAAGAAGAACGGAACGTAGCCCATGCATGAGGTGTGTACTACAGCTGCGCAATGCGTTTAAAGTTAATGCACACTTGGTGTTTGCCGTTAGTTTGCCCCATAAGAGTCTTATTCGTAGGCAGAATGCTAGCTCTGTCTCTCAAGCATTAGAGAAACAATTCCAAAAATTCTGCACTGCTGCTTGGTTCAAGTGCAACGTAAACCTCTCTGCATGTCAAGTCTCTACTTGTCAGATGGTGCCACGGGCTCGCCGTCGAAGAGAGTCGCGATTTTGTCACTGACAGCCTTCACCTCCGCCTCGTCGCGGCCTTCAATTGTGAGACGAGTATTAAAACTTGTGTCACGCACGCCCGTCTCATCTTTTGTCAGGTTCACGTAGCTACCAATTGCTATGTTCGGGTGAGCATTTTGCACCTCTGTCAACTTGGCCGCGATGTCGCCTTCCAGCTTGAGTGTTTTAACCTGTGAAGGAGTAGGCTATTAGTGTAAGTATACTCACTTACTGCACAAAGACACTTACAATCGCACGGAAGATAGGGACACCCACGAAGTGGTCTTCATTCGATGTCAGCATGGAACGAACCATCGACGGAATGCCAGGCAGAATGTACACGTTTTCAACTACAGCGATCGGCGTCCAGAACTCGGTGGTAAGCGTTTTACAGCCAGCAGGCAGCAAAGCCATACGCTTGCGTCCCTCTGTCATCCCTCCTGCACGGTTTGCCATGGCTGCTTCAAGTCCTTTAAGTGTAGCCTCATGAAACTCGACTCCAAGGCCAAAAGCCTTGGCCTATCAAGAAAAAAAAAGTTAATACCACCGACACCACGCACACTTAAAATTTGAAAAGAATGGCATACCACACTCTCGTAGGTGATGTCGTCGTGCGTAGGGCCAATGCCTCCCGTTGTGAACACGTAGCCACTCGGCCCGACCATCTGCGACAGCTCCTTCACCGTCGAGACAATGGCCTCCTCCTCGTCGGGGATCACCACCACCCGCTTGAGGTCGATGCCTCGGCGGAACATGAGCTTGGAGATCCAGTGCGAGTTGGTGTCGAGTGTCTGGGATATATAGTTTGCACCATAAAAAGTAAAAGAAAATGTTGAGTGGTGATGATGACTTGAAAATACTGAAAACTTGGGCAGCGGAGACCTTCCCCGTGAGCACTTCGTTGGCGATGACGCAGACGGCTGCGCGGGGCGCGGGCGGGAGTGAGGACATGGCGCGGCTGCAGAGGGAGTTTGGGTGAGTTCGAAGTAGCGGCAGGCGCAATGAGCGCGGGAGAGGTCCAGAGAGGCGAAGGTGCCACATCGTGCGGTGCTGTCGAGGTGACAAGTACGTGGCAAGATTTATGTGGCAAACACCACTTATAGCACTGTGGTTGGTCAATTGAGTGCATCTCCACCGCAACCGCGCTATCGCTAAAAATCGGGCTGTGATACTTTGGCGCAGTAATTTATCTCCCACCGGGAGCGCCATATTTAGCAAAACGACCGCGCTATATACGGTCCGCCTCGCCAAATTGGGACCGGTTTGGCGAGTCTGGAGCGATATAGCGAGGCTTCTGGCTATATCGAGAATCAGATAGTATCAGGCATTTCTCAGAACTAATCAGGGCTTAACGTCGGATACTCACAATCAAGATCGAATGGCAAGCCATCTCGACAGCGAGTTCGTATGGCTCGTGGCGCAAATTTCTCGGGGAAGGATGTCTAGCTATGTATGCCATATCTCAAAATTAGCGAGGATTCCATCGAGGGTACGAACCAATCCGCTGGTTCGTTTAGGGAGCGTGTGAACGAGATTTCACAGCGGCAAGACCAGAGAATGCAGTATCAAGGTAGTCAAATTCATTAGATGCAAGTGGAGCAAGCTTTCGAGTGATATACCGAGAGCGATGGACAAGGTAAAGCGCTGTTCAGGAGTGAACCTCGTGTACTGCAGCTCTCTGCTGCTCCTGCCGGCCATGTACTTAAACGCCACCTCTCTATGCCCTCTGCTGCTGCCCTTTATCTCTGCTGCAGGACTCAACCGGCGGTGTGGGGCTATAGCTTCCTGAGCTGGTCTTGAATGATAACGTGCTGCGGAGCTACACTTCGCCCTGATTCTCTTGGCCGCGGCGTGGGGCTTCTTGTCCTTGGAGGGTTCATTGTGCTGTGCCCCCTACCCCTTCAAAAATGATATTGTCAAGAAGTGCTTGGCGAGGTACGGGTGGGAGGCACACTCGCCAAAGGAGAAATATATTTGTTTTTGCTAAAGGCCTGTTTAGCGATAGCTTTTGGCGTGGTGCGGTGGAAATGCTTTGAAGGCATTTGCACTAAATCGACCAGCTTTTAGCTTCTGAAAATGTAAGTCTTGGCTAACATAGCGTAACTCGAGCATGGGCAAACCGCTACGTTTATGACGAGATATGACACCTGAGGGTTGAGCGAAAAGCTCTGTTGGTGCACGCGGAATCGGAACAGCGCTAAATGTTAACACCATAATCCGGCCATGACAAAACTGTCAGAGCGTCACCCGGGACTGCACATCCGCTGCCACTCGAAACACGGGTGGTGCCGTCTGCCAACGCATCACTCAAGCTGACTGTGACAGAATTGGTGATCACGGCTCAGGTTTCTTGGGAAAGCCTTGCACTTGGCTCAAACCCTAGTCTCAGAGTCTCTGCTCAAAGCTCTGTAACTCGGATCTCAAGCCGGGTGAGGCGTGAGTAACCTCAGCTTGCAATCCCCTCGCAGTTCTTCCGAGGGCTACGCTTTGGGCCTAGACGCGCTTGACCACGGCGGCTACACGACGAACTTGAGATGTATCCAGATCCCCAGACGAAACTTGCTCTCCATTCAACAGGCATCGACTTGCACGTGTCTTGTCCAATCTGCATCGGCTTTTCTTTATACAGACACGTCACCACACGCACCCGCAGTCCTCTTCTTCTTCTCGGCCTTAGACCAGGGCCGTACGGCTTCCTCCTTTCTCTCTCCGACTCCAGTCGAGAGTCGGTTTCAGCTCCTCCTTTTCCAAGTCGACTTGGGCTTGGGTCGAGGGTGGTCTTATTATTTGTCTTAGCTTAGACCCGGCTCATCTCAGCTTCTCCTTTCTTCTCTTTAAGTACCCGGCTGAAGTTGTTTGCTTGGGATAAGAATCACGCGTGGACTTCAGCGCACCACGTCTCAAATGTCAGGCGACGTGTATTCGGACAATACAAATCCAGTTAAACAACCTTCTTGTCGCGCAACATGATGTACACAGAAGCTGGGCCAATGTGTAGGAATATGAAGTAGTCAAATGCCCTCAGCACACCATCTGGACTAGGGTGGAGCTAAATTTCGATGAAACTTTGCCGTGTTCCCCTTTGAGGCAAGTAAAGACAGATGCTTTTTCTTTGGGTCAAATAGAACTCTGTTTGAAAATGCAAGTAACACTGATCTATCAAGCTAGGGTGCAACCTCCCTCTGGATACACCTTGAAAGTGAAGTAATGAAACTGCCGTCCTGCAGCCTTGATAAAATCCTAGCTTGTGATTGGTCGAAATTGATCGGGGTCAGCAAGCCTCACTCGTCAAACCCAGTGTGAGATTTCCGATTGGTCGAAGTGGTGTGAGGCAAATGCCAGACCTCAATTCTCAAGTCTCGCCCCAACGTCATTGGTCTGCCTACGAGCTCAAGACCAACCCATCCACCGTCGTTCCAGAAGCCACGCAAAATACGCTCTCACCAAAGGATACGCTTGCAATGGACCACCCACACGCGACCGGGACCGGGACCAACATCCCGCACTCCACTCCACTGGACCCGTCCGATTCGAAAACCACGAGGAACACAAGTCCTGCTGCAACCAGCGGCTGCTGGTGTAACAGCATGACTAGAGCGACTCGCGGCCGTCTGCGGTGCGGATCCCACACAAAGCGAGCTGTACCAGCGCGAGCTGGAACGCAGACAAAAGCCAACAACATGGAGTTCGGCCCAGTCGGTCGCAGTAGCCAAGAGCACCGGTGGCCAGACAGCGGCCAGTGGTCCATGCCCCCGACGCGTTGTCGGTGAAAGACACGGCGAGGCAACATGTTGATATTCCGTGCGATGTCCAGAACACGTGTGGCGCTGACGTACTCTCAAGTTCGGGTCGTGACGATATACTTGACATTTACAGGGGATAGGTAGGTAGGTGTGTGCCGAAAGCGTTGTCGGATGGTGATAACTGTTGAAAAAGAGCATCGCTGTGTGTTTGCTCCGTGCGTATATTAGGTATGGGGTGCGCGATGAACAAGTAAGCAGCGTGCGCGCGTATCCGTTCGCCACGCTTTTGAGCCCAGCCGTTCTTCAGGGCGTAAAAGACGTTTGTTGGACTGTTGGGTGCGGGACCCGGGTGGCGGTCTCGCTGTGCGGTGCGTGATTGGCTTCCTGTGTGTGTAGTGAAGCGCCTCGTAGGTGGCGGGTGTAGGCAGGTGGCAGGAGTGTCGGTGGCGAAGACCCGGGTGTCTGTGTGTATTGTGTTGTTGTGATTTGGTCGTTTTGAGTGTTGTGTGTGTGTTTTGGGTGGGTGAAAAATTGGTCGCGGCGTCATAAAAGTTACGCCTGTGTGGCTCAGTGGTAGAGCATCTGTCTTGTAAACAGAAGGTCCCCGGTTTAATCCCGGGCGGAGGCATGCCTTTTCCAACCTGCTTCTGTATTCCGTCTGTGTCTCGAGACCGACACACGCGAATGCAGGGTTTATTGCTTCTGCTTCGCGTCTGCGGCAGCGCGAGACGGCGCTTGTTGCTCTATTAATTTTAACGCACGCTTTTGTGTCAATTTGACCCTCTCGCCCTCCCCATGCCATCTGCTGCCTCTCACCAAACGATACGCTTGCAATGGACCACCCACACGCGACCGGGACCGGGACCAACATCCCGCACTCCACTCCACTGGACCCGTCCGATTCGAAAACCACGAGGAACACAAGTCCTGCTGCAACCAGCGGCTGCTGGTGTAACAGCATGACTAGAGCGACTCGCGGCCGTCTGCGGTGCGGATCCCACACAAAGCGGGCTGTACCAGCGCGAGCAGGAACGCAGACAAAAGCCAACAACATGGAGTTCGGCCCAATCGGTCGCAGTAGCCAAGAGCACCGGTGGCCAGACAGCGGCCAGTGGTCCATGCCCCCGACGCGTTGTCGGTGAAAGACACGGCGAGGCAACATGTTGATATTCCGTGCGATGTCCAGAACACGTGTGGCGCTGACGTACTCTCAAGTTCGGGTCGTGACGATATACTTGACATTTACAGGGGATAGGTAGGTAGGTGTGTGCCGAAAGCGTTGTCGGATGGTGATAACTGTTGAAAAAGAGCATCGCTGTGTGTTTGCTCCGTGCGTATATTAGGTATGGGGTGCGCGATGAACAAGTAAGCAGCGTGCGCGCGTATCCGTTCGCCACGCTTTTGAGCCCAGCCGTTCTTCAGGGCGTAAAAGACGTTTGTTGGACTGTTGGGTGCGGGACCCGGGTGGCGGTCTCGCTGTGCGGTGCGTGATTGGCTTCCTGTGTGTGTAGTGAAGCGCCTCGTAGGTGGCGGGTGTAGGCAGGTGGCAGGAGTGTCGGTGGCGAAGACCCGGGTGTCTGTGTGTATTGTGTTGTTGTGATTTGGTCGTTTTGAGTGTTGTGTGTGTGTTTTGGGTGGGTGAAAAATTGGTCGCGGCGTCATAAAAGTTACGCCTGTGTGGCTCAGTGGTAGAGCATCTGTCTTGTAAACAGAAGGTCCCCGGTTTAATCCCGGGCGGAGGCATGCCTTTTCCAACCTGCTTCTGTATTCCGTCTGTGTCTCGAGACCGACACACGCGAATGCAGGGTTTATTGCTTCTGCTTCGCGTCTGCGGCAGCGCGAGACGGCGCTTGTTGCTCTATTAATTTTAACGCACGCTTTTGTGTCAATTTGACCCTCTCGCCCTCCCCATGCCATCTGCTGCCTCTCACCAAACGATACGCTTGCAATGGACCACCCACACGCGACCGGGACCGGGACCAACATCCCGCACTCCACTCCACTGGACCCGTCCGATTCGAAAACCACGAGGAACACAAGTCCTGCTGCAACCAGCGGCTGTTGGTGTAACAGCATGACTAGAGCGACTCGCGGCCGTCTGCGGTGCGGATCCCACACAAAGCAAGCTGTACCAGCGCGAGCAGGAACGCAGACAAAAGCCAACAACATGGAGTTCGGCCCAATCGGTCGCAGTAGCCAAGAGCACCGGTGGCCAGACAGCGGCCAGTGGTCCATGCCCCCGACGCGTTGTCGGTGAAAGACACGGCGAGGCAACATGTTGATATTCCGTGCGATGTCCAGAACACGTGTGGCGCTGACGTACTCTCAAGTTCGGGTCGTGACGATATACTTGACATTTACAGGGGATAGGTAGGTAGGTGTGTGCCGAAAGCGTTGTCGGATGGTGATAACTGTTGAAAAAGAGCATCGCTGTGTGTTTGCTCCGTGCGTATATTAGGTATGGGGTGCGCGATGAACAAGTAAGCAGCGTGCGCGCGTATCCGTTCGCCACGCTTTTGAGCCCAGCCGTTCTTCAGGGCGTAAAAGACGTTTGTTGGACTGTTGGGTGCGGGACCCGGGTGGCGGTCTCGCTGTGCGGTGCGTGATTGGCTTCCTGTGTGTGTAGTGAAGCGCCTCGTAGGTGGCGGGTGTAGGCAGGTGGCAGGAGTGTCGGTGGCGAAGACCCGGGTGTCTGTGTGTATTGTGTTGTTGTGATTTGGTCGTTTTGAGTGTTGTGTGTGTGTGTTGGGTGGGTGAAAAATTGGTCGCGGCGTCATAAAAGTTACGCCTGTGTGGCTCAGTGGTAGAGCATCTGTCTTGTAAACAGAAGGTCCCCGGTTTAATCCCGGGCGGAGGCATGCCTTTTCCAACCTGCTTCTGTATTCCGTCTGTGTCTCGAGACCGACACACGCGAATGCAGGGTTTATTGCCTCTGCTTCGCGTCTGCGGCAGCGCGAGACGGCGCTTGTTGCTCTATTAATTTTAACGCACGCTTTTGTGTCAATTTGACCCTCTCGCCCTCCCCATGCCATCTGCTGCCTCTCACCAAACGATACGCTTGCAATGGACCACCCACACGCGACCGGGACCGGGACCAACATCCCGCACTCCACTCCACTGGACCCGTCCGATTCGAAAACCACGAGGAACACAAGTCCTGCTGCAACCAGCGGCTGTTGGTGTAACAGCATGACTAGAGCGACTCGCGGCCGTCTGCGGTGCGGATCCCACACAAAGCGAGCTGTACCAGCGCGAGCTGGAACGCAGACAAAAGCCAACAACATGGAGTTCGGCCCAATCGGTCGCAGTAGCCAAGAGCACCGGTGGCCAGACAGCGGCCAGTGGTCCATGCCCCCGACGCGTTGTCGGTGAAAGACACGGCGAGGCAACATGTTGATATTCCGTGCGATGTCCAGAACACGTGTGGCGCTGACGTACTCTCAAGTTCGGGTCGTGACGATATACTTGACATTTACAGGGGATAGGTAGGTAGGTGTGTGCCGAAAGCGTTGTCGGATGGTGATAACTGTTGAAAAAGAGCATCGCTGTGTGTTTGCTCCGTGCGTATATTAGGTATGGGGTGCGCGATGAACAAGTAAGCAGCGTGCGCGCGTATCCGTTCGCCACGCTTTTGAGCCCAGCCGTTCTTCAGGGCGTAAAAGACGTTTGTTGGACTGTTGGGTGCGGGACCCGGGTGGCGGTCTCGCTGTGCGGTGCGTGATTGGCTTCCTGTGTGTGTAGTGAAGCGCCTCGTAGGTGGCGGGTGTAGGCAGGTGGCAGGAGTGTCGGTGGCGAAGACCCGGGTGTCTGTGTGTATTGTGTTGTTGTGATTTGGTCGTTTTGAGTGTTGTGTGTGTGTTTTGGGTGGGTGAAAAATTGGTCGCGGCGTCATAAAAGTTACGCCTGTGTGGCTCAGTGGTAGAGCATCTGTCTTGTAAACAGAAGGTCCCCGGTTCAATCCCGGGCGGAGGCATGCCTTTTCCAACCTGCTTCTGTATTCCGTCTGTGTCTCGAGACCGACACACGCGAATGCAGGGTTTATTGCTTCTGCTTCGCGTCTGCGGCAGCGCGAGACGGCGCTTGTTGCTCTATTAATTTTAACGCACGCTTTTGTGTCAATTTGACCCTCTCGCCCTCCCCATGCCATCTGCTGCCTCTCACCAAACGATACGCTTGCAATGGACCACCCACACGCGACCGGGACCGGGACCAACATCCCGCACTCCACTCCACTGGACCCGTCCGATTCGAAAACCACGAGGAACACAAGTCCTGCTGCAACCAGCGGCTGCTGGTGTAGCAGCATGACTAGAGCGACTCGCGGCCGTCTGCGGTGCGGATCCCACACAAAGCGGGCTGTACCAGCGCGAGCAGGAACGCAGACAAAAGCCAACAACATGGAGTTCGGCCCAGTCGGTCGCAGTAGCCAAGAGCACCGGTGGCCAGACAGCGGCCAGTGGTCCATGCCCCCGACGCGTTGTCGGTGAAAGACACGGCGAGGCAACATGTTGATATTCCGTGCGATGTCCAGAACACGTGTGGCGCTGACGTACTCTCAAGTTCGGGTCGTGACGATATACTTGACATTTACAGGGGATAGGTAGGTAGGTGTGTGCCGAAAGCGTTGTCGGATGGTGATAACTGTTGAAAAAGAGCATCGCTGTGTGTTTGCTCCGTGCGTATATTAGGTATGGGGTGCGCGATGAACAAGTAAGCAGCGTGCGCGCGTATCCGTTCGCCACGCTTTTGAGCCCAGCCGTTCTTCAGGGCGTAAAAGACGTTTGTTGGACTGTTGGGTGCGGGACCCGGGTGGCGGTCTCGCTGTGCGGTGCGTGATTGGCTTCCTGTGTGTGTAGTGAAGCGCCTCGTAGGTGGCGGGTGTAGGCAGGTGGCAGGAGGGTCGGTGGCGAAGATCCGGGTGTCTGTGTGTATTGTGTTGTTGTGATTTGGTCGTTTTGAGTGTTGTGTGTGTGTGTTTTGGGTGGGTGAAAAATTGGTCGCGGCGTCATAAAAGTTACGCCTGTGTGGCTCAGTGGTAGAGCATCTGTCTTGTAAACAGAAGGTCCCCGGTTCAATCCCGGGCGGAGGCATGCCTTTTCCAACCTGCTTCTGTATTCCGTCTGTGTCTCGAGACCGACACACGCGAATGCAGGGTTTATTGCCTCTGCTTCGCGTCTGCGGCAGCGCGAGACGGCGCTTGTTGCTCTATTAATTTTAACGCACGCTTTTGTGTCAATTTGACCCTCTCGCCCTCCCCATGCCATCTGCTGCCTCTCACCAAACGATACGCTTGCAATGGACCACCCACACGCGACCGGGACCGGGACCAACATCCCGCACTCCACTCCACTGGACCCGTCCGATTCGAAAACCACGAGGAACACAAGTCCTGCTGCAACCAGCGGCTGTTGGTGTAACAGCATGACTAGAGCGACTCGCGGCCGTCTGCGGTGCGGATCCCACACAAAGCGAGCTGTACCAGCGCGAGCTGGAACGCAGACAAAAGCCAACAACATGGAGTTCGGCCCAGTCGGTCGCAGTAGCCAAGAGCACCGGTGGCCAGACAGCGGCCAGTGGTCCATGCCCCCGACGCGTTGTCGGTGAAAGACACGGCGAGGCAACATGTTGATATTCCGTGCGATGTCCAGAACACGTGTGGCGCTGACGTACTCTCAAGTTCGGGTCGTGACGATATACTTGACATTTACAGGGGATAGGTAGGTAGGTGTGTGCCGAAAGCGTTGTCGGATGGTGATAACTGTTGAAAAAGAGCATCGCTGTGTGTTTGCTCCGTGCGTATATTAGGTATGGGGTGCGCGATGAACAAGTAAGCAGCGTGCGCGCGTATCCGTTCGCCACGCTTTTGAGCCCAGCCGTTCTTCAGGGCGTAAGAGACGTTTGTTGGACTGTTGGGTGCGGGACCCGGGTGGCGGTCTCGCTGTGCGGTGCGTGATTGGCTTCCTGTGTGTGTAGTGAAGCGCCTCGTAGGTGGCGGGTGTAGGCAGGTGGCAGGAGTGTCGGTGGCGAAGACCCGGGTGTCTGTGTGTATTGTGTTGTTGTGATTTGGTCGTTTTGAGTGTTGTGTGTGTGTTTTGGGTGGGTGAAAAATTGGTCGCGGCGTCATAAAAGTTACGCCTGTGTGGCTCAGTGGTAGAGCATCTGTCTTGTAAACAGAAGGTCCCCGGTTTAATCCCGGGCGGAGGCATGCCTTTTCCAACCTGCTTCTGTATTCCGTCTGTGTCTCGAGACCGACACACGCGAATGCAGGGTTTATTGCTTCTGCTTCGCGTCTGCGGCAGCGCGAGACGGCGCTTGTTGCTCTATTAATTTTAACGCACGCTTTTGTGTCAATTTGACCCTCTCGCCCTCCCCATGCCATCTGCTGCCTCTCACCAAACGATACGCTTGCAATGGACCACCCACACGCGACCGGGACCGGGACCAACATCCCGCACTCCACTCCACTGGACCCGTCCGATTCGAAAACCACGAGGAACACAAGTCCTGCTGCAACCAGCGGCTGCTGGTGTAGCAGCATGACTAGAGCGACTCGCGGCCGTCTGCGGTGCGGATCCCACACAAAGCGAGCTGTACCAGCGCGAGCTGGAACGCAGACAAAAGCCAACAACATGGAGTTCGGCCCAGTCGGTCGCAGTAGCCAAGAGCACCGGTGGCCAGACAGCGGCCAGTGGTCCATGCCCCCGACGCGTTGTCGGTGAAAGACACGGCGAGGCAACATGTTGATATTCCGTGCGATGTCCAGAACACGTGTGGCGCTGACGTACTCTCAAGTTCGGGTCGTGACGATATACTTGACATTTACAGGGGATAGGTAGGTAGGTGTGTGCCGAAAGCGTTGTCGGATGGTGATAACTGTTGAAAAAGAGCATCGCTGTGTGTTTGCTCCGTGCGTATATTAAGTATGGGGTGCGCGATGAACAAGTAAGCAGCGTGCGCGCGTATCCGTTCGCCACGCTTTTGAGCCCAGCCGTTCTTCAGGGCGTAAAAGACGTTTGTTGGACTGTTGGGTGCGGGACCCGGGTGGCGGTCTCGCTGTGCGGTGCGTGATTGGCTTCCTGTGTGTGTAGTGAAGCGCCTCGTAGGTGGCGGGTGTAGGCAGGTGGCAGGAGGGTCGGTGGCGAAGATCCGGGTGTCTGTGTGTATTGTGTTGTTGTGATTTGGTCGTTTTGAGTGTTGTGTGTGTGTTTTGGGTGGGTGAAAAATTGGTCGCGGCGTCATAAAAGTTACGCCTGTGTGGCTCAGTGGTAGAGCATCTGTCTTGTAAACAGAAGGTCCCCGGTTTAATCCCGGGCGGAGGCATGCCTTTTCCAACCTGCTTCTGTATTCCGTCTGTGTCTCGAGACCGACACACGCGAATGCAGGGTTTATTGCTTCTGCTTCGCGTCTGCGGCAGCGCGAGACGGCGCTTGTTGCTCTATTAATTTTAACGCACGCTTTTGTGTCAATTTGACCCTCTCGCCCTCCCCATGCCATCTGCTGCCTCTCACCAAACGATACGCTTGCAATGGACCACCCACACGCGACCGGGACCGGGACCAACATCCCGCACTCCACTCCACTGGACCCGTCCGATTCGAAAACCACGAGGAACACAAGTCCTGCTGCAACCAGCGGCTGTTGGTGTAACAGCATGACTAGAGCGACTCGCGGCCGTCTGCGGTGCGGATCCCACACAAAGCGAGCTGTACCAGCGCGAGCTGGAACGCAGACAAAAGCCAACAACATGGAGTTCGGCCCAGTCGGTCGCAGTAGCCAAGAGCACCGGTGGCCAGACAGCGGCCAGTGGTCCATGCCCCCGACGCGTTGTCGGTGAAAGACACGGCGAGGCAACATGTTGATATTCCGTGCGATGTCCAGAACACGTGTGGCGCTGACGTACTCTCAAGTTCGGGTCGTGACGATATACTTGACATTTACAGGGGATAGGTAGGTAGGTGTGTGCCGAAAGCGTTGTCGGATGGTGCTAACTGTTGAAAAAGAGCATCGCTGTGTGTTTGCTCCGTGCGTATATTAGGTATGGGGTGCGCGATGAACAAGTAAGCAGCGTGCGCGCGTATCCGTTCGCCACGCTTTTTAGCCCAGCCGTTCTTCAGGGCGTAAAAGACGTTTGTTGGACTGTTGGGTGCGGGACCCGGGTGGCGGTCTCGCTGTGCGGTGCGTGATTGGCTTCCTGTGTGTGTAGTGAAGCGCCTCGTAGGTGGCGGGTGTAGGCAGGTGGCAGGAGTGTCGGTGGCGAAGACCCGGGTGTCTGTGTGTATTGTGTTGTTGTGATTTGGTCGTTTTGAGTGTTGTGTGTGTGTGTTGGGTGGGTGAAAAATTGGTCGCGGCGTCATAAAAGTTACGCCTGTGTGGCTCAGTGGTAGAGCATCTGTCTTGTAAACAGAAGGTCCCCGGTTCAATCCCGGGCGGAGGCATGCCTTTTCCAACCTGCTTCTGTATTCCGTCTGTGTCTCGAGACCGACACACGCGAATGCAGGGTTTATTGCTTCTGCTTCGCGTCTGCGGCAGCGCGAGACGGCGCTTGTTGCTCTATTAATTTTAACGCACGCTTTTGTGTCAATTTGACCCTCTCGCCCTCCCCATGCCATCTGCTGCCTCTCACCAAACGATACGCTTGCAATGGACCACCCACACGCGACCGGGACCGGGACCAACATCCCGCACTCCACTCCACTGGACCCGTCCGATTCGAAAACCACGAGGAACACAAGTCCTGCTGCAACCAGCGGCTGTTGGTGTAACAGCATGACTAGAGCGACTCGCGGCCGTCTGCGGTGCGGATCCCACACAAAGCGAGCTGTACCAGCGCGAGCTGGAACGCAGACAAAAGCCAACAACATGGAGTTCGGCCCAGTCGGTCGCAGTAGCCAAGAGCACCGGTGGCCAGACAGCGGCCAGTGGTCCATGCCCCCGACGCGTTGTCGGTGAAAGACACGGCGAGGCAACATGTTGATATTCCGTGCGATGTCCAGAACACGTGTGGCGCTGACGTACTCTCAAGTTCGGGTCGTGACGATATACTTGACATTTACAGGGGATAGGTAGGTAGGTGTGTGCCGAAAGCGTTGTCGGATGGTGATAACTGTTGAAAAAGAGCATCGCTGTGTGTTTGCTCCGTGCGTATATTAGGTATGGGGTGCGCGATGAACAAGTAAGCAGCGTGCGCGCGTATCCGTTCGCCACGCTTTTTAGCCCAGCCGTTCTTCAGGGCGTAAAAGACGTTTGTTGGACTGTTGGGTGCGGGACCCGGGTGGCGGTCTCGCTGTGCGGTGCGTGATTGGCTTCCTGTGTGTGTAGTGAAGCGCCTCGTAGGTGGCGGGTGTAGGCAGGTGGCAGGAGTGTCGGTGGCGAAGACCCGGGTGTCTGTGTGTATTGTGTTGTTGTGATTTGGTCGTTTTGAGTGTTGTGTGTGTGTGTTGGGTGGGTGAAAAATTGGTCGCGGCGTCATAAAAGTTACGCCTGTGTGGCTCAGTGGTAGAGCATCTGTCTTGTAAACAGAAGGTCCCCGGTTTAATCCCGGGCGGAGGCATGCCTTTTCCAACCTGCTTCTGTATTCCGTCTGTGTCTCGAGACCGACACACGCGAATGCAGGGTTTATTGCTTCTGCTTCGCGTCTGCGGCAGCGCGAGACGGCGCTTGTTGCTCTATTAATTTTAACGCACGCTTTTGTGTCAATTTGACCCTCTCGCCCTCCCCATGCCATCTGCTGCCTCTCACCAAACGATACGCTTGCAATGGACCACCCACACGCGACCGGGACCGGGACCAACATCCCGCACTCCACTCCACTGGACCCGTCCGATTCGAAAACCACGAGGAACACAAGTCCTGCTGCAACCAGCGGCTGCTGGTGTAGCAGCATGACTAGAGCGACTCGCGGCCGTCTGCGGTGCGGATCCCACACAAAGCGAGCTGTACCAGCGCGAGCAGGAACGCAGACAAAAGCCAACAACATGGAGTTCGGCCCAGTCGGTCGCAGTAGCCAAGAGCACCGGTGGCCAGACAGCGGCCAGTGGTCCATGCCCCCGACGCGTTGTCGGTGAAAGACACGGCGAGGCAACATGTTGATATTCCGTGCGATGTCCAGAACACGTGTGGCGCTGACGTACTCTCAAGTTCGGGTCGTGACGATATACTTGACATTTACAGGGGATAGGTAGGTAGGTGTGTGCCGAAAGCGTTGTCGGATGGTGATAACTGTTGAAAAAGAGCATCGCTGTGTGTTTGCTCCGTGCGTATATTAGGTATGGGGTGCGCGATGAACAAGTAAGCAGCGTGCGCGCGTATCCGTTCGCCACGCTTTTTAGCCCAGCCGTTCTTCAGGGCGTAAAAGACGTTTGTTGGACTGTTGGGTGCGGGACCCGGGTGGCGGTCTCGCTGTGCGGTGCGTGATTGGCTTCCTGTGTGTGTAGTGAAGCGCCTCGTAGGTGGCGGGTGTAGGCAGGTGGCAGGAGTGTCGGTGGCGAAGACCCGGGTGTCTGTGTGTATTGTGTTGTTGTGATTTGGTCGTTTTGAGTGTTGTGTGTGTGTGTTGGGTGGGTGAAAAATTGGTCGCGGCGTCATAAAAGTTACGCCTGTGTGGCTCAGTGGTAGAGCATCTGTCTTGTAAACAGAAGGTCCCCGGTTTAATCCCGGGCGGAGGCATGCCTTTTCCAACCTGCTTCTGTATTCCGTCTGTGTCTCGAGACCGACACACGCGAATGCAGGGTTTATTGCTTCTGCTTCGCGTCTGCGGCAGCGCGAGACGGCGCTTGTTGCTCTATTAATTTTAACGCACGCTTTTGTGTCAATTTGACCCTCTCGCCCTCCCCATGCCATCTGCTGCCTCTCACCAAACGATACGCTTGCAATGGACCACCCACACGCGACCGGGACCGGGACCAACATCCCGCACTCCACTCCACTGGACCCGTCCGATTCGAAAACCACGAGGAACACAAGTCCTGCTGCAACCAGCGGCTGCTGGTGTAGCAGCATGACTAGAGCGACTCGCGGCCGTCTGCGGTGCGGATCCCACACAAAGCGAGCTGTACCAGCGCGAGCAGGAACGCAGACAAAAGCCAACAACATGGAGTTCGGCCCAGTCGGTCGCAGTAGCCAAGAGCACCGGTGGCCAGACAGCGGCCAGTGGTCCATGCCCCCGACGCGTTGTCGGTGAAAGACACGGCGAGGCAACATGTTGATATTCCGTGCGATGTCCAGAACACGTGTGGCGCTGACGTACTCTCAAGTTCGGGTCGTGACGATATACTTGACATTTACAGGGGATAGGTAGGTAGGTGTGTGCCGAAAGCGTTGTCGGATGGTGATAACTGTTGAAAAAGAGCATCGCTGTGTGTTTGCTCCGTGCGTATATTAGGTATGGGGTGCGCGATGAACAAGTAAGCAGCGTGCGCGCGTATCCGTTCGCCACGCTTTTTAGCCCAGCCGTTCTTCAGGGCGTAAAAGACGTTTGTTGGACTGTTGGGTGCGGGACCCGGGTGGCGGTCTCGCTGTGCGGTGCGTGATTGGCTTCCTGTGTGTGTAGTGAAGCGCCTCGTAGGTGGCGGGTGTAGGCAGGTGGCAGGAGTGTCGGTGGCGAAGACCCGGGTGTCTGTGTGTATTGTGTTGTTGTGATTTGGTCGTTTTGAGTGTTGTGTGTGTGTGTTGGGTGGGTGAAAAATTGGTCGCGGCGTCATAAAAGTTACGCCTGTGTGGCTCAGTGGTAGAGCATCTGTCTTGTAAACAGAAGGTCCCCGGTTTAATCCCGGGCGGAGGCATGCCTTTTCCAACCTGCTTCTGTATTCCGTCTGTGTCTCGAGACCGACACACGCGAATGCAGGGTTTATTGCTTCTGCTTCGCGTCTGCGGCAGCGCGAGACGGCGCTTGTTGCTCTATTAATTTTAACGCACGCTTTTGTGTCAATTTGACCCTCTCGCCCTCCCCATGCCATCTGCTGCCTCTCACCAAACGATACGCTTGCAATGGACCACCCACACGCGACCGGGACCGGGACCAACATCCCGCACTCCACTCCACTGGACCCGTCCGATTCGAAAACCACGAGGAACACAAGTCCTGCTGCAACCAGCGGCTGCTGGTGTAGCAGCATGACTAGAGCGACTCGCGGCCGTCTGCGGTGCGGATCCCACACAAAGCGAGCTGTACCAGCGCGAGCAGGAACGCAGACAAAAGCCAACAACATGGAGTTCGGCCCAGTCGGTCGCAGTAGCCAAGAGCACCGGTGGCCAGACAGCGGCCAGTGGTCCATGCCCCCGACGCGTTGTCGGTGAAAGACACGGCGAGGCAACATGTTGATATTCCGTGCGATGTCCAGAACACGTGTGGCGCTGACGTACTCTCAAGTTCGGGTCGTGACGATATACTTGACATTTACAGGGGATAGGTAGGTAGGTGTGTGCCGAAAGCGTTGTCGGATGGTGATAACTGTTGAAAAAGAGCATCGCTGTGTGTTTGCTCCGTGCGTATATTAGGTATGGGGTGCGCGATGAACAAGTAAGCAGCGTGCGCGCGTATCCGTTCGCCACGCTTTTTAGCCCAGCCGTTCTTCAGGGCGTAAAAGACGTTTGTTGGACTGTTGGGTGCGGGACCCGGGTGGCGGTCTCGCTGTGCGGTGCGTGATTGGCTTCCTGTGTGTGTAGTGAAGCGCCTCGTAGGTGGCGGGTGTAGGCAGGTGGCAGGAGGGTCGGTGGCGAAGATCCGGGTGTCTGTGTGTATTGTGTTGTTGTGATTTGGTCGTTTTGAGTGTTGTGTGTGTGTGTTGGGTGGGTGAAAAATTGGTCGCGGCGTCATAAAAGTTACGCCTGTGTGGCTCAGTGGTAGAGCATCTGTCTTGTAAACAGAAGGTCCCCGGTTTAATCCCGGGCGGAGGCATGCCTTTTCCAACCTGCTTCTGTATTCCGTCTGTGTCTCGAGACCGACACACGCGAATGCAGGGTTTATTGCTTCTGCTTCGCGTCTGCGGCAGCGCGAGACGGCGCTTGTTGCTCTATTAATTTTAACGCACGCTTTTGTGTCAATTTGACCCTCTCGCCCTCCCCATGCCATCTGCTGCCTCTCACCAAACGATACGCTTGCAATGGACCACCCACACGCGACCGGGACCGGGACCAACATCCCGCACTCCACTCCACTGGACCCGTCCGATTCGAAAACCACGAGGAACACAAGTCCTGCTGCAACCAGCGGCTGCTGGTGTAGCAGCATGACTAGAGCGACTCGCGGCCGTCTGCGGTGCGGATCCCACACAAAGCGAGCTGTACCAGCGCGAGCAGGAACGCAGACAAAAGCCAACAACATGGAGTTCGGCCCAGTCGGTCGCAGTAGCCAAGAGCACCGGTGGCCAGACAGCGGCCAGTGGTCCATGCCCCCGACGCGTTGTCGGTGAAAGACACGGCGAGGCAACATGTTGATATTCCGTGCGATGTCCAGAACACGTGTGGCGCTGACGTACTCTCAAGTTCGGGTCGTGACGATATACTTGACATTTACAGGGGATAGGTAGGTAGGTGTGTGCCGAAAGCGTTGTCGGATGGTGATAACTGTTGAAAAAGAGCATCGCTGTGTGTTTGCTCCGTGCGTATATTAGGTATGGGGTGCGCGATGAACAAGTAAGCAGCGTGCGCGCGTATCCGTTCGCCACGCTTTTGAGCCCAGCCGTTCTTCAGGGCGTAAAAGACGTTTGTTGGACTGTTGGGTGCGGGACCCGGGTGGCGGTCTCGCTGTGCGGTGCGTGATTGGCTTCCTGTGTGTGTAGTGAAGCGCCTCGTAGGTGGCGGGTGTAGGCAGGTGGCAGGAGGGTCGGTGGCGAAGATCCGGGTGTCTGTGTGTATTGTGTTGTTGTGATTTGGTCGTTTTGAGTGTTGTGTGTGTGTGTTGGGTGGGTGAAAAATTGGTCGCGGCGTCATAAAAGTTACGCCTGTGTGGCTCAGTGGTAGAGCATCTGTCTTGTAAACAGAAGGTCCCCGGTTTAATCCCGGGCGGAGGCATGCCTTTTCCAACCTGCTTCTGTATTCCGTCTGTGTCTCGAGACCGACACACGCGAATGCAGGGTTTATTGCTTCTGCTTCGCGTCTGCGGCAGCGCGAGACGGCGCTTGTTGCTCTATTAATTTTAACGCACGCTTTTGTGTCAATTTGACCCTCTCGCCCTCCCCATGCCATCTGCTGCCTCTCACCAAACGATACGCTTGCAATGGACCACCCACACGCGACCGGGACCGGGACCAACATCCCGCACTCCACTCCACTGGACCCGTCCGATTCGAAAACCACGAGGAACACAAGTCCTGCTGCAACCAGCGGCTGCTGGTGTAGCAGCATGACTAGAGCGACTCGCGGCCGTCTGCGGTGCGGATCCCACACAAAGCGAGCTGTACCAGCGCGAGCAGGAACGCAGACAAAAGCCAACAACATGGAGTTCGGCCCAGTCGGTCGCAGTAGCCAAGAGCACCGGTGGCCAGACAGCGGCCAGTGGTCCATGCCCCCGACGCGTTGTCGGTGAAAGACACGGCGAGGCAACATGTTGATATTCCGTGCGATGTCCAGAACACGTGTGGCGCTGACGTACTCTCAAGTTCGGGTCGTGACGATATACTTGACATTTACAGGGGATAGGTAGGTAGGTGTGTGCCGAAAGCGTTGTCGGATGGTGATAACTGTTGAAAAAGAGCATCGCTGTGTGTTTGCTCCGTGCGTATATTAGGTATGGGGTGCGCGATGAACAAGTAAGCAGCGTGCGCGCGTATCCGTTCGCCACGCTTTTGAGCCCAGCCGTTCTTCAGGGCGTAAAAGACGTTTGTTGGACTGTTGGGTGCGGGACCCGGGTGGCGGTCTCGCTGTGCGGTGCGTGATTGGCTTCCTGTGTGTGTAGTGAAGCGCCTCGTAGGTGGCGGGTGTAGGCAGGTGGCAGGAGGGTCGGTGGCGAAGATCCGGGTGTCTGTGTGTATTGTGTTGTTGTGATTTGGTCGTTTTGAGTGTTGTGTGTGTGTGTTGGGTGGGTGAAAAATTGGTCGCGGCGTCATAAAAGTTACGCCTGTGTGGCTCAGTGGTAGAGCATCTGTCTTGTAAACAGAAGGTCCCCGGTTCAATCCCGGGCGGAGGCATGCCTTTTCCAACCTGCTTCTGTATTCCGTCTGTGTCTCGAGACCGACACACGCGAATGCAGGTTTATTGCTTCTGCTTCGCGTCTGCGGCAGCGCGAGACGGCGCTTGTTGCTCTATTAATTTTAACGCACGCTTTTGTGTCAATTTGACCCTCTCGCCCTCCCCATGCCATCTGCTGCCTCTCACCAAACGATACGCTTGCAATGGACCACCCACACGCGACCGGGACCGGGACCAACATCCCGCACTCCACTCCACTGGACCCGTCCGATTCGAAAACCACGAGGAACACAAGTCCTGCTGCAACCAGCGGCTGTTGGTGTAACAGCATGACTAGAGCGACTCGCGGCCGTCTGCGGTGCGGATCCCACACAAAGCGAGCTGTACCAGCGCGAGCTGGAACGCAGACAAAAGCCAACAACATGGAGTTCGGCCCAGTCGGTCGCAGTAGCCAAGAGCACCGGTGGCCAGACAGCGGCCAGTGGTCCATGCCCCCGACGCGTTGTCGGTGAAAGACACGGCGAGGCAACATGTTGATATTCCGTGCGATGTCCAGAACACGTGTGGCGCTGACGTACTCTCAAGTTCGGGTCGTGACGATATACTTGACATTTACAGGGGATAGGTAGGTAGGTGTGTGCCGAAAGCGTTGTCGGATGGTGATAACTGTTGAAAAAGAGCATCGCTGTGTGTTTGCTCCGTGCGTATATTAGGTATGGGGTGCGCGATGAACAAGTAAGCAGCGTGCGCGCGTATCCGTTCGCCACGCTTTTGAGCCCAGCCGTTCTTCAGGGCGTAAAAGACGTTTGTTGGACTGTTGGGTGCGGGACCCGGGTGGCGGTCTCGCTGTGCGGTGCGTGATTGGCTTCCTGTGTGTGTAGTGAAGCGCCTCGTAGGTGGCGGGTGTAGGCAGGTGGCAGGAGTGTCGGTGGCGAAGACCCGGGTGTCTGTGTGTATTGTGTTGTTGTGATTTGGTCGTTTTGAGTGTTGTGTGTGTGTTTTGGGTGGGTGAAAAATTGGTCGCGGCGTCATAAAAGTTACGCCTGTGTGGCTCAGTGGTAGAGCATCTGTCTTGTAAACAGAAGGTCCCCGGTTCAATCCCGGGCGGAGGCATGCCTTTTCCAACCTGCTTCTGTATTCCGTCTGTGTCTCGAGACCGACACACGCGAATGCAGGGTTTATTGCTTCTGCTTCGCGTCTGCGGCAGCGCGAGACGGCGCTTGTTGCTCTATTAATTTTAACGCACGCTTTTGTGTCAATTTGACCCTCTCGCCCTCCCCATGCCATCTGCTGCCTCTCACCAAACGATACGCTTGCAATGGACCACCCACACGCGACCGGGACCAACATCCCGCACTCCACTCCACTGGACCCGTCCGATTCGAAAACCACGAGGAACACAAGTCCTGCTGCAACCAGCGGCTGTTGGTGTAACAGCATGACTAGAGCGACTCGCGGCCGTCTGCGGTGCGGATCCCACACAAAGCGAGCTGTACCAGCGCGAGCTGGAACGCAGACAAAAGCCAACAACATGGAGTTCGGCCCAGTCGGTCGCAGTAGCCAAGAGCACCGGTGGCCAGACAGCGGCCAGTGGTCCATGCCCCCGACGCGTTGTCGGTGAAAGACACGGCGAGGCAACATGTTGATATTCCGTGCGATGTCCAGAACACGTGTGGCGCTGACGTACTCTCAAGTTCGGGTCGTGACGATATACTTGACATTTACAGGGGATAGGTAGGTAGGTGTGTGCCGAAAGCGTTGTCGGATGGTGATAACTGTTGAAAAAGAGCATCGCTGTGTGTTTGCTCCGTGCGTATATTAGGTATGGGGTGCGCGATGAACAAGTAAGCAGCGTGCGCGCGTATCCGTTCGCCACGCTTTTGAGCCCAGCCGTTCTTCAGGGCGTAAAAGACGTTTGTTGGACTGTTGGGTGCGGGACCCGGGTGGCGGTCTCGCTGTGCGGTGCGTGATTGGCTTCCTGTGTGTGTAGTGAAGCGCCTCGTAGGTGGCGGGTGTAGGCAGGTGGCAGGAGTGTCGGTGGCGAAGACCCGGGTGTCTGTGTGTATTGTGTTGTTGTGATTTGGTCGTTTTGAGTGTTGTGTGTGTGTTTTGGGTGGGTGAAAAATTGGTCGCGGCGTCATAAAAGTTACGCCTGTGTGGCTCAGTGGTAGAGCATCTGTCTTGTAAACAGAAGGTCCCCGGTTCAATCCCGGGCGGAGGCATGCCTTTTCCAACCTGCTTCTGTATTCCGTCTGTGTCTCGAGACCGACACACGCGAATGCAGGGTTTATTGCTTCTGCTTCGCGTCTGCGGCAGCGCGAGACGGCGCTTGTTGCTCTATTAATTTTAACGCACGCTTTTGTGTCAATTTGACCCTCTCGCCCTCCCCATGCCATCTGCTGCCTCTCACCAAACGATACGCTTGCAATGGACCACCCACACGCGACCGGGACCGGGACCAACATCCCGCACTCCACTCCACTGGACCCGTCCGATTCGAAAACCACGAGGAACACAAGTCCTGCTGCAACCAGCGGCTGTTGGTGTAACAGCATGACTAGAGCGACTCGCGGCCGTCTGCGGTGCGGATCCCACACAAAGCGAGCTGTACCAGCGCGAGCTGGAACGCAGACAAAAGCCAACAACATGGAGTTCGGCCCAGTCGGTCGCAGTAGCCAAGAGCACCGGTGGCCAGACAGCGGCCAGTGGTCCATGCCCCCGACGCGTTGTCGGTGAAAGACACGGCGAGGCAACATGTTGATATTCCGTGCGATGTCCAGAACACGTGTGGCGCTGACGTACTCTCAAGTTCGGGTCGTGACGATATACTTGACATTTACAGGGGATAGGTAGGTAGGTGTGTGCCGAAAGCGTTGTCGGATGGTGATAACTGTTGAAAAAGAGCATCGCTGTGTGTTTGCTCCGTGCGTATATTAGGTATGGGGTGCGCGATGAACAAGTAAGCAGCGTGCGCGCGTATCCGTTCGCCACGCTTTTGAGCCCAGCCGTTCTTCAGGGCGTAAAAGACGTTTGTTGGACTGTTGGGTGCGGGACCCGGGTGGCGGTCTCGCTGTGCGGTGCGTGATTGGCTTCCTGTGTGTGTAGTGAAGCGCCTCGTAGGTGGCGGGTGTAGGCAGGTGGCAGGAGGGTCGGTGGCGAAGATCCGGGTGTCTGTGTGTATTGTGTTGTTGTGATTTGGTCGTTTTGAGTGTTGTGTGTGTGTTTTGGGTGGGTGAAAAATTGGTCGCGGCGTCATAAAAGTTACGCCTGTGTGGCTCAGTGGTAGAGCATCTGTCTTGTAAACAGAAGGTCCCCGGTTTAATCCCGGGCGGAGGCATGCCTTTTCCAACCTGCTTCTGTATTCCGTCTGTGTCTCGAGACCGACACACGCGAATGCAGGGTTTATTGCTTCTGCTTCGCGTCTGCGGCAGCGCGAGACGGCGCTTGTTGCTCTATTAATTTTAACGCACGCTTTTGTGTCAATTTGACCCTCTCGCCCTCCCCATGCCATCTGCTGCCTCTCACCAAACGATACGCTTGCAATGGACCACCCACACGCGACCGGGACCGGGACCAACATCCCGCACTCCACTCCACTGGACCCGTCCGATTCGAAAACCACGAGGAACACAAGTCCTGCTGCAACCAGCGGCTGCTGGTGTAGCAGCATGACTAGAGCGACTCGCGGCCGTCTGCGGTGCGGATCCCACACAAAGCGAGCTGTACCAGCGCGAGCAGGAACGCAGACAAAAGCCAACAACATGGAGTTCGGCCCAGTCGGTCGCAGTAGCCAAGAGCACCGGTGGCCAGACAGCGGCCAGTGGTCCATGCCCCCGACGCGTTGTCGGTGAAAGACACGGCGAGGGAACATGTTGATATTCCGTGCGATGTCCAGAACACGTGTGGCGCTGACGTACTCTCAAGTTCGGGTCGTGACGATATACTTGACATTTACAGGGGATAGGTAGGTAGGTGTGTGCCGAAAGCGTTGTCGGATGGTGATAACTGTTGAAAAAGAGCATCGCTGTGTGTTTGCTCCGTGCGTATATTAGGTATGGGGTGCGCGATGAACAAGTAAGCAGCGTGCGCGCGTATCCGTTCGCCACGCTTTTGAGCCCAGCCGTTCTTCAGGGCGTAAAAGACGTTTGTTGGACTGTTGGGTGCGGGACCCGGGTGGCGGTCTCGCTGTGCGGTGCGTGATTGGCTTCCTGTGTGTGTAGTGAAGCGCCTCGTAGGTGGCGGGTGTAGGCAGGTGGCAGGAGGGTCGGTGGCAAAGATCCGGGTGTCTGTGTGTATTGTGTTGTTGTGATTTGGTCGTTTTGAGTGTTGTGTGTGTGTTTTGGGTGGGTGAAAAATTGGTCGCGGCGTCATAAAAGTTACGCCTGTGTGGCTCAGTGGTAGAGCATCTGTCTTGTAAACAGAAGGTCCCCGGTTTAATCCCGGGCGGAGGCATGCCTTTTCCAACCTGCTTCTGTATTCCGTCTGTGTCTCGAGACCGACACACGCGAATGCAGGGTTTATTGCTTCTGCTTCGCGTCTGCGGCAGCGCGAGACGGCGCTTGTTGCTCTATTAATTTTAACGCACGCTTTTGTGTCAATTTGACCCTCTCGCCCTCCCCATGCCATCTGCTGCCTCTCACCAAACGATACGCTTGCAATGGACCACCCACACGCGACCGGGACCGGGACCAACATCCCGCACTCCACTCCACTGGACCCGTCCGATTCGAAAACCACGAGGAACACAAGTCCTGCTGCAACCAGCGGCTGTTGGTGTAACAGCATGACTAGAGCGACTCGCGGCCGTCTGCGGTGCGGATCCCACACAAAGCGAGCTGTACCAGCGCGAGCTAGAACGCAGACAAAAGCCAACAACATGGAGTTCGGCCCAGTCGGTCGCAGTAGCCAAGAGCACCGGTGGCCAGACAGCGGCCAGTGGTCCATGCCCCCGACGCGTTGTCGGTGAAAGACACGGCGAGGGAACATGTTGATATTCCGTGCGATGTCCAGAACACGTGTGGCGCTGACGTACTCTCAAGTTCGGGTCGTGACGATATACTTGACATTTACAGGGGATAGGTAGGTAGGTGTGTGCCGAAAGCGTTGTCGGATGGTGATAACTGTTGAAAAAGAGCATCGCTGTGTGTTTGCTCCGTGCGTATATTAGGTATGGGGTGCGCGATGAACAAGTAAGCAGCGTGCGCGCGTATCCGTTCGCCACGCTTTTGAGCCCAGCCGTTCTTCAGGGCGTAAAAGACGTTTGTTGGACTGTTGGGTGCGGGACCCGGGTGGCGGTCTCGCTGTGCGGTGCGTGATTGGCTTCCTGTGTGTGTAGTGAAGCGCCTCGTAGGTGGCGGGTGTAGGCAGGTGGCAGGAGGGTCGGTGGCGAAGATCCGGGTGTCTGTGTGTATTGTGTTGTTGTGATTTGGTCGTTTTGAGTGTTGTGTGTGTGTTTTGGGTGGGTGAAAAATTGGTCGCGGCGTCATAAAAGTTACGCCTGTGTGGCTCAGTGGTAGAGCATCTGTCTTGTAAACAGAAGGTCCCCGGTTTAATCCCGGGCGGAGGCATGCCTTTTCCAACCTGCTTCTGTATTCCGTCTGTGTCTCGAGACCGACACACGCGAATGCAGGGTTTATTGCTTCTGCTTCGCGTCTGCGGCAGCGCGAGACGGCGCTTGTTGCTCTATTAATTTTAACGCACGCTTTTGTGTCAATTTGACCCTCTCGCCCTCCCCATGCCATCTGCTGCCTCTCACCAAACGATACGCTTGCAATGGACCACCCACACGCGACCGGGACCGGGACCAACATCCCGCACTCCACTCCACTGGACCCGTCCGATTCGAAAACCACGAGGAACACAAGTCCTGCTGCAACCAGCGGCTGCTGGTGTAGCAGCATGACTAGAGCGACTCGCGGCCGTCTGCGGTGCGGATCCCACACAAAGCGAGCTGTACCAGCGCGAGCAGGAACGCAGACAAAAGCCAACAACATGGAGTTCGGCCCAGTCGGTCGCAGTAGCCAAGAGCACCGGTGGCCAGACAGCGGCCAGTGGTCCATGCCCCCGACGCGTTGTCGGTGAAAGACACGGCGAGGGAACATGTTGATATTCCGTGCGATGTCCAGAACACGTGTGGCGCTGACGTACTCTCAAGTTCGGGTCGTGACGATATACTTGACATTTACAGGGGATAGGTAGGTAGGTGTGTGCCGAAAGCGTTGTCGGATGGTGATAACTGTTGAAAAAGAGCATCGCTGTGTGTTTGCTCCGTGCGTATATTAGGTATGGGGTGCGCGATGAACAAGTAAGCAGCGTGCGCGCGTATCCGTTCGCCACGCTTTTGAGCCCAGCCGTTCTTCAGGGCGTAAAAGACGTTTGTTGGACTGTTGGGTGCGGGACCCGGGTGGCGGTCTCGCTGTGCGGTGCGTGATTGGCTTCCTGTGTGTGTAGTGAAGCGCCTCGTAGGTGGCGGGTGTAGGCAGGTGGCAGGAGGGTCGGTGGCGAAGATCCGGGTGTCTGTGTGTATTGTGTTGTTGTGATTTGGTCGTTTTGAGTGTTGTGTGTGTGTTTTGGGTGGGTGAAAAATTGGTCGCGGCGTCATAAAAGTTACGCCTGTGTGGCTCAGTGGTAGAGCATCTGTCTTGTAAACAGAAGGTCCCCGGTTTAATCCCGGGCGGAGGCATGCCTTTTCCAACCTGCTTCTGTATTCCGTCTGTGTCTCGAGACCGACACACGCGAATGCAGGGTTTATTGCTTCTGCTTCGCGTCTGCGGCAGCGCGAGACGGCGCTTGTTGCTCTATTAATTTTAACGCACGCTTTTGTGTCAATTTGACCCTCTCGCCCTCCCCATGCCATCTGCTGCCTCTCACCAAACGATACGCTTGCAATGGACCACCCACACGCGACCGGGACCGGGACCAACATCCCGCACTCCACTCCACTGGACCCGTCCGATTCGAAAACCACGAGGAACACAAGTCCTGCTGCAACCAGCGGCTGCTGGTGTAGCAGCATGACTAGAGCGACTCGCGGCCGTCTGCGGTGCGGATCCCACACAAAGCGAGCTGTACCAGCGCGAGCAGGAACGCAGACAAAAGCCAACAACATGGAGTTCGGCCCAGTCGGTCGCAGTAGCCAAGAGCACCGGTGGCCAGACAGCGGCCAGTGGTCCATGCCCCCGACGCGTTGTCGGTGAAAGACACGGCGAGGGAACATGTTGATATTCCGTGCGATGTCCAGAACACGTGTGGCGCTGACGTACTCTCAAGTTCGGGTCGTGACGATATACTTGACATTTACAGGGGATAGGTAGGTAGGTGTGTGCCGAAAGCGTTGTCGGATGGTGATAACTGTTGAAAAAGAGCATCGCTGTGTGTTTGCTCCGTGCGTATATTAGGTATGGGGTGCGCGATGAACAAGTAAGCAGCGTGCGCGCGTATCCGTTCGCCACGCTTTTGAGCCCAGCCGTTCTTCAGGGCGTAAAAGACGTTTGTTGGACTGTTGGGTGCGGGACCCGGGTGGCGGTCTCGCTGTGCGGTGCGTGATTGGCTTCCTGTGTGTGTAGTGAAGCGCCTCGTAGGTGGCGGGTGTAGGCAGGTGGCAGGAGGGTCGGTGGCGAAGATCCGGGTGTCTGTGTGTATTGTGTTGTTGTGATTTGGTCGTTTTGAGTGTTGTGTGTGTGTTTTGGGTGGGTGAAAAATTGGTCGCGGCGTCATAAAAGTTACGCCTGTGTGGCTCAGTGGTAGAGCATCTGTCTTGTAAACAGAAGGTCCCCGGTTTAATCCCGGGCGGAGGCATGCCTTTTCCAACCTGCTTCTGTATTCCGTCTGTGTCTCGAGACCGACACACGCGAATGCAGGGTTTATTGCTTCTGCTTCGCGTCTGCGGCAGCGCGAGACGGCGCTTGTTGCTCTATTAATTTTAACGCACGCTTTTGTGTCAATTTGACCCTCTCGCCCTCCCCATGCCATCTGCTGCCTCTCACCAAACGATACGCTTGCAATGGACCACCCACACGCGACCGGGACCGGGACCAACATCCCGCACTCCACTCCACTGGACCCGTCCGATTCGAAAACCACGAGGAACACAAGTCCTGCTGCAACCAGCGGCTGTTGGTGTAACAGCATGACTAGAGCGACTCGCGGCCGTCTGCGGTGCGGATCCCACACAAAGCGAGCTGTACCAGCGCGAGCTAGAACGCAGACAAAAGCCAACAACATGGAGTTCGGCCCAGTCGGTCGCAGTAGCCAAGAGCACCGGTGGCCAGACAGCGGCCAGTGGTCCATGCCCCCGACGCGTTGTCGGTGAAAGACACGGCGAGGGAACATGTTGATATTCCGTGCGATGTCCAGAACACGTGTGGCGCTGACGTACTCTCAAGTTCGGGTCGTGACGATATACTTGACATTTACAGGGGATAGGTAGGTAGGTGTGTGCCGAAAGCGTTGTCGGATGGTGATAACTGTTGAAAAAGAGCATCGCTGTGTGTTTGCTCCGTGCGTATATTAGGTATGGGGTGCGCGATGAACAAGTAAGCAGCGTGCGCGCGTATCCGTTCGCCACGCTTTTGAGCCCAGCCGTTCTTCAGGGCGTAAAAGACGTTTGTTGGACTGTTGGGTGCGGGACCCGGGTGGCGGTCTCGCTGTGCGGTGCGTGATTGGCTTCCTGTGTGTGTAGTGAAGCGCCTCGTAGGTGGCGGGTGTAGGCAGGTGGCAGGAGGGTCGGTGGCGAAGATCCGGGTGTCTGTGTGTATTGTGTTGTTGTGATTTGGTCGTTTTGAGTGTTGTGTGTGTGTTTTGGGTGGGTGAAAAATTGGTCGCGGCGTCATAAAAGTTACGCCTGTGTGGCTCAGTGGTAGAGCATCTGTCTTGTAAACAGAAGGTCCCCGGTTTAATCCCGGGCGGAGGCATGCCTTTTCCAACCTGCTTCTGTATTCCGTCTGTGTCTCGAGACCGACACACGCGAATGCAGGGTTTATTGCTTCTGCTTCGCGTCTGCGGCAGCGCGAGACGGCGCTTGTTGCTCTATTAATTTTAACGCACGCTTTTGTGTCAATTTGACCCTCTCGCCCTCCCCATGCCATCTGCTGCCTCTCACCAAACGATACGCTTGCAATGGACCACCCACACGCGACCGGGACCGGGACCAACATCCCGCACTCTACTCCACTGGACCCGTCCGATTCGAAAACCACGAGGAACACAAGTCCTGCTGCAACCAGCGGCTGTTGGTGTAACAGCATGACTAGAGCGACTCGCGGCCGTCTGCGGTGCGGATCCCACACAAAGCGAGCTGTACCAGCGCGAGCAGGAACGCAGACAAAAGCCAACAACATGGAGTTCGGCCCAGTCGGTCGCAGTAGCCAAGAGCACCGGTGGCCAGACAGCGGCCAGTGGTCCATGCCCCCGACGCGTTGTCGGTGAAAGACACGGCGAGGGAACATGTTGATATTCCGTGCGATGTCCAGAACACGTGTGGCGCTGACGTACTCTCAAGTTCGGGTCGTGACGATATACTTGACATTTACAGGGGATAGGTAGGTAGGTGTGTGCCGAAAGCGTTGTCGGATGGTGATAACTGTTGAAAAAGAGCATCGCTGTGTGTTTGCTCCGTGCGTATATTAGGTATGGGGTGCGCGATGAACAAGTAAGCAGCGTGCGCGCGTATCCGTTCGCCACGCTTTTGAGCCCAGCCGTTCTTCAGGGCGTAAAAGACGTTTGTTGGACTGTTGGGTGCGGGACCCGGGTGGCGGTCTCGCTGTGCGGTGCGTGATTGGCTTCCTGTGTGTGTAGTGAAGCGCCTCGTAGGTGGCGGGTGTAGGCAGGTGGCAGGAGTGTCGGTGGCGAAGATCCGGGTGTCTGTGTGTATTGTGTTGTTGTGATTTGGTCGTTTTGAGTGTTGTGTGTGTGTTTTGGGTGGGTGAAAAATTGGTCGCGGCGTCATAAAAGTTACGCCTGTGTGGCTCAGTGGTAGAGCATCTGTCTTGTAAACAGAAGGTCCCCGGTTTAATCCCGGGCGGAGGCATGCCTTTTCCAACCTGCTTCTGTATTCCGTCTGTGTCTCGAGACCGACACACGCGAATGCAGGGTTTATTGCTTCTGCTTCGCGTCTGCGGCAGCGCGAGACGGCGCTTGTTGCTCTATTAATTTTAACGCACGCTTTTGTGTCAATTTGACCCTCTCGCCCTCCCCATGCCATCTGCTGCCTCTCACCAAACGATACGCTTGCAATGGACCACCCACACGCGACCGGGACCGGGACCAACATCCCGCACTCCACTCCACTGGACCCGTCCGATTCGAAAACCACGAGGAACACAAGTCCTGCTGCAACCAGCGGCTGTTGGTGTAACAGCATGACTAGAGCGACTCGCGGCCGTCTGCGGTGCGGATCCCACACAAAGCGAGCTGTACCAGCGCGAGCTAGAACGCAGACAAAAGCCAACAACATGGAGTTCGGCCCCGTCGGTCGCAGTAGCCAAGAGCACCGGTGGCCAGACAGCGGCCAGTGGTCCATGCCCCCGACGCGTTGTCGGTGAAAGACACGGCGAGGCAACATGTTGATATTCCGTGCGATGTCCAGAACACGTGTGGCGCTGACGTACTCTCAAGTTCGGGTCGTGACGATATACTTGACATTTACAGGGGATAGGTAGGTAGGTGTGTGCCGAAAGCGTTGTCGGATGGTGATAACTGTTGAAAAAGAGCATCGCTGTGTGTTTGCTCCGTGCGTATATTAGGTATGGGGTGCGCGATGAACAAGTAAGCAGCGTGCGCGCGTATCCGTTCGCCACGCTTTTGAGCCCAGCCGTTCTTCAGGGCGTAAAAGACGTTTGTTGGACTGTTGGGTGCGGGACCCGGGTGGCGGTCTCGCTGTGCGGTGCGTGATTGGCTTCCTGTGTGTGTAGTGAAGCGCCTCGTAGGTGGCGGGTGTAGGCAGGTGGCAGGAGTGTCGGTGGCGAAGATCCGGGTGTCTGTGTGTATTGTGTTGTTGTGATTTGGTCGTTTTGAGTGTTGTGTGTGTGTGTTTTGGGTGGGTGAAAAATTGGTCGCGGCGTCATAAAAGTTACGCCTGTGTGGCTCAGTGGTAGAGCATCTGTCTTGTAAACAGAAGGTCCCCGGTTCAATCCCGGGCGGAGGCATGCCTTTTCCAACCTGCTTCTGTATTCCGTCTGTGTCTCGAGACCGACACACGCGAATGCAGGGTTTATTGCTTCTGCTTCGCGTCTGCGGCAGCGCGAGACGGCGCTTGTTGCTCTATTAATTTTAACGCACGCTTTTGTGTCAATTTGACCCTCTCGCCCTCCCCATGCCATCTGCTGCCTCTCACCAAACGATACGCTTGCAATGGACCACCCACACGCGACCGGGACCGGGACCAACATCCCGCACTCCACTCCACTGGACCCGTCCGATTCGAAAACCACGAGGAACACAAGTCCTGCTGCAACCAGCGGCTGTTGGTGTAACAGCATGACTAGAGCGACTCGCGGCCGTCTGCGGTGCGGATCCCACACAAAGCGAGCTGTACCAGCGCGAGCAGGAACGCAGACAAAAGCCAACAACATGGAGTTCGGCCCAGTCGGTCGCAGTAGCCAAGAGCACCGGTGGCCAGACAGCGGCCAGTGGTCCATGCCCCCGACGCGTTGTCGGTGAAAGACACGGCGAGGGAACATGTTGATATTCCGTGCGATGTCCAGAACACGTGTGGCGCTGACGTACTCTCAAGTTCGGGTCGTGACGATATACTTGACATTTACAGGGGATAGGTAGGTAGGTGTGTGCCGAAAGCGTTGTCGGATGGTGATAACTGTTGAAAAAGAGCATCGCTGTGTGTTTGCTCCGTGCGTATATTAGGTATGGGGTGCGCGATGAACAAGTAAGCAGCGTGCGCGCGTATCCGTTCGCCACGCTTTTGAGCCCAGCCGTTCTTCAGGGCGTAAAAGACGTTTGTTGGACTGTTGGGTGCGGGACCCGGGTGGCGGTCTCGCTGTGCGGTGCGTGATTGGCTTCCTGTGTGTGTAGTGAAGCGCCTCGTAGGTGGCGGGTGTAGGCAGGTGGCAGGAGGGTCGGTGGCGAAGATCCGGGTGTCTGTGTGTATTGTGTTGTTGTGATTTGGTCGTTTTGAGTGTTGTGTGTGTGTTTTGGGTGGGTGAAAAATTGGTCGCGGCGTCATAAAAGTTACGCCTGTGTGGCTCAGTGGTAGAGCATCTGTCTTGTAAACAGAAGGTCCCCGGTTCAATCCCGGGCGGAGGCATGCCTTTTCCAACCTGCTTCTGTATTCCGTCTGTGTCTCGAGACCGACACACGCGAATGCAGGGTTTATTGCTTCTGCTTCGCGTCTGCGGCAGCGCGAGACGGCGCTTGTTGCTCTATTAATTTTAACGCACGCTTTTGTGTCAATTTGACCCTCTCGCCCTCCCCATGCCATCTGCTGCCTCTCACCAAACGATACGCTTGCAATGGACCACCCACACGCGACCGGGACCGGGACCAACATCCCGCACTCCACTCCACTGGACCCGTCCGATTCGAAAACCACGAGGAACACAAGTCCTGCTGCAACCAGCGGCTGTTGGTGTAACAGCATGACTAGAGCGACTCGCGGCCGTCTGCGGTGCGGATCCCACACAAAGCGAGCTGTACCAGCGCGAGCAGGAACGCAGACAAAAGCCAACAACATGGAGTTCGGCCCAGTCGGTCGCAGTAGCCAAGAGCACCGGTGGCCAGACAGCGGCCAGTGGTCCATGCCCCCGACGCGTTGTCGGTGAAAGACACGGCGAGGGAACATGTTGATATTCCGTGCGATGTCCAGAACACGTGTGGCGCTGACGTACTCTCAAGTTCGGGTCGTGACGATATACTTGACATTTACAGGGGATAGGTAGGTAGGTGTGTGCCAAAAGCGTTGTCGGATGGTGATAACTGTTGAAAAAGAGCATCGCTGTGTGTTTGCTCCGTGCGTATATTAGGTATGGGGTGCGCGATGAACAAGTAAGCAGCGTGCGCGCGTATCCGTTCGCCACGCTTTTGAGCCCAGCCGTTCTTCAGGGCGTAAAAGACGTTTGTTGGACTGTTGGGTGCGGGACCCGGGTGGCGGTCTCGCTGTGCGGTGCGTGATTGGCTTCCTGTGTGTGTAGTGAAGCGCCTCGTAGGTGGCGGGTGTAGGCAGGTGGCAGGAGGGTCGGTGGCGAAGATCCGGGTGTCTGTGTGTATTGTGTTGTTGTGATTTGGTCGTTTTGAGTGTTGTGTGTGTGTTTTGGGTGGGTGAAAAATTGGTCGCGGCGTCATAAAAGTTACGCCTGTGTGGCTCAGTGGTAGAGCATCTGTCTTGTAAACAGAAGGTCCCCGGTTTAATCCCGGGCGGAGGCATGCCTTTTCCAACCTGCTTCTGTATTCCGTCTGTGTCTCGAGACCGACACACGCGAATGCAGGGTTTATTGCTTCTGCTTCGCGTCTGCGGCAGCGCGAGACGGCGCTTGTTGCTCTATTAATTTTAACGCACGCTTTTGTGTCAATTTGACCCTCTCGCCCTCCCCATGCCATCTGCTGCCTCTCACCAAACGATACGCTTGCAATGGACCACCCACACGCGACCGGGACCGGGACCAACATCCCGCACTCCACTCCACTGGACCCGTCCGATTCGAAAACCACGAGGAACACAAGTCCTGCTGCAACCAGCGGCTGTTGGTGTAACAGCATGACTAGAGCGACTCGCGGCCGTCTGCGGTGCGGATCCCACACAAAGCGAGCTGTACCAGCGCGAGCTGGAACGCAGACAAAAGCCAACAACATGGAGTTCGGCCCAGTCGGTCGCAGTAGCCAAGAGCACCGGTGGCCAGACAGCGGCCAGTGGTCCATGCCCCCGACGCGTTGTCGGTGAAAGACACGGCGAGGCAACATGTTGATATTCCGTGCGATGTCCAGAACACGTGTGGCGCTGACGTACTCTCAAGTTCGGGTCGTGACGATATACTTGACATTTACAGGGGATAGGTAGGTAGGTGTGTGCCGAAAGCGTTGTCGGATGGTGATAACTGTTGAAAAAGAGCATCGCTGTGTGTTTGCTCCGTGCGTATATTAGGTATGGGGTGCGCGATGAACAAGTAAGCAGCGTGCGCGCGTATCCGTTCGCCACGCTTTTGAGCCCAGCCGTTCTTCAGGGCGTAAAAGACGTTTGTTGGACTGTTGGGTGCGGGACCCGGGTGGCGGTCTCGCTGTGCGGTGCGTGATTGGCTTCCTGTGTGTGTAGTGAAGCGCCTCGTAGGTGGCGGGTGTAGGCAGGTGGCAGGAGGGTCGGTGGCGAAGATCCGGGTGTCTGTGTGTATTGTGTTGTTGTGATTTGGTCGTTTTGAGTGTTGTGTGTGTGTTTTGGGTGGGTGAAAAATTGGTCGCGGCGTCATAAAAGTTACGCCTGTGTGGCTCAGTGGTAGAGCATCTGTCTTGTAAACAGAAGGTCCCCGGTTTAATCCCGGGCGGAGGCATGCCTTTTCCAACCTGCTTCTGTATTCCGTCTGTGTCTCGAGACCGACACACGCGAATGCAGGGTTTATTGCTTCTGCTTCGCGTCTGCGGCAGCGCGAGACGGCGCTTGTTGCTCTATTAATTTTAACGCACGCTTTTGTGTCAATTTGACCCTCTCGCCCTCCCCATGCCATCTGCTGCCTCTCACCAAACGATACGCTTGCAATGGACCACCCACACGCGACCGGGACCGGGACCAACATCCCGCACTCCACTCCACTGGACCCGTCCGATTCGAAAACCACGAGGAACACAAGTCCTGCTGCAACCAGCGGCTGTTGGTGTAACAGCATGACTAGAGCGACTCGCGGCCGTCTGCGGTGCGGATCCCACACAAAGCGAGCTGTACCAGCGCGAGCTGGAACGCAGACAAAAGCCAACAACATGGAGTTCGGCCCAGTCGGTCGCAGTAGCCAAGAGCACCGGTGGCCAGACAGCGGCCAGTGGTCCATGCCCCCGACGCGTTGTCGGTGAAAGACACGGCGAGGGAACATGTTGATATTCCGTGCGATGTCCAGAACACGTGTGGCGCTGACGTACTCTCAAGTTCGGGTCGTGACGATATACTTGACATTTACAGGGGATAGGTAGGTAGGTGTGTGCCGAAAGCGTTGTCGGATGGTGATAACTGTTGAAAAAGAGCATCGCTGTGTGTTTGCTCCGTGCGTATATTAGGTATGGGGTGCGCGATGAAGTAAGCAGCGTGCGCGCGTATCCGTTCGCCACGCTTTTGAGCCCAGCCGTTCTTCAGGGCGTAAAAGACGTTTGTTGGACTGTTGGGTGCGGGACCCGGGTGGCGGTCTCGCTGTGCGGTGCGTGATTGGCTTCCTGTGTGTGTAGTGAAGCGCCTCGTAGGTGGCGGGTGTAGGCAGGTGGCAGGAGGGTCGGTGGCGAAGATCCGGGTGTCTGTGTGTATTGTGTTGTTGTGATTTGGTCGTTTTGAGTGTTGTGTGTGTGTTTTGGGTGGGTGAAAAATTGGTCGCGGCGTCATAAAAGTTACGCCTGTGTGGCTCAGTGGTAGAGCATCTGTCTTGTAAACAGAAGGTCCCCGTTTAATCCCGGGCGGAGGCATGCCTTTTCCAACCTGCTTCTGTATTCCGTCTGTGTCTCGAGACCGACACACGCGAATGCAGGGTTTATTGCTTCTGCTTCGCGTCTGCGGCAGCGCGAGACGGCGCTTGTTGCTCTATTAATTTTAACGCACGCTTTTGTGTCAATTTGACCCTCTCGCCCTCCCCATGCCATCTGCTGCCTCTCACCAAACGATACGCTTGCAATGGACCACCCACACGCGACCGGGACCGGGACCAACATCCCGCACTCCACTCCACTGGACCCGTCCGATTCGAAAACCACGAGGAACACAAGTCCTGCTGCAACCAGCGGCTGTTGGTGTAACAGCATGACTAGAGCGACTCGCGGCCGTCTGCGGTGCGGATCCCACACAAAGCGAGCTGTACCAGCGCGAGCTGGAACGCAGACAAAAGCCAACAACATGGAGTTCGGCCCAGTCGGTCGCAGTAGCCAAGAGCACCGGTGGCCAGACAGCGGCCAGTGGTCCATGCCCCCGACGCGTTGTCGGTGAAAGACACGGCGAGGCAACATGTTGATATTCCGTGCGATGTCCAGAACACGTGTGGCGCTGACGTACTCTCAAGTTCGGGTCGTGACGATATACTTGACATTTACAGGGGATAGGTAGGTAGGTGTGTGCGGTGTTGAGACTCAGCTGGGAATGGAGTTGCCGGTTGCCGCCGAAGTTCCAAACGGTGACAAGTTGCCGGGATATGGGTTGAAGAATCCTGGCATTGAATGGCTAATATTCACTGGTTCCGATGTCTCAGAGTCAACCCATCGAGTGACGTGACACTATTTCCAAGCCGAAACCCCCGGTCAAGATCCGTACTTAGCCGAGTATTCGACGACGGTTCGAGTCTTCGGCGACTGGTCCGAGCACAACGCTTTCGGCACACACCTACCTACCTATCCCCTGTAAATGTCAAGTATATCGTCACGACCCGAACTTGAGAGTACGTCAGCGCCACACGTGTTCTGGACATCGCACGGAATATCAACATGTTGCCTCGCCGTGTCTTTCACCGACAACGCGTCGGGGGCATGGACCACTGGCCGCTGTCTGGCCACCGGTGCTCTTGGCTACTGCGACCGACTGGGCCGAACTCCATGTTGTTGGCTTTTGTCTGCGTTCCAGCTCGCGCTGGTACAGCTCGCTTTGTGTGGGATCCGCACCGCAGACGGCCGCGAGTCGCTCTAGTCATGCTGTTACACCAACAGCCGCTGGTTGCAGCAGGACTTGTGTTCCTCGTGGTTTTCGAATCGGACGGGTCCAGTGGAGTGGAGTGCGGGATGTTGGTCCCGGTCCCGGTCGCGTGTGGGTGGTCCATTGCAAGCGTATCGTTTGGTGAGAGGCAGCAGATGGCATGGGGAGGGCGAGAGGGTCAAATTGACACAAAAGCGTGCGTTAAAATTAATAGAGCAACAAGCGCCGTCTCGCGCTGCCGCAGACGCGAAGCAGAAGCAATAAACCCTGCATTCGCGTGTGTCGGTCTCGAGACACAGACGGAATACAGAAGCAGGTTGGAAAAGGCATGCCTCCGCCCGGGATTGAACCGGGGACCTTCTGTTTACAAGACAGATGCTCTACCACTGAGCCACACAGGCGTAACTTTTATGACGCCGCGACCAATTTTTCACCCACCCAAAACACACACACACAACACTCAAAACGACCAAATCACAACAACACAATACACACAGACACCCGGATCTTCGCCACCGACCCTCCTGCCACCTGCCTACACCCGCCACCTACGAGGCGCTTCACTACACACACAGGAAGCCAATCACGCACCGCACAGCGAGACCGCCACCCGGGTCCCGCACCCAACAGTCCAACAAACGTCTTTTACGCCCTGAAGAACGGCTGGGCTCAAAAGCGTGGCGAACGGATACGCGCGCACGCTGCTTACTTGTTCATCGCGCACCCCATACCTAATATACGCACGGAGCAAACACACAGCGATGCTCTTTTTCAACAGTTATCACCATCCGACAACGCTTTCGGCACACACCTACCTACCTATCCCCTGTAAATGTCAAGTATATCGTCACGACCCGAACTTGAGAGTACGTCAGCGCCACACGTGTTCTGGACATCGCACGGAATATCAACATGTTGCCTCGCCGTGTCTTTCACCGACAACGCGTCGGGGGCATGGACCACTGGCCGCTGTCTGGCCACCGGTGCTCTTGGCTACTGCGACCGACTGGGCCGAACTCCATGTTGTTGGCTTTTGTCTGCGTTCCAGCTCGCGCTGGTACAGCTCGCTTTGTGTGGGATCCGCACCGCAGACGGCCGCGAGTCGCTCTAGTCATGCTGTTACACCAACAGCCGCTGGTTGCAGCAGGACTTGTGTTCCTCGTGGTTTTCGAATCGGACGGGTCCAGTGGAGTGGAGTGCGGGATGTTGGTCCCGGTCCCGGTCGCGTGTGGGTGGTCCATTGCAAGCGTATCGTTTGGTGAGAGGCAGCAGATGGCATGGGGAGGGCGAGAGGGTCAAATTGACACAAAAGCGTGCGTTAAAATTAATAGAGCAACAAGCGCCGTCTCGCGCTGCCGCAGACGCGAAGCAGAAGCAATAAACCCTGCATTCGCGTGTGTCGGTCTCGAGACACAGACGGAATACAGAAGCAGGTTGGAAAAGGCATGCCTCCGCCCGGGATTGAACCGGGGACCTTCTGTTTACAAGACAGATGCTCTACCACTGAGCCACACAGGCGTAACTTTTATGACGCCGCGACCAATTTTTCACCCACCCAAAACACACACACACAACACTCAAAACGACCAAATCACAACAACACAATACACACAGACACCCGGATCTTCGCCACCGACCCTCCTGCCACCTGCCTACACCCGCCACCTACGAGGCGCTTCACTACACACACAGGAAGCCAATCACGCACCGCACAGCGAGACCGCCACCCGGGTCCCGCACCCAACAGTCCAACAAACGTCTTTTACGCCCTGAAGAACGGCTGGGCTCAAAAGCGTGGCGAACGGATACGCGCGCACGCTGCTTACTTCATCGCGCACCCCATACCTAATATACGCACGGAGCAAACACACAGCGATGCTCTTTTTCAACAGTTATCACCATCCGACAACGCTTTCGGCACACACCTACCTACCTATCCCCTGTAAATGTCAAGTATATCGTCACGACCCGAACTTGAGAGTACGTCAGCGCCACACGTGTTCTGGACATCGCACGGAATATCAACATGTTCCCTCGCCGTGTCTTTCACCGACAACGCGTCGGGGGCATGGACCACTGGCCGCTGTCTGGCCACCGGTGCTCTTGGCTACTGCGACCGACTGGGCCGAACTCCATGTTGTTGGCTTTTGTCTGCGTTCCAGCTCGCGCTGGTACAGCTCGCTTTGTGTGGGATCCGCACCGCAGACGGCCGCGAGTCGCTCTAGTCATGCTGTTACACCAACAGCCGCTGGTTGCAGCAGGACTTGTGTTCCTCGTGGTTTTCGAATCGGACGGGTCCAGTGGAGTGGAGTGCGGGATGTTGGTCCCGGTCCCGGTCGCGTGTGGGTGGTCCATTGCAAGCGTATCGTTTGGTGAGAGGCAGCAGATGGCATGGGGAGGGCGAGAGGGTCAAATTGACACAAAAGCGTGCGTTAAAATTAATAGAGCAACAAGCGCCGTCTCGCGCTGCCGCAGACGCGAAGCAGAAGCAATAAACCCTGCATTCGCGTGTGTCGGTCTCGAGACACAGACGGAATACAGAAGCAGGTTGGAAAAGGCATGCCTCCGCCCGGGATTGAACCGGGGACCTTCTGTTTACAAGACAGATGCTCTACCACTGAGCCACACAGGCGTAACTTTTATGACGCCGCGACCAATTTTTCACCCACCCAAAACACACACACACAACACTCAAAACGACCAAATCACAACAACACAATACACACAGACACCCGGATCTTCGCCACCGACCCTCCTGCCACCTGCCTACACCCGCCACCTACGAGGCGCTTCACTACACACACAGGAAGCCAATCACGCACCGCACAGCGAGACCGCCACCCGGGTCCCGCACCCAACAGTCCAACAAACGTCTTTTACGCCCTGAAGAACGGCTGGGCTCAAAAGCGTGGCGAACGGATACGCGCGCACGCTGCTTACTTGTTCATCGCGCACCCCATACCTAATATACGCACGGAGCAAACACACAGCGATGCTCTTTTTCAACAGTTATCACCATCCGACAACGCTTTCGGCACACACCTACCTACCTATCCCCTGTAAATGTCAAGTATATCGTCACGACCCGAACTTGAGAGTACGTCAGCGCCACACGTGTTCTGGACATCGCACGGAATATCAACATGTTGCCTCGCCGTGTCTTTCACCGACAACGCGTCGGGGGCATGGACCACTGGCCGCTGTCTGGCCACCGGTGCTCTTGGCTACTGCGACCGACTGGGCCGAACTCCATGTTGTTGGCTTTTGTCTGCGTTCCAGCTCGCGCTGGTACAGCTCGCTTTGTGTGGGATCCGCACCGCAGACGGCCGCGAGTCGCTCTAGTCATGCTGTTACACCAACAGCCGCTGGTTGCAGCAGGACTTGTGTTCCTCGTGGTTTTCGAATCGGACGGGTCCAGTGGAGTGGAGTGCGGGATGTTGGTCCCGGTCCCGGTCGCGTGTGGGTGGTCCATTGCAAGCGTATCGTTTGGTGAGAGGCAGCAGATGGCATGGGGAGGGCGAGAGGGTCAAATTGACACAAAAGCGTGCGTTAAAATTAATAGAGCAACAAGCGCCGTCTCGCGCTGCCGCAGACGCGAAGCAGAAGCAATAAACCCTGCATTCGCGTGTGTCGGTCTCGAGACACAGACGGAATACAGAAGCAGGTTGGAAAAGGCATGCCTCCGCCCGGGATTGAACCGGGGACCTTCTGTTTACAAGACAGATGCTCTACCACTGAGCCACACAGGCGTAACTTTTATGACGCCGCGACCAATTTTTCACCCACCCAAAACACACACACAACACTCAAAACGACCAAATCACAACAACACAATACACACAGACACCCGGATCTTCGCCACCGACCCTCCTGCCACCTGCCTACACCCGCCACCTACGAGGCGCTTCACTACACACACAGGAAGCCAATCACGCACCGCACAGCGAGACCGCCACCCGGGTCCCGCACCCAACAGTCCAACAAACGTCTTTTACGCCCTGAAGAACGGCTGGGCTCAAAAGCGTGGCGAACGGATACGCGCGCACGCTGCTTACTTGTTCATCGCGCACCCCATACCTAATATACGCACGGAGCAAACACACAGCGATGCTCTTTTTCAACAGTTATCACCATCCGACAACGCTTTCGGCACACACCTACCTACCTATCCCCTGTAAATGTCAAGTATATCGTCACGACCCGAACTTGAGAGTACGTCAGCGCCACACGTGTTCTGGACATCGCACGGAATATCAACATGTTCCCTCGCCGTGTCTTTCACCGACAACGCGTCGGGGGCATGGACCACTGGCCGCTGTCTGGCCACCGGTGCTCTTGGCTACTGCGACCGACTGGGCCGAACTCCATGTTGTTGGCTTTTGTCTGCGTTCCAGCTCGCGCTGGTACAGCTCGCTTTGTGTGGGATCCGCACCGCAGACGGCCGCGAGTCGCTCTAGTCATGCTGTTACACCAACAGCCGCTGGTTGCAGCAGGACTTGTGTTCCTCGTGGTTTTCGAATCGGACGGGTCCAGTGGAGTGGAGTGCGGGATGTTGGTCCCGGTCCCGGTCGCGTGTGGGTGGTCCATTGCAAGCGTATCGTTTGGTGAGAGGCAGCAGATGGCATGGGGAGGGCGAGAGGGTCAAATTGACACAAAAGCGTGCGTTAAAATTAATAGAGCAACAAGCGCCGTCTCGCGCTGCCGCAGACGCGAAGCAGAAGCAATAAACCCTGCATTCGCGTGTGTCGGTCTCGAGACACAGACGGAATACAGAAGCAGGTTGGAAAAGGCATGCCTCCGCCCGGGATTGAACCGGGGACCTTCTGTTTACAAGACAGATGCTCTACCACTGAGCCACACAGGCGTAACTTTTATGACGCCGCGACCAATTTTTCACCCACCCAAAACACACACACAACACTCAAAACGACCAAATCACAACAACACAATACACACAGACACCCGGATCTTCGCCACCGACCCTCCTGCCACCTGCCTACACCCGCCACCTACGAGGCGCTTCACTACACACACAGGAAGCCAATCACGCACCGCACAGCGAGACCGCCACCCGGGTCCCGCACCCAACAGTCCAACAAACGTCTTTTACGCCCTGAAGAACGGCTGGGCTCAAAAGCGTGGCGAACGGATACGCGCGCACGCTGCTTACTTGTTCATCGCGCACCCCATACCTAATATACGCACGGAGCAAACACACAGCGATGCTCTTTTTCAACAGTTATCACCATCCGACAACGCTTTCGGCACACACCTACCTACCTATCCCCTGTAAATGTCAAGTATATCGTCACGACCCGAACTTGAGAGTACGTCAGCGCCACACGTGTTCTGGACATCGCACGGAATATCAACATGTTGCCTCGCCGTGTCTTTCACCGACAACGCGTCGGGGGCATGGACCACTGGCCGCTGTCTGGCCACCGGTGCTCTTGGCTACTGCGACCGACTGGGCCGAACTCCATGTTGTTGGCTTTTGTCTGCGTTCCAGCTCGCGCTGGTACAGCTCGCTTTGTGTGGGATCCGCACCGCAGACGGCCGCGAGTCGCTCTAGTCATGCTGTTACACCAACAGCCGCTGGTTGCAGCAGGACTTGTGTTCCTCGTGGTTTTCGAATCGGACGGGTCCAGTGGAGTGCGGGATGTTGGTCCCGGTCCCGGTCGCGTGTGGGTGGTCCATTGCAAGCGTATCGTTTGGTGAGAGGCAGCAGATGGCATGGGGAGGGCGAGAGGGTCAAATTGACACAAAAGCGTGCGTTAAAATTAATAGAGCAACAAGCGCCGTCTCGCGCTGCCGCAGACGCGAAGCAGAAGCAATAAACCCTGCATTCGCGTGTGTCGGTCTCGAGACACAGACGGAATACAGAAGCAGGTTGGAAAAGGCATGCCTCCGCCCGGGATTGAACCGGGGACCTTCTGTTTACAAGACAGATGCTCTACCACTGAGCCACACAGGCGTAACTTTTATGACGCCGCGACCAATTTTTCACCCACCCAAAACACACACACAACACTCAAAACGACCAAATCACAACAACACAATACACACAGACACCCGGATCTTCGCCACCGACCCTCCTGCCACCTGCCTACACCCGCCACCTACGAGGCGCTTCACTACACACACAGGAAGCCAATCACGCACCGCACAGCGAGACCGCCACCCGGGTCCCGCACCCAACAGTCCAACAAACGTCTTTTACGCCCTGAAGAACGGCTGGGCTCAAAAGCGTGGCGAACGGATACGCGCGCACGCTGCTTACTTGTTCATCGCGCACCCCATACCTAATATACGCACGGAGCAAACACACAGCGATGCTCTTTTTCAACAGTTATCACCATCCGACAACGCTTTCGGCACACACCTACCTACCTATCCCCTGTAAATGTCAAGTATATCGTCACGACCCGAACTTGAGAGTACGTCAGCGCCACACGTGTTCTGGACATCGCACGGAATATCAACATGTTCCCTCGCCGTGTCTTTCACCGACAACGCGTCGGGGGCATGGACCACTGGCCGCTGTCTGGCCACCGGTGCTCTTGGCTACTGCGACCGACTGGGCCGAACTCCATGTTGTTGGCTTTTGTCTGCGTTCCAGCTCGCGCTGGTACAGCTCGCTTTGTGTGGGATCCGCACCGCAGACGGCCGCGAGTCGCTCTAGTCATGCAGTTACACCAACAGCCGCTGGTTGCAGCAGGACTTGTGTTCCTCGTGGTTTTCGAATCGGACGGGTCCAGTGGAGTGGAGTGCGGGATGTTGGTCCCGGTCCCGGTCGCGTGTGGGTGGTCCATTGCAAGCGTATCGTTTGGTGAGAGGCAGCAGATGGCATGGGGAGGGCGAGAGGGTCAAATTGACACAAAAGCGTGCGTTAAAATTAATAGAGCAACAAGCGCCGTCTCGCGCTGCCGCAGACGCGAAGCAGAAGCAATAAACCCTGCATTCGCGTGTGTCGGTCTCGAGACACAGACGGAATACAGAAGCAGGTTGGAAAAGGCATGCCTCCGCCCGGGATTGAACCGGGGACCTTCTGTTTACAAGACAGATGCTCTACCACTGAGCCACACAGGCGTAACTTTTATGACGCCGCGACCAATTTTTCACCCACCCAAAACACACACACAACACTCAAAACGACCAAATCACAACAACACAATACACACAGACACCCGGATCTTCGCCACCGACCCTCCTGCCACCTGCCTACACCCGCCACCTACGAGGCGCTTCACTACACACACAGGAAGCCAATCACGCACCGCACAGCGAGACCGCCACCCGGGTCCCGCACCCAACAGTCCAACAAACGTCTTTTACGCCCTGAAGAACGGCTGGGCTCAAAAGCGTGGCGAACGGATACGCGCGCACGCTGCTTACTTGTTCATCGCGCACCCCATACCTAATATACGCACGGAGCAAACACACAGCGATGCTCTTTTTCAACAGTTATCACCATCCGACAACGCTTTCGGCACACACCTACCTACCTATCCCCTGTAAATGTCAAGTATATCGTCACGACCCGAACTTGAGAGTACGTCAGCGCCACACGTGTTCTGGACATCGCACGGAATATCAACATGTTGCCTCGCCGTGTCTTTCACCGACAACGCGTCGGGGGCATGGACCACTGGCCGCTGTCTGGCCACCGGTGCTCTTGGCTACTGCGACCGACTGGGCCGAACTCCATGTTGTTGGCTTTTGTCTGCGTTCCAGCTCGCGCTGGTACAGCTCGCTTTGTGTGGGATCCGCACCGCAGACGGCCGCGAGTCGCTCTAGTCATGCTGTTACACCAACAGCCGCTGGTTGCAGCAGGACTTGTGTTCCTCGTGGTTTTCGAATCGGACGGGTCCAGTGGAGTGGAGTGCGGGATGTTGGTCCCGGTCGCGTGTGGGTGGTCCATTGCAAGCGTATCGTTTGGTGAGAGGCAGCAGATGGCATGGGGAGGGCGAGAGGGTCAAATTGACACAAAAGCGTGCGTTAAAATTAATAGAGCAACAAGCGCCGTCTCGCGCTGCCGCAGACGCGAAGCAGAAGCAATAAACCCTGCATTCGCGTGTGTCGGTCTCGAGACACAGACGGAATACAGAAGCAGGTTGGAAAAGGCATGCCTCCGCCCGGGATTGAACCGGGGACCTTCTGTTTACAAGACAGATGCTCTACCACTGAGCCACACAGGCGTAACTTTTATGACGCCGCGACCAATTTTTCACCCACCCAAAACACACACACAACACTCAAAACGACCAAATCACAACAACACAATACACACAGACACCCGGGTCTTCGCCACCGACCCTCCTGCCACCTGCCTACACCCGCCACCTACGAGGCGCTTCACTACACACACAGGAAGCCAATCACGCACCGCACAGCGAGACCGCCACCCGGGTCCCGCACCCAACAGTCCAACAAACGTCTTTTACGCCCTGAAGAACGGCTGGGCTCAAAAGCGTGGCGAACGGATACGCGCGCACGCTGCTTACTTGTTCATCGCGCACCCCATACCTAATATACGCACGGAGCAAACACACAGCGATGCTCTTTTTCAACAGTTATCACCATCCGACAACGCTTTCGGCACACACCTACCTACCTATCCCCTGTAAATGTCAAGTATATCGTCACGACCCGAACTTGAGAGTACGTCAGCGCCACACGTGTTCTGGACATCGCACGGAATATCAACATGTTGCCTCGCCGTGTCTTTCACCGACAACGCGTCGGGGGCATGGACCACTGGCCGCTGTCTGGCCACCGGTGCTCTTGGCTACTGCGACCGACTGGGCCGAACTCCATGTTGTTGGCTTTTGTCTGCGTTCCAGCTCGCGCTGGTACAGCTCGCTTTGTGTGGGATCCGCACCGCAGACGGCCGCGAGTCGCTCTAGTCATGCAGTTACACCAACAGCCGCTGGTTGCAGCAGGACTTGTGTTCCTCGTGGTTTTCGAATCGGACGGGTCCAGTGGAGTGGAGTGCGGGATGTTGGTCCCGGTCCCGGTCGCGTGTGGGTGGTCCATTGCAAGCGTATCGTTTGGTGAGAGGCAGCAGATGGCATGGGGAGGGCGAGAGGGTCAAATTGACACAAAAGCGTGCGTTAAAATTAATAGAGCAACAAGCGCCGTCTCGCGCTGCCGCAGACGCGAAGCAGAAGCAATAAACCCTGCATTCGCGTGTGTCGGTCTCGAGACACAGACGGAATACAGAAGCAGGTTGGAAAAGGCATGCCTCCGCCCGGGATTGAACCGGGGACCTTCTGTTTACAAGACAGATGCTCTACCACTGAGCCACACAGGCGTAACTTTTATGACGCCGCGACCAATTTTTCACCCACCCAAAACACACACACACAACACTCAAAACGACCAAATCACAACAACACAATACACACAGACACCCGGATCTTCGCCACCGACCCTCCTGCCACCTGCCTACACCCGCCACCTACGAGGCGCTTCACTACACACACAGGAAGCCAATCACGCACCGCACAGCGAGACCGCCACCCGGGTCCCGCACCCAACAGTCCAACAAACGTCTTTTACGCCCTGAAGAACGGCTGGGCTCAAAAGCGTGGCGAACGGATACGCGCGCACGCTGCTTACTTCATCGCGCACCCCATACCTAATATACGCACGGAGCAAACACACAGCGATGCTCTTTTTCAACAGTTATCACCATCCGACAACGCTTTCGGCACACACCTACCTACCTATCCCCTGTAAATGTCAAGTATATCGTCACGACCCGAACTTGAGAGTACGTCAGCGCCACACGTGTTCTGGACATCGCACGGAATATCAACATGTTCCCTCGCCGTGTCTTTCACCGACAACGCGTCGGGGGCATGGACCACTGGCCGCTGTCTGGCCACCGGTGCTCTTGGCTACTGCGACCGACTGGGCCGAACTCCATGTTGTTGGCTTTTGTCTGCGTTCCAGCTCGCGCTGGTACAGCTCGCTTTGTGTGGGATCCGCACCGCAGACGGCCGCGAGTCGCTCTAGTCATGCTGTTACACCAACAGCCGCTGGTTGCAGCAGGACTTGTGTTCCTCGTGGTTTTCGAATCGGACGGGTCCAGTGGAGTGGAGTGCGGGATGTTGGTCCCGGTCCCGGTCGCGTGTGGGTGGTCCATTGCAAGCGTATCGTTTGGTGAGAGGCAGCAGATGGCATGGGGAGGGCGAGAGGGTCAAATTGACACAAAAGCGTGCGTTAAAATTAATAGAGCAACAAGCGCCGTCTCGCGCTGCCGCAGACGCGAAGCAGAAGCAATAAACCCTGCATTCGCGTGTGTCGGTCTCGAGACACAGACGGAATACAGAAGCAGGTTGGAAAAGGCATGCCTCCGCCCGGGATTGAACCGGGGACCTTCTGTTTACAAGACAGATGCTCTACCACTGAGCCACACAGGCGTAACTTTTATGACGCCGCGACCAATTTTTCACCCACCCAAAACACACACACACAACACTCAAAACGACCAAATCACAACAACACAATACACACAGACACCCGGATCTTCGCCACCGACCCTCCTGCCACCTGCCTACACCCGCCACCTACGAGGCGCTTCACTACACACACAGGAAGCCAATCACGCACCGCACAGCGAGACCGCCACCCGGGTCCCGCACCCAACAGTCCAACAAACGTCTTTTACGCCCTGAAGAACGGCTGGGCTCAAAAGCGTGGCGAACGGATACGCGCGCACGCTGCTTACTTGTTCATCGCGCACCCCATACCTAATATACGCACGGAGCAAACACACAGCGATGCTCTTTTTCAACAGTTATCACCATCCGACAACGCTTTCGGCACACACCTACCTACCTATCCCCTGTAAATGTCAAGTATATCGTCACGACCCGAACTTGAGAGTACGTCAGCGCCACACGTGTTCTGGACATCGCACGGAATATCAACATGTTGCCTCGCCGTGTCTTTCACCGACAACGCGTCGGGGGCATGGACCACTGGCCGCTGTCTGGCCACCGGTGCTCTTGGCTACTGCGACCGACTGGGCCGAACTCCATGTTGTTGGCTTTTGTCTGCGTTCCAGCTCGCGCTGGTACAGCTCGCTTTGTGTGGGATCCGCACCGCAGACGGCCGCGAGTCGCTCTAGTCATGCTGTTACACCAACAGCCGCTGGTTGCAGCAGGACTTGTGTTCCTCGTGGTTTTCGAATCGGACGGGTCCAGTGGAGTGGAGTGCGGGATGTTGGTCCCGGTCCCGGTCGCGTGTGGGTGGTCCATTGCAAGCGTATCGTTTGGTGAGAGGCAGCAGATGGCATGGGGAGGGCGAGAGGGTCAAATTGACACAAAAGCGTGCGTTAAAATTAATAGAGCAACAAGCGCCGTCTCGCGCTGCCGCAGACGCGAAGCAGAAGCAATAAACCCTGCATTCGCGTGTGTCGGTCTCGAGACACAGACGGAATACAGAAGCAGGTTGGAAAAGGCATGCCTCCGCCCGGGATTGAACCGGGGACCTTCTGTTTACAAGACAGATGCTCTACCACTGAGCCACACAGGCGTAACTTTTATGACGCCGCGACCAATTTTTCACCCACCCAAAACACACACACAACACTCAAAACGACCAAATCACAACAACACAATACACACAGACACCCGGATCTTCGCCACCGACCCTCCTGCCACCTGCCTACACCCGCCACCTACGAGGCGCTTCACTACACACACAGGAAGCCAATCACGCACCGCACAGCGAGACCGCCACCCGGGTCCCGCACCCAACAGTCCAACAAACGTCTTTTACGCCCTGAAGAACGGCTGGGCTCAAAAGCGTGGCGAACGGATACGCGCGCACGCTGCTTACTTGTTCATCGCGCACCCCATACCTAATATACGCACGGAGCAAACACACAGCGATGCTCTTTTTCAACAGTTATCACCATCCGACAACGCTTTCGGCACACACCTACCTACCTATCCCCTGTAAATGTCAAGTATATCGTCACGACCCGAACTTGAGAGTACGTCAGCGCCACACGTGTTCTGGACATCGCACGGAATATCAACATGTTGCCTCGCCGTGTCTTTCACCGACAACGCGTCGGGGGCATGGACCACTGGCCGCTGTCTGGCCACCGGTGCTCTTGGCTACTGCGACCGACTGGGCCGAACTCCATGTTGTTGGCTTTTGTCTGCGTTCCAGCTCGCGCTGGTACAGCTCGCTTTGTGTGGGATCCGCACCGCAGACGGCCGCGAGTCGCTCTAGTCATGCTGTTACACCAACAGCCGCTGGTTGCAGCAGGACTTGTGTTCCTCGTGGTTTTCGAATCGGACGGGTCCAGTGGAGTGGAGTGCGGGATGTTGGTCCCGGTCCCGGTCGCGTGTGGGTGGTCCATTGCAAGCGTATCGTTTGGTGAGAGGCAGCAGATGGCATGGGGAGGGCGAGAGGGTCAAATTGACACAAAAGCGTGCGTTAAAATTAATAGAGCAACAAGCGCCGTCTCGCGCTGCCGCAGACGCGAAGCAGAAGCAATAAACCCTGCATTCGCGTGTGTCGGTCTCGAGACACAGACGGAATACAGAAGCAGGTTGGAAAAGGCATGCCTCCGCCCGGGATTGAACCGGGGACCTTCTGTTTACAAGACAGATGCTCTACCACTGAGCCACACAGGCGTAACTTTTATGACGCCGCGACCAATTTTTCACCCACCCAAAACACACACACAACACTCAAAACGACCAAATCACAACAACACAATACACACAGACACCCGGATCTTCGCCACCGACCCTCCTGCCACCTGCCTACACCCGCCACCTACGAGGCGCTTCACTACACACACAGGAAGCCAATCACGCACCGCACAGCGAGACCGCCACCCGGGTCCCGCACCCAACAGTCCAACAAACGTCTTTTACGCCCTGAAGAACGGCTGGGCTCAAAAGCGTGGCGAACGGATACGCGCGCACGCTGCTTACTTGTTCATCGCGCACCCCATACCTAATATACGCACGGAGCAAACACACAGCGATGCTCTTTTTCAACAGTTATCACCATCCGACAACGCTTTCGGCACACACCTACCTACCTATCCCCTGTAAATGTCAAGTATATCGTCACGACCCGAACTTGAGAGTACGTCAGCGCCACACGTGTTCTGGACATCGCACGGAATATCAACATGTTCCCTCGCCGTGTCTTTCACCGACAACGCGTCGGGGGCATGGACCACTGGCCGCTGTCTGGCCACCGGTGCTCTTGGCTACTGCGACCGACTGGGCCGAACTCCATGTTGTTGGCTTTTGTCTGCGTTCCAGCTCGCGCTGGTACAGCTCGCTTTGTGTGGGATCCGCACCGCAGACGGCCGCGAGTCGCTCTAGTCATGCAGTTACACCAACAGCCGCTGGTTGCAGCAGGACTTGTGTTCCTCGTGGTTTTCGAATCGGACGGGTCCAGTGGAGTGGAGTGCGGGATGTTGGTCCCGGTCCCGGTCGCGTGTGGGTGGTCCATTGCAAGCGTATCGTTTGGTGAGAGGCAGCAGATGGCATGGGGAGGGCGAGAGGGTCAAATTGACACAAAAGCGTGCGTTAAAATTAATAGAGCAACAAGCGCCGTCTCGCGCTGCCGCAGACGCGAAGCAGAAGCAATAAACCCTGCATTCGCGTGTGTCGGTCTCGAGACACAGACGGAATACAGAAGCAGGTTGGAAAAGGCATGCCTCCGCCCGGGATTGAACCGGGGACCTTCTGTTTACAAGACAGATGCTCTACCACTGAGCCACACAGGCGTAACTTTTATGACGCCGCGACCAATTTTTCACCCACCCAAAACACACACACAACACTCAAAACGACCAAATCACAACAACACAATACACACAGACACCCGGATCTTCGCCACCGACCCTCCTGCCACCTGCCTACACCCGCCACCTACGAGGCGCTTCACTACACACACAGGAAGCCAATCACGCACCGCACAGCGAGACCGCCACCCGGGTCCCGCACCCAACAGTCCAACAAACGTCTTTTACGCCCTGAAGAACGGCTGGGCTCAAAAGCGTGGCGAACGGATACGCGCGCACGCTGCTTACTTGTTCATCGCGCACCCCATACCTAATATACGCACGGAGCAAACACACAGCGATGCTCTTTTTCAACAGTTATCACCATCCGACAACGCTTTCGGCACACACCTACCTACCTATCCCCTGTAAATGTCAAGTATATCGTCACGACCCGAACTTGAGAGTACGTCAGCGCCACACGTGTTCTGGACATCGCACGGAATATCAACATGTTCCCTCGCCGTGTCTTTCACCGACAACGCGTCGGGGGCATGGACCACTGGCCGCTGTCTGGCCACCGGTGCTCTTGGCTACTGCGACCGACTGGGCCGAACTCCATGTTGTTGGCTTTTGTCTGCGTTCCAGCTCGCGCTGGTACAGCTCGCTTTGTGTGGGATCCGCACCGCAGACGGCCGCGAGTCGCTCTAGTCATGCAGTTACACCAACAGCCGCTGGTTGCAGCAGGACTTGTGTTCCTCGTGGTTTTCGAATCGGACGGGTCCAGTGGAGTGGAGTGCGGGATGTTGGTCCCGGTCCCGGTCGCGTGTGGGTGGTCCATTGCAAGCGTATCGTTTGGTGAGAGGCAGCAGATGGCATGGGGAGGGCGAGAGGGTCAAATTGACACAAAAGCGTGCGTTAAAATTAATAGAGCAACAAGCGCCGTCTCGCGCTGCCGCAGACGCGAAGCAGAAGCAATAAACCCTGCATTCGCGTGTGTCGGTCTCGAGACACAGACGGAATACAGAAGCAGGTTGGAAAAGGCATGCCTCCGCCCGGGATTGAACCGGGGACCTTCTGTTTACAAGACAGATGCTCTACCACTGAGCCACACAGGCGTAACTTTTATGACGCCGCGACCAATTTTTCACCCACCCAAAACACACACACAACACTCAAAACGACCAAATCACAACAACACAATACACACAGACACCCGGATCTTCGCCACCGACCCTCCTGCCACCTGCCTACACCCGCCACCTACGAGGCGCTTCACTACACACACAGGAAGCCAATCACGCACCGCACAGCGAGACCGCCACCCGGGTCCCGCACCCAACAGTCCAACAAACGTCTTTTACGCCCTGAAGAACGGCTGGGCTCAAAAGCGTGGCGAACGGATACGCGCGCACGCTGCTTACTTGTTCATCGCGCACCCCATACCTAATATACGCACGGAGCAAACACACAGCGATGCTCTTTTTCAACAGTTATCACCATCCGACAACGCTTTCGGCACACACCTACCTACCTATCCCCTGTAAATGTCAAGTATATCGTCACGACCCGAACTTGAGAGTACGTCAGCGCCACACGTGTTCTGGACATCGCACGGAATATCAACATGTTGCCTCGCCGTGTCTTTCACCGACAACGCGTCGGGGGCATGGACCACTGGCCGCTGTCTGGCCACCGGTGCTCTTGGCTACTGCGACCGACTGGGCCGAACTCCATGTTGTTGGCTTTTGTCTGCGTTCCAGCTCGCGCTGGTACAGCTCGTTTTGTGTGGGATCCGCACCGCAGACGGCCGCGAGTCGCTCTAGTCATGCAGTTACACCAACAGCCGCTGGTTGCAGCAGGACTTGTGTTCCTCGTGGTTTTCGAATCGGACGGGTCCAGTGGAGTGGAGTGCGGGATGTTGGTCCCGGTCCCGGTCGCGTGTGGGTGGTCCATTGCAAGCGTATCGTTTGGTGAGAGGCAGCAGATGGCATGGGGAGGGCGAGAGGGTCAAATTGACACAAAAGCGTGCGTTAAAATTAATAGAGCAACAAGCGCCGTCTCGCGCTGCCGCAGACGCGAAGCAGAAGCAATAAACCCTGCATTCGCGTGTGTCGGTCTCGAGACACAGACGGAATACAGAAGCAGGTTGGAAAAGGCATGCCTCCGCCCGGGATTGAACCGGGGACCTTCTGTTTACAAGACAGATGCTCTACCACTGAGCCACACAGGCGTAACTTTTATGACGCCGCGACCAATTTTTCACCCACCCAAAACACACACACAACACTCAAAACGACCAAATCACAACAACACAATACACACAGACACCCGGATCTTCGCCACCGACCCTCCTGCCACCTGCCTACACCCGCCACCTACGAGGCGCTTCACTACACACACAGGAAGCCAATCACGCACCGCACAGCGAGACCGCCACCCGGGTCCCGCACCCAACAGTCCAACAAACGTCTTTTACGCCCTGAAGAACGGCTGGGCTCAAAAGCGTGGCGAACGGATACGCGCGCACGCTGCTTACTTGTTCATCGCGCACCCCATACCTAATATACGCACGGAGCAAACACACAGCGATGCTCTTTTTCAACAGTTATCACCATCCGACAACGCTTTCGGCACACACCTACCTACCTATCCCCTGTAAATGTCAAGTATATCGTCACGACCCGAACTTGAGAGTACGTCAGCGCCACACGTGTTCTGGACATCGCACGGAATATCAACATGTTCCCTCGCCGTGTCTTTCACCGACAACGCGTCGGGGGCATGGACCACTGGCCGCTGTCTGGCCACCGGTGCTCTTGGCTACTGCGACCGACTGGGCCGAACTCCATGTTGTTGGCTTTTGTCTGCGTTCCAGCTCGCGCTGGTACAGCTCGCTTTGTGTGGGATCCGCACCGCAGACGGCCGCGAGTCGCTCTAGTCATGCTGTTACACCAACAGCCGCTGGTTGCAGCAGGACTTGTGTTCCTCGTGGTTTTCGAATCGGACGGGTCCAGTGGAGTGGAGTGCGGGATGTTGGTCCCGGTCGCGTGTGGGTGGTCCATTGCAAGCGTATCGTTTGGTGAGAGGCAGCAGATGGCATGGGGAGGGCGAGAGGGTCAAATTGACACAAAAGCGTGCGTTAAAATTAATAGAGCAACAAGCGCCGTCTCGCGCTGCCGCAGACGCGAAGCAGAAGCAATAAACCCTGCATTCGCGTGTGTCGGTCTCGAGACACAGACGGAATACAGAAGCAGGTTGGAAAAGGCATGCCTCCGCCCGGGATTGAACCGGGGACCTTCTGTTTACAAGACAGATGCTCTACCACTGAGCCACACAGGCGTAACTTTTATGACGCCGCGACCAATTTTTCACCCACCCAAAACACACACACAACACTCAAAACGACCAAATCACAACAACACAATACACACAGACACCCGGATCTTCGCCACCGACCCTCCTGCCACCTGCCTACACCCGCCACCTACGAGGCGCTTCACTACACACACAGGAAGCCAATCACGCACCGCACAGCGAGACCGCCACCCGGGTCCCGCACCCAACAGTCCAACAAACGTCTTTTACGCCCTGAAGAACGGCTGGGCTCAAAAGCGTGGCGAACGGATACGCGCGCACGCTGCTTACTTGTTCATCGCGCACCCCATACCTAATATACGCACGGAGCAAACACACAGCGATGCTCTTTTTCAACAGTTATCACCATCCGACAACGCTTTCGGCACACACCTACCTACCTATCCCCTGTAAATGTCAAGTATATCGTCACGACCCGAACTTGAGAGTACGTCAGCGCCACACGTGTTCTGGACATCGCACGGAATATCAACATGTTGCCTCGCCGTGTCTTTCACCGACAACGCGTCGGGGGCATGGACCACTGGCCGCTGTCTGGCCACCGGTGCTCTTGGCTACTGCGACCGACTGGGCCGAACTCCATGTTGTTGGCTTTTGTCTGCGTTCCAGCTCGCGCTGGTACAGCTCGCTTTGTGTGGGATCCGCACCGCAGACGGCCGCGAGTCGCTCTAGTCATGCAGTTACACCAACAGCCGCTGGTTGCAGCAGGACTTGTGTTCCTCGTGGTTTTCGAATCGGAAGGGTCCAGTGGAGTGGAGTGCGGGATGTTGGTCCCGGTCCCGGTCGCGTGTGGGTGGTCCATTGCAAGCGTATCGTTTGGTGAGAGGCAGCAGATGGCATGGGGAGGGCGAGAGGGTCAAATTGACACAAAAGCGTGCGTTAAAATTAATAGAGCAACAAGCGCCGTCTCGCGCTGCCGCACACGCGAAGCAGAAGCAATAAACCCTGCATTCGCGTGTGTCGGTCTCGAGACACAGACGGAATACAGAAGCAGGTTGGAAAAGGCATGCCTCCGCCCGGGATTGAACCGGGGACCTTCTGTTTACAAGACAGATGCTCTACCACTGAGCCACACAGGCGTAACTTTTATGACGCCGCGACCAATTTTTCACCCACCCAAAACACACACACAACACTCAAAACGACCAAATCACAACAACACAATACACACAGACACCCGGGTCTTCGCCACCGACCCTCCTGCCACCTGCCTACACCCGCCACCTACGAGGCGCTTCACTACACACACAGGAAGCCAATCACGCACCGCACAGCGAGACCGCCACCCGGGTCCCGCACCCAACAGTCCAACAAACGTCTTTTACGCCCTGAAGAACGGCTGGGCTCAAAAGCGTGGCGAACGGATACGCGCGCACGCTGCTTACTTGTTCATCGCGCACCCCATACCTAATATACGCACGGAGCAAACACACAGCGATGCTCTTTTTCAACAGTTATCACCATCCGACAACGCTTTCGGCACACACCTACCTACCTATCCCCTGTAAATGTCAAGTATATCGTCACGACCCGAACTTGAGAGTACGTCAGCGCCACACGTGTTCTGGACATCGCACGGAATATCAACATGTTGCCTCGCCGTGTCTTTCACCGACAACGCGTCGGGGGCATGGACCACTGGCCGCTGTCTGGCCACCGGTGCTCTTGGCTACTGCGACCGACTGGGCCGAACTCCATGTTGTTGGCTTTTGTCTGCGTTCCAGCTCGCGCTGGTACAGCTCGCTTTGTGTGGGATCCGCACCGCAGACGGCCGCGAGTCGCTCTAGTCATGCTGTTACACCAACAGCCGCTGGTTGCAGCAGGACTTGTGTTCCTCGTGGTTTTCGAATCGGACGGGTCCAGTGGAGTGGAGTGCGGGATGTTGGTCCCGGTCCCGGTCGCGTGTGGGTGGTCCATTGCAAGCGTATCGTTTGGTGAGAGGCAGCAGATGGCATGGGGAGGGCGAGAGGGTCAAATTGACACAAAAGCGTGCGTTAAAATTAATAGAGCAACAAGCGCCGTCCCGCGCTGCCGCAGACGCGAAGCAGAAGCAATAAACCCTGCATTCGCGTGTGTCGGTCTCGAGACACAGACGGAATACAGAAGCAGGTTGGAAAAGGCATGCCTCCGCCCGGGATTGAACCGGGGACCTTCTGTTTACAAGACAGATGCTCTACCACTGAGCCACACAGGCGTAACTTTTATGACGCCGCGACCAATTTTTCACCCACCCAAAACACACACACACAACACTCAAAACGACCAAATCACAACAACACAATACACACAGACACCCGGATCTTCGCCACCGACACTCCTGCCACCTGCCTACACCCGCCACCTACGAGGCGCTTCACTACACACACAGGAAGCCAATCACGCACCGCACAGCGAGACCGCCACCCGGGTCCCGCACCCAACAGTCCAACAAACGTCTTTTACGCCCTGAAGAACGGCTGGGCTCAAAAGCGTGGCGAACGGATACGCGCGCACGCTGCTTACTTGTTCATCGCGCACCCCATACCTAATATACGCACGGAGCAAACACACAGCGATGCTCTTTTTCAACAGTTATCACCATCCGACAACGCTTTCGGCACACACCTACCTACCTATCCCCTGTAAATGTCAAGTATATCGTCACGACCCGAACTTGAGAGTACGTCAGCGCCACACGTGTTCTGGACATCGCACGGAATATCAACATGTTGCCTCGCCGTGTCTTTCACCGACAACGCGTCGGGGGCATGGACCACTGGCCGCTGTCTGGCCACCGGTGCTCTTGGCTACTGCGACCGACTGGGCCGAACTCCATGTTGTTGGCTTTTGTCTGCGTTCCAGCTCGCGCTGGTACAGCTCGCTTTGTGTGGGATCCGCACCGCAGACGGCCGCGAGTCGCTCTAGTCATGCAGTTACACCAACAGCCGCTGGTTGCAGCAGGACTTGTGTTCCTCGTGGTTTTCGAATCGGACGGGTCCAGTGGAGTGGAGTGCGGGATGTTGGTCCCGGTCCCGGTCGCGTGTGGGTGGTCCATTGCAAGCGTATCGTTTGGTGAGAGGCAGCAGATGGCATGGGGAGGGCGAGAGGGTCAAATTGACACAAAAGCGTGCGTTAAAATTAATAGAGCAACAAGCGCCGTCTCGCGCTGCCGCAGACGCGAAGCAGAAGCAATAAACCCTGCATTCGCGTGTGTCGGTCTCGAGACACAGACGGAATACAGAAGCAGGTTGGAAAAGGCATGCCTCCGCCCGGGATTGAACCGGGGACCTTCTGTTTACAAGACAGATGCTCTACCACTGAGCCACACAGGCGTAACTTTTATGACGCCGCGACCAATTTTTCACCCACCCAAAACACACACACAACACTCAAAACGACCAAATCACAACAACACAATACACACAGACACCCGGATCTTCGCCACCGACCCTCCTGCCACCTGCCTACACCCGCCACCTACGAGGCGCTTCACTACACACACAGGAAGCCAATCACGCACCGCACAGCGAGACCGCCACCCGGGTCCCGCACCCAACAGTCCAACAAACGTCTTTTACGCCCTGAAGAACGGCTGGGCTCAAAAGCGTGGCGAACGGATACGCGCGCACGCTGCTTACTTGTTCATCGCGCACCCCATACCTAATATACGCACGGAGCAAACACACAGCGATGCTCTTTTTCAACAGTTATCACCATCCGACAACGCTTTCGGCACACACCTACCTACCTATCCCCTGTAAATGTCAAGTATATCGTCACGACCCGAACTTGAGAGTACGTCAGCGCCACACGTGTTCTGGACATCGCACGGAATATCAACATGTTGCCTCGCCGTGTCTTTCACCGACAACGCGTCGGGGGCATGGACCACTGGCCGCTGTCTGGCCACCGGTGCTCTTGGCTACTGCGACCGACTGGGCCGAACTCCATGTTGTTGGCTTTTGTCTGCGTTCCAGCTCGCGCTGGTACAGCTCGCTTTGTGTGGGATCCGCACCGCAGACGGCCGCGAGTCGCTCTAGTCATGCTGTTACACCAACAGCCGCTGGTTGCAGCAGGACTTGTGTTCCTCGTGGTTTTCGAATCGGACGGGTCCAGTGGAGTGCGGGATGTTGGTCCCGGTCCCGGTCGCGTGTGGGTGGTCCATTGCAAGCGTATCGTTTGGTGAGAGGCAGCAGATGGCATGGGGAGGGCGAGAGGGTCAAATTGACACAAAAGCGTGCGTTAAAATTAATAGAGCAACAAGCGCCGTCTCGCGCTGCCGCAGACGCGAAGCAGAAGCAATAAACCCTGCATTCGCGTGTGTCGGTCTCGAGACACAGACGGAATACAGAAGCAGGTTGGAAAAGGCATGCCTCCGCCCGGGATTGAACCGGGGACCTTCTGTTTACAAGACAGATGCTCTACCACTGAGCCACACAGGCGTAACTTTTATGACGCCGCGACCAATTTTTCACCCACCCAAAACACACACACAACACTCAAAACGACCAAATCACAACAACACAATACACACAGACACCCGGATCTTCGCCACCGACCCTCCTGCCACCTGCCTACACCCGCCACCTACGAGGCGCTTCACTACACACACAGGAAGCCAATCACGCACCGCACAGCGAGACCGCCACCCGGGTCCCGCACCCAACAGTCCAACAAACGTCTTTTACGCCCTGAAGAACGGCTGGGCTCAAAAGCGTGGCGAACGGATACGCGCGCACGCTGCTTACTTGTTCATCGCGCACCCCATACCTAATATACGCACGGAGCAAACACACAGCGATGCTCTTTTTCAACAGTTATCACCATCCGACAACGCTTTCGGCACACACCTACCTACCTATCCCCTGTAAATGTCAAGTATATCGTCACGACCCGAACTTGAGAGTACGTCAGCGCCACACGTGTTCTGGACATCGCACGGAATATCAACATGTTGCCTCGCCGTGTCTTTCACCGACAACGCGTCGGGGGCATGGACCACTGGCCGCTGTCTGGCCACCGGTGCTCTTGGCTACTGCGACCGACTGGGCCGAACTCCATGTTGTTGGCTTTTGTCTGCGTTCCAGCTCGCGCTGGTACAGCTCGCTTTGTGTGGGATCCGCACCGCAGACGGCCGCGAGTCGCTCTAGTCATGCAGTTACACCAACAGCCGCTGGTTGCAGCAGGACTTGTGTTCCTCGTGGTTTTCGAATCGGACGGGTCCAGTGGAGTGGAGTGCGGGATGTTGGTCCCGGTCCCGGTCGCGTGTGGGTGGTCCATTGCAAGCGTATCGTTTGGTGAGAGGCAGCAGATGGCATGGGGAGGGCGAGAGGGTCAAATTGACACAAAAGCGTGCGTTAAAATTAATAGAGCAACAAGCGCCGTCTCGCGCTGCCGCAGACGCGAAGCAGAAGCAATAAACCCTGCATTCGCGTGTGTCGGTCTCGAGACACAGACGGAATACAGAAGCAGGTTGGAAAAGGCATGCCTCCGCCCGGGATTGAACCGGGGACCTTCTGTTTACAAGACAGATGCTCTACCACTGAGCCACACAGGCGTAACTTTTATGACGCCGCGACCAATTTTTCACCCACCCAAAACACACACACAACACTCAAAACGACCAAATCACAACAACACAATACACACAGACACCCGGATCTTCGCCACCGACCCTCCTGCCACCTGCCTACACCCGCCACCTACGAGGCGCTTCACTACACACACAGGAAGCCAATCACGCACCGCACAGCGAGACCGCCACCCGGGTCCCGCACCCAACAGTCCAACAAACGTCTTTTACGCCCTGAAGAACGGCTGGGCTCAAAAGCGTGGCGAACGGATACGCGCGCACGCTGCTTACTTGTTCATCGCGCACCCCATACCTAATATACGCACGGAGCAAACACACAGCGATGCTCTTTTTCAACAGTTATCACCATCCGACAACGCTTTCGGCACACACCTACCTACCTATCCCCTGTAAATGTCAAGTATATCGTCACGACCCGAACTTGAGAGTACGTCAGCGCCACACGTGTTCTGGACATCGCACGGAATATCAACATGTTGCCTCGCCGTGTCTTTCACCGACAACGCGTCGGGGGCATGGACCACTGGCCGCTGTCTGGCCACCGGTGCTCTTGGCTACTGCGACCGACTGGGCCGAACTCCATGTTGTTGGCTTTTGTCTGCGTTCCAGCTCGCGCTGGTACAGCTCGCTTTGTGTGGGATCCGCACCGCAGACGGCCGCGAGTCGCTCTAGTCATGCTGTTACACCAACAGCCGCTGGTTGCAGCAGGACTTGTGTTCCTCGTGGTTTTCGAATCGGACGGGTCCAGTGGAGTGGAGTGCGGGATGTTGGTCCCGGTCCCGGTCGCGTGTGGGTGGTCCATTGCAAGCGTATCGTTTGGTGAGAGGCAGCAGATGGCATGGGGAGGGCGAGAGGGTCAAATTGACACAAAAGCGTGCGTTAAAATTAATAGAGCAACAAGCGCCGTCTCGCGCTGCCGCAGACGCGAAGCAGAAGCAATAAACCCTGCATTCGCGTGTGTCGGTCTCGAGACACAGACGGAATACAGAAGCAGGTTGGAAAAGGCATGCCTCCGCCCGGGATTGAACCGGGGACCTTCTGTTTACAAGACAGATGCTCTACCACTGAGCCACACAGGCGTAACTTTTATGACGCCGCGACCAATTTTTCACCCACCCAAAACACACACACACAACACTCAAAACGACCAAATCACAACAACACAATACACACAGACACCCGGATCTTCGCCACCGACCCTCCTGCCACCTGCCTACACCCGCCACCTACGAGGCGCTTCACTACACACACAGGAAGCCAATCACGCACCGCACAGCGAGACCGCCACCCGGGTCCCGCACCCAACAGTCCAACAAACGTCTTTTACGCCCTGAAGAACGGCTGGGCTCAAAAGCGTGGCGAACGGATACGCGCGCACGCTGCTTACTTGTTCATCGCGCACCCCATACCTAATATACGCACGGAGCAAACACACAGCGATGCTCTTTTTCAACAGTTATCACCATCCGACAACGCTTTCGGCACACACCTACCTACCTATCCCCTGTAAATGTCAAGTATATCGTCACGACCCGAACTTGAGAGTACGTCAGCGCCACACGTGTTCTGGACATCGCACGGAATATCAACATGTTGCCTCGCCGTGTCTTTCACCGACAACGCGTCGGGGGCATGGACCACTGGCCGCTGTCTGGCCACCGGTGCTCTTGGCTACTGCGACCGACTGGGCCGAACTCCATGTTGTTGGCTTTTGTCTGCGTTCCAGCTCGCGCTGGTACAGCTCGTTTTGTGTGGGATCCGCACCGCAGACGGCCGCGAGTCGCTCTAGTCATGCAGTTACACCAACAGCCGCTGGTTGCAGCAGGACTTGTGTTCCTCGTGGTTTTCGAATCGGACGGGTCCAGTGGAGTGGAGTGCGGGATGTTGGTCCCGGTCCCGGTCGCGTGTGGGTGGTCCATTGCAAGCGTATCGTTTGGTGAGAGGCAGCAGATGGCATGGGGAGGGCGAGAGGGTCAAATTGACACAAAAGCGTGCGTTAAAATTAATAGAGCAACAAGCGCCGTCTCGCGCTGCCGCAGACGCGAAGCAGAAGCAATAAACCCTGCATTCGCGTGTGTCGGTCTCGAGACACAGACGGAATACAGAAGCAGGTTGGAAAAGGCATGCCTCCGCCCGGGATTGAACCGGGGACCTTCTGTTTACAAGACAGATGCTCTACCACTGAGCCACACAGGCGTAACTTTTATGACGCCGCGACCAATTTTTCACCCACCCAAAACACACACACAACACTCAAAACGACCAAATCACAACAACACAATACACACAGACACCCGGATCTTCGCCACCGACCCTCCTGCCACCTGCCTACACCCGCCACCTACGAGGCGCTTCACTACACACACAGGAAGCCAATCACGCACCGCACAGCGAGACCGCCACCCGGGTCCCGCACCCAACAGTCCAACAAACGTCTTTTACGCCCTGAAGAACGGCTGGGCTCAAAAGCGTGGCGAACGGATACGCGCGCACGCTGCTTACTTGTTCATCGCGCACCCCATACCTAATATACGCACGGAGCAAACACACAGCGATGCTCTTTTTCAACAGTTATCACCATCCGACAACGCTTTCGGCACACACCTACCTACCTATCCCCTGTAAATGTCAAGTATATCGTCACGACCCGAACTTGAGAGTACGTCAGCGCCACACGTGTTCTGGACATCGCACGGAATATCAACATGTTCCCTCGCCGTGTCTTTCACCGACAACGCGTCGGGGGCATGGACCACTGGCCGCTGTCTGGCCACCGGTGCTCTTGGCTACTGCGACCGACTGGGCCGAACTCCATGTTGTTGGCTTTTGTCTGCGTTCCAGCTCGCGCTGGTACAGCTCGCTTTGTGTGGGATCCGCACCGCAGACGGCCGCGAGTCGCTCTAGTCATGCAGTTACACCAACAGCCGCTGGTTGCAGCAGGACTTGTGTTCCTCGTGGTTTTCGAATCGGAAGGGTCCAGTGGAGTGGAGTGCGGGATGTTGGTCCCGGTCCCGGTCGCGTGTGGGTGGTCCATTGCAAGCGTATCGTTTGGTGAGAGGCAGCAGATGGCATGGGGAGGGCGAGAGGGTCAAATTGACACAAAAGCGTGCGTTAAAATTAATAGAGCAACAAGCGCCGTCTCGCGCTGCCGCAGACGCGAAGCAGAAGCAATAAACCCTGCATTCGCGTGTGTCGGTCTCGAGACACAGACGGAATACAGAAGCAGGTTGGAAAAGGCATGCCTCCGCCCGGGATTGAACCGGGGACCTTCTGTTTACAAGACAGATGCTCTACCACTGAGCCACACAGGCGTAACTTTTATGACGCCGCGACCAATTTTTCACCCACCCAAAACACACACACAACACTCAAAACGACCAAATCACAACAACACAATACACACAGACACCCGGGTCTTCGCCACCGACCCTCCTGCCACCTGCCTACACCCGCCACCTACGAGGCGCTTCACTACACACACAGGAAGCCAATCACGCACCGCACAGCGAGACCGCCACCCGGGTCCCGCACCCAACAGTCCAACAAACGTCTTTTACGCCCTGAAGAACGGCTGGGCTCAAAAGCGTGGCGAACGGATACGCGCGCACGCTGCTTACTTGTTCATCGCGCACCCCATACCTAATATACGCACGGAGCAAACACACAGCGATGCTCTTTTTCAACAGTTATCACCATCCGACAACGCTTTCGGCACACACCTACCTACCTATCCCCTGTAAATGTCAAGTATATCGTCACGACCCGAACTTGAGAGTACGTCAGCGCCACACGTGTTCTGGACATCGCACGGAATATCAACATGTTGCCTCGCCGTGTCTTTCACCGACAACGCGTCGGGGGCATGGACCACTGGCCGCTGTCTGGCCACCGGTGCTCTTGGCTACTGCGACCGACTGGGCCGAACTCCATGTTGTTGGCTTTTGTCTGCGTTCCAGCTCGCGCTGGTACAGCTCGCTTTGTGTGGGATCCGCACCGCAGACGGCCGCGAGTCGCTCTAGTCATGCTGTTACACCAACAGCCGCTGGTTGCAGCAGGACTTGTGTTCCTCGTGGTTTTCGAATCGGACGGGTCCAGTGGAGTGGAGTGCGGGATGTTGGTCCCGGTCCCGGTCGCGTGTGGGTGGTCCATTGCAAGCGTATCGTTTGGTGAGAGGCAGCAGATGGCATGGGGAGGGCGAGAGGGTCAAATTGACACAAAAGCGTGCGTTAAAATTAATAGAGCAACAAGCGCCGTCCCGCGCTGCCGCAGACGCGAAGCAGAAGCAATAAACCCTGCATTCGCGTGTGTCGGTCTCGAGACACAGACGGAATACAGAAGCAGGTTGGAAAAGGCATGCCTCCGCCCGGGATTGAACCGGGGACCTTCTGTTTACAAGACAGATGCTCTACCACTGAGCCACACAGGCGTAACTTTTATGACGCCGCGACCAATTTTTCACCCACCCAAAACACACACACACAACACTCAAAACGACCAAATCACAACAACACAATACACACAGACACCCGGATCTTCGCCACCGACACTCCTGCCACCTGCCTACACCCGCCACCTACGAGGCGCTTCACTACACACACAGGAAGCCAATCACGCACCGCACAGCGAGACCGCCACCCGGGTCCCGCACCCAACAGTCCAACAAACGTCTTTTACGCCCTGAAGAACGGCTGGGCTCAAAAGCGTGGCGAACGGATACGCGCGCACGCTGCTTACTTGTTCATCGCGCACCCCATACCTAATATACGCACGGAGCAAACACACAGCGATGCTCTTTTTCAACAGTTATCACCATCCGACAACGCTTTCGGCACACACCTACCTACCTATCCCCTGTAAATGTCAAGTATATCGTCACGACCCGAACTTGAGAGTACGTCAGCGCCACACGTGTTCTGGACATCGCACGGAATATCAACATGTTGCCTCGCCGTGTCTTTCACCGACAACGCGTCGGGGGCATGGACCACTGGCCGCTGTCTGGCCACCGGTGCTCTTGGCTACTGCGACCGACTGGGCCGAACTCCATGTTGTTGGCTTTTGTCTGCGTTCCAGCTCGCGCTGGTACAGCTCGCTTTGTGTGGGATCCGCACCGCAGACGGCCGCGAGTCGCTCTAGTCATGCAGTTACACCAACAGCCGCTGGTTGCAGCAGGACTTGTGTTCCTCGTGGTTTTCGAATCGGACGGGTCCAGTGGAGTGGAGTGCGGGATGTTGGTCCCGGTCCCGGTCGCGTGTGGGTGGTCCATTGCAAGCGTATCGTTTGGTGAGAGGCAGCAGATGGCATGGGGAGGGCGAGAGGGTCAAATTGACACAAAAGCGTGCGTTAAAATTAATAGAGCAACAAGCGCCGTCTCGCGCTGCCGCAGACGCGAAGCAGAAGCAATAAACCCTGCATTCGCGTGTGTCGGTCTCGAGACACAGACGGAATACAGAAGCAGGTTGGAAAAGGCATGCCTCCGCCCGGGATTGAACCGGGGACCTTCTGTTTACAAGACAGATGCTCTACCACTGAGCCACACAGGCGTAACTTTTATGACGCCGCGACCAATTTTTCACCCACCCAAAACACACACACAACACTCAAAACGACCAAATCACAACAACACAATACACACAGACACCCGGGTCTTCGCCACCGACCCTCCTGCCACCTGCCTACACCCGCCACCTACGAGGCGCTTCACTACACACACAGGAAGCCAATCACGCACCGCACAGCGAGACCGCCACCCGGGTCCCGCACCCAACAGTCCAACAAACGTCTTTTACGCCCTGAAGAACGGCTGGGCTCAAAAGCGTGGCGAACGGATACGCGCGCACGCTGCTTACTTGTTCATCGCGCACCCCATACCTAATATACGCACGGAGCAAACACACAGCGATGCTCTTTTTCAACAGTTATCACCATCCGACAACGCTTTCGGCACACACCTACCTACCTATCCCCTGTAAATGTCAAGTATATCGTCACGACCCGAACTTGAGAGTACGTCAGCGCCACACGTGTTCTGGACATCGCACGGAATATCAACATGTTGCCTCGCCGTGTCTTTCACCGACAACGCGTCGGGGGCATGGACCACTGGCCGCTGTCTGGCCACCGGTGCTCTTGGCTACTGCGACCGACTGGGCCGAACTCCATGTTGTTGGCTTTTGTCTGCGTTCCAGCTCGCGCTGGTACAGCTCGCTTTGTGTGGGATCCGCACCGCAGACGGCCGCGAGTCGCTCTAGTCATGCTGTTACACCAACAGCCGCTGGTTGCAGCAGGACTTGTGTTCCTCGTGGTTTTCGAATCGGACGGGTCCAGTGGAGTGGAGTGCGGGATGTTGGTCCCGGTCCCGGTCGCGTGTGGGTGGTCCATTGCAAGCGTATCGTTTGGTGAGAGGCAGCAGATGGCATGGGGAGGGCGAGAGGGTCAAATTGACACAAAAGCGTGCGTTAAAATTAATAGAGCAACAAGCGCCGTCCCGCGCTGCCGCAGACGCGAAGCAGAAGCAATAAACCCTGCATTCGCGTGTGTCGGTCTCGAGACACAGACGGAATACAGAAGCAGGTTGGAAAAGGCATGCCTCCGCCCGGGATTGAACCGGGGACCTTCTGTTTACAAGACAGATGCTCTACCACTGAGCCACACAGGCGTAACTTTTATGACGCCGCGACCAATTTTTCACCCACCCAAAACACACACACACAACACTCAAAACGACCAAATCACAACAACACAATACACACAGACACCCGGATCTTCGCCACCGACACTCCTGCCACCTGCCTACACCCGCCACCTACGAGGCGCTTCACTACACACACAGGAAGCCAATCACGCACCGCACAGCGAGACCGCCACCCGGGTCCCGCACCCAACAGTCCAACAAACGTCTTTTACGCCCTGAAGAACGGCTGGGCTCAAAAGCGTGGCGAACGGATACGCGCGCACGCTGCTTACTTGTTCATCGCGCACCCCATACCTAATATACGCACGGAGCAAACACACAGCGATGCTCTTTTTCAACAGTTATCACCATCCGACAACGCTTTCGGCACACACCTACCTACCTATCCCCTGTAAATGTCAAGTATATCGTCACGACCCGAACTTGAGAGTACGTCAGCGCCACACGTGTTCTGGACATCGCACGGAATATCAACATGTTGCCTCGCCGTGTCTTTCACCGACAACGCGTCGGGGGCATGGACCACTGGCCGCTGTCTGGCCACCGGTGCTCTTGGCTACTGCGACCGACTGGGCCGAACTCCATGTTGTTGGCTTTTGTCTGCGTTCCAGCTCGCGCTGGTACAGCTCGCTTTGTGTGGGATCCGCACCGCAGACGGCCGCGAGTCGCTCTAGTCATGCAGTTACACCAACAGCCGCTGGTTGCAGCAGGACTTGTGTTCCTCGTGGTTTTCGAATCGGACGGGTCCAGTGGAGTGGAGTGCGGGATGTTGGTCCCGGTCCCGGTCGCGTGTGGGTGGTCCATTGCAAGCGTATCGTTTGGTGAGAGGCAGCAGATGGCATGGGGAGGGCGAGAGGGTCAAATTGACACAAAAGCGTGCGTTAAAATTAATAGAGCAACAAGCGCCGTCTCGCGCTGCCGCAGACGCGAAGCAGAAGCAATAAACCCTGCATTCGCGTGTGTCGGTCTCGAGACACAGACGGAATACAGAAGCAGGTTGGAAAAGGCATGCCTCCGCCCGGGATTGAACCGGGGACCTTCTGTTTACAAGACAGATGCTCTACCACTGAGCCACACAGGCGTAACTTTTATGACGCCGCGACCAATTTTTCACCCACCCAAAACACACACACAACACTCAAAACGACCAAATCACAACAACACAATACACACAGACACCCGGATCTTCGCCACCGACCCTCCTGCCACCTGCCTACACCCGCCACCTACGAGGCGCTTCACTACACACACAGGAAGCCAATCACGCACCGCACAGCGAGACCGCCACCCGGGTCCCGCACCCAACAGTCCAACAAACGTCTTTTACGCCCTGAAGAACGGCTGGGCTCAAAAGCGTGGCGAACGGATACGCGCGCACGCTGCTTACTTGTTCATCGCGCACCCCATACCTAATATACGCACGGAGCAAACACACAGCGATGCTCTTTTTCAACAGTTATCACCATCCGACAACGCTTTCGGCACACACCTACCTACCTATCCCCTGTAAATGTCAAGTATATCGTCACGACCCGAACTTGAGAGTACGTCAGCGCCACACGTGTTCTGGACATCGCACGGAATATCAACATGTTGCCTCGCCGTGTCTTTCACCGACAACGCGTCGGGGGCATGGACCACTGGCCGCTGTCTGGCCACCGGTGCTCTTGGCTACTGCGACCGACTGGGCCGAACTCCATGTTGTTGGCTTTTGTCTGCGTTCCTGCTCGCGCTGGTACAGCTCGCTTTGTGTGGGATCCGCACCGCAGACGGCCGCGAGTCGCTCTAGTCATGCTGCTACACCAGCAGCCGCTGGTTGCAGCAGGACTTGTGTTCCTCGTGGTTTTCGAATCGGACGGGTCCAGTGGAGTGGAGTGCGGGATGTTGGTCCCGGTCCCGGTCGCGTGTGGGTGGTCCATTGCAAGCGTATCGTTTGGTGAGAGGCAGCAGATGGCATGGGGAGGGCGAGAGGGTCAAATTGACACAAAAGCGTGCGTTAAAATTAATAGAGCAACAAGCGCCGTCTCGCGCTGCCGCAGACGCGAAGCAGAAGCAATAAACCCTGCATTCGCGTGTGTCGGTCTCGAGACACAGACGGAATACAGAAGCAGGTTGGAAAAGGCATGCCTCCGCCCGGGATTGAACCGGGGACCTTCTGTTTACAAGACAGATGCTCTACCACTGAGCCACACAGGCGTAACTTTTATGACGCCGCGACCAATTTTTCACCCACCCAAAACACACACACAACACTCAAAACGACCAAATCACAACAACACAATACACACAGACACCCGGATCTTCGCCACCGACACTCCTGCCACCTGCCTACACCCGCCACCTACGAGGCGCTTCACTACACACACAGGAAGCCAATCACGCACCGCACAGCGAGACCGCCACCCGGGTCCCGCACCCAACAGTCCAACAAACGTCTTTTACGCCCTGAAGAACGGCTGGGCTCAAAAGCGTGGCGAACGGATACGCGCGCACGCTGCTTACTTGTTCATCGCGCACCCCATACCTAATATACGCACGGAGCAAACACACAGCGATGCTCTTTTTCAACAGTTATCACCATCCGACAACGCTTTCGGCACACACCTACCTACCTATCCCCTGTAAATGTCAAGTATATCGTCACGACCCGAACTTGAGAGTACGTCAGCGCCACACGTGTTCTGGACATCGCACGGAATATCAACATGTTGCCTCGCCGTGTCTTTCACCGACAACGCGTCGGGGGCATGGACCACTGGCCGCTGTCTGGCCACCGGTGCTCTTGGCTACTGCGACCGACTGGGCCGAACTCCATGTTGTTGGCTTTTGTCTGCGTTCCAGCTCGCGCTGGTACAGCTCGCTTTGTGTGGGATCCGCACCGCAGACGGCCGCGAGTCGCTCTAGTCATGCTGTTACACCAACAGCCGCTGGTTGCAGCAGGACTTGTGTTCCTCGTGGTTTTCGAATCGGACGGGTCCAGTGGAGTGGAGTGCGGGATGTTGGTCCCGGTCCCGGTCGCGTGTGGGTGGTCCATTGCAAGCGTATCGTTTGGTGAGAGGCAGCAGATGGCATGGGGAGGGCGAGAGGGTCAAATTGACACAAAAGCGTGCGTTAAAATTAATAGAGCAACAAGCGCCGTCTCGCGCTGCCGCAGACGCGAAGCAGAAGCAATAAACCCTGCATTCGCGTGTGTCGGTCTCGAGACACAGACGGAATACAGAAGCAGGTTGGAAAAGGCATGCCTCCGCCCGGGATTGAACCGGGGACCTTCTGTTTACAAGACAGATGCTCTACCACTGAGCCACACAGGCGTAACTTTTATGACGCCGCGACCAATTTTTCACCCACCCAAAACACACACACAACACTCAAAACGACCAAATCACAACAACACAATACACACAGACACCCGGGTCTTCGCCACCGACCCTCCTGCCACCTGCCTACACCCGCCACCTACGAGGCGCTTCACTACACACACAGGAAGCCAATCACGCACCGCACAGCGAGACCGCCACCCGGGTCCCGCACCCAACAGTCCAACAAACGTCTTTTACGCCCTGAAGAACGGCTGGGCTCAAAAGCGTGGCGAACGGATACGCGCGCACGCTGCTTACTTGTTCATCGCGCACCCCATACCTAATATACGCACGGAGCAAACACACAGCGATGCTCTTTTTCAACAGTTATCACCATCCGACAACGCTTTCGGCACACACCTACCTACCTATCCCCTGTAAATGTCAAGTATATCGTCACGACCCGAACTTGAGAGTACGTCAGCGCCACACGTGTTCTGGACATCGCACGGAATATCAACATGTTGCCTCGCCGTGTCTTTCACCGACAACGCGTCGGGGGCATGGACCACTGGCCGCTGTCTGGCCACCGGTGCTCTTGGCTACTGCGACCGACTGGGCCGAACTCCATGTTGTTGGCTTTTGTCTGCGTTCCAGCTCGCGCTGGTACAGCTCGCTTTGTGTGGGATCCGCACCGCAGACGGCCGCGAGTCGCTCTAGTCATGCTGTTACACCAACAGCCGCTGGTTGCAGCAGGACTTGTGTTCCTCGTGGTTTTCGAATCGGACGGGTCCAGTGGAGTGGAGTGCGGGATGTTGGTCCCGGTCCCGGTCGCGTGTGGGTGGTCCATTGCAAGCGTATCGTTTGGTGAGAGGCAGCAGATGGCATGGGGAGGGCGAGAGGGTCAAATTGACACAAAAGCGTGCGTTACAATTAATAGAGCAACAAGCGCCGTCTCGCGCTACCGCAGACGCGAAGCAGAAGCAATAAACCCTGCATTCGCGTGTGTCGGTCTCGAGACACAGACGGAATACAGAAGCAGGTTGGAAAAGGCATGCCTCCGCCCGGGATTGAACCGGGGACCTTCTGTTTACAAGACAGATGCTCTACCACTGAGCCACACAGGCGTAACTTTTATGACGCCGCGACCAATTTTTCACCCACCCAAAACACACACACAACACTCAAAACGACCAAATCACAACAACACAATACACACAGACACCCGGGTCTTCGCCACCGACCCTCCTGCCACCTGCCTACACCCGCCACCTACGAGGCGCTTCACTACACACACAGGAAGCCAATCACGCACCGCACAGCGAGACCGCCACCCGGGTCCCGCACCCAACAGTCCAACAAACGTCTTTTACGCCCTGAAGAACGGCTGGGCTCAAAAGCGTGGCGAACGGATACGCGCGCACGCTGCTTACTTGTTCATCGCGCACCCCATACCTAATATACGCACGGAGCAAACACACAGCGATGCTCTTTTTCAACAGTTATCACCATCCGACAACGCTTTCGGCACACACCTACCTACCTATCCCCTGTAAATGTCAAGTATATCGTCACGACCCGAACTTGAGAGTACGTCAGCGCCACACGTGTTCTGGACATCGCACGGAATATCAACATGTTGCCTCGCCGTGTCTTTCACCGACAACGCGTCGGGGGCATGGACCACTGGCCGCTGTCTGGCCACCGGTGCTCTTGGCTACTGCGACCGACTGGGCCGAACTCCATGTTGTTGGCTTTTGTCTGCGTTCCAGCTCGCGCTGGTACAGCTCGCTTTGTGTGGGATCCGCACCGCAGACGGCCGCGAGTCGCTCTAGTCATGCTGTTACACCAACAGCCGCTGGTTGCAGCAGGACTTGTGTTCCTCGTGGTTTTCGAATCGGACGGGTCCAGTGGAGTGGAGTGCGGGATGTTGGTCCCGGTCCCGGTCGCGTGTGGGTGGTCCATTGCAAGCGTATCGTTTGGTGAGAGGCAGCAGATGGCATGGGGAGGGCGAGAGGGTCAAATTGACACAAAAGCGTGCGTTAAAATTAATAGAGCAACAAGCGCCGTCTCGCGCTGCCGCAGACGCGAAGCAGAAGCAATAAACCCTGCATTCGCGTGTGTCGGTCTCGAGACACAGACGGAATACAGAAGCAGGTTGGAAAAGGCATGCCTCCGCCCGGGATTGAACCGGGGGCCTTCTGTTTACAAGACAGATGCTCTACCACTGAGCCACACAGGCGTAACTTTTATGACGCCGCGACCAATTTTTCACCCACCCAAAACACACACACACAACACTCAAAACGACCAAATCACAACAACACAATACACACAGACACCCGGATCTTCGCCACCGACCCTCCTGCCACCTGCCTACACCCGCCACCTACGAGGCGCTTCACTACACACACAGGAAGCCAATCACGCACCGCACAGCGAGACCGCCACCCGGGTCCCGCACCCAACAGTCCAACAAACGTCTTTTACGCCCTGAAGAACGGCTGGGCTCAAAAGCGTGGCGAACGGATACGCGCGCACGCTGCTTACTTGTTCATCGCGCACCCCATACCTAATATACGCACGGAGCAAACACACAGCGATGCTCTTTTTCAACAGTTATCACCATCCGACAACGCTTTCGGCACACACCTACCTACCTATCCCCTGTAAATGTCAAGTATATCGTCACGACCCGAACTTGAGAGTACGTCAGCGCCACACGTGTTCTGGACATCGCACGGAATATCAACATGTTGCCTCGCCGTGTCTTTCACCGACAACGCGTCGGGGGCATGGACCACTGGCCGCTGTCTGGCCACCGGTGCTCTTGGCTACTGCGACCGACTGGGCCGAACTCCATGTTGTTGGCTTTTGTCTGCGTTCCAGCTCGCGCTGGTACAGCTCGCTTTGTGTGGGATCCGCACCGCAGACGGCCGCGAGTCGCTCTAGTCATGCTGTTACACCAACAGCCGCTGGTTGCAGCAGGACTTGTGTTCCTCGTGGTTTTCGAATCGGACGGGTCCAGTGGAGTGGAGTGCGGGATGTTGGTCCCGGTCCCGGTCGCGTGTGGGTGGTCCATTGCAAGCGTATCGTTTGGTGAGAGGCAGCAGATGGCATGGGGAGGGCGAGAGGGTCAAATTGACACAAAAGCGTGCGTTACAATTAATAGAGCAACAAGCGCCGTCTCGCGCTACCGCAGACGCGAAGCAGAAGCAATAAACCCTGCATTCGCGTGTGTCGGTCTCGAGACACAGACGGAATACAGAAGCAGGTTGGAAAAGGCATGCCTCCGCCCGGGATTGAACCGGGGACCTTCTGTTTACAAGACAGATGCTCTACCACTGAGCCACACAGGCGTAACTTTTATGACGCCGCGACCAATTTTTTACCCACCCAAAACACACACACAACACTCAAAACGACCAAATCACAACAACACAATACACACAGACACCCGGATCTTCGCCACCGACCCTCCTGCCACCTGCCTACACCCGCCACCTACGAGGCGCTTCACTACACACACAGGAAGCCAATCACGCACCGCACAGCGAGACCGCCACCCGGGTCCCGCACCCAACAGTCCAACAAACGTCTTTTACGCCCTGAAGAACGGCTGGGCTCAAAAGCGTGGCGAACGGATACGCGCGCACGCTGCTTACTTGTTCATCGCGCACCCCATACCTAATATACGCACGGAGCAAACACACAGCGATGCTCTTTTTCAACAGTTATCACCATCCGACAACGCTTTCGGCACACACCTACCTACCTATCCCCTGTAAATGTCAAGTATATCGTCACGACCCGAACTTGAGAGTACGTCAGCGCCACACGTGTTCTGGACATCGCACGGAATATCAACATGTTGCCTCGCCGTGTCTTTCACCGACAACGCGTCGGGGGCATGGACCACTGGCCGCTGTCTGGCCACCGGTGCTCTTGGCTACTGCGACCGACTGGGCCGAACTCCATGTTGTTGGCTTTTGTCTGCGTTCCAGCTCGCGCTGGTACAGCTCGCTTTGTGTGGGATCCGCACCGCAGACGGCCGCGAGTCGCTCTAGTCATGCTGTTACACCAACAGCCGCTGGTTGCAGCAGGACTTGTGTTCCTCGTGGTTTTCGAATCGGACGGGTCCAGTGGAGTGGAGTGCGGGATGTTGGTCCCGGTCCCGGTCGCGTGTGGGTGGTCCATTGCAAGCGTATCGTTTGGTGAGAGGCAGCAGATGGCATGGGGAGGGCGAGAGGGTCAAATTGACACAAAAGCGTGCGTTACAATTAATAGAGCAACAAGCGCCGTCTCGCGCTACCGCAGACGCGAAGCAGAAGCAATAAACCCTGCATTCGCGTGTGTCGGTCTCGAGACACAGACGGAATACAGAAGCAGGTTGGAAAAGGCATGCCTCCGCCCGGGATTGAACCGGGGACCTTCTGTTTACAAGACAGATGCTCTACCACTGAGCCACACAGGCGTAACTTTTATGACGCCGCGACCAATTTTTCACCCACCCAAAACACACACACAACACTCAAAACGACCAAATCACAACAACACAATACACACAGACACCCGGATCTTCGCCACCGACCCTCCTGCCACCTGCCTACACCCGCCACCTACGAGGCGCTTCACTACACACACAGGAAGCCAATCACGCACCGCACAGCGAGACCGCCACCCGGGTCCCGCACCCAACAGTCCAACAAACGTCTTTTACGACCTGAAGAACGGCTGGGCTCAAAAGCGTGGCGAACGGATACGCGCGCACGCTGCTTACTTGTTCATCGCGCACCCCATACCTAATATACGCACGGAGCAAACACACAGCGATGCTCTTTTTCAACAGTTATCACCGTCTCATTCGATGGCTCGGCGAAAACTGAGAAATATGGCGGCTACGGCAGTTGCTCTTGGATTGTGTGGCTACTTCCGGAATGGAAGATAGTGATTGCAGCGAGCGCTTACCTGGAAAAGACCACGGTGAACATTGCCGGGTACACAGGAATGAATAACACCGAAGGCTCCGCGCAAGCACTTCTTCCATTTCCAGAGTTCGGCACCGGCTTCCGCCGGCGCCCAGCTCTCGAGAGTCGACTGCGAAGGTCGCGACGTGGCCTGGAGGCCCATCGCTTTTAAGAAGGTCACCGTTTCCTTCACAACTTGGTCCAGGGACGTCGAAGTCACTGGCCACTCTAACTCGTGGCTCAAATCAGCCCACACTGCTTGGCGTATCGACGTTGGTTCGAAGAGTTGAATCCATTCGCTTGTCTTCATTTCCTCGTAGCACCGCCCCAGCACCTTGTTAGCTGCCGGGGTGTCTCCGTTGAGTGGGGGCCGGTAGCCTGAGGCCTGTTCGGTCGGTTGAGCCATCGTGACCTGGGACTTTGAGTCTTCGGCATCGCTGTCATATTCATCGTAGGCGGGTTCGGGTCCCGCCACTTCTTCCAATTCATCCGCGAGATTTCGGGACAGGGAGCGCGAGCCTCCGCTGCGTTCCGCCGACAATATCGCGTCTTCCGGAGTGTCGGGCGTCACCACAGCGAGCGCTGGCGCCTCTTCCTCCAGGTCTTCATAGTCTTCCATCTCATCCTTGGCATCGGATCCGTCCGCCGAGTCTTCGAAGCTGACTGAACGCTCAGTTATCGGCGCCAAGTGCGGGGTGATCAAAACCGCATTTGATCGTCGCCACGCGTTCCGCCGGACTTCATCGGCGTTGCTGGTACCGCTGAACGTGATCCTTTCGCCATCTTGTTCGTCTTCTTCTTCTTCTTCCTCTTTTGTTTGTTGCTCGTTAAGTCGGACGACCTGCAGTAGTCACGAGACACAGAAGGTCACACCAATCCCGGGTCGCGGCACCAGTTGTCGTGTAGGAACACGTCCAAAATATGTAGGCACACTTCCCACCAACAACACTCCCCGAGTCCGCGAAGATTCGTGGAGCTTGTCGGGCAAATCGAACCTGAAGGCCCAGGATCTTGCCCTTGCACCGGGTTGGCTGTTTCCACTGTGTACCGTGGTTACCACAGGCCACCGACAAAGCCCAGCACCTCTAGCCACGAGCGACGGCTAGGATGCTCTACACACGCAAATATACCCCGCAGTCCCACAGAAGGATGGGTACCAGCCAGTCACGGCCTGATACGGGGTTGCCGAAGCTTCAGCTACGGCGGTAAGTCGACGGGAGTGCGCTCACGCTCCTCCGGTCAATAGCGACAACTCGCCACACAATCCTAATACAAACGGCCACTATCACTGTCTCTTGGCCCTGCCAGGATGAACACTCGCTACACTAGTAGGCGTGCTCACCGACAGACATAATCCTTTCTACCGGGCTTGACACAGACGCTACGTGTACTTACCGATAACCGGACTTCACCCTTGCGTGGTTGGGAGGAAAAGCTGTTCTGTATTTGTGCCCAATGGGCGTTAGTTATTCATCTAGAGTTTCCTATAGTCTTATACAAATATATAGTATAAACGCGTCCGTTTTGGATCTTCCCATGTCCGTTGCGATCTTTGGGTGTAACCACCGACGACTCAAAAGTCGTGTCGAAGAATTGTCATCGCACTTGGCGGAGTAATAACGGGACTCCGCGGACTGATTAAATTGCGAGCAGTAGTACTTGATAAAGGCTTCGCTAAGCAAGCTCCACTGTCGCTTGGTCTTCTTCGGGAGTTGTCGGTACCAATGTAAAGCGCCGTCCCGAAGACTCAGCTCGAAGGGCATGCACCATTCGTCGGGCGACGCGCGTGTTCCCGTCATCTCGTAGACGAAAGCTCGCAACCACTGCATGGAGTTCTCACTCTTGTTCCTCAAGACGGAGAACGCCTTGATCTGCCCCACTGGTCGGTGCGTTGCTACTTCAATCCTCGGGGTCACGTTTTGCATCTCCGTTTCCGTCACTTCTCGGATCTGACGGAAGTATTCGTTCATTTGAGCTGCTCCGTCGCCCGTAAATTCGTTCGAGTCGTCGTCATCATTCGACGAGTCGTTGCTGAGCTGGAAACGTCGTCGGGAAGCTCGTCCCGAGCTCCTATTCGTGCGCCTTGTCTCTCCCGAGTTGTCGGCGGTGATACAAACGTGCTCAGTGCGGTTGACAGACTTGGTGTCATCATGTGAGAGTCTTGAAAATACGGCGAACGCTCACCAGTGGCCGAAAGCACTGCTGTTGGGGCCTTACGGCCTCGGGAGTCTTCGGCAGTCTTCGTGGGAGTCTTCGGCAGGGTTACCTTTGATGGATCCGTTGTTTCACCGGTCGAATGAGGTGTCGGCCGACGTCCCATGTTGAATGCTGTTGCAACAAATCGCGAGACCAAGAATAATCATCCGTGCCTGTGATGTGCCTCTAAATCATTTTGGCAGCATGCACTATTGTCACTGCAAAGAGCAGAGAAAGCTCATGTAGGCCGTTGAATGATGCGAATATGGCAAAACGGAACGTGAGATTGACTGCGGTTTAAACGCTAGCTACCCAAAGGCTGTTAGCCGTAAAGACACACGTAAGTGGCGTGCTGTCTTTGCCTTGTTGGGCATCACCTTTGGCATAATCGGATATACGTTATAGTAATATATAACATTGTCCCTTTCCTTTATTTTGGCAAAACGGACTTCTTAGGCTGAGTGTTAGCAAACTGCGGATAGGGTAACGCAGTACTTTACAATTCTCAGAGTAACGATTATCCTCAGACTACGAGGTCTTAATAGCTGAGAAAAGCCCGAATGCCGATTTTGACTCGGCTATTCGGGCATTTCCAGCGTAGTAAGACGGTGGTTTTCTCTGAGGACTTACAATGACGCGCCGTTATTCTGCTCTACGCCCACAGTAAATAGTGCACCTCTGAATAACGGAAGCACTAGTCTAAGTTTAGTGAAAACCTAAGCTGCGACAAAGTCTTTTTAAGAAGTCTAAATAAGGCGGCAAAATAAAGGAAAGGGCATTCGTCGTACCGAGCGTCAGGCTTTGAAATGATGTACAATAGTCTATGCTACAAAGACAATGTTTGTTTATTTGTAAAATAAGAGCAAAATGGCGGGTTTTTACAGACAACGCGAGTTATATAACGATCAAATATAGATCTCATACAATCTTGAGAGTATCATTGGTTATGCCTACATTTTTTATTTTTTTGATACTGCCAGACTTTTGGCTCTATTTCATGCCTTTATGTTGCTTTTCTTGGTGGATTCGCAGGCCGGTCCATGCTGACCACGGCAACTTTCAGTAAACTCGCTGAAAGCCACGGTGTACAAGTTGCATTGTAAGATATGCGGTCGGCAAACAGTCGGAATGGCAAAAGTATTGTTCGTGACATGTCATCTCAGCTCACTCGTCGGTACACAGCTCGCTGGAGTCTAGTCGTCGTCTTTTCTCGATCTCCTTCCGGTAGAACAGAAGCGTCTGAATAGCATCTCGACCTCGAGTATCCGCCGGACACGCAGATCGTTCCGCTCTTGTCGATCTCCCGCTACCCCCGATACTGCTCTTTTCCACGTAGGCTGAATCTGCTTGCGATTTCAACTTTGAGCGAGACGAAATCGTGCCTTTAGCAAGACGATTCAGTAGCTCACTCGCTTCAGATGGTACCACATACATCGGGGCTGGTGGCTGGTACGTCCGGCAAAGTAGCTGATGTCGAAGTGCTTTGGAAGGTGCAGGAGGCAGCTGGGTTGACGCATTCCAGCCTTGAGGTGCCGGATCGATCTTTTCATCTCGATCTGACTTGTACTCGCTATTAGTTGTGCTTGAACGCGACAAACGCCGATTGCCCCCAGCGGTTGGCTTCGGTGCGAGAGGTGCTGTCTGAGAATTTTTAGCGCTTGAACGAGTTGTAAAAGAAGATGAATGTTGATGGACAACGGAGCGAGATGCAGCATTTTGACGATTTACCCGCGCCTTCCCCTCGTCGGATTCGAAAAACTTCAGCAGCTCCGATAAGTCAGGAGGTGCTGGAAAATCGCGCGAGGGCATTGCGCCATGCAAAAAGAGCAGCACGTTTGGCACTGAGGCATGTGATGAGTTCCACTAGACCCGAAATAATTCATTGAAACTGTCGAGCAAGAATAGGTGCAACTCTGTGGCGGTGTAGCGATAATTTTTGGCGGCACGCGACAGCAACATGCAGTGGTGGTGAGCTTCAGACAGCTCGCACTTGATGAATTGATAAAGGAGGGGAATTGTAACACAATGATGCCGACTGGCACTACGGATCTGTTATCGGAAGAACTCGGTTTTGCAGCGGAAGCTGCAATAGGTGGAGATGATCGAGTGGAGGCTGACCGAGCAGTATTTGCGCGATCAGCTTCAATTCGACGGCTGTCATCTGCCACAAGCCGAAAAGGATCATTTCGAACTCCAGGTTTGCTGGGTGTCACGTCGACACCTCAACTTTCCGTCTCGTCACCACTCCGTCGCCCGGCAACGGCGGCAGCCGCGACTCATAGCCGCGTACATCAAGCCTTACGCGACAATGACAATAGTTTTGAGTTTTCTAGCAAGGAGGCGACGCTAGATGGACTGTGTTATTCATCCCGCTTCCCGATCAAAGAAATTACCAGCAGGGGTGTCGTTCACAGTCGTATTCCTTCCTCGACGTTGCTTCGCAAACAAAAAAACACGTTGACTCCTGAAATCCAGAAAAATGCTGTCGATCAAAAGATCCAAGATAATGAAAATACCGAACTACCAAGCGAAAGCATGGCTGGGATGGATATTCAAGCTAAGAAGAGAGAGACGCGACGTCAGCTTTTAGCCGAACGCGCTCGTTCTGCAGCACCTACATTGATGTCTGGATCTAACAGTGACTCCACGATCAAGCCTCCGGTTGCAGTAGTTGATGAAACTGCCTTTATTCTTCGCAAACGGCGTTGTGCAAAAACCTTCGAAGACATGATTGCAGTTCGATTGAAGCCAACCGATACTACAGGAAACCTACAAGATCACGCAAAAAATGCAGTCAGCGCGGAGAGCCACAAGCTCGATGTTGCAGCAGGTACGCTGTCTCCCCAAGTGGGTGATGGCATCAACAAGCTACTTGAGCACGGTATTATCCAGTCAGTGTTGGCCTTAAGTACGAGCTCTGATGCAGCTACGCAGGGACACTGTTGTCGGGCTCTTTATTATTTGGCCCGAGTTCGTGCAGCTCGGAAACCTATGATAACGCACGGTGTTGTAGCAAGCCTGAAACAACTATCCCGAATGTCGTCAGCTGTTCCACGACAAGATATGGCAGCAACCCTGTGCCATCTATCGGAAGAAGAAAACGTCGTCGAGGCGCTCTTCTTCGAGGGTATTGATCGCTCTCTTTTGCGACTTATTACATCTCCGAGCTGGGAGACTAAACGTATTTGTGCAGCTACTGTGTTCAACTTGTCTGCAGATGCGCGACACATTAAACATTTTCGTGAAGTTTTTTCTCAGTTACTTATCGCCGCAACTAAGGCAAACAGTGGAATTGGAGGCAGCAGCCTCCTGAATACCAGTTCTTCTGCGGAACTCAAATCGTCGTCAGCATACTTAATCAAAGCGACTTACAATGCATCCCTCGTATCGATATTCCATAGCGCTTTGCTCGGTGAAAATATCCCGCGTTTCTTAGCTACGCATATGCCACTGGTTCCTCCTGCCATCCAAGGCTGGGCTCTTCGAGCTTTTGTGTCGCTGTGTGAAGTGCGTGCGAACCGTCAACTCCTGCTTTCATCTCCTTTCTGTGAGTTGCTTGAGGCAATGCTACTTTCTCCAGACGAGGAGATCCAAGAGATAACACTTCTGATACTACTTCAAATGGCCATGGACGAAGGAAGTCGCATTAAGATCTGCAACTGGCTGCCGATCAGCTCGTTAATACAGACTACAGGTCAGCATATTGAGAGGGCAGTCAGTGATGGAAAGTCGATACGCGCTGGAAAAGGAGTACACTCGAATCCTGAGCAGCCTGCCAGCAAAACTTGTGACAACAGGTTGGTGTATCTGCACTCGTGCATCCTGCGAAACCTATGTGACAGCGTTTTAACGCACCACGAACTCATTCAAGAGGGCACCGTTCCTGTGTTGCTGGAAATGAGCCGAATGCCTGAGTCAACTGTGAAAGTTAACGCCATTTGTTCCCTTTGCTATCTCATTTCGAGTTCAACAGAAGAAGTAGCGATGCACACTCCAGAGCTCACAGAGCTTCTTTTGACATTAACACAGTCTACAAACGCACAAGATTGCATTTTTGCCGTGGAAGCGCTGTACAATATCTCCTGCTGTGACGATTGCGTTCCTCTTCTCGCTGAATCCGGGGCATTACTGGATCGGTTGTTGCAACTTGCTGCTGATCCTATACACAAAAAGGTGGCAGAGCTCGTAGCTGCTATTGTCTTTAGATTAGCAGGTATGGTAAAATGTGCGCCTCAACTGTTGAGGCGAGGATTCCTGTCGGAGCTGGTACACCTCATCCGACAATACCCGACTTGTCGAGCTTACGCTCTCAATGCACTTTTCCTGTTAGCTAGGAACGGCGGAGAAGATTTCCCTCATGGTGGTGACGAGATGGCACAGCTTGTGCTGGCATTACTAAGTAATGGCAACGAACTCGAGATGGCAGCCAAAATGTGGATAAAACCAAGTGTGCCTGCACGACTCGTGAAGCGTAAGACTAACCTTGACATTTCTCAAGGTGATCCTGCAACGATCCGTAGTGGCGTCACACTGCTCGCTCATCTAGCTCACCACCCAAAGAACCGTGGTGCTCTTGTTCGTAACGGAGCTGTGTTTCGTTTCCTGAAAAAGCTCAACCGATTGCAGTCGAAACCAAGAAATAATGTAGGCGAAGGAGGCGCTAGCGGCGGCGAAGACGAAGAAGGCGCTGAACAAGATAACGAAGACGACACTATTCTAACCAACTGTGCTTTCGTGTATTACTGTTTAACGGCCACCCAGGAGGGATGCGAATTTCTGGTAAAGGAGCGTGGAGTTGAAGATCTTATCAACTTATCTCGTATTCGAACGAAGCACTCGGCTACCAAGGCAGAGAGCGCTGATGGAGGAGTGACTTACACAATGAAAGAGTTGTGCACTTTGGCTTTGTGTCGCTTGTCCTCATTTACAGGCCTCGAATCTCGACTTATTGAACAAGGAGCTATCCAGGCTGTTATGGTTTTGGCACTTGTGGCAACGGATAGCACCACAATCAAGGCACTAAGTATTATGACCCTTGCAAATTGTCTTGTCGATGTCACCCCACACTGCTTGCAGTCTCTAGTGGGTCACGGAATTATTTGGGCTCTGTCATCATTGTGTACGGTCGAGTATCCCGAGGTCAGCTACGTGTGCGCAGTTTCCTTGTGTAATTTGTCAGCACATTCCAGCAAAATCCCAAAGTTTCTTGATGCTGGTGCTCCTCGTGCACTTATTCATCTATTGTCTCACAGTGGTGGAGCTGATGCTGCTGAAGATGCAGCGATTGTACTTGTGACAGTGAAGACGATCGCAAATCTTGTAGCAAGTGAAAAGCTCTGCCAGGCATTTCTTAACGAAGGTCTCGAGAAGCACTTGAGCGTACACTTCTCGTCGCCCGAGAGTAGTGAAGAACTTCGGCAGCTAGCTGCGATGGTTCTTCTGCGTGTTACTAGTGCGAACGATGCTTTGATTTCACCGGATAGACTAAAGTTGACAATGCTTCTCTGGATGGAGCAGATCATTGACATGAAAGATGAAGATCTTGTACGCAACTGCATGTTGACGGTGCATGATCTAACGAGCAACTCTTCCTTAGATGTGGGCGAGTTAGATGTACCCCACGTATTAAGAATACTGGTTCAGGTGCTGCAGCGCCACCACACACGCAACACACAGATCGTGACACTTTGCCTATCTGTGCTGTATAACTTATCGTGTCAATTGCCCGCATTACCGATGATTGTGCAGTCAGAGATCATGCCTTTCTTACGGCAGCAAGTACCAATGACGGAGACAACTCAAGCAGCAGAGCGTCGGAAGGGTGCAATATGTACGACAACTTCGACGCACCCACACCCATCAGTTTCCACTCTTTCAGTCAACGTCCAGCTATGCTGTCTTGTGCTGCACAACTTAAGCTGTTGCCGTGCTGCGGACGACGAAAATGTTCTTGCAACTCTGGTTTCGTGCCATGCGGTCGCCACGCTACATGACATTTACTATGGTCCCTTTAATGGTCTCAAAGAAACTGCTGCGGTAGCCATCTGTAATATTGCTGTTGGCAAAGTAAATTCTACTCGTGTGCTTGAAGACCACGCCAGCCGTGTATTGTTACATTTCATTCGCAGCGAATACTTTTCACCAAAGCATTATCGTCTAGTAGCGGCTACATTGCGAAAACTAAGTAATGCTCCGGGCAATCAGACGTGCCTACTAAACGCACGAATCGCAAGCGCGATGGTCTATATACTGACGCTACCCAACATGGACAGTGATGCCAGCTCCAATATCTTAGCAGCATTGCATCATTTTTCAAGTTGCAAAGGCCACATACCAAGACTTCTCAACGATGGTGTGCTGCCTTGCGTAGTACGACTCGCTGACCTACCGACTGCTTCCTCCGAAGTGGTGAGCTACTGCTTCGAGCTAATCTCAAATTTGTGCAGCATTGATTTCCAGGAATTCGTGAAGGACTGTCCCGAAATTAATGTTATCGGAACATTGGCCAAGCTTTCAGACCATCACAAGCAGAGTCACCACCAACAGCATATCACTCAGCAAGCTCATCAGGAAGTAACGACCTCTCTTGCTTCGTATTGTGCACGAGGAGACGGCTGCATGTTGGATCTGCCAGAATTGATCACAAACTTAATGAAAAGCGCCACTTTTAGCACAGGCGCTGCCAAAAAAACGCTGCAGATCAAGGCTAACTACACTGTCCCTGCTAGAAAATGGAGTCCTCAGGCTCAACCCAAGCCAAAAGACCCACCCCCGCTCGTGTGCAATGAAATCCCTCCGACAGACAACGGTCAAATTGTTTCCCCAGAGGTAAAACAGCGCATTGGATGTTTCTCACCGCTACCAAAGGAGTCACTAGTGCGTGATGAAAGGAACGATGCTGTAGCCTCTTCTCCCGTTCCTGGAAATACCAGCCGATCCATATTGTCTCGACGCAGCAGCGAACGCGGTTTTGGCGTAGGTGGTCTGCGCTCACGATCGAGAAACTCTCTCGTAGTTGGTGCGAGAAAGGGTCTACAACGAGGTCACGAGTCCCGGCATCTTTCCGAGTGGCCTCATCGAGGTAACGATGGCTGATAGTTTTAGCAGTCGACCAGGTTACGAAGTGCCCCCGATGCCAATTTCACTCGCAACAAATAAAGTAACGTCATGTCATCGACTTGCTTCAGATTTGAATTTTATATTGAAGAATGCGATTTCTGATGTCTGTCTGTGCCATGTAGTTTAAGTTAAGAGGGCAAAATGAAATGATGCAGCAAACAGAGTTATTGAAGTTTGCAGCACCCGAAGTCATGACTGTCAAATACTGACGAAAACTCACGAGTAGTACCCGACTTCAGGTATGCGCCCGAAACATGCAAAGCGGCAAACGCATTCTTGCTTTAACGAAGCTTCACGGGCAGTATTGATCAGGCTCACAGTAGAAAACCTTTTCGAAGTCCCTCTAGTGTGTTTTTAAAGGCTCACCAAACATGCTTTACCACTTGTGAATGACTAAGTAGGTAGAATGGACAACATTTAATCAGCTCTATCCTCTACATCAGACAAAATGCAGAATAATTCTCGAAATGCTGCGTACACTTGTATATTGATTTTAGTTGACTTTCAGTTTACTAGAGGGAAATGCACTGTGGACCACTCAGGCCACCCCTTGAATCGGGGGATGCATACTTTGGCTGCTGCTTAAGCCAGCAGGACCGAAAGGCCGAACGAAGCGATCAGAGCAGCGGCAGTCATTGCGACGCTTACGGCGCTCGAAGTCGAAGTGGATGCCGAGGAACCTTCGTCCGACGCACTACTTGCACTGCTGCTTCCAGTCGAAGCACTTTCACTTAGCGTGCGTTCGGAGGAGCTACTGCTTTCAGCTTCAACAACCTTACCCTTCTCAAGGGTAGGGAAAGTAAATTCATTAGGTGCCTTCACGCAGTCTTCAGCATCAGAGTCACACACTGTACAGATTTGGCCGTATAGACTACGCTTGCAACCATGGGGAGCATCAGCGCATGCTTGAACGTTGAGGTAGCAAGCTGGGTTCTGATCCACAAGACCTGCCACATCTGGAAGGGCCTGCATGTGCTCGACGATAGAACTTGTAATTTGAGTCGAGACCTTAGATTCCAGTAAATCAGCATAGGTCTCCAGAAGCGTCGTAGTCCTCGCCGAATTAGCGCTCGTGTCAAGTGGAGACTTCCAGAAATCAATACTCTCAATGACATCACCCGCATCGTTCGTCTTGAACTCGACACCACCGTCGTTGCAAAACTCGGTGAAGTTGCTGTACGTGCCGCTGTCATCAGTTTTAGTCATCGCTGTGATACCAACAACATCGTCAATCGGCACATACCCGAGGATACGATAGTTATAGGTGCACGTGACTCCATCAGGGAGTTTATCGAAGTCGCAAAGTCCTTTGCGCGTGTTCGAGCGGCAAGAATCAGTCTTTTCCTTCCACTTGGACTCGGGGCACGTGTTGGGGAAGGAATACCACCAGCAGTCCGGGTAAGGCGCACGAGGATCTGTATTCCTTGCCTCGCCACCGATAAAGGGACCAAGGTTAGGCACATTGGAGTCGCCATTGAGGGATTTGCAGTCCTTGGATATGGTCCCATTCACAGGAGTGCATTGACCGCCGTCCATAGCCATGAAAGGACCATACTCGGACTCAAACTCGGCTAAGGTTTCGTTTGTTTGCGCGAACACGATATCGTAGAAGACAATGTACTGCATCCAATTCTTGCGATTGCACTTGTCGGAATCGCCACGCTTGGAGTAGTCAATGCCTTCAGCTTGAACAAACATGAGAGCACCTTCCACGGAAGCTGTGTTGACCGTGTCGAGGGCCGCCCTGAACTTGGTAGCGTCCGAGGAGCCAAACATCGAGCCGAACGCGTTTAGTGAAGTGAGCCACACGGGGGCGTCACTTTGAGCGCGGGCGTGCACAACGTGGACGTGACTCATGTGGTATGAGTCGGAGTTCTCGATGGGCGTGAGGTCATCTATCCAAGATGTTTCAGCAGTGGCCGTGGAAAACGTGACGGCAGCCACAACCACAGGGATGAAAACCTTCATGGTGACAGAATGGGCTCTGGCAGAGATTCTTTGGCTGGAAGCTTGTAGGGGGGCCTAGAGGCCTGAAAGGTGGGGCAAAGCTACTTGGATGCTTGAACTGTTCGGTTCTTCGACGCTGTTTGAGGAATGAAAGCAAGCTAGTTCCTTAAACTGCGTTCAACTGACCCATTACCCCTGACCAATGCTGTCTAGCTTCAATACAGCGTAGTACACGGCGTATAGTGGATATTTGGGGCTCATGACTCGAGGACGAAAAACTACCCAGCTATGCAAGGCCAAGTTTAAAGATAAGAACACTAACAGCAACTAGTATGATTGCACTGTTGTACTGATCCACACGAGCACTACTTGGATGGCTGCAACTTGAAGCTGCGTACCGCCTTAGATATACCCCCCCCCCCCCCCCCCCCCTCCCCCGGTGCCCAGCTAAATAGGTTATCAGATATCTATCGCTCACCCTTGAGTTCTGGTCTTCTATCGGGCCGAATGAACTGTGCAAGCTTTCGCCTGCTGTGATCTGGTAGGAAAATCCCGCTGCTGAAGCAATGCCAGCTGAGCTGCCCAGAGCGCTCGGCAACTGCCAAATAATACTCGCAGGAAAACACTGACGCCGTTCACAGTTCTCAATTTACTAGCAACACACCAACTCTCCGGTTCGACTTGACCGCAATGAAGATCTACGTCGCAGTCGCAGTTTCAGCTTTGGCTCTGTCTGCTGCTAGAGCTGCGCCGAACTCAAACGGCCGAGAAGTGTCTGTGTCTGCCGAGCTGGAAGTCGCCGAACGCCAGCCATCTCCTCGCAGCCGAGCTCTGGTCGCCTCCACCTCCACCAGCTTTGTCAGCTCGCTGAAGAAGACCCCCAATACGGACAAGTATCACACCAAGCCTGTGCGTGTGATCCAAGCCCGAGTCCAAAGCGATGCTCCCGTCTGGAACGAGACGACCAAAACCTTTGGCTCGAAGTACTACGACACGGCCGAGGAGCAGTTCCGTGGTGCCCTTGATACTGTTAACACTGCCTCCGTCGAAGGCGCGCTGATGTACGTGCAAGCCGAAGGTATCAACTACAACACTCGCAGTGAGGAAGACAGGTGCTGGCGCAAAAATGGCATGCAATACGTCGTGTTCTACGACATTGTCTTCGCCCAGACCAACGAGACGGTAGCGGAGTACGAATCGGAGTACGGTCCGATGCTGCCTATGGACGGCGGTCAGTGCACGCCAATTTCCGGGACAAATGTGTTCTCCACGGAATGTGTCTCGCTGAATGGTAACACTAGCGTCGCCAACCTCGGTCCGTTCGTAGGTGGCGAGTCTAAGGAGACCGACGCGCGTGCACCGTACCCGAACTGCTGGTGGTACTCATTCCCCAACAACTGTCCGCTGTCGAAGTGGGCGGACAAGACCGAAGAGTGCCGTGACACAACACGCCAAGGCCTCTGCGATATGGACACTCTCCCGGACGGCATTACGTGCACTTACAACTACCGCATTCTCGGCTACGTCCCGATCGACGATGTCGTGGGCATCACCGCCATGACGAACAAAGCAACTGGTGCGGAATACGCGAACTTCACTGAGTTCTGCGAGGCGGGCGGTGTCGAGTTCCAGGCTTCTGAGGCTGGCGTGTGGAATGCAAGTATTCCGTTCTGGAAGAACCCGCAGAACGCGGCGGCCAACGCTGCCCGAACTGACAAGCTGCTGTCGGTCTACGCTAACTTGATCAAGACCGGCAAGTCGTCGCAGATCGATAGTGCCGTGATCAAGCACATGCAGCCACTTCCGACCGTAGCGGAGCTCACCGCAGGCAACCCACCGTGCTACTACAACGTTAAGGACTGCGACTTGGAGTTCGGCTGCAAGCGCGAGCACTACGGACAGATGTGCACAGTCTGCAACAGCACTGGCACGGGCTGCGTCGCGCCTACCTCTAATTTCACGTACCCGACATTGGAGAAGGCTGCGGCTCTCACAACCGACGCAACTACAGGGTCGACGTCGTCAAGTTCCCGAAGCGCACTGGCAATTGGCGCGGCGCTGGCATCGCTTGCACTCTCGTTCTTAATGGGTTAGGCTCTTTCAAGCAGAACCTCGACCAACGAGACAATGTAACCGAGCACTACAGACTCACCAGTATGTGTTAGTGAAACTGTGTAAGTGAAGACATTGAATTAAAGTTGTGCGCTGCAGGATAGGTTTTCTCGAACTTGCCACCATTGCAATTCCTCGGTTATCGACATCGTGTCACAAAAAGAGGTAGCGCACTGTTAACTCGGACTCATCCAGCGGTAGCGACGACGGCGGAGATAATGATGTTGAGGAAGAAGAGGCCGAACAACCTGCTGCAAATAAAATGACAATTTAGGACTACACGGAGCAGGATCTCGTCAATCTAAAACTATAGTGTCCAGTATAATACACGAAGAGTGCGCTCACAAGTTGATGAAGCTCAATATCCGTCCCGGCCAGAAAGTGGAGATCTGCTCGATGCTTATCAAATGTTGCAGTCAGGAGCGGACGTAATTGCGATACTTTGGACTGCTAAGTGAACGGCTCTGTCTTTCGATACGAATAAGCTTCGCAACGTGGCAAAGCCTTTGCTCACCTGCTTATTACACCGCACTACCGTGAACACTATTCGAGTTCATTCACCTGAATGAGGAGGATCTAGCCGTATTTTCATAAAGATCTGGTGTTAAGAGCTTTCCGAGCACCTAGGCATGAAAAGACGCTGAAAGAGCGGTTCTTGGATGAGATAATGCAGCCAACTTTCGCTGGTTTATTTGCCGAAGGGCAATCCACGCAACACTCGCTCTGCTATCAATTCCTTACAATTTTGTAATAGCAATGTCATACCCGACAGCAACCTATTTCAACAAGCCCCGATGATTCTAAACCTACCCGACGCAGACGGACGTGAGCGAACCGCCCACAGCCACAGCACGGCGTATGCTCCGGGAACTGCTACAGGAGTAGCTGACCATGAAGTTTGTAGTTGTTGACGGTATGGAGCGCCTACTGCCTCGACCAAAGGTATCGTATCGTGCAGTGAACAACGCGTTGCTGGGCCTGAAACAGACCTACCTAGAGAGTAATGGAGATCTTTTACTTGTTCTAGCATTACGAGACCAACCCCATAATTTCAGAGCTTCCTCGTGCCAGTGGCTTTGTAGGTATGTGTTGCGTTTTGGAGAGCGAGGTGCTAGAATCGTTACTTTCCTCTGGTAGTGTTCAGGAAGCTCGACAGTTTCTATTTCCGCACGTAAATGACTGATAGTGACTTGAAATGAAGCATCTCTCTTTGATCAGAAATTAGTCTTTCTTCGTCGACTTGGATGCGAAAGATATCGAAGTGGTGTTAATCGCAACACTAACAAGGATGCCAGCAGCATGTCCGAGCAGTGCTCCATACACACAAGTAAGCGGCCATTGCTACAAGAAATGTTTTACGTAATACAATTGTTAGTTTGGTGCGTTCATCGGGGAGGGGAAATACAACCCAATATTTGCCTGCATTACCTGCCAAGGTCGATCCCAGTCCAGTGGAATGGGAAGCGCACCGATGTAAGCACCCAACATTGCACCGATCGACGAACACACGAGATACAGCTCCTCACTGTTGCTGACACTAAATACCAAAGCAACACCAAAATCATAGCGCGTGTGTTACTCCCTAGCCAAGCATCCCACCACCCGCTCAAACCTACCTTAGCTGCAGCAACAAGTCGAGCCACTTGCGTGGTGCACAGCCCTGATACAGCGCCAAAGGCATCGTCACACAACTCGACAGCAGCACAGCTAGCAGCAACGTGTGCATCCACAAGCTAAGACACAACTCATCAGTCCGGATGGCACTGCTCCAAGAACCACCTCAGCCACGTACTCAACCACCGGAGCTCCAAACAGGACGACAATCACGTGAAACACGGCAGAGCCCAGCACCAGACTCATAATTCCTTGAGTAATCTGCCTCAGTGTTTTCTGCTCTGGAGAGCGGAGAATCACCAGGTCCGAGGCCAGTAAAACCCCCACGATGGCGGCCACCACAGGCACGAGACCGATTAGAACTCCATCTTCCAGGTGTTGTCCAAACCTGTCCACAACATTAGCCATAACGTCAGTACCACAGTAGGAAAGAAGAGAAAACTATCCATACTAGTCACATACAGCAGCACAGGCAGGTAGCGAGCCAAGGCGGCGGGCAGCGCAAGCTGCAGAGCCTTGGGGAGGAGCTTCATGTCGAGACGAGGCGACGATGATGCAGCCGCTATGATGATGAAGACGCACAAAAGTGAGTATCCGATTCCAGATATCCTAAGCTGTCCACAACACACAGTGATATAACTGGAGGAAATGATGCAACGTGCATGTTGATTCGTTGAAAAGGGAGACGTCTTAGGAGAGCGGGAGATTTATGTGAGACTGGGGCGGCGTCGGCACACGCGCACCAGCGTTTTCCTGGAGACGGCGCAGTCGATGGCGTTCACGCACGAGAAGCGATGGCCTGCGGGTTTGAAGCCGGCTACTGGCGACGCAATGGAGGAAAAGCCCCCCGCGGCGACGTGGATGGCGGCGTGGCCCACCAGTTCGGCCCGGAACTTCTCGAGGCTGCCAGAGGAGCCAGGAGTCAAGATGGTATATACTTTGTGTGGTCATTCTTCTGACGAGACACTCACACCAGTCTGCTTCTTTTGCTTCCATCAGATTCTGACTCCTAAAACTTATTATGCGACCCATGACACGATGCCTCCACCAAACCAAGGTATATGCACTGAGTTCCTTTTAGTTACAGGTTGGCTGTAGGCTGACATCGAGCACTTTGTGCGTTTTGTAGTGATCAAATCGATACCTATGCATAGTGTGATGAAGGAGCAGTACCAAGCTGCTGACCAGAAAGTAGGTTGACTGAGAGAGGTGGACGATAGCTAAAATTTATTGAGGAACGATTGCTTGTGGTGCTGTAGGTTTCAGGCAAGAGAGGGAGCGGAGACCAAGCTGCGGCGAGTCCTCGGCCTCCTAAGCAGCTTCGGCCTTGTCAGTAAGAAATACAGCAGTCATGACTCGATTAGTTATAATGGAGATAGGGAAACACGAGCGAACCAGTAATTTATAGACGGTTTATGACACGGAAGACACTGAAAAGGGTGCTGTGGCGTGAGCGTACTGCCTTGCAGACTTTGCTGACAGGGCATTGAAGCTCAGTCATCAAAATCGCAAAATGAGTCCATCGCTTGAGGGGACAGGAGAGTATCTGTCCAATTGAGCAAATTATTTACTGCTTCTTCGTCCACAGAGTCATCAAGATCAAGATCAGCCGAGTTGGACGTATCACACGGAGCTAGATTGGGAGACTGTGCCTCCGGCGCTACTTCATCAAACATATTTAGCTGGTGAAGAGGTGGGAATGTCAAAGGAGATGATGTTTTGGCGTCTCCGAGCAACATTAAGGCACTGGCTGGGACAGCTGAATGAATAGGAGGCAATTTCGTTATGTTTTCTGCTGGTTCCAGCTCCACTTTCTGTCCGGGCGCATACACATTGTTTTTGCCTGCTTGTTTAATCCATGTTGCGAACATTTTCTTACGCTTTTGCACCTGCTCCAGTGCCGTTAGTGGCGCCTTCTTTCCCTTTTTCTTCGGCTTTGGAGGTTTTGTTGTGGCTCTTGCCGAACCTATATCGTGTGTGTCCTGGTTGTTTCCACTGTTTCCACGTCGATACACAACATCACCACTATCTCTTGAACCATTGCAGTTGGCTCGAGTTCTTACCGATGCACTCGAAACATTTGACCTCGCCGACTGTGGTCGACTAGAGCATCGACTGCCAGCTTCTGAATTCACTCCACTCCGCGACCCGGACAACCGTCCATTTTTCGCTCCTACCGCTGCCCCATTCGTCCTCGACTTGGCAGCTAGCAGCATCGAAGGCAATTTCGCCACCAGCGGCTGCATGAGCTCCCGAATCCGATCATCGTCCCCCGGAGGCAGTTGGCCGCGCAGCTGGGCCTCCCACTCCTGGCGCAGACGCTGGATCGCATCGTCCTGGATCTTGGCCAGCCGATACTCCTGCCATGGTCCAATATACATGGCTCAGACAACAGCAGCAATGCAGCAGCTCATGCCCCGCGTCGTTTCGTGCTCTATCAATACCGACGCGTGCTAATCATGCCGGCGCCGCAATCCCGTACTTAGCGGAGACCAGGCCGCATAGACCCGGCGGTAGTGTTGGGTGTCAGGCGACCTGAGGTCAGGCGGAGACCTCAGTGCGAGACCGTCATCGTGGACGAGAGGCAGCAGCGGAAGCATGTCGGGAGTCGTGCGAGTGCTCAAGGACAAAGCTCCAGTGCTGGTGTTCACCGGCCTGTGCGCGGGCGCGGCCTACGCCGTGTACTACGCGCACCACCAGCAGATCGCCGAGAAAAAGGTGCGTGTGTCATTCCTGGCAGTTGTCGCGTCCGGTGGTTCGCTGACTCAGTGCGCCGCTGCAGGTGATGCGCCAAGGTGTGATCAACGACATCAAGCGCGACCGCCTCAAGCGGAGGGAGATGCAGCAGCAGCAGCAGCAGTAGGCAAAAACAGACCACAACGTGTGGCAGCAGGAGTCTCAACTCAATGTGAACAAACTCCAGTCGTCCGTGGTGCTTGTTGCAATCGTTCGCTTAGTGTGACGACAGCGTACTATTGAGTACCAACATTGCCCTGCAGAGCTGCCTGGATGACCTCGAGAACAGCTATGCACCGCTGGCGGTCGAGGTAGTCGTACTTCAGCAGCATTTCATCCGCCCAGTACCGGAAAAAGCCATCCATCTCGGTCAAGTCGAGTGCGTATTTCGCATTGGGCGAGGCGCCGTTATCATTTGCTGGTAACGGTTCGTCCACCGTGAGGTCAATCGTGTCACAATCGAGGCAAAAGCTCTCTCGAAGCGCTTTCTTAACGCGCAGAAGAAACAATGGCGACTCTGTCTTAGCCTCGGTAGTCATTTTACAAGCATAGCTGCTCACAAGCAGCTCTAGTGGGTATTGCAGTAAGCAACACACCTGACCAGTGGTACAAGCCCGAAGCTGAGACCGCGATAAAAAGCTGTCGAGCTCCGTAAAGAACGGATCCATTTCTTGCACGCGGCTGAACCGGGCAAAATCCAAGGAAGCAGATAACTCGACGAGTTCCAGTGTCGTTAGCGTACTAACGACAAGTTCGGTAGCTTGCTCCATCTCCGTCGTATTTTCAGGTGCATACTGGTCTATAGTGAGGTTTATTGCAGCGAAAATTAGTTTCCAAAATGATGTTGTATGTTGGTCTTGTTTATTCAAGGAGGAGCCACAATTTCGATTTAAGCCAAGGCGACGAAACAGAGCCACTTGAGAAGGAAGCAATGCAAGGAGTTGCATTTCATCCTGTCCTCGAATAATATTGCACCGAATCCAGGTAGCCAACCATTCTTTTAGCAGGTTGTACACATCGTCATAAAACTCCAAGACCAAATACAGATCAGTCACATAACTGGTAAACGTGCGTTCCCAACGATTCATGGTCGCTGAAGGTTCCTCCAAGAACGACTGAGAATAAACTAAAGCGCCAGCTAACCACTGCGAAAAAGGTAAAAGGAGCTGGACTGCAGGCTCCGCCACGATTGCTTGCGCTTCTTCTGCCCCAGTGACCCAAGCCCCTGATAAACTCATTTCTAAAACACGTGCAGCTTTCTCCGTGATTAAACGCTCATCAAACCAGCACGCTTCACTGTCGTTGATGACAACCCGAACACTTTTCGACATACTCAGATAACCCAGTATTCCTGTAGTCTGTGAGGTATGGTTCTTGTTACCACCTGCCTCGGCGGTGGCTTTGCTTGGAACGATCAAGACTAACTGCAGGATCTTTCGAGTGATCTTTTGTAATCTGTAAACAATGATGCCCTCCAACTCTGCGTAAGCCCCAGCGGTTCGACGCGAACTCGAGACTAACGCTGTATTGAGCAGCGCCGCTAACCAGAAGGCTTCTTTAAACGTTTTATCAGATCTGCTTTGCGTCAACTCCTCCAAGGTGGTCAGCAGTTGACCAACTCGAAGACCGCCATCGCAAAACTCTGTCCTTAGAATATACTCGAAGAAATAAGGGAGCCAGCTCACAGTAGACAGTTCATCGAAAAGAACTGCCGACCACGAGACTCCCTCTTTAAATACAGAGGCAGATATTGCCAAAAGTTTCAATGCATTCTCCTGATAAATAGTAGATTTCGCTCGCCTTGTATAGTCATTTATCTGCATGTCACTGTAGGCTTCGTCTTGCTGATCTGGATTAGAAACCGAAAATTCTAATCCTCGGAGCGGCGAGCTCAACGTTCCCACCGCGGCTTCTGGTAACAAGATTCGTGCATTCTTCTGGATAACCTTTATCAAATGGCCAAACGCATCGGGTGAGCGACACTTTATAATTGCCTTAATCAATAAGATTGTGAGGGTTTCAAGATCCGGAAAAGGAGCAGCAGACAAATACAGGTGCAACGCCATTTCAACGCGCACAGCTGAAGGCAACGATGACGCAGCCTCAGCGAACGATTTATATTCCAGAGGGCCACTTAGCTTTCCGGCTTCTTTCACAAATGCTTTCAGAGCGAAAACTAGATGAGAATCTAGAGGAGTCATGAACAAAACGCGCAAACTTTCAAATTCGTTCGGAAACCATCGGGTCAGTCTAGTAGCTAGCAAGGACAGTTCCATCCGAGATTCTTTCCCAGCAAAAGCTGCTCCGTGCACTTCTACAAACGAAAACCATCGCTCCAGTTGTTGCTTCAGCTCGCTTAGACTTCCATCATTACCTTTAATTTGGTTTACTAGTTGACGAGTCTGATCCAAGTCAGCAAACTTGACCGCACAAAGGAGTCGCTGAAGTGTGTCACTGGAATGCGAAATAAGAGGGGTCCCAGCATCTGCAGGGGGGCCCTGCTCAGAGTTTCTGGCGTGGTCAACACGTACTTTTACTGAGAAGATTACTCGGTAAAGATCTTTTTCCAAGGTTGATGGACAGTTCGTCACATTTTGCAGCACCTCGGCAGCAAAAACTAGTGCTTCACTGCTTTCTTGACTTATCACGGAATCTTTATCATAACATTCAAGCAGTTCTGGAAGCATATCCAATTTGATCATGGCACGAACCCCCCACTTGTTAGCTCTGCTTGGCGGTTCCTTCGTGTGAGTACTTTGGTAGACATCCCACGCCTCACAAAACCGCATCAAGGACACAAGATACAGTGGAGTAGGGTCGCTACTTCTCAACGTAGCATTGGTGCCATGCACAACACCGTCAAATTGCTGCTGACCAGTTTTACGTAATTTCGGATTGACTTGGTTGTTTGATTTCATCCAGGAAACTAAGGCTGGAAAGAGCAGTGTTTTCACACCTCGTTGGCTAACCCCTTGTAAATTTGTACTTGCTCGGAGAAATCGAGCCACGAGGCTGGAAACCCATTCTTCTCCAAAGGTAGTCATCATTTGCGTGAGAACTCGACGAACAACCGATCGGTCACTTTCGACATTTATGAGCCGCCGCTGGATGGTATGACCACTTGTTATAAATTCACCTCCACTCACAAGAATGCCGGCCATGACGACAACGCAATATTTCTGGAACGCTAGATAGAACCGATTACTGTACCGTATCGCAGTCAACGTCCTACCACTTATACTAATTGCACATTTTTCCAAAAAACTGCACCAGTTCATTCCATCTCGGGTAGACTCATTTACAGACATACAATAGTTCCCTTGAGTCATCAACGCATCCCAATGCCTAGTGTAGCTGTCCTCCTTATGGCCCCCAACGATGGAAAACATCTCGTACAAAAAGAACACGAGTTCCAGGTGTGTATCCATTGAAGATGGCATATCTCCATGCCTAACACTGGGCAATTTCAAAAGCTCAGCTAAATAAGACCGCAGTATGTGCTTCGCTGACGATCTTCTGGTCCTGAAAACGGTGATTTCGGACAAGACCATGCTACAGTCTGTTGCTACAGCGCTCCACCAAAACCGCGCAAACGCAGCTATCATACCAGGTACATCCACGAATAACGAACGCACGACCTCAAGCACAATGCTATATCCCGGGAGTTGAACAGCTCTTTCTTTAATCCCCGGCGGTATCACGATGTTGGTAAAAGTGTCAGCTTCGGTGCAATGACGAATAATATCAATCACCGTAACACTTTTCGTTTTTGCCAGTTTCCTAAATTCTCGTTCCCAAACACTCGTCCATATCTTCTGAGTGGCGTCCGTCGTGCGTCTCAGTTTCCCACTTGCATCCTGTGAATTTGCATGTAACCCCCCAACCTTTTCGCAAATGCGTTTATACGTAGCGACAGATATTGACGGCATAGTATTTGCCTCCTCGGATGCCATCGAAATCTCGGTCCTCTTCCTCCTCCTGCCTGGTTTCGCAATCGTTGACGATCCAGCAACGGGCAAAGGGTCCCAAAACGCCGACAATGCAATCATCGCCTGATTCGTTGCATAGCTTTCGCCCGCTTTCTCCAAAGCTCTCGCAGTCCGATGCGTGCATTCCACGAGAAAATCCCAACCTCCAAGCTTCGACCTCAACGGGTCGGCACTGGCTCCATCTCGACAAAAGCCGCAAGACTGCCCCACTTCATCCACTACAGCCACCTTCTTGTCTTCCGCTCTCGTCCTCGCCCTCTTCGACGGCGGCTCCGCAGACCCACCGGTCGCCGTGGCCTCCAGCACCTCTTCCAGTATCTTCTCGCAGACTTCTTGGATCCAGCTCTGCGTCGCGCTCTCCGGGCACTTTTCCTCCAGACTCTGCAGCGCAAACCCAACCAGCAGCACGCGCAATCTCAGCGGCAACAGTCTCCCGACGACCACGCGACGCAGCACGTCGAGCGTCTCGAGAGTCACCACAGTCGTCGCCAGTTCCGCCTCCCCAAGTGCCAACAGCTCGCACTGAGCCAATTTCTGGCATAACGCAGCAAGACAAACTGCTCGGTAGTCCTCCGCACCGCCATTCTGCTGGTGCACGCTCCGTTTCCGCCGTTTGCGAGGCGTTTGCGGCTGTTTCTCCATCTCCACGGCCACGACGCGGAATTGCGACAAAACGTGGCGCTTTAGCACCGGATAGCGCGCCAGGTAGCGCCAGTCCGGCGGCGGCGCTTGGCCCAGCACACACTCGCACAGCGGGTGGGCTGACGCGGCCCCTAGCGCCGCCCCCGGGTCCGTGAAGAGCGCGCGCACGCCGCGCTCGAGAGACGCCAGCGCCACATCCATCGGCTCGAGCGGAATGACGAGGTAAAGTTGCGTGAAGGCGTACGTTGCTCCATATAAAGTTGCGTGGATAGAGCAACGCAAGAAGGGCAAGTTGAAGTGGAGCGGAGTGAAGGTCATGCGAGCGGAGCTGCTTGGCCACGCGGCTCGGGCCCCTTCTGCTTCGAGTGCAGATAAACACGCTGAGCCGAATGAGGCGGAGAAAACCCTCGCGGCCGGGCACCGCCACCCACAACGCGTTCCTCCGTCTAGAGAGCAAGCGACTGGGAAGAGGATGAACCAGCGAGCAGCAGACAGCGCTGGGCAACCGGCAGTGATGGCGCCTAGTGTCGCGAAGACCCTCGCGGTCGACAGGAACTTGCTGCTGGCGGCGGCGGGGCGATCGCCGTCGGACGTGGCCTACGTCCTGATGAAGCAGCGAGCAGCGGCAGCTGCGAGACAAGAAGAGGCGCCCAAAGAAAACGCCACGACGCAGTGCTCGTCGCAAGCAGCGTTCTCCGTCATGTGGTCGCTCCAGAATCAGGCCAACATCCGCGGCAAATGGAACATTGTCTAAGTCGACGCCGAGTTGCTCACCTGCGTTCAAGTACTACACAAAGTAACATGTTCATCGTCGACAAAACCGAAGCAACTCAAGAGATCCACTCGACGAAAGTTGAAAACATATCTAGATGTCTTAGCCTAAGCACGCGACAATCAATCTTAACCAACCAGTTTCTAGGCGCGCCGAGGTCGCACATGCCGCCACAACCCCTCAAATAGGCAACGAGGTTGCCAGCGGCCGTCCGACCCATCCCATCAAACTAAGAACAGCACTATGTGAGGCCTTGCTTCCCTTTCCTGGTCCCTGTCTTCACCTTCGACAGAGCGTAGCGCTCGATGCGTGGGTAGCTAGCACCACGACGACTTCAGCGAGCCAGCCAGAAGCTGTTCTCACTTAATACTGGTAACCACTGTTGCCGTACGGGTTGCTGCCCATGCTGCTCTGGCTGCTAGCGTACGGGTTCTGCTGCATGCCGCCCATGCCCATGTTCGGCTGCATTCCCATTCCCATGTTCATACCGGGAGCCATGCCCATGCCGTACTGTGCCGAGGGGTCGTTGTACGCCGTGGGGGCGATGGCCAACATGGGCTGCATGCCGCCCATGCCGTAAGCCGGGTCGAGCGTCTGCGCGTCCGTCTCCGGCTCCTGCTGCGTTTGTGTGCGCTCGTCCAGTACCTTGATCTTGTCGCTCAGGTTCTTAACGAACTGGATCATGTACGGCATGACGAAGTCAACGTAGCCGTGACGCCATGCCAGCTCCAGTGCAACATCAGGCTTGATCAGCTTGTAGCACGTGAACAAGGTAGCGCAGAAGCACTCCTTGTCGTGCACAGACACGAAGAAACGGAGGATGTCCTCCGCAAGCTCCGGGTCCTCCGAGTCACTGGCGCAGTCGATGCAGTCCTTGTACATCTTGTCGGCCTTTGACAGCTTCACGGACTGCGGGTAACGCTTGTTCTTGCGGTACAAGTAAGCCGCAATACGACGGAACTCCAGCAGTTCGTGCTTCTCCAGCTTCTGGGCCAGCGAAATCTGGTCAAAGTTCTCGTAAGCGTCCACAGAGTCGCGGAGCGCCTGGTAGTCCTCATCGTCCACCAGGATCTCGTTGAGAGCCTCATTCACAGCCGACAGGTTCTCCTTCTGCACGTCCTTGAGGTACTCCACAACGAGCGGCAGGTTCTTCGACTTGCGCAGCTGGTGGACAACACGAGCGTGGTCCAGGTTGGGCGTCAGCACTTGCAGAAGACGCGTCAGCTCAAGCGGGTGCTGCTCGAGGTAGAAGTTAATAGCCTTGTAGTGAATCTCCTGGTTGCGGACCTTCTGGATGCAGTCCAGGAACAAGTCGTGGGAGAATGCCACGGGGTGGTCAACCATCGTGCGGACAGCGTTGTCAAACTGACCATCTTCCTTGTACAGGTACACGGCATGGTCCCAGTGCAGGCCCTTCTCACAGGCACGCAGAATCTTCGACACGTTCATTCGCGAGTGGAAGATCTTAATGTGCTCCATAAGCTTGGATGGCAAGTACTTCGAGTACAGGATAGCAAGCTCAGTGAAGATACCAGCGTGAGCACCCTCAAGACCAAGACCCTGCTCCATCAGCTTCAGCAGCTCCGTCGAGTGGCCGCGCTTCTCGTAGTGCAGGATCAACTCCTCAAGGTGGTCCGGGTGCACAATGATGTGCAGACCACACAGACCAGCAAGACGGAACTCGTTCACGTCCACACAGGCGTAGTTGACCTCCTTCCACGTACCAACAGAGTTTGCCTTGGTAGCAGCGTCCACGGCCTCACGGAACTTGCCCAGACGCACGTAACAGATCGCAAGCTTGGCATTGTTGTTGATGTTCTGGAACAGCAACTTCGCAGCGTTGTACATGCCTTCGTCGTAGCAACGCTCACCAATGTTTTGGATCTGCGCCACGTTGGGGGACGAGATGAACTCCTCAAGGTCACCGTACTTCTCAGTTTTAGCGTACGCGTAAATCAAGGACGTGTCAAGGTACTGCTCCTTCACCGTGTTACGAGCCATCTTCAGGTACGGGATCAGCTCGTTGTAGTCGTTGATACGCTCAGCAGCGGCAATCACGTCCACATACGACGACGCATCGTTAGCCTTGATGAACGCCGACAGCGAGTCATGCACCTTGCCCTGGTCAAGTTGCGCCTTGGCCAAACGAGACCACACCTCCGGCTCGTTGCAACGGTCAGCAAACTCGTACGCACGCTCATTGTCCTTAATGTAGTCGAGCAGCACACCAATAGCTTCCACGTTGTGGTTCGTTTTCTTGTAGATGACGAAACCCTCCTCGTAAAGCTGGTACTGCTCACCAACGGCGATGCGAGCGATTTCCGGACCGTCAAAGTTGTCCAGACGGTTGACATAGTCCATGACCTTCTCCTTGCCAGCCTTAATAGCCGTCAGAATCAGCAGGTTCTGCAGGTTCTTGTTGGTCGAGAAGTCAGTGCCCTGGAGCACAATGCGCTCCAGCAGCTCAATCAGTTCGTTCGGCAGCTCAGCGTTCATGAACGCACGCACAGTAGTCGAAACCTCGTCAGGGTTGGTGGTCTCCGGGAGTGCAGTCTGCACAACCTGGTCGATCAAAGCACGGCGGCTGGGAGACTCCGTCTCGCCCTCCTCCTGCTTCACAAGGACCTTACCCCACAGGTCCAGGTCCTGGCGCTCCACCAAGTAGCGGGCCAAGTCCTTGAACAATCCGTTCTCCGTAGTCACGCGGATGAGGTCGTCATCGCACGCACCGCCGGCACGACGGTAGGCCAGGTACGCCAAAGCAGGGTCCAACTTCTCGCAGAACTTACCAACAACCTCCGAATCGTAGAACTGGTTGTTGATCAGGAACTGCTGCGGGTCCTTGTTCAGCGTGATGTAAATCTTACCGATAGCGTTGTGCGTCGCCGTTTCGGTGTTACCCTGGGCAACACGAGTCTCGAGCCACGGCTGCAGCAGGCGCAGGCGGTTGCGCTTTTCAACCTGCTCGCACAGGTCATCCACAGGGCACTGTGCAATCTGGTTCAGCAGGTTCTTGATGTAGTCCTCGTTGCAGTCGAGGTCAAGCAGCTTGCCAATCACAACGGGAGCCTTCTGCGGGCTGACCTTCGTCACGTACACATCAATGTACTTCATCAGGTTGTTCGAGTACAGGTACTGCGTCAGCTCCTCCACAAAGTCGTAGCGGTCGCACACGTGAATAAGCGGGCGGGGGTCCTGCAGCTTCGACTCCTTCAGAAACTCCTTCACCTTCACGGGGTCGTACACGGACGAGTCACGGCAAACACGCTCCACCTCCTTGAACTGACCCATCTTCGTGGCAGCCTCAATATACTTGAAATGCAGGTCCGGGTCCTGCGAGAAGTTCACGATCGAGCCCAAGAAGAAGTACAGACCGTCGAACGATTTGAACTTCTCGAACACCTCCACCAGCTCCTTGCCGCCAAGCTGTTCAGCGTACTTGGTGGCAACTTGCACCACAATCTGCAGGTTCTGGCGCATGTTGTGAGCCATCAACGCGTTAATCAGCTCCATCGACACCTCGCTCGTCAACGTGCCAAAGAACGTCACGATGAACTCGTGGTTGATCGCCTGCGTGTTCACAATCACACGCTTCAAGTCCGCCAGCTCCGTGTAGTGCTCCAGCGCACGCTGGAACAAGCCAGCCTTCTCGCAAAGAGCAGCGATACGCGGTCTGTCGTAGTGCGTGAACATGTTGTTCGACAGAATAGCGTCCGCCACCTGCGGCGAGCCACCCAGCAAGTTGATCTCAAGCAGACGCGTCTGCAAGTAACCCTCCTCAGGGCGGTTGTTCTTCAGTGCCTCAAGCAAGAAAGCAGTGGTCTCCTGGATGCGGTTCACCTGCATGAAGATGTCCACGACAGCGTTGACATCCACAAGGGGGCCGTTCTCCGCGACAGCCAGCTTCTGAGCGAAGTCCAGAGCGCCCTGCGGGTTAGCACGGACCAGGTTCTGCAGCATGAACGTGTAGTCACAGCGGTAGTTGGTCTGAACAGCGTACGCAACGATCTTGTCGAACTCGCCACGCTGCACGAAGCAGTTGATCACCTTCTCGGGCACCTCAGCGCGCAGGTACACAGACAGAGCCATAGTAGTGTCCGACTGAGCAACAAGGTCACCCAACTCTTCTGAGCACTCAAGCTTGTCCTCTGATAGCCACTTCTGCAGCAACTGGCCACGGCCCTGCATCAGAACAGGACGAGCAAGCTCGATAGACTCCATCTTGTTCAGGGTGCCCTTCTCAAGCAGAACACTGAAGTACTGCAGAATAGGCTGGGGCTGACCTGGCTGTGCAGGCATCTGCTGGAAACGCTGGATCGTCTGCGGCGTGCGAAGCGCTCCCTGAGGGGAAGCAGCAGCAAGGCGAGCCGCACCCTGGATATCGTTCACGCTAACGAGACGGTTGAACTCCGTGAAGTAAAGCTCTTCGGCGCCCGGCAGGTCCAGACGCGTGGCCAAAGCCAGGGCCAGCTGCGAGTCGCGCAGTGTGTTCACCACGTACGGGACCAGCTTCGTCTTGTTGATCGCAAAGTGCAGAAGCTGTCCACGGCGCGTGATACCGAGCATACCCTTGGACTTCGACTCCAAGCACGTCACAAACGTCGTGTCCTGGGACACACGAGCGCGGTACACGGGCTTGCCCGAGTGCGCGTCGAACAGGAAAAGGTATCCCATCTTGGTTATCATGTAAACGACATCATCGCCAGGGCTCACAAGCATCGACACGGGGAAATCAGCCTGCGCATCGGCAGCGAACGGAATCGGCTGCGGGGGGAGACGGAAAACACCGCCGGGGGCGTCGCGGTCGCGACCCACCTCCATAATAAAAAGCTGCATGGGCGAGCCGTCGCCCTTCGTGCCAGCGAACACAAGCACCTGCGCGTCGTCTGTCCTTCCAGGGGGCTTCATCTGCGCGAAAGCTCCGGCGTGGCCCTGCAGCACCTGGCTGACCTTCTTTTCCATCGAGTAGAGCTGCATGTTGCCGACGATGCGGCCGCCCTCTCCCTGCGAGATGCCGACCAGCAGCATCCACTGGTTGTCGGCCGAGGCCTCGTAGCTAATAATCTGGGTGCCGGCGCCGAGGTTGGCGTGGCGGTCGAAGATCTTGGCGGGGGGCGAGTCGCCCTCAATGCTCCAGTGGAACACCGCGGACGCCGTGACCAGCGCGATGGTGTTGACGGAGATCCAGCGCCAGAAGACCACGGCCTCGTTCATGAGGTGGCTCTTCATCTTGGCGCGCAGCTCCATGTTGAAGATCTGCAGCTGGTTCTCTGCGCGCAGGGCGATGACCTTGCTCACGGGGTTCATGATGGCGGCCTCGGCGTTGATGGGGCGGCGCTGCACCGTGTTGCCCGCCGACAGGTCCACGATCACCACGCTGGCCTGGCCGTTCACTTGCTCGCACACGCACACGAACTTGTCCGACTCCATGGTGGTGGTGCCGAACTTGACATAGTCCTGGTTCACGCCCAGGGTGCTCAACTGCGAGAACGCATGGCATCACAACATGGAGGTGTGAGCTACCTGTCAAGATCGATCTAGATCGGGAGCGACGTACGTTGAGCACTTCCCCGAAGGTAATGGGGAGGTCTTGCGCCATGTTGCGTCCGTTCTACCGCTCGCGGCCTCTGTGTCTCGTGTGTGTCTGTCGGAGGGGAAGGCCGCTCGGAGCGCGCTCTCTCACTCGCCTGGGATCCTTTCGCTTCTTCCTCCGTTTCACGACTGCGGCCGCCCACGCGGCTCCCCCCAAGAGGGCGAAAAAAATCTATTCGTTTGGACGGGTTTTGCGGCGTCTAAGCGCGCTTAAATCTTGCCCCCGCAAAACGCCGCGGATCCCATGCGCTTGACGTGCACTCCGTAGTGAACAATGCAAATAGACTGCAGCGGCGGGTACTGTATTCGCGCGGAGCAGACGATTGAACTGCTCTGACGCCACGAGGCCGCCATGCTCGGCGAAACTCCCGAGTTGAATAATTAAGCGCGCTTAAAGACCGCACGGTTTTGACTCGAACTACTTTGACAGGGGTAGCCATCTCCGACGCACTTGCCACGTAAGTGCATGTCGGAGATGGCCAGCCGAAACGCGGCTGATGGCCGTGCCGTGCCATGCGTGCACGCCGAGACGTAAATTTTAGCATCAAGGGCGAGCTGCGTTGATGTTGGTCTTTGTTGGGGGAACTACCGGTGCACTCGCCAACTGCTGGAAAGGAGGGACGCTTCAGCGGCTGGACGGATACGCTCGTGCGGTACGTCGCACGGTACTTCACACACTGAAGTTGACCGTCTACGCGGAAAACTTGTCGGACGTCGTGAGCGTCAGGCCCTCGGCAGCCATGTCGCACAGGAACCCCTGCGTGGGGAAAGCATGAGAGCCATGGAAGGAGAGTCAGTCCGGCGACGGCAAAGCAAAAGAAAAGGCGTCGCTCGTTACCTCGCCAGCCTTTTCAAAGCCAGGAACGGGGGACGCGCAGTCGGTCAGGATCACCAAGTCGCGACGCCTCTCCTTGGGCCACGCGGCGACCAGGTCCCGCACTGTGTAGTTCACGCAGTGCGAGATGGCTTCACCGCAGACGACCACCTTGTCGGCGAGCTTGAGCGACTCCACCAGTGCTCGGTTCAAGCTGCAAAGCAACAACGCACAGCAGCAACAACACATGAGCACTCGCGAAACAACGCACAACAATCCAACAACCCATCTTCATCGTGTATCACTGCGGGACGACGTACCTTGTCGCCGGGTCGTACGGCAGCTCGAACTCGGCCTTTAGCGCCGAGTAGTGCTCGGTGAACGAGTTGCTGCCCTTCATCACGTACTGCACGGGCTTCCTCGACATCTTGGTCCACTCCATCACCGCGGCGTGCACATCCGGCACAATGTTGTGTCCGGGCGATCCAATCAGACAGTGCTCGGGCCAGATGCAGAGCGTGAACTTGCCGCTGGCCTCCAGCGCCGTCGTGTACGCCAGCACGTAGCTCTTGAGGCTGGCGTCTCGCGGCCTCCACACGCCGGCAGCCACGTCCTTGGCCGTGATGAGCGTGAACGGCTCGGGCGACTGGCCCTGCGCGTCCTCCCAGAACACGCCGTGCGCGATGTGGTAGCGCTGGTGCGAGTCCAGCGTCAGCACCAGCTGCCGCAGCTTGTCGGCGTGCCGCCGGATGAAGGCGGCGATGCGCGCCGCGTCCTCGTTGGCCGTGGGGATCGCCAGCGAGCCGCCCGGGTGAAAGTCCGCCTGCTGGTCGATCACCAGCAGGCACAGCCCGCCCGCGGGAATTGCGCCGGCCGCCTGCGCTGCTTGTGCCTCGGCCGGCATGACCGATTTGCCGTCTCTGTCGATCTGGTACTGTAGACATTGGATGGCGATACCACACATGTAGCCATTTTAGCAGTTTCGAAAGGGTTTGACCGTTACAGGCGACACAACAGGAGTACAGACAATCTATTTACGGTCAGAAGCAGAGGTCGCTATAGTTTGGCGGTGCCAAAAGCGGGGGACGACTGCAAGTGCAGCATGACGTGGTACGCGACGTACCGCAGCATGAGCACCTCCACGGCTCGCAGCAACACCCGCTTTACCGTTAGGCCTCGTCGAAGGACCATGAGAAACACGACGGCGTAGCCCAGTACTTGGATTTTGCGCTTCACGGGCCACGACGTCGGGGGCAAGCGGAGTGCCAGCTCGTGCACCTTCGGGAAGACCTCCGGGGCCAGTAGAGGCCACTTCAACGTGCCATCCTGCACGCTTTGCGCGAAGCGCACCACTTCTGGAATGTACGCGCGCCAGGAGCGTTTGCGTGGCGCCAACGTGTAGTTGACAACTGGCAAAGGTACACGCGAAATAATGCCCGGCTGGACGCGGCGAATGCGCTGGAAATCCGTCATGGACGCGCTGCCGAGCGTGAATATGTCTAGTGAGATAGTACGGGCAGCGAATAAGCAAAACCGTAAGGCAGACAATCTTCTGCAGCAATAGATGCAGGCAGCAACGAACCCAACTCGGTCTCTTGCCTCGCTTTGACGAGTGCTTCCCGGAACCCCTTGCAGCAACCTGCAAGCAACACACTATGCATAGATAGTCGAGCAGCTTATTAGCGGGAGAATCGTGCGTTGCAATCTGGCAGTAAAGACGAACATGATGGAATCGCTGCAGATCCAGGCATTGCTTTTCACATCCAGAGGCAATCTCGGTAGCGGTGTTGATCCAGTCAAGCGCTTCAATACCAATCGCAGCATCAATTGGTACGCTCTACCGAACGCATCAGATCGTGTTAAATTCCTGCACGCCTCATCTGAACTCATCAGCGCTGCCTACCTTGCAACGTCGTATTTGCACCCGATCAACTGCCGCGCACAGCGAAGGAACAGCTCCAGCTCTGCCTCGGACATCGGTACACGCAGCACCTGCCGCAGTATCCATCAAGGTCAATCCATGTAGTATGTTTTTGTAGCGCACTCCACTATTCCACGCACCACAGGCTGCCGCTGAGGCAACAGGAGTCGCTCCAACGGCATCAGCTTGACAGACGGCATCCCAACATGAAGCACGGTGCGTTCATCCAGCACGACCACCTGCCAACATTGCACAGCCCAGCCTCAGATAAACATCCATCTGCTCACCCCACATCGCTCTCAGCCTCACCACATGGTCGTATGCGTTCTCGCTCAGATATCTCCCCACGGAGTAGACCAGGCCGCTGGTGGTGATGAAGATCAAGTCGCCTGCACGTGTCGCAATCAAAACGCTCAGCTGCGTCGCACACGCAGCTCACTGCGAGCGGGCGCACCTGGTCTCACCAGCTTGGCCGCCTCTCGCGCCGCGTCCTGCGCCTCCTTGGGCGATCTACGACGCACACGCCGTGAGTTCGCGTCCCCCCTTTCTCCTCCGTCCTCCTCCCGCACCGCTGGAACTCGTGCTCGTTGAACTGCAGACTGTTGGGCGCCAGCACCTGCGCCGCCGACGCGGCCAGCGCGCCGAGCGAGAAGCTCCGCCTCGCCATCTCCGCGTCTCGTCGACGTCAGCGCTGTACCAGCACAGCGGCACACCCCGTACCGTTACTTCGGTACGCGCGGCGCCAGAGACGGGCGCGGGTGCAGGTCGGAAACCGGCTCCCCCAGCCGCAGGAAGCGGCAGGCAAAGGCTCGGCGAGTCCCCCGCCCAGTTCCCGTCTCCGCTGCAGTCGCCATGCGCGCCTTCTGGTGGGGAGAGCGCGCGGCGTCGACGCTGGCGCTGGCGCTGGCGCTGGCGCTGAGAGCGGCAGTCGCGGGCGCGCAGGACGCGCAGGACGCGCAGAACATGCGCCGCCGCCTCGCCGACTCGTCCGACAGCTACAACTTCATGTTCTACTTCGTGATCGGCGCCATGATGCTCACGTGCCTCATCTACAACATCTTCTTCAAGCACAAGATGGAGGCCAACTTCCTGCGCCAGCAGACGCTGCCCGAGACCATGCTGCGCCAGGACGTGATCGCCAGCGACCAGGACATGAACAACCTCTGGGAGTGCGAGGTCTGCTCCTTCAAGAGCTACGAGGCCCACACCACCTGCATGCTGTGCGGCACCGACAGGTCCTTCAAGATGATCGAGAAAACAGGACGCTCCGGAGAAGAATCGGGGAGCGACTTGAGCAACGCGCCGTCCTCGGTGGCGTCCAGCACCAAATACGTGCTGTACATGGAAGAGAAGGAGAACCCGCTCACGCGCAGCGCGGTGAACAGGGCCACTCCGTCCAGGTCGGTCAGATCCAAGTCGTCGGCCAAGATCAACAGGGAATTCTTCAAACGGAAGCTCAGCGTGCTGAACTTGCGGCAACAGTCGGCGCGACGTCGCCATGAGTGGTCAAGGGAACGCAACGACGACGGACAGCTCATCTGGGTGCGGAAGAAGCATTATATGGACCGCAAGGCGCTGAGAAGCCTGCGCTGTTTGGATGGCCTGCGCAGTCAGTCGTCAACGTCATTGCGCGACTCCATTCTCTCGAATGGAAGTGTCAACTCGGTGGGCATTGTGTCTCGAATCGTGGTGTCACCGAAGAACCCAACTGGAAGGCTGTCGCTGGAGAATGCAGACGGAGCACTGGCAACGCGCTGCTCAGACAGCTCGGAGTTTTCGCAGGATGAATTAGAACAGGTCGGCTCGCTTCCGTTCCAGCAAAAGCACGCATGGTTTGTACAGCACACGGCGGCTATGGAGGTGCCATGGGAGTACGGGCACTTGCTGCTCGAGATTGAACGTGATAACCTGCTGCACAACTCGTGCGAACAACTTCTATGGGCAACGCCAGATCAGCTTCATCAGTCTCTCCGCATCAAATTCGCGAATGAACCGGGTGTGGATGCAGGTGGACTTGTGCGCGAATGGTTTACGCTTATGACAAAGGAAGTCTTCGATGATACGACCGGCTTATTTTACAGAAGCGGGAATGGTGATGGCCTCATGATCAACCCCGCTTCCGCGGAAGCCAGTGTCGATCATCTGATGGTATGTACTTTGAATGATTTTCAGTAAAGGTTGTGAGTACTCACTTTATTATTTGTTATTATGCTGTGCAGTATTATCAAGCTATCGGTCGTTTCATCGGCAGGGCGCTCTTCGAAGGCATTCTAATTGATGCGCATTTGGCGCTTCCCGTGTGTAAGCACATTCTCGGTATCCCTATTACGTTTTCGGATCTCGAGTTCGTCGACAGCGATTTGTACAAGAATTTGAAGTGGCTACGTGACAACACGGGTGTGGAATCATTGGCTTTGGACTTCACGTACGTAGTGCCTTTGTCAAACTATGAACCTGCGTGTATAGAAACTAACTAATGCTTGCTCTTGGTTGTTATTACAGGGTCAACGTTGATCAGATGTCTGACAAATCGAAGGTCGTGGATTTGGTGCCGAACGGCTCCAACATCCCTGTCACTGAAGAAAACAAAATGGAGTATATCAACCTGCGTTTCAAGTGGATCGTTGCTACCAGCATATCACAACAACTTGGATCGCTGGTACAAGGTCTTTTTTCGATTATCCCTAAGGAGCTGCTCTCTGTCTTCGACCACCAGGAGTTGGAGCTCTTAATCTGTGGAATCCCTGACATCGACGTACAGGACTGGAAGACTCACACTATTTATGTGGGAGAGCGCGATGAACGTGCCATCGCCTGGTTCTGGAATATTGTGAATGAGTTCTCGAACGAACAGAAGGCGCGGCTGCTGCAGTTCACCACCGGCTCAGCGCGAGTCCCTGTGCAAGGTTTCAAGGCTCTGACGATGAATGACGGTCGCATCTGTCCATTTGCGATCCAGTGTGTTAGCGCAGACGAGTGTCTGTATCCGCGGGCGCACACGTGCTTCAACCGGTACGCTTTTTAATGCTAGCCTTTTTTTCTAGCTTTGATTAATAACGCTGTTTTCTATGTCCCTACAGCATCGACTTGCCACGTTATGACGCCGAGAAGGATTTGCGCATCGCATTATCCCTCGTGATCCAAATGGAAGTAACAGGTTTCACGATCGAGTAAGGTGGTAGAAGGTGTGTATTTACTGGAGAAGCAGAAGCAGTCAGAAAGTAATCGAACCATAGTAGCAAGCAGCTTGCTTCTCATTTTCCCTCGGATTCTCTTGTTATTAGTGCTCGCTTCCAGTGTCATGTCTATCATCGCGAGACCTATCTTTGCATGGTGCAGGCCGGCTTGTGAGGGCCTCACGTTTCATTCCCCCTGATCCGATCGACCGACCAGACCAGACCGAAGCCGTCTCCCCAACCATGGCGCATCGAGCTGCTCAAACGTGGCAGCCACAGAAGTATCTCAAGTTTGAGCAGGTTCGCCTGCGACCTGCGCTGGAGCTGCTGGAGCGCGTGCCAGACTTTGCATCGGGAGATGACGAGGTGGAGATCATGGATCTCGGTGCTGGCACAGGAAACATGGCCCCGACTTTCTTGTAAGAAAGAGCTTGCTGCCTGTGTCCTACGTCGCAGTACACTGACGTTGATGATCTTGTGTGACAGCAAGCGGTGGCCACAGGCTCATGTGACGTTCGTGGACTCGTCGACCTCAATGCTGGAGCGGGCGAAGCAGGAGCATAATAGCAATGATGCTGTTAAGAGCGAGCAATGCACATACGTGCAAGCTGACTTTGAGAGCTTCCAGCCGGCAAAGCCTATGGACCTCATATTTTCCAATGCAGCGTTGCATTGGGTAAGCTCTGATCAACACAAGCAGCTCTTGCCACGACTTCTATCGTTCCTGAAACCTGGAGGCACTCTAGCTTTTCAAATACCCGACACACGTATGCAACCGAGCCACCAATTGATCGCTGAGGCAGCGAAACAAGTGGGTCATTGGGATCTTGTATCTGGAGTGCGCTGGGTCACTTGCGAGCGGGACCCGAACTTTTACTACGAGCTCTTCAAGGGAATCGCTAAGAATGTGGAGCTCGATATGTGGGCAACGGTATATTCTCAAGTTCTTGAAGGCGACAACCCCGTTGCGGATTTTACAAGCTCAACTGGACTCCGTCCGTTCATGGAAGCCCTTGGAGATCCATCCGTTGCTGCCACAGCCTTCGAGCAGAAGTACCGCGAGCTGGTTGCTGCTGCTTACCCCAAGCAAAGCGACGGTCATACCATTTTCAATTTCAAGCGGTTCTTCGTAGTGGCCACGACATCACCGTGATTGCACTGGTAGACAATGAACACATGCAGGAAGCAAGAGAATTCTGAGACAAAAACTATGCTGACGCTGATACCGCCACACTCGTTCGTAGTATCCTGGATCAGATTCCAACATCGTCCACACGACGTAGCTGTCTACGCCACGTTCCAGTAACCACTTGACGATGTCAACATGACCGTAAGTTGCTGCGACCTCCAGCACATTGTCAAAATTTGCTTTCCATGGCCCACGACCACGTTCAAGCTCTGTTGCCCACCGCAAAACAGGAAGATGGCCAGCTCGCGTTGCTGCTTCAATTGCCTCCTTCCAAACCGGTGCCGTCCTCTGAAGTATGTAAGCGTTTGCGTGTGCATCCCTCTTTCGCATGCTTCGATAAACACCTTATGGCTCACGAACGGAGTGAAGCATTCATCTATACATTGCATCACGTGGGGTAGGGAGCCGCCTTTCTCGGGAAGACAATGCTTGCATACCATTAGTTAGCTGCGCGTACGAACAAGGATTCCGTCATAGCAACACAAAGCGAGTATGGCGACACTCATGAAGACATTGGACTACAGAGTGTACCTTTAGCTAGGGTGATTGCTGTTCACGTTGATATTGTTTGACCGCAAATCTTATCAATACCAAACTAAGCTCTATGCGCTCAATCACGTGGACTGCAAACAATGCTAGTAGAGTGTGTAGCCATCTCGCAGTCACATTATCGTGATCCCCACCGCAGTACCAATCGACTCCAATAGAGGTAATCTGCCTTCGATGTCGCTATGGGAGATTACAATGCAATGGAAGTTGCTGAACACGGGCGTATAACCCCACTATCTATATTGAAACTGAACACTGTCGCTTGGTCTGTAGCTATATGGTTGCAGCCTTCCCAATACTGCAACGTCCTTGAGATGCGTGGATTCGCGAGGTACCAAGTGAGCAAATTTGAGCTGTTGTTACGTTTGTTACCACTACCTCGAGCCGTGCTATAGGAGCTCTACAAAGAGCACTATCAAACTCGACACTCGACGTCGAAGACGATTACATCGCACTTCCTAAATGCCTTAGAAGGCACGGCCATTTAGAGGTTGTGCAGGTATTGTATGAGTTTAAGAAACACACAGAAATCGGACGCTTTCGTCGGCTACAGGCAATGGATTGAGCTGTTGCTTTTGGCCAACTTTGGCACAGTGGTTGCAAGCCACTCAGCTGTTCAGGTGCACAACGTCTGCCATGAATTGCGCAGCGGCAAACGGTCATTCTTAAATTGTGAAGTGGTTGAACCAAATTCACGAGACCTGCTCCGATAGCGCGTTACACTCCGCCGTCTTTGACGGTCTTATGGAAATGGCTCTACAAAAACATACATATCAACTTCGAGCTCTAGCGTTTCGAATGCGCAAGGCTGGGATGTTTGGATATCGTTCAATGGTGTCATCAACACTACCCACACATGTTCTCAAGAAATAACATGAATGATGCGGCAGAGGGTGGTCACTTAGAGGTTATTACGTGGCTACATGAGCACCGGAGCGAGGGGTGTACGAACATGGCACCAAACTACGCTGCAGGCGGCGGACACTTAAACGTCGTGCAATGGCTCCATGAACATTACTCTAGCAAATTTACACAAGGTGCGATGAATGCAGCAGCTTCATGTAGGCATCTACGAATAGTGCAGTGGTTACATGAAAATCGATCCGAAGGATGCAGTTAATATGCGATGGACTCAGCTGCTGATAGGAGCCATCTCAACATAGTGCTCTATCTTCTTGAGAACAAGTCCGAGGGGTTCTCAGGTGATGCAATGGAAACCCACAGAACATCGAGGTTTTGTGCTTGTTTTAAAATGTTGACAGTGATATTTTCCGATACAGTTATCAATCGATTCAACAAGGACTACAAAGACTGCAAATGGTTTTTGAAGATCGACCTAATTTCTTTCAGGGTGGCTTGCGAAATCTAGCCGAAATTGCTTGCAAAAACGGCAACCTCGAAATACTGGACTGGTTGACTTAATTTGGCCTCGAACTAAGCCAGCTTCCCATTCGCAACGCTGTGCGTCGAGGGGATTTGGCGTTTGTACGATGGTTTAATCAAAAAGGATACAGGGTCGATGAACCAGACTTGCTACACCTAGCAGTAAAAAATCGACAGCTTGATGTCGCTCGTTGGCTTTACGAGCACGGATTCCAAATATCGTTCGAGCTAGTCGAAATGGCTGCTGAAAACAAAACTATTCCCTTGATGCGATGGTTGATTGAGCACGGATCCCCGCTCGACCTCGCAACTGCAATAACGCTGGTGACAAAATACCGCTATATTGAAATTGCCTGGACGCTTGCTGAAGCAGATCGAGTTTGCATAATTCTCGAGTCGTTGCGCAATGATGAAAATAATCGCGAAGTAGTGTGGTGAGCTTTTCGGCATACACAAATCAGAGATCAAGACTCACGGAGACGTATTCGAGCTGCATTGAAAGCCGCTCCAAGCAACATGTTGTCCTGGTTGCAAGAAAATCTGAGTGATGTTGAGGCCTGCTACTGGCTGTTTCAACACACCTGTAAACGACGACAAAGCGTTGTGGGGGGTGCCACCGTTGACGAAGGGAAGGAGGCAACTCGAAGACGGGTGTGAGCAAAACCTGGCGCAGAAGTCAGTTGGTCAAAAAATAACTTTGTTTTCGTGTCATGGATCGTTCCTAGCTTGCGCTTTGCTTCAGTGCGGCACCGTATCATTCGCCCTGAACGATCACGTAGACATATACGGCAAAGCTCAAGTTAAGATGGAGGATATAGCGTGCCCGTGCTAAGACTCGAAGTAAACAAATACCATCAATATTCCCGCCTCGGTATAGTGATGAATAACCAATTCTTGACACCATGCACGTAGAAGTTGTAGGACTTCCGCCATCCCCAAATGCTGTAACGACCCAGGTGTGATCGATCTACTCCATAAGAAAGAAACTATTTAACAACATGCCACGTAGCTGCGTGCAAGAAAACTAAACACGGTGACTAGCAAAAAATCTGAAGTCAGAGTTTTGTCCTCCAACGTCCTCCTTCCCGTAGTAAGCGTACCCATTCCCAACTACTATCTTTGAAAGGACACTAGCTTCGCCGGATTTGGCGACTACCGGGACAACGGCTTTGAGACTGCAGCGACATGGGGCCGAAGAAGGGCAAAGGCAAGAAAGAGAAGAAGGGCAAGGGCGCCAGTGCCGGCAAGAAAGGAGCAGCGGAAGTAAACGACGCCGAGCGCGAGAACGAGGCTGAGCGGCTGGAGCTGGTGAAGCAGGCCAAGGCTCTGCTGGAGCTCACGCGCAAAGAGGAGCAGGCGTTCAACGAGTTCCAGCAGCAGCGAGAGAAGATCAACTACTTTTGGATCGTGGAAAAAAAGAACTTTGAGGACCGCAAGGCGGAGCTGCGCAACAAAGAGCGAGAGAGACAAGATCTTGAGGAGAAGCACCAGGTCGAGATCAAGGTGAGCGACGGTTAACCTGCAGTGGACTGTTAAGGATCACTCTTTGCTAACTATCGGTTGGTTTGATGCTGCTACAGGTTTACAAGCAGCGAGTGAAGCATTTGCTGTACGAGCATCAGAATGAGATTACGAAACTCAAGAAAGGTGCGGTGGTGAACACCTTAGGGAAGTAAGTTTAAATTCCTCATTGTACTTTGTTTGTTTAGAGATGGAGCAGACGCTGAAGCTGTTTCAAGATGATTATCGAGGCAACGAGCGCGAGCTGAAAACTGATAAACGGCGTCTCAAGTTTGACTTAAAAGAGATTGAGTTATCACACCAAGACTACCTCAAGTCGCTGAAGCAGGAGCAAGATCGACGTATCACAGTGCTGCGTCAAGAGTTTGAGCGGCATGCTAAAGAGCTACAACAGAAATATGAGCGCAAACGCAAAGCGTTTCGAGACGATCTTGAAGCCCGACGTAAGCAAGATACACAGAAAATCGAGGAGCGAAAGAATCTGCACATTGCACAGCTTATGACAGCCCACGAGAAGGCTTTTGGAGAGATCAAGAACTACTACAACGACATCACACATAACAATCTGGACCTGATCAAATCGTTGAAGGAAGAAGTGAGTGAGATGAAAAAGAAGGAAGCCCAGGACGAAAAACTAATGTTCGAGATCTCGCAGGAGAATAAGCGCATGTCCGAACCTCTGAAGCGTGCTCTTTTGGATGTGGAAAAGCTGCGCAAAAACATTCGCGTATACCAAGAAGAAAAGGTGGAGCTCCGTACGGCAAAGGCGCAGTTGTTGGTATTGGAGCAGGAATACGCTACACTATCGTGGGAGTTTGAAGTGCTTCAGCAACGAGCAGCGCAGGTTGCCCGTGAATTAGAAGAACTCACAACACAATTTCACAGCAGTATTTACGACGTGCAGCAGAAGACCGGTCTCAAAAACTTGCTTCTTGAGAAGAAGATGGGTGCACTGACGATGCAGCTCGAACAAAAGGATGCCGAGCTGAACGAGGTGCTGCTTCATGCGAAGTTGGATCCAGCTATCGTTGATCGTGTGAAAGGACGGCTTGAGGACATCATGGCTAACAAAGCCGAAGACCTGCGTGAACTGGAAGCTGAGATGGCTCAAGTGACAAAGTTACAGCAAGACCTTGCCACGACAATGCAGCTGAAGATGAGCGAATACGGCCTTCCACTGGACGAGTTGGGCTTCATGCCTCAGACCCGGCCTGCAGTCGATCCACGCACCATGGCATCAGGTGAAAACAACAGCAACAACTATAGTTTTAGTGACAACGCGACACCATCAGCTAGTGACTCCATCAAGGAGGCGCATTTGGCACGAAAACGAGCAGCAGCAAGTCATGTCGTGAATCTTGCAAAGTCACCGCGATCTTTCAATTCGGTGCACGACGCGGCTAAAGTGTAGTTGCGTTTGTTAGCCGGACTTGAACTTTTAACATACATATACTGGAAGGACCAACAACGCTTCATACTTTCTTGATAAATGTAGCTCGCTCATCCGCGCGATACTAGCTGGCATGATCAGCACTAAATCAGCTGCTCATCACATAAATCCAAATCTTGATGTATGCTTCCGTTCAGCATGTATGTTGCAGTCCAGGATAGCCTTCACATCTTCAACAGCTAACTCAATCGCGTGGGGAGAACCAGATAGCATAATTTCGCAACTCGCTCATCTAAATAGTTCAGTTTGGCCTCCATGTCACGCTCGAACCGCACAAGCTGCTCGCTCAGCTGTTGCGCGGTGTTCACAGTAGCCTGCAACGTCGCCGTAGGGCCTCCAATAGCAGGGTGTTGCAGTTGCTGTGCATTCGCATAAGCACCCACGCCATGCACGTACGAATCCATATCCATCGAAGCTGGTACCGAAACTGCAGTAGATGACGACGGTATTGTTGCCGCCGCCGCATTGAGCGCATTGATGCCAGAACCGACCGGTTGACTAATAGTATGGCTCGCTGTGGTGATGTAATAGCTCCCTGGAGGTGTCACGGAGTCCGCACTGCTCGCTGTCACAGTGGAAGACGGCGTCGACGCCTGTGACTGTATCGCCGGCACCTCGGACCGCGTCGTGTCCATGGCCGGCACGAACCGCTCGGGCAATTGCATCACCTCTTCCTCCGAGAAGGTCTTGATGCCGTGGGCTCTCTTGAAGTGTCTTAGCCAGTTGGCGATGCCCTTGGGCGACATACCGGAGGCTTCGGCCGAGTACTGCGTGAAAAGCGCGGCGGTCTTGGAGGACAAGCTCTCGGCCGACACGCGGCGGCCCAGCGCGCGCTGCCGCACGATCCAGCGGTAGAGCTCCTGCTCCACGCCCGGGTGGAACTCGGACGCGGGCTTGAGCGTCTTGCGCGCCAGCGACGACATGTGCTTGGCGTCCATGCAGAAGGCCAGGATGCGCGGCCGGTTCTTCTTGATGTCCGACACCTGCTGGCGGCTGATGCCGAAGGCGCGCGCGATAACCACGGGCTGCTCGCCCGCGTCCAGACGCTGCAGCACCTGCTGCTTGTCGTGGATGGACAGCACCACGCGCTTGCGCTTGGCGGCGCGCGGCGCGGCGTCGCTCATGGAGATGGCTACACTCGGAGAGGTATACGCTTCGGCTTCCCCGCTTCCGGCTTCTTACGGACTGTGCCCTCGCTATTGCGATATTTTGGAAACAGCGTGAACGCTGCGCAAAGTTTGCGAGTGCGAGTGCCATTATGCCGCAATCATTTTGAGACGCGTAAGAAATGTGATTTTCTCGACGATGTCATAGAATCGGTCGCGCTGCAGGCCGGCGCGCGATGCGAAGACTGTCAAGAAGATCCATGACCGCTATCTCTGTGGGACCAGATCGGCCCGCGCACGCTGCCCGCGCATCAACCGGTGCGGGTCAAGCGCCGAATTTACGACCTCCTCATTCAGGGCCCGCAGTTGTCTCAACGCGTCGACTGGACATACAGTCCTCGACCATCGCGGACATCATGAAGAAGATAGATGGGATTCTACCGTCCGAGACGGTTTACTCCTTCCAGAATCCAGACTTCCTGCCGATGCTTCTAAGAACTTTACGACTGTCAACCTCGCGAGTGTTGGGAACGCTATTCGCCTTCACACACTTGGGTGTGAAAGGCGTCTTTAAACAGAAGGCCAAGGATGGTGTACAGGTTTGCTTGATGCTGGATCGTAGGCAGGCCTTGTGTCCTCACGAAGCTCCTCTGGTTGCGGAGCTGCTGGAAGTTGGCGTCGAGATTTATGTTCCTGTAGGGAGCGTCTTGCAATTTAAAAAAGGCAACATCGTGGACGATGTGATTTTCATCACCGGTTCCGCAAACGCAACGAAGAAAGGTCGCTCGAGAACCTTACGTATCACTTCGAGGCAGGTGAAGGTACGCGCGTCTGTTCTTGAGCTTTGCCAAACACTTTTTGCAGTGTGCCGTGAGATTTTTATTTTTGGTTTGAGGCGCGGAGAGCACAACTGCACTGGATGCACGCTCTTCTCACCTTATGTCTTGCGTGCAGTAGATCACATTTGGTCTTTGCAAGATGCGCACCGGTCCAACAGCTTCCGTTTCTTGGCGTTAGAATTCTAGTTGCTCTGGCGACAGCGCTCCCCTTTGCCTTTTTCTCAGGCAGAAAAAACGAAAGCGCTATTATTTATGAGTTTTTTAAGTTTTTTTCTTTCTAATGTTTGTTTAATAAAAACGTTATTATATTAGTATTTTTAGTTTTTAGGTATTTATTTCAAATTTTGCAAATACTTTGATTTACTTCTATAAACCTAATTTCCATTTTCATTCGTTTATTTTCTTAATGTTTATTTTAATTTTTCTTTTTTTTTTGACATTTTTTTTTTTGGAGGCCATAATGATCCGATTTCTGGAGTTGGTGCTAAAAATAAAGCTGAATTAAAAAATGCACATAAAAAACTATTAAGGAATAATAATTCACTAATTTTTGAAAATTATTTTATAGCTTTTTAAGGACGTTCTAAAAGTATTTATCGTTTATTAAAAAATTTTAGAATGAACGTATAGCCCATGAATGTAAGACATCTGACGCAGTAATTAATACTCTAAGCTCAAGAACAGACGCGCGTACCTTCACCTGCCTTGAAGTGATACGTGAGGTTCTCGAGCGACCTTTCTTCGTTGCGTTTGCGGAACCGGTGATGAAAATCACATCGTCCACGATGTTGCCTTTTTTAAATTGCAAGACGCTCCCTACAGGAACATAAATCTCGACGCCAACTTCCAGCAGCTCCGCAACCAGAGGAGCTTCGTGAGGACACAAGGCCTGCCTACGATCCAGCATCAAGCAAACCTGTACACCATCCTTGGCCTTCTGTTTAAAGACGCCTTTCACACCCAAGTGTGTGAAGGCGAATAGCGTTCCAACACTCGCGAGGTTGACAGCCTTAGAAGCATTGGCAGGAAGTCTGGATTCTGGAAGGAGTAAACCGTCTCGGACGGTAGAATCCCATCTATCTTCTTCATGATGTCCGCGATGGTCGAGGACTGTATGTCCAGTCGACGCGTTGAGACAACTGCGGGCCCTGAATGAGGAGGTCGTGAATTCGGCGCTTGACCCGCACCGGTTGGTGCGCGGCTTGCCTCACTAGCGATCGGTCGCGCTAGCGTCGCATTCGACGCCGATACAATTTCTGGTTGTGGAGTCGGTCGCCGTAGCCTCGTTGCTGTCACTAAAGTCACTAAAGCCAGCAGCCATTGTGGTACAATTTGTACAGCGAGCAGTCGCGAGCAGCATGAGCTCGAGGTGGAGCACGTCGTCGGCGAGCGCGTCGGCGCTGCCGGCCAACAACAGCAGTAGGTAGCGGCGGTGGGTGGGTGGCTGTGGTGATGGACGCTGAGCCGGCGTGCGCAGTCTCGCAGGACCTGCTTCTGCTGGAGAAGAAGCGCAAGGCCAAGCAGGACGCGGTCCGCGACTTGAACAACGGTGGGGGCCTAGACATCATCGCGCTAGACGCAAGTATCAGCAGTCGACTGACGCTCACTGATGTCGCTGATGTCGCTGATGACGGGGATGGCCGCAGCGCTGATGGAGGAGACGCTCGCGAAGCTGCGCGGCAAGGCGCAGCAGCTCCAGAACGACAAGTGGATGTACCAGGACGTCCAGCTGTAGCCGCAGCGAGAATGACACACAACGACGGACGAGTTTTGCTTGCTCTTGTTTGTAGTTTAACGTGACTAATCAGGGGAGGAGCGAGCGCCGCTCCAGCAGCGCCGGACGAGCGGGTGACTCTACCTCATCCAGCTACCAAGTGGCTGGCGCGTCGCCTTCTCCTCGCAGCCAGAGAGACTCGCTGCCTCCTTCCTGCTCGTGCACCAGGCTAGCTGGTACTTATTCCCGCTTCTTCATCTCCTCGAACAGCGTCACACCGAGACGAGCAGGCGATCGCGTGACCGCGACGCCAGCAGCCTCGAGCGCGGCGAACTTGCCCGCAGCCGTACCCTTGCCGCCCGACACAATAGCGCCAGCGTGGCCCATGCGGCGTCCGGGAGGAGCCGTCGTGCCGGCGATGAAGCTCACCACAGGCTTGTTGGGGTCGCCGTGGGCCATGAGCCACTCGGCGGCCTCCTCCTCGGCGGATCCGCCAATCTCGCCCACCATGATGATGCCCTCAGTCTCGGGGTCGTTGGTGAAGCGCTCCAGGCAGTCAATGAAGTTGGTGCCGTTGAACGGGTCGCCGCCAATGCCGATGACCGTGGACTGGCCCAGGCCCAGGGCCGTGGTCTGCGCCACGGCCTCGTACGTGAGCGTGCCGGAGCGCGACACGATGCCGACCTTGCCCTTCTGGTGGATGTAGCCGGGCATGATGCCCATCTTGCACTCGCCGGGCTTGATGATGCCGGGGCAGTTGGGGCCGATGAGGCGCGTGACGTTCTGGTTGCGCAGGTGCCACTTGACCTTGACCATGTCCTGCTGCGGGATGCCCTCGGTGATGGCCACCACGAGGGGGATCTCGGCCTCGATGGCCTCGATGATGGACGCGGCGCAGAACGGCGGCGGCACGTAGATGACGGAGGCGTCGGCGCCCGTCTCCTTCTTGGCCTCGGCCACCGTGTTGAACACGGGCAGGCCCAGGTGCGTGGAGCCGCCCTTCTTGGGGGTCACGCCGCCCACCATCTTGGTGCCGTACTCGATGGCCTGCTGCGAGTGGAACGTGCCCTACAGAATCACCACCGGAACCGCGTCATTCGTCTCTCCACGTTAAAAAAAAAATCAGCAGCTGCAGATCTTTTTACCTGCTTGCCGGTGAAGCCCTGGCAGATGACCTTGGTGTCCTTGTTGATCCACACCTTGGCGGACGCAGACATGCTGCGGGTGGCCTGCGCGACGGCGGCCGCGGTCTTGACGGGCGTGCGGGCGAACATGGTCTGCGAGCTGAGCTTGGTCTGAGCGCCTCGAGTCCGAATTGCGAGTGGGGGGAGCAGCGGTATCCGAGGCCGCTCTCCACCCGACGTTCGCTAAGTGCGATCCGCACGATTTTTACCCCAATCAGCGTTAAACAGTCTTTTCGGCCAATCGGATGGCGAGTTACACAGAAGGGGCGCTCGGTTGAACTTCAAACGGCGCGCGACCAATCAGAGACGCGCCAACACGCGCGCCGCGTCACATGGCTACGCCCGGCTGTGCGCAAACGGCAACAACTTCAGCTTTTGAAATGGTTTTTCTAGCCCGACGACCGTCGAGCGGAGCTACATGGGGGGACAACTAGTAGTGGCTGTTGCGGATGACGCGCTCGGAGCTGTTCTGGATCTTGACGACCTCGTTCGGGATCTCGTGGCGCAGCCACAGACGCAGGAGCCGCTCGCGCCGCTCCTCGTTCAGGTACAGCGGGCGGCCCTTGCTCAGCTCGCGGTTGCGCTCGCCGAACTCCTCGCCGTACTCGTCCACGTAGAGGCTCCCCACGTACGCCGCCAGCTTCCAATATACGAGCAGCACTGCGCCCTCCAGCACCAGCAGGAACATGCCACTGCCGCGCCCGCACTTCTTTGCGTGCACGGTGCAGGCGCCCGGGTTCGCCTCGTCCGGGTACCCGCCCTTGTCCAGGTGGATCGACGGGCATGTGTTCGCGGCGCAGAGCAGCATACCGCACAGCAAACAGACCGCGGGTCGCGCCGGGAACTGGTGGCACGCGTGGCATTTGCGCTTCGCCAGCTCCGAGTAGAATTTCACGTACGCGCGGGGCAGCGAGCGGAGATATCTTGTGCGGTTGGCGCCCGAGCAGAGTACTGAAATAGTCGAGTGCATTGTATGGAGGTCCCGGCTCAGCACCGACGGCAGTACAAGCTTCTGGGCGCGATCCACGTTCGCAGTCGTGAGCCACTGCTGGAGAACGGCGTGGGGGTCATTCATTTCTTCGTATGCAGCCTTGAATCGGTGCACCCACCCAGACACGAGCTGAGCGAGCGCAGCCTGCTCTCTACTGTTGCCTTCCGCGGACTCATGGAGCTGCAAGGCACTAAGCTTCACAAACCCAACAGCGAGAACGTCTTCTTGCGTAATAAATATAGGCTTTGAAGCCGCAGAGGCCCCGGTACGATGGTGTGACGCACCTCGCTTTGTCAGCGATTGCAACATGAACGTTGCCACCTTGGCGAGAGGTATAACTTCACATGCAACGACATTCAGAAGCTGCCGCTTGTCTGCAATTGGCTCGACATCAAAGGCTCCGTCGCATATGCTGACGAGCGCCAACAATAATTGCTCTAATTGGCTCCCCACAACATCCTCTCGAGATGCATCAGCAAATACTGAATTATCGTTCGCAAAACAGGCAACAAAAAGCGCCATGTTTTCCTCCGACAACGCAAGATCGTCCGCCATCGCATTGGTATACTCGTCCTTCCGTGTAATCGCGTACCACAAGAGTGTTTGCAGAAGACGTGCGAGGACTACAAGCCGAGCTATAAACACCGCGTCCTCCTCACTTTTTGCCAGCAGCAGTCCTTTCATCAACACACTCCCTAAATGGCAAAGCAAGAGGGGTTTCTGAGGCCATCTTACCTTACCCCACTGACTCTGCTTTCGCGTTTGAGTTTGAGTACTGGGGTGCTCGCTCTCCAGCACCACAGTTCCGTCAGGTAAAATATCTGATCCACCGTAGAATAACAGGTGGAGTATTTTTGCGTACAAATCGGTTGGTGCCACAGACGAATTGGTGGCGACACGAGTACTGACGTGGTTCAGCATCAGCGGCAGAAAACGCATTGCTTCCAGGAACAGGTGCTCTCGAAGCTGATCCGATTCATTTGTGTCCAGGAAAGAGCATAGTAACGTGTGGAACAGCGCGTTGCATCCAGAAGTGGTATAGCGTTCCGGTTGTGATTTCTGCATCGCCCCGCAAGCTACCTTGTGAATTGCCATGCATAGTGATGACAGACCATCCTCCAACCACTTGTTCAGATGCTGGGCTTCGCTAGGGTCTTCTTCACTTAACACGCCTGCCTCGGGTTTTTGTTCAAGGAGCAACGCGTTTGCTTCCTCGCTACTATCCGTCGAGTCGTTCATTTCACAAGCCATGACAGTCTGTGTTTGGTTTTCCCTACCGACAGCATGCTCTAGCCACCGAATCATCTCGCCCTGGCTCACTGTAGCCATGGTATCATCCCCAACCCCATCAATGGGCACCCTGCGTTTTATCTTGGGAAGAAATTTGCTTATCTCGTCAGTTGTTGTTGGGATCAGTATATTCGAAATCGACTTGCAAAGCGGACACAAAAACTCTTTTTTAGTGACGTCCACGGCATTTAAGGCATGGCGATGGTGTCCACCTGTAATTGCCCGTTGAAATTGAGATGTGTGATAAGATTCCCAGCACTTGTGATGGACCGAGTGTCCACACAGGCGCACATGCACAGGTATATCTTCTCCAACATGCATTTCGTCCATAGGTGTGCTGAGAAAGTGTCCATGCGAACCGCCGTTAAGTCGAGAAAGCACAGGCGAGCATTGCGCAAAGCCGACGTAGCACATAAAGCTGTTCTCAGAGTTCACTGAGTGACACATCGCACATTCCACCAAGGGCGTGTCATCACTCATGGTACCTTCACTTCCATCCATCTCAACGTCACTGTCATCATCAACGGCGTCAGATCCACTGTGCGCATGTTTCTCACGCTCCCCCTCAGCATTATGCTCATCATCGACAGCATTCTCGGTTTCGTTTGCCATTGCCTTCATTTGTTCAGCAAATGCTGCTTGTCGCTGTTGCATCTGCCGGATTGCACGCATTTGTGCCTCTTTCCGCCTCTGAGCCAGGGCCAGCTTGCGCGCGGCTTCATCACGTGATTCTTGTTCAGTCACTTGATGCTGCTCCACCACAGATCGACACTCAGGGCTAATGCGGGACAAACGATGCAGAAGCCAGTCAATTCCACGACCAATTTCATGTTTCTGGTCACCGTCCAGCTTTGTCATACTGGCACTTCCGCCGTGGCTGGACCACGGGTTCAGCTTCAAGAGTAAATACAGAATAGCGCTACGCGGTTCCGCGTCAGAATACAAACTAGGTTGCTCCTGCGGAATCCACTCAATAAAGCTGTCTGCTATCCGAGAAGCACGCTCCAGCTCAAAATGCTCCGCATCGGAGGCAGGAACCATTGTCTGGAAATATCGGACGTCTTCCACGACGTATAGCTGCAGGGTAAACAAATGCACCGCTCGTGAAAGAACGCTGAGGCTACTGTGAGCATCCGTTGTCGCTCGCCACAAGGACTCGTACACCAATCTTCGCACATCTTGATGTAAAATTGAAATGCGCGATAGGCGGAAGCCCAAAGGACAAGGCAAGAACATGTTTACCATAGGATAGTCAAGCCAAGTGGAGTGAGTATTGTTCGGACTGCCATCGACTTGTTCTTGCTCTCTCTTCTTCGATGACCGGAGCCGATGTTGGAACCAATTTTCATGCGCTGATTCATGTTGCTTGCGCGTCAGATGCACAAACGTTGGGTTGTATTCAGCGTAGAGCTCGGGTTTCAAGCGATACTGGAATTTACCTCCACCTGGGGCAGACGAATCTCCAGCACTAGATGATGCCGAAAAGCCCGCCTCAACGCAAACCTCTTTCAATATTTGATCGAGCACGGGGCCTCCAGAAAAGCTCATCGGGAACAGATTCTCGCGACTTAAGAAGAACTCATTCGCGATTTTGGATAAATCACTGTGAGCACAAGGTCCAACACACAGACGCTGAACAATTTCTCTCCGCAGGTATGGAATCAAACTTCGCAATGCTTCACCTTCGGTAACCTTTGGTGGTAATTCTGATGCTAACTGCGAAAGCAGCGCCAGACACTCAGTCACCATCAGCTCCGCCTCTTTAGCATCAGCACTTTGCGCTGCTTCATACCACTCCTCAACATCAAAGCGCTCCATAATCGATGCCATAACCCAATCGACGCCCAGCAACTGGAAACTAAACTGCAACAGTAGCAAATCCAGATCACGGAATCGCATGCAAAACGGTGGTTCGCCATAATTCATGCTGTGGTTAATCACAGACATGCCGTTGCGAACCCACAAGCCTGAGTGAACCTGGGCGTCCCATACGATTGCTTGTAGCACAGGCTCAATCAAATGCACCCGATGCCAAAATCCAATGGGGCTATTAGCATCATGAATCCAAACTGACTCATCGTCCTCTAATACCCTGCTCTGAAGCATAGACAGGAACATGTCCAAGCCGTTAGTCGAGTCACTCAAAGCACGAATTAACTGCGACAAAGTGCGCTGGAGTGGGAAATGGCATGACACTGCGGTTTCAATTTGGTCTGCACGTAGGGTATCTCCAACCTGGTAGTCCGGCGGAGGGAAATACTTGCCTGCTGATGCCAACCAGAAGTAAAATGCTTCAAGAATTGGTTTCGCGAGCTTTGCAATCAAATGACGTGAAGCCTCTGGTGAACGTGTAGCCTCAGACCCCCCTGCCGTCTTGAAGGCGTTCGATACAACCCAGGAAGACACGTCAGAAGTCGTTGACACGAACTCAACGGTTACGACCCATCCACGAGACTCCATCTCTACGTGATCCCCAAATCGTCGAACTTCGGAACATGCACCTTGGATATATGCTAAGTAAAGCAAAAACCGTGCCAACCTAGATCCTCCCTTTTCCAGCACAAAGCTTTCAGAAATGCCTTCGATCTGTAAGACATAGCGCAAGTCCAATAGGCCAGACATGTACCGACGGCACACGAAAACAGGGGATGTGACATCTAACTCGAAGCGACCAGTCAACTCTGTTTCAGGCGGTAAGCTCAAAAATGGTGACATCTCTCGTTGGTGTCTGATTCGGTAACCTGCGCGCTCAGCTTCAAGCACCAGTGCACTTACGTTAACGTCTCGTAGTGTTGATCCCTGTGAACGCTGAATTCCCATCGCAAATACGTCCCACACGTCGAGCTCTCTGTTGTGGTCTGGATGAAGCACGTGAATCATACTATTCCATGTGTCTTCGAACGCGATGTCGACAAAATCAGTCTTCTCCTTCTTGCGCAAGGTTTCGAGTACTGAGTTGACTAACACTTCCAGAAGATCATACTCAGCAACCAATCTCTTCACAAAAGTTGCACGGTTGAAGAATTGCACGCTGAAAGCTAGTATTGTTGCGGTCGAGCTGCCAACGCCCGCAGCAAACTCTCGATAGAGCTGGCGGTACGATGACGTAAACGAGATTGCAAACGCTTGCTTGAAAAGCGGATCAGCCAGCAAAGCCATCAGCAGACTATGAAGAGCATCGCTCTCGGTTTTAGGTAAGAACGAATCGGCCATAATAACAGCTCGAAGCATCGGATAATCATCTGCTTCATCAACATCCATGCTGCTCTCATTGTGCTTTAAACTCTCTACAGCGCACATCTACAAACATCATTATTGTAGCGTTAGGGTTTACAGTAGTCGCGGAATTTATATCATCTGAGGGCATTCAAGTGAGATTTTACTGTACCTTCTCACAAATTAGTCGGCAGAGGCCGTCTGATAGGTTTGCGAGGGAAGCAAGCCATTGAAGCAACGAGTTGATCAAAGGCACTCTTGCTTTATATTCGCACGACACAATAGATGTCACAATTCCATGTTTGTGAAGTGATGCTGCGAGCTCCAGGACGTCTTCGCGAGACGCCTTTGCTCGAACAGTACTCTGTTTCTGTGACGAGGTTTCGCCTACAATTTTCAGCATTTGGTACTGAGCAAATACGAAAATAAATAATATAAATCAGTTCACTCATCAACCCGGTAGTTAAACGAGGTGGCATCCACGTACAGCAATCGCGGGGTGTGCCTTATTCAACGCCGTTGCGAACTCTTGTGATGTCTGCAGCTCATTGTAGTGGACAATAACCGAATAACGTCTATCTGGTGGTTCGCTCCCCAGCTTGTCCCGGACCACCTCCAAGTCATCCTCATTAATCACCGAGCCAAACCTGGCTTCCTTTACTGAATTAAGCACCAGTTTCATCACTTCCCCAATGCACTCTCGTGAGTTCACCAGCAAATCCGGCGGCAAAAAGCTTAACGGATCTGCGTCTTGTGCTCCCTACAGCACAAAAGACCCCATCGCATCAGCCTCAGCTTGCTTCGTTCCGCATCCTGCCGTATCTTCCCTACCTTATGCCTCGTGCAGAATCCCTCGGGCGCCCAGGCCTCTGTGTCTCCACAGTCGCAGCAGCCTCCGCTGTGCGTGTAGTAGAAGAAGACCTCGTGGTCCTCGTGGTCGCTGGAAATGAAGCAGTCGTTGCACATCACGCACGTCTCGTCCACCTTCAGCAGACAGCGCCACAACGTCAACAAGTGGGCATCCTGGTCAGTCTACTCACGTCCTGCCTATCCTGCAGTGTCCTAAAAAAAAAAAAAAAGCTCGAACCTGGCACACTTTGCAGTTCCACGCGATGTCACCAGGCTTGAACTCGTAGGCGCACATGCGCTTGGGCAGCTTCTCGAGCGCCTGGCGGCTCTCGGCGCTCAGCACGCAGCGCTGCAGCTCGTCCAGCAGCCGCCGCTCCTCTCCCTCGTGCTCCTTCTCGCCCCAGCACGCGCTGGCCTGCATCTCGTCCAGCAGCGCGCGCACCTTGGCGCGCGGCCCGCTTAAGTGCGGCGCGCGATCCTGCGCGTCCTGCTGCGGCGCCGCGTCCTGCTCCTGGCGCGGACGCGCCGCCGCCCCGCGGTGGTCGATGACGCTGCGCGCGCGCGCGAACAGATCCATGCTGCGTCCTGTCCTGTCCTGTCCTGGCCTGGGCTGCTGCGACCCCCTCGGCGCGCAGGCGATCGTGCGGTCGACTCGGCGAGAAATTTTCACGACTGACTTTAGTATGAGCCCGTCAAATGGGGGGCACTAAGCGGGGGGGCTCGCTTTAGTGTGTTTACGAGATCAGAGCTGGTGTACGGATGTGCCGCGGAGCTGGCACATGGCTACATGAGTCAACGAGATGGCTACAGGAGGGTATAGTTGAAGTGGAGCGTTTAACTACTTCTTGCTGCCAGAGGCCAGGTCCTTCTCGAGGTGGCGGTTGCGGATGGCCAGCTCGTCGTTGTCCTGCGTGAGCTGCGCCACCTTCATCTTGCTCTCGATCAGCTCGCCCTGGAAGTAGTCGAGCTCCTGCTCGAGCGACACCACCTTGGAGCTCAGCTCCGCCGACAGCTTCTCCGTCTGCTGCACCTGCTCCTGCAGACGCGTCAGCAGCTCCTCGCGAGCCATGATCTCCAAGCTCAGGCGCTGATCGTGGTCCACGGACACGCGGCGGTGCGTCTCGGTCGCCTCCTGCAGCTGCAGCGCGCGCGCGTGCGACTCGTTCTCGACTTGCGTCTTGGACGCGCGCAGAGACTCCAGCTCCTCGCGCAAGGCGTCCGCCTCGCGCTTCACCTCGTCCACCTGGGCCTGCAGCTCAGCAGCCTTCTCGTCGCCGTCGGCTTCGGACTGGGCCAACCGGAACTCCAGCTCCTCCACGCGGGCTTGCAGTCGCTCGTTCTCCGTCTTCACGTCTTCCCATAGACGCTCAAGGGCCTGGTGCTTGGCCGCAGCTTCTTCAAGTGCTGCCGAGCTAGTTGTGAGCTGGTGTTCACGAAGTGTTTCGAGCTCTTGGTGGGTCTCGTGAAGTTGGGTCGACACGTCACGAACCTGCTGCTGTAGTGTGCCGATCGTAGCCTCAGCCGCAACGACGCTTCCTTCCGCACGCTCACGAGCCTGATCAGCCTCTTGAAGCTTCGTAGAAAGGGTCTGACTATTACTTTCTAGCTGCTCCAGTGCATTCCGCACCTTCACTATCTCTTCTTGGGCAGCAGCGCTAGCCATCTCTGCCTCCTTCAACTGGCCGAGCAAACGAGTTTTCTCGTCCTCCATTGCAGTCATTGCTCCATCGAACTTGAGCAGCTGACGCTCCAGACGTTTATTATCACTCAAAGCCGTCTCCAATGCAGCTTGCGCTTGAGCTTCGGCCTCTCCAGTCTCTGTGTCGCCAATCTCGTTTCGCACTGATTCAGCGCGCTGCAAAGCAGCCGAAGACAGCTGCAGCTCCTCATCCTTCTGCTCGATGGTTGTGCGGAGTTCTCTAAGCTGTGACTCCAGCTCCTTGTTTGACAAAGTTAGCTCTTGGATCGTGACATTTAGTTGCTCAGCTTCGCTGCGCTGTGTCGCCAGCAATTGCTTGAGCGCACTCACCTCGGCAACCAAGTGCGGTTCCTCTGCATCAACATACTCATTTGCAGATGATGCCTCCGAGGCATCATCTCTGCCCACTTCTTTTTCCTCATTGCTTTCACGGGCCTCTTCTTCCTTGACAGCTTCTTCCTCATTCTCGACGTCAGCGATCGTGAACATACCGGACTCCGCGCGAGAGTTTTCGACATCCTTGACAGCGGCTTGACAAGCTTCATGCTCAAGCTTAAGAGCATCGTACTGCTCTTTTAGAGTCATGTACACTAGGAAGTCCACCTGCATGACGCCATCTTCATCTTCGGTGCTTGAACCGCCAATGCCTGCGGCCATTCTAGTCAGCCGCTCAATTTCTCTGTCCTTTTGCTCGATCGTAGCTTCCAGTTTCACGTTCGCGGCTTCACTTTCGCGAAGCTGCACCTCCAAATTTTGCAAAGCCTTCACTAATTCTTCACGGGCATTGTCCGCTGCTGCCACAGCTTCCTCCGACGTTCCTGGAAGACCAGCCGAGCGAATGGCGTCGGTCTTTCCTTCTCCAAACCCGCCGATATGCTCAGGTATAGCTCCGTCGATATTGCGGCGGCAATTGGAAGCCAACGAAGACGCACGACTGTGGTTCGTGTAGGCCGACATCTCTGATCCCATTTCACTCGCACTATCTTCGACGTAAGATCTTTCCTTGTCATGACTCACTCCATCGCGACTCACGCGTGAGCTTACGACAGTGATTGAAATGCAAGCTCGAGGATCGTCGGCACACTTAGTAGTGTTTAAACGTACGCTTTCCTTGTCTGAATCCTTCGATACAGGTACAAGTTCGGCCAGATCGAATTCGAATATGGCCACCGTCTTCCCATGTTCACCTGGCGTATTGACGTGGATCTGAAATCGTTTGGCTTGAAAGAGACCCGACTTGGCCATGTAAAGCGTGCTGGAGAAAGCCACCATATCACCCCACACGACTTCGCCAGTATCTCCACTTCTTGACTGTGACGACTGAATCGCTCTCGAGCCATTTAACCGTCTGAGAGAACCATCGTCACCGGGGTCAGCAGGTTGATATACTGCAGGTTTCGTAGGGATTTTCTTCTTTCGTCCCATGATGACAGCAACCAACTCGGTGTCATGTTTTAAAGCCAAGTTAGCGTTCAGTCGGTGCACAACAAGCTGGACCTTAAATCCTACTGGAGCTTTGTTTGAGCGCTGCGCAATTTGCACAAGGCGGCTCATGGTGGCGACCAATGCACGAGTAGCTCAACTCAGCTTCCCCAGGGGAGTTGTGGGCTTCGGCTTGCCGACGTCAATCCCAAATGGGAAGTCCGAGGCTTGAGAAATTCTCGAGGAGGGTAGACGTCCCGGAATAGAGGAACCACGCGTGACAAGCTCCAGCTTTCGGTTGTCCTCAGAATCGTGCAACTATTTTTGCGAGTGATTGCTGTGGTTCGGTTCTTTATGCTTGAGCATGTCCTTATACAGACCAAAACGTATGTAGGCCAGCTTGCATGAAGCAAATGGATCGATGTTTGGTGTCTGTGATGGATAATCAATGCTTTACTTTTTAGAAGCTAGTAGGGTAGTCATGCTAATGTAGCTGCTGCTGTACGACGGGGGAGTAGTGTGGTGAGAACGCGATGTCTTAGTACGCCATGCGCTTCTTGCGCTCAATGGCATCGTAGGTGTTCGACCAAATGTTCTTGATGGTTTCGTAGTCATCGCTCGCAAATTTGGCAGCCACGAAGCGCAACGAAGGCACTGTCAGTGAGAAGTAGTGGAGATTGCCTAAGGTGTGGTAATGTGATACAGGTTAGCGAAATGTGCCTCACGACAACCAAACAAAGTGATAGAGCAGCATACCGTAGCCCTTGTAGATCTTGCACTTGATTGGCGAGATCTTGTGATCTCGGCACAGACGGAACGACTGAATCTGCGTATGCACGCCTCGCTTCTCGTACAGAGCAATTACGCACTAACAGACACACAGTTTCAGTTGAACGCTCTTTGATAGAACTCGATAGACAGTTAGCCTCACCTCATGATAGGCTGCTCGAGATACGAAAAGTTGCAAAACATCCATCTTAGAGCCACCAAAGGCGAAGTACTTAGTCGTCCAAGTTGCATTACCAGACGTAAGGTTGCCAACACTGAATGTGCCATCTAATCAAATGCACAAAGTTAGAAAAGTGTCCAAGGCAGGATTTCAACTGAGATAACTTACTGGAGATTCTCGTCAGGATTGCTCCTTGCGTGGTATCCTTGGTCTGGGGCCCACGCTTGAAGCGCATGCGAAGTGGTCTCGGGGCAGCCTTGATCATTTCCAATATAGCGATGTAGGTTTCGTTCTCGACACTCTTGCGATTAATGGCCACCACGGTGCTTCCTATGGAGACTCCCACACGATCAGCAGCACCATTCTCGACCACGAGCTTGACCACGGCAGTCTCCTTCCGCTGGTTGGCCGAGTTCCAAGAGTCGACACGCTCCATGAGTACACCGAGCTTGCGGCCACTCTCGAAGCGGACGTCATATTCGTCTTTGCCGCATTCTTCCGGGATTTCCCCATCTGCTTGTACCTCTGAGGGTGGATTCGACGACCTGCGTTCATTGCCACTACCTCTTCTTGTAGAGTTGGTTTCGAAGTCGTCCAAGTTAGCGAAATTCGAGCTCATGAAGGCATCATTTCCCTCAAGGAAAAACGGTTCATCGCTGTTGGTTTTGGTGTTTGCGTTGACATCTTTCAAAGAAATTTTGGGCGTCGATGGTTTAGCAGACGCAGCAGCAAAACCCTCCGATGAAAATCCTAACTGCGAACGCTGTTGCTCCTGGGTTGGTCGTTTGCCTCCAAAAGATGACAGGCGGTCGTTCGAACCTGGAGTTGTTGCTGCCGTCGTCGCTTCTTCGGGGAAGTCAAACGGCGTCCTAGGTGTTGAGCCCTTCGGGCTGAATGGATCAAAGTCCACGATGGTAGACTTTGGGTCACGAGTGTGGTGCGGCGGTGAAGCAGCGAATGTGGTGGGTTCAGGAGCGCGAAGAGCAGCAAAGTTTGGGGACGTCGCAAACGGATCTGCAGGTTTCATGATGTTTTTGATGTTGTCGTACATGATCGGCTCGCCGCTGTAAGACGGCATCGGCATCAGTTTGGTGGGGGCATTAATTGGGTTTTGCTGGTACTGAGGCTGCATCATCATCGCAGGAGCGGGTGCTGGCATTGTTTGCTGGTAGGGATTGTAAGTTGCGAATTGTTGGTTGCCACCACCCAAACCTCCAAAGGCAGGTGGGCCTTGCTGCGTCATGAAGCTAGCACCGTTCGGGTAGCTAGCACCGTTCGGGTACATCGGCTGCTGCTGCTGCTGCTGTTGTTGGGGCATCATCATGGAGTTTCCACCGGCCATGGGGCTGACACTCGAAAAGTTATCAAAAGGGTTGGCCATCGGCGGATAAGCTGGTCTCGGCGCCGTGGCGAAGTTAGATGCACCGTTCGACGAAGATCCAGGCTTCGGTATGGTTTCCAGCATTGCAAACGGGTCGTTCATTGCTACCTTTTGCACCAAGCTCTGGTGGGATTGGACGCTTGCACTGCTGCGAGAAAGCAGGAAATGAACGTGCCGACACTGCACCGTGAGGTTTTAGTGGGAAGTACGATGGTGGCAAGAAACTGCTTCGTATATATAGCGATACCATGAAGCTGGGACAACGTGCCAGCGCATTTCACGCGCGCAACGGACTCGAGACGCATAATTAAAGACTCCCATGGACAAAACGGATGATAGTTGGGCAAACTAAATGCCTAGGGCACAGCAATTAGTTCCACACGTGAACATGGTGTCCGGGTGCAGCAGTAATCGTACAAGCACGAGAGAATCTAGATTGATCAGTGATAAATTTAATTAAGCACGGTGGGCTAGTTTGCGGTTGCAGACTCCGTAATGCCGACCTAGTTTACCAAAAGATGTCGTTTGAACTCGACGCAGGGTTGGCAGGGGCGCTAGTTGGAGCAGCAGCGAAGATATCGTTGACGGGCGCCAACGGCGCATTGCCCGCGACAAAGTCATCAACGGTGGGCTCACCGGTCGGCGCCGAAGAACTTGAGCCACCCGCCACACTCTTTAGAGATATCTTAGCAGTACCCGTTCCAGCAAAAGCACCAGCGTTGAATCCGAGATTCTTGCGGGCAGCCTCTTGCGTAGGTCGCTTTCCGTGTGCAAGGCGGCTCGCAAGAGCGCTGGACTTGCTCCCAGACGCTGGTGATGCCGGTGACGCCGGCTGAGCAGCAGGAGCGGAACCTCCGCCCAGGAAGCTGAAGTCCAGCTCGGTTGGGGCCTGCGTTGCACCGAACGGATTAGCCTGCGGAGCCCCGAACGGATTCGCCACAGGCTCAGGCGCTCGGACTGGTTCCATTGAGGGGTTACTTGACACCTTCGCACCACCAATACCTTCCAGGAAGTCCATGGATGCGTCGTCAACGACAGGTTTCTTCTCAAGTAGCTTCTTGATGTTGTCGTACATGACAGGAGGCTGTTGAGGCGGCTGCTGGCCAAACGGGTTCACGGGCTGCATAGGCTGGTTCATTCCAAGACCCATTCCAGGGGCACCAGGGAATTGCCCGGGCATCATCCCACCATGAGGTGGCATGCCTCCCATATTCATATTCATGTTCATGTTCATGCCGCCACCATTGAAAGCAGGCGGAGCTCCGATACCCATACTCATTCCCATATTTCCATGGGGACCAGGCATGCCAATGCCCATTCCGACATTCATGGGCGCCACTGGAGCTGGCGGAACTCCCACTGGAGCTGGGTGAGGCTGACCGAGCATTTTCTCAGCCGGGGTCTTGGTCGACGCGATCGGGTTGAGGAAGTCGAACGGGTCACTCATGTTGCTTCGAGTTGGTTGCGCTGGTGTTCAAAGCTGGCAAGTCGAAAAGTGAGAGGCGCTTGGAGCTGTGTTACCAACTGCTAGTACTTCTTCACGCTTCATTCCTTGCTAGCTGAGGTGCTGGCCTTCCTCCTCGTTCGCTAACAATAGGAAACGGATAGTTTGATAAGCTCCGATGCTCGTGTAGAATTCCTCACATCTTAGCTCCTAAAAATGGTTTGGTAGTTGCAAATTCGCTATCATGCCCACCAGAGTATAATAAGTTCTGGCGATTAAAGCACGGGTCTTCGACCTGTGAACTCAAACCCTGGCGGATACTTACTACACAGTCCTCCACGCGCAATCTCCTTTGTATACACAGTATACTATACAGCACTGCACCCCACTTAAAGAAAATATTCCTGAGAGCCTGTTCACTAGATGGAGACGTGGCTCGTCCCTTCTCGGCCTCTTGTTCACTACTACAGGAGTGAGTCCGTGGATTACGACAACGTCTGAACGTGTCACAGATGCTATCTCCCTGTGATTCCCCCTCTCCTGCTGTTTGCCCTCCCCGTTCAACAGATCTGACTGTCCAATTAATGTGATCCCCTCACTTCTCAATCCGCTTGCCGGCACCCAAGTTCCTAACTTTTGGTTTCTCCTGTAAAGAGCAACAAAATGAGGTTAGCCTATGCGTTGTTGGCAAGTGTGTTCGCCATTCTAACAAGTCAGGACGGCGTTTCCGCCGCACCTACGAGCGCGAAATACGACGTGTCAGTTCCAAGTATCGAGTCCACGTCTGCCGACGAGATTGATAACCGCAAACTGTTCCTGAGAACTGCCGACACAGACGACAACAAATCAGAGGACAGGATGTTTGTGGGAACGGTCAATGGCATACTTGGAAAAGTTGGGTCTGTTATCGATACCGGTGGAGCTCAGGTTGTCAAGCAGGCTCCAAAGCTGGAGAAGTACCAGATATGGTTAAGGAACAACTTTACTCCATCACAGGTCCGCGTCGATGTCATGGGGAAGCAGCCGTGGATGTCAAATTGGTACCTGGTGCAGCATAAAGACTTTAGACAGTACGCAAAGTTCATGGTCGAGTACAAGAGGCTCCACCCTAATGGCGTCTGAGCTAGTAGCTTAGTTCGAGTCACGTACTAGTGTACAAGTACGTAAGCTGATCACCCTAATTCAACATCATGTTTCTCTCTATTCGCATGCTTACCTGCGCAAATCCTCTTCATCTTTGAATGAGATTTGGTGTCCAATAGATGCTATCACTCGACGAGCAGCCTCGCGCTTAACTTCGCGTGTGTGCGTCACTGCTTGTGGGCTTGTCCAACCTCAATGTATACGAGTTCGCAACTTTTATAGAACTTTGACTGCTTTCTGCTTCCACCGTGCTAAGGGTCTACCAGTAATCACGAGCAGGCGATACTGCTTCTGGTGCTCACTGTGCTTTGGTGACCAAGGTCACCCTGGTCACGGGAAGCTGGAAGCTCAGCGAAGAAGCTAGAGAAAGAACGACTGGCGTCATGATGCCGAAAGTAACTCGGGCGAAGAAGTCGACTTCAAGTGGTGGATCCAAGTCAAAGAAACCTGGGAATAAGCGTCAAGTCGACTTCAATGTGCACGTGTGCCTTTCCGAGGATATTGCGTGGTCATTCGTTGAATCTAGTTTGTGTTCCCCAACACTCACATTGCGGCAGGAAGATGATCAAAGGTTGGTCGTCATGGCGGCTAGTTGTGTGGAATATGGCGTTGTTGTGTATTAGTATAACGAATTGCTTGACATGTTGCATTGATTTTCAATTGCTTAGTATGTCATTCCACTCTCCGCCGGTTTTGGACAAATGACCGATTTTGTGAGCAGATCGCTTTCGTTTGTTGTCTTCACGTGCATAGTTCTTCATTCCTATCACGGATACAGACGCGTGTGCGTATTTGCTAGTGCTCGATCTCCTCGTTCATTTCATGTATGGCTCACGGGTTGGTGAGATGTAGTTTCTTGAGGTGTGGGCAACTTTCGGGGACGTCTAATTTGTTCCGTTCACGTCCTCTGTGGATATGGATCCAACGGACATGCAGCTAATGTCAGGACGCATAAGAGTGCAATTTTAGCAACATAGATATTACTTGCTGCCAAATGCATATTTTGTTGATTGATCATGTTGACAAGGTTGGCCATATAATAAACTTCCATAGCACCTGCCTATCGCTCGAATCTCTTCTGCTGTATCGGATGATACACTTTTGGTACCAATGAGGCTGGTTGGGGACTGGTCCGCTTGCCCGAGCACGCGACAACGTCTATACTAATACTTCACTCGTATGATTCCACTGGTCGCGCTTAATCGTACTTCTCAACAAACGGCGTCGGGAAGGAGAACTTCTCGTTGTTGTCTAGCTCGGACGCCCGCTCCGACGCTGTGGTAGACCCACCCGTTCCTCGGTACGACTTGCGCTGTTCCGTGGGTAAACGGATCTCCATCTCGGCCACACGCGTCATCGTCGTCGTGAGCAGCAGCATCGCCTCGTTGTATTGCTTCTCTTGGTCCGCCACACGGGTCATAAGAATCTTGTTGCACTCTTCAAGCGTAGCCACACGGTGCTGCAGCACGCTTACGTCCGCTGCCTGTCGGTCGCTGTCGGTGAGACTGACAGTCGTGTCGCTGATTGCAGTGTTGTTGCCGTGGGTGCGACCGCCGCTCGGCACTCGGTTCGGCCGTGCACCAGCAGTATTGGTGCTGTAGCGCAGGTTCATCTGCGGGCCCGGGACATTCGAAGGTCGGCCCATCATTGAGTGGGTAGACTCTGCTCGAGTTGTACGCGCACCAGCCATCCGGGATCCAAGCACGTTGCTCGAGCGGGTGTTGTTATACAGCATGCTGTTGTTCGAGCTAATCGTGTCTGTTGCTTCAGCCACTGTTGAAGGTGCTGACACCGTTGACGGAGGAGGTAACGAAGCAGTGCTGCGCAAATTAGGACCCTTCTTGTCGCTCGCAGGACCAGTACCCGACAGAAAGCTCCCCGACGCACGAGCAGCGCGCACATTACTTCCTGTCGCACCTGACGTGGTATTCGCTGACATCGGGCCATTGCGGTAGATCCTGTAGCAGTCACCACACACTGAGCGCTTCTTCGAGTAATTAGGCAGCATGATCTTGCCCGCCACGTGCTTCTTGCACAAATATGTAAAGCACCCCTTGCACTGGTACTTCTTGCGGAACATGGAGAACTTCTTGTAGCACACGCCGCAGACACCAGCGTTGTGGTCAGGCTCATAGATCGGTCGCCCGTACGAAGAATCATCAAACGGAGCAGGAGCTGGCGCAGTCGTCGCCTCGCGAGCACTCTTGGATCGTGCAGGGCCCAACGCAGGAGCACCACGCGCTTGCGTAGCCAGCGACGTCGGCGGAGGGGATAACGTGTCGGTAACCACAGGCTGCTCCTGGCCTTCGTTCTTTCGAGGAAGCGATACCGACTTGGACAAGTTGCACTGCGACTGCACGAGCGCGCCGTCCACAAAGCTGAGCGTCGTGACCATGCCTTGACTGCTCTCAAACGCGTTCGTGGAAGCGCCCAGGTCAAATCCGGCGCTGATGGGCGCCGACGTCGGCAAAGACGCGTTGGGGCCACTCATCGACGGCGGGTGCAGCATGCTCTCGCGCAGCAGCTGGCTCTGCATCTCGATATCTCTCTTGACGTCCTCGTAGTCGAACGCTTCGTCGTCGTCCTCACTCAGGTCGAGGTAGTCCTGTTCAGCACGCTGGAGCATCTCCATCGCTCCTTGGGGTAGCTGCATCTCCTTGGCGAGCTGGATCACCGTCTTGCCAGCAGGCGTCTCCTCCATGAGCGAGCTAGGACGCGCGTCCACCAGTAGTCTGAGCGTCTCCAGCGGCGCACGCGCCTTGACTGCGATGTGAATAGGCAGGTACTGCGCGTTGTTCTTGGTGATCACCGCCTCGGGGAAGGCGGCCAGGAGCGCGCGCACGGCCTTGGGCGGCGTGTCGTCCTCCGTGCAGGCCCAGTGCAGCGGCAGCATGCCGTGGTGGTCCTTGTGGCGCGCGAGCTGCGGCTCGGACGCCACGCGCTCGATGAGCGTGGTCCACTTGCCCATCTCGGCCAGACGGATGCCCTCCTTGTAGTGCGGGCGCGAGCTGCGGTCGACGCCCAGCGAGTCGGCGCGCAGCGAGCGGCGCGTGTCCTGCGGCGGGGTGGCGGCGGCCTTGTCGGCGGCCTGCGGCTTGTCGTGGTCGCTGCCGCTGCAGCTGCTGGCGCTGCTCGTGTCCGTGACTGCGGTGGGCGCCTTCTTGAGCTCGGGCGCCGCCGCCGGCTGCTCTGCCAGGGCCATCGGGAGCTGCTGGGAAGGCGGAAGCGCTGCGGCCGTTCTGGTTGTGGCTGCGGCGCGCCCTCGCGCCGGGCGCGCGTCGTGCGCTCGTCGGAGCGCATGGGATCGCTGCGCATGTTCGGCCTCTGCAGCTCATGCGTGACTCGCGGCGCGCGACCAGACGACACGATCGGGTTGGACGGGGTATGCAGCATTGCTGCAGCGTTCGAACAGGAACTGGCTGCGATTGCAAATGATGGCGTCACGAGACTATGCGGAAGGAGAGGTGTAGATTGTAGAGACCGGCTGGGTTATGCACAGAGGGGGATGGGCGGCCGGTCGCCCGCTCGAGGTCGCGACCTGGAAGTTCAGACCGTCTAGGTGGCGTGGACCGGACGCGTGATGCCCATCGGCGCGACTTGCAGCGGCGCCGACATTTGGCCGAGGTGTGTCACCGCTGCAAACGCTCACGCGCTGGGGGCACTGCGCTCCAGGCTGGGGCCACTCCAGCCGGGCGCAACGGGGCAAAGCTGGGCGGATGGCGAGTTGCTCAAAAACAGGAGGCCGTCGCGGCGCCCGGGACAAGCTGGCAGCTTGCCATCATTGCTGCAGCTCTTCGTATGGCAAGAGAGGTAGTCACTTGGTCCCACCCGGCGTCAAGGCCTCGGCTGATTGTGATGGCGCCAAAACGCTCAGCATGTAGTACAGTAGACCTTGGTCGCGGAGGGCCCTTCGGCGTGGACGGTGCCGTTGCCAATTGCCATAGAGCTCTTTCCCCTTTAACGGCTTGGAGGGCACGGCTATCCCCGCGCGCCGTCGTCCGCGTGGCGTTGAGAATGCTTCGTTCGGGCGCGTATGTTGAAGGGCGCTACAGACCAGTTCGCCTCTGTCACTCAGCACCCGGCTGCTTGAAGCGACCCACAGGAATCCTCGATAATCCAGTTTGCTTCAAGTATCAAAAGCCAGCGCTCCGGCGAGACGAACACGATGCCTTCCCAACGCGAAAGCGTTGCCTCAAGCGAGGCTTAGCCATTCATGTGTAGTCCATTGACTCATTCCCTATGCTCGGCAACGGGCGATTTGCTTCCCGGCCTTCTCGGCGTGAGGCTAGAACGCCTGCGCCACGCAACGAAAGTCGAAGATCCTCCGCTGGACTTCGCCGGCATTGAATGCATTAGCGCAGCAGCGGAGGAAAATGTCGAGGAACACCAAGCAGAAGGCAACTGGCAACTTCAACGCGCTGTCTAGTCTGCATCCTAGAATGCGTCCTAGAGCGCACCATACTGCATCCAAGCTAAGATGTTCAGACCACATTACCGCAATTCACAAAACTTTACGCCCGGTCAAACGTCATACCCCCACCACACGTTGAGCACCTGAATGATACCGAAGTCGGACACTTCGCGCGATGCCTCCGCCCGCGCCCCAGAGGCGGATGCAGTCGCCACCGCTTCTCCTGCACCTCCCCCAGTGAACTTGCAACCTCCCAGGAAAAACTCAGCTCTACGGGCCAAGCGCCCGGCGCGTGAGCGCCAGAAGAAGGAGCGTTTCGAGCTGCTGCACTCCATGACCGCAGGTCCGACCTGATTGCCTTGAAGCGGACATGATTGCACCCTCAACGATGATCTAATATCGATTGCACTGCAATATTTGAGCAGAGGAACGTATGCAGTTCTTGAAACAGGAAACTGCGGAGAAGGAAGAAGCACTGCAGAGGCTGCAGCGAGCGGCGGCGGATGACACTACCAGCCAGCGGGTCGCCATTGATCTGAGCTTCGACAGCATCATGAACGACAAGGAGCTTCGAAGTCTTGCAAACCAGCTTAAACTGTGCTACGGAGCGATTAAGCAGATGCCCGAGCCGTTCCAGTTGCTCTTCTGCAACCCCAGCGAGCAACTGGAGCAGTCGCTGGAACGCTTTGGTGCCAGCAATTGGTACATTCAGTGGCGACGTGGAGCTGATAGCCCTGCAGAGCACTTCCCACCTGAAGAACTCGTGTATTTATCCCCTGACTCGCCGAACGTACTGGAAAAAATGGACCCAACGAAGATCTACGTCATTGGTGGCATCGTTGACAAGTCTCGTAAAAAGGCAAGCAGGGGCTCTAGATATCTGAGGTGTTTTAGCGACTCATGATTGCCAGCTAACATTTTGTAGGGAGCAACACTAAGCGCAGCAACTGAAGCTGGGATCAGGACTGTTCGTCTACCGATTCAAGAGAATATTCCTGAGCGGCTGGACCATATCTTGAACGTCAACACGGTTGTCGATGTGCTGATCAATTTCCGAGAGCTTGGCAATTGGCCGCGGGCACTGGAGGTTGCGTTGCCCCAGGTAAGGTCGCTGTGCATTCTGGGCATGTCTACCTGCGAATTGATAACACGTCGTGAATCAAATATTGCAGCGCAAGAGAAGTCAGGTCGGACGCAAAGCTATTCGTCGGCGGCAGAAGCAGCAGATGCTTCAAGGCTCTTCAGCAACAGCGGAAAGTGCGCACCTGGGCACTCAATACAAGCTACCTGATGTCATTCGTGATGCAACAGAAAATCTTGAGGCCGAACTATCTCCAACGGAGGACTTGGAACTATGGTTGGGGAGCTTAGCAGCCTGAAAAAATGTGTGCAATACGGGCAGGTGCCTGCAAAGTTGTTAAAAAGCAACCGAAAATGACACGTTTGTGGTATCTGCCACCGACACTTCCAGTTCGAGCCCCATAAACACTGTTTTATTCATCCCGACAGTGTGACCGCAGTGTTCAATCCCCCTTCAAGTGCAATTCCACTTCGATTAGATCAATGAGTTTCCTTGTGGACGTCGACGTCGATCCAACAACAGTTGTGGAGGAGGCTTTGACCTTCATCGACTCGTGCGGGGCCGAAGAGGAGACAACAACCGATTCGAGTGCGAGCAACGGAGACCTTAGCGCGGGAGATAGCGCAGAAAGCAACGTCCGTGCACAAAGAGGTTCATCTGCTGCCTCAGTAAAGCACACGTCTCGACTTGACCAGCAAAACGCGGCGCGTCAAGACATTTGCCAGCTCATCCACGCGCCAACTTCAGCGGAAGAGGGCGGCGTTTGATTACACCTGGGCCCTTGCAGGAAGATTACATGAATTACACGTGATCTACATAGCCGACGTGATCCTCGGCGTGACAAAGTTTCTGCTGGAGGGCTTGTCTAGTAAGACTTGCCAGTTCAGCGCCAGGTACAGTAGTGGGCCTGCTGCCCAACTGTATTAGCTCGAAAAAGGTGACGGGTGGTGCAGTTGTTTTCCCTACTTTTGAGGCGGACTACTCCGTGGACGTGCCAACGCTTGTGCAGTACGTGCAGAACGAGACCTGCGAGTCTCTATGCCTGCGTCGAGAGCGACTGCAAGACCCACAACACGTGGTAGACATTGAGCACCGTCGCTGAGGCGGGTCAACTGATGAGCTTCAAGATGCTAACCAACACCCGTCAGCGGGGCATTTGTTCCTGTTTCTCATGTATTTTTGAGCGACGAGGCCAATAGTGCCAATGGTGCTCTATCACTGGTATTGGAGTTATGACACACATCGCCGCATGCGCTGCAATGAGTTGTCTTCCAACTCTTTAACGGTGCAGCAATCGCTGGTGAAGACGATGCTGCAGCGACAAACTTCGCCAGTTGTTCGAGCTGCTCTGATCGGTGATATCCAAATGTTCCACTTGCATGTTTTCCATTTTTGAGCGCCAGTCCATCATTTGCGGGTGTGTAGGTGCAGGGTTCTAAGCGAGTGGCATCCCTACCATGCCTTCTCCCTTTCCTCGTGCACAACATGCAACAATACCGACGCCACTTCCGTGACCAAGACACATCCGAGTTCAATGAACAATATACCGATAGTTTTTTTATTGCTTCCGTGGATCCTGCAACGGTTGTTCAATTGCTTTCTGTTTAGATGTAGCCTTCCATTATGCATTTTCCCACGAGCTTGCTCTACTATGCACTGACTCATTAGATCTGTCACTTTGACATTGTTCGACCATCGTAAATTCGAGTGAGTTCTATCATTGTTGCAGCAGGCGCATGTACCACTAACTCCTTGCGAAAAACCACAGCGTGCCCGCTGAAGACAATCCTTTAACTAGCTCATTGCACGCATACGCACATTTCAAGGTCTTAGTTGAGGCGATTTCATTGCGTGAGCAGGCACTAGTCCTACAAGCCCAACTTGACTCGTTGAAGCGTGCGAAGTATGAAGCAATAGTAAAGTCTCAATCTGCAGACAGCGCAACTGCATCGCCCAAGTCGTATGAGCAAGCTATAACCCAGTACGTACGGCGCCAGCAAGCCGAACACACCAACAGCCAGTTGAGAGCCATTCTGGCAAACCAGGAAAAACTGAGCGATCATTGGGAGCAATTCTGCATCACCATGGGGCTCTAAAGGTATACGCACGTAGTTCATTTAAGTGTGTACTTCGAGCTGAGTTTTGGTTTTGTGCTCATGCAGGGTATGGATATCGTGTTTGGTGGGACTCTCCCTCTATATCGACAGCCCAAACGTTGGACCGGAGTTCTGGTATAATTCATTTGCTCGAGCAACGCGTGGAAACCCTGTTCCATGACTCAGAGGCGAGCTTCACAAGGAGCATGCCTTGTTTGGTCACTTCCACAATAAATGTCATCCACAATACACAGTACGGCAAAGTTGTTGAGATCGAGACTATCACACCCGTCTCGTGCTCGATCCAAGAAGCCTCAGCAATTTTGTGGAAAGACCTCGAAACTGTGCACGAGATCCCTGAGAAGCGCTATCGATACGTAAGCCACCCCGTTCTACCCTACTGGGAACTTTCAATTGAGTTGTGTTAACGACTTCTTTTGACGCTGTGTAAATAGCTCCGCGGAAGCAAACCCAACTCATTAAAAAAAATCTTTGTCATGAACCTACGTGGGCAGCACAGCGACATCGAGACCAATGCAAGCCATTTCTCGCGCAAGGTTGAGGAAGCCCACCGAATCGTTATCGCTAAAGCGGATCTCATTATTTTGCCGACACAGGGGCTAGAGTTCAGGTCGCCGTCGTGGACAGTCATTATGCCCTCAGGGTCCGATCCATATCATTCATCAGTCGTGCGGAGCTACACACGCATTTATACAGAAGTTCAGCCTGACCTTGCTGCCCGGATTGAAGACGTTGAACGCGCTCGATTCTTCGTTCTCAAAGGGCTGAGTAAAATGATGTTTGGATGTGCACAAAGGACTCAAAGTGACCTCATCCAGCAAACATTAGTCCTTTAAGTGTCATTTGTAATACAAAACATGTTATGTATGATCTGAGGCGAAGACCGATACTCTACAAGCTTATGTCGACCTTGCATTTCAATTTATTTAGACAATGATACACGTTCGAGTCCTACTAAATCCAGAGCCTTCTTCACACGGCAAACTCTTGTAGTTGCCAGTTGATCTTGTTTTTTTTAAAGTCCACACAACTACATTTTTAAGAAGGGCTGAGTTGAGCACCTCCACGCTTCACTTTCGATACATAGCAGGGAGGAAGATGCAAACAAATTGTGGTGGTGAGCATTCCCACTTTTTTCAAAATGTGCCAAGAGTATTTTTATCGAGCGAACCAGTGAAGTGCTTCCTACTCTGTGCGACTGTCAGTCTAAAAGGTTTTCCATTCACCATCAAAAGCTATCAAGCGCGACCGTAGACAATCATGGCCTTCCTGGCTACTGTAATGCGTTTTGGGCCCGACTTGGACAAACACAGGCAAGGTGAACCTGTAAGTTATCGTATATGACTCTATTCTTTTCGGTGGTAAGATTTCAATCTCATATACCTCGGACTTGCTTAACTTGCGTAGAACCCGTGCACCTACACACCCGCAAATGATGCACTGGCGGTCAAAACTGGAAAACATGCAAGTGGAACATTTGGATATCACCGATCAGAGCAGCTCGAACAACCGTCGAAGTTTGTCGCTGCAGCAGCGTCTTCACCTGCGATTGCTGCCACCCTAAAAGCGTTGGGAGAAAAATCATTGCAGTGTATGCGTGAAACAAGCATGCCGAATCCGTGTACGTACTCACCAGTAGTCGAAGGTCAGTTTCGGCGGGTCTACACCACAAAAGACATTCAAGCTGAGCGCAAGCGGTCAGCACGTCAACGACAGCCTGTGAAGAATCGAGATTGTATGAGTGCTCAAGAACTTCACCTCTCTCTGGGTCCTGGCAGCTACGAAGTGAAGCACGACGTAAGGAAGTGGTGGCAAACGCGGCTATTGAGTTACACAGTGAAGTAGGGCTAATGATTGCATTTGCAATTTTTTGTTGATGATAGACAAACCAGGACATGGTTGCCACTCCATTCACCTTCACGCATGAAAAGCGCCACAATATATTGGACAATACTGCTGCGCTTGGGCGTGTTGGATTCAGCCCCGGACCCGCCCTTTACCGTATTGACAGCAGTACAGCGGTACCTGCAGTTACCATTGCAAACGCGCCATTCCGCTCAAAGCACGCTGCTGCATTTATCACGGTATCCTTGCATATTCGTAAGACATCTTTCACTGCAAGCTGATGATAAGGTGTTGTTGGTTGTGCTTTATCAGCGTGTGCGCAGTGATAGTCAACTACATCAGCAAGAGCAGAGAAATGTGGCTTCGTATTCAAAACAGTTAGCAAAATCGTATCAAGAACTCGATGTCAGCGTGCAGGTTGGTGGCACTCTGTGAATTGACCAAGCCACTCATTATTGCGTCTAAAGAAGTGTGGTTGTTGTATGCTAAAGCGACTAGAGAAGCGACTTGCATCCCCAGAAATTCGTGAGCATACTTTGCAGCGGTTTGACAAGGACATTACGGAACTTGAAGCCTATCGAAGGGGACCTGGCAGCTACGATTGTGCGTGCGCGTGTGGTAAGAAAACGTCTTCAAGCAAAGCGAACGACGGTGGCTACGAAAACAGCGAAGCTGTCAGTTGTATACGCACAGGCTGTTTCCAACAATCTCCACTGCCATCTATCAGACACAAACAAAGTAGTTCGTTTGGCCGTGTTGCTAGTCGTGACTTGCTGACCTCGATGATCGCAGCTGGTCATGCTAGTGGCCATACCATTGGACCAGGTGTATATGATGCCTACTCATCGTCAGTCATTTTGCAAACCCACAACCTAGGGTACAAGCAGGAAATGAAACGAACAGAGTCTAAAGCTAAGCGCCAAATCCGAGTTGGCTCCGCTGACAGAGACGAAGACATAAGAGCAGGACCCAAGTTGAGCCACAAGGAGATGTGGAAAATTATGAAGCAGGGACCAACGCTTCTGTCTTAACGATGACGTCTATTCATTCACAAAATCACGCGTTGTTGCTTCTAAACAACGTATCAGCCTGTACGTCGAAGAATTACAGCCCAATTTGATTCGTCGTAGTAACTCTCCTCCACCTTGGCATTACCTGCTAGCTCAACCAGGCTCTCGAGTTCGCCCTGCTTAAACATATGGCAGTACCGCTGAACAACCACACGTTCCTGCGCTGACTTATCGCCGCTACCTTCATTAGTTGTGGCAGTACTGCCTTCCTCACTGGTATTCCGTTTAGTTTCTTCATCTTGCTCATCTTTTAGGACGGACTCGGAAGACTCCGTCACCACTGAACCCTCGTTGTTGGAGAAGGCAAAGCGCTTATCAAGATTCCAAGGTACCATGAAGTCTTGACGACCCTCTTCGAAACGGCGACGAGATCCCTTCATTTGTTCATGTGCCCATGCGTAAATGATACCACGGCCGCCCACCCGCAGAACACGAAGCAGTTCCTTCACAGCTGCGAGTCGGTGTCCAAGCGTACTGAGGTGGTGAAGTACAGCAATTGACAGTGCAGCATCGCATGAGCTAGAGCGCAAAGGAACTGCCAGCGCGTCACACACCATTGCTTCAAGACCACGGTCGCAACAAATCTTTACAAGACGCGAACTGCGATCACCGCCAACTACGAAACTCTGAGCTGAATCCACACACTTCATGTACTTTCCGTTTCCACACCCTAGATCCGCAATCATCGAGCCACTTGGGAGAGAGGACACGAACTCGGCGACCCTCGGCCACGGACTGTGTCGCGTGCTACTGAAGTGTGCAGCTACCGTCTCATAGAACTCATGAACATATTGCTGCTCCATCGGTGTAGGTGCGAGACTGGTACACTCGTCAGTGATGACTTCTTGCTCACCATTAGTAGTTTCATGCCCTTCGCGACCCGGAGTATCACAGTACTTTGGGAATGGACACTCACACGGCCCCGACCGAATCTTGCGAAATGTAATGCTCAATCTCCGTTGGCGGCTCACCTGCTTCCCGTCAATCACATCGAATGTACGCGGGACAACGGCATGCTCCCATTTGTAGCGACTGGCACCGCTCATAACAGCGAGTGACCGAGCCGGCAGCAGCACGCCTTCATTACGAACTCCGTCCGGGTGTCGAAAGTCCATGACAACTTCACTGCAGATGCTCAACGAGGCAATCGTCGTCGTGAAGGCCGAGTGGGTATCTAAATGAAAAGCAATTCCTTGGCCTGGCAAATACTCATTTACAGTAATTTGATCCGGTTTGTCGCCGTCCATGATACCGCACTGTGCGATCTTCTCAATGATCGGCTGCAGCACTGCTGGAATAGGCTCCTTCATCGGCTGATCAGGGTCGCATCTCCTTGTATCATAGTTAAACTCATAACCGAAGTGCTGTACTTGTCTCGCTCGAATAGTATTAGCCCAGTGAGCTCCATTCTCCCTTTCAAAGAATGCGAGACACCCTGCTTCTTGCTCCTTGGTGATGAACTCTGCTTCAAATCGAAGTCCCGGGACACGCAGTCCCGGAGGGTCCGCACTGCGTTGCACATTGTGCACTCGTAGAAGTCGATCGCGGGCCTCTTGCTCCTTCCTCGGCATTGCAAACTCCGCGTACATTGGACGTCTCCCTAGCAGCTCGCACGGCTTCTCATGCAGCAGTTCGCGCAGCTTCTCAGCCACCGACACATCGGCAAGTTCCAGCAGCACCACACGACGCGATCCGGTGCCATAAAGCACGCGTTTTACGATGGGTTCGGCGTCTGAAGCGACCGGAGTCGGTTCGGACGCTGCGGAATCCGTCTGCAGCAGCTGCAGCAGGAACGGGATGAGCTTCGGCTCTGCGATCGCTTTGTCCTTGATGCGCCGACTCATTGTGAGCTTCAAGAAGCTGCTGGGCTGCTCATCGGCCACGAAGTCCGTCAGCTGCAGCGCTGCGGACTCGGCGCCGTCGGTCATGATGCAAGTCGCGGAATGACCACTGGATCAGCTCCTGAAGGCAGTAGATTCCCTCACTTGAATGACGTGCTATCGTTTCTTTGTAGCCATCTTTGAGGATGGCTACATTTTATACAAATGGATACATTTGGACATGAAGAATGCTACGCGTCTGCCTTGGCACCACTCGCTGAGTGTATCTAGGGCCGTACGTGGCGGAGACGTGCCGAGCGTCTGGGCATTGGGTGTTTGGCTGGTTGTTCCTCTTCGTCCTGGCGCTGCCAGACGCACAACTTGCCGTAAAAGTCCGGGGACACGATCGTGGGCTCGAACGGATGCCAGCGCACGTCGCGGGTGAGCCCGTTGGGCTTCATCGCGAAAATCTCGACGAGATCTCCAGAGATGCTGTCGTAGACGTACACGCGGCCGTCTGCCGATCCTGTGTAAATGTACTTTTGAGCGGTGGAGTGCAGCGGCGAGAAGTAGCATCGAATGAGCGTCTCGACAATCATGTGACCACGGTACGTCATGACAGACTTGTCGTCGGGGTGCTCAATCGGGACCAAGTTTCGTCCTGGGTACGCTTGGTAGCGGTAATCCCACGAGTATGGTCTACGGAACGGCGCCAGTTCGTCAAAGTCATCCGAGGAAAAGCACTTCCGGATGTCCCAGAGCTTCGTGGTTTGATCCTTCGAGTTCGAGATAAAGTAGTAGCCATCATCTCGAGATGAAATATGTGTGATTCCGTCAGTGTGCCCGGGGAATACACCCTGCGGCTTCGGGTTCGACTCGGATAACACGCGGCGGTCCCACAACTTGATAAGCGAGTCGTCCGACCCACTCACAAACACATTCGTATGAAGGGAGCCATCCACAAAGGCAATAGCGTTGACATCATCGTGGTGACCAACGACGTGGCACATCGGCACGCGGGTCTCCATATCCATCAGCACGACACTGCTCTGTGACGTTCCAGCCACGAATTCAGTGCCAGAGGAGTTGATGTCAATGCACCAGACGCCAAAGCGTCCGAACCGATTCATCCGCACCGAGTGATGATCCATCCTCCCTCTTATCGGACGTGCGAGAGGGAACACATACTCCTTTCCATCTTCGTCATAGTTCGTACTCACCATGCGCACGTTGCTGTTAATGGTGGAGTACATGACATTCTTGTCATCCGGTGTGAACTTGGCGTCAGTGACAGTCCAGCTGACGTCCTGCACGGGCAAGAACGCCGCGCGTGTCCAGTCGACAGTGTCATAAAGCATGATCTCGCCGCGCTGTCCTGCAGTCAGGAACCTCGATCCAGTGCTGTTGAAGCCGCCGCAGTACAGCCGGTCGCGCACCGAGTCCACGACTCGACACTGTTTGTTCTCCTGAAAGGGCACGAAGGTCTCCTGCAGCTTGATCATCTGCGCCTTGGACGACGCGCCGACCTGTTCTCGATGACACAAAGTGTAGAACATGAGCTGCTTGCGCGAGGGCGACGTCGTCGCCGAGTCCTGATTGTAGCCTCGCAGCTGGTGTGCAATGCGCTCGAACGGCAGCAACTCGCGCTGCTTCTTCTCGAAGTCGGAGCGGCGGAAGGCGCGCGGGGCGTAAGTTTCGCCGTCGAAGACCTTGTCCAGCTTGGCGCGCTCCTCGGGCGAGAGCACGGGCGCGCCGTCCGCGTCCTCGAAGCTCAGCGACGCCGCCTCGCCGTCGTACTCCGGCAGCCAGTCGCTGTCGCTGCCGGAGCCCTCGTCCTCAGCGTCCACCCAGCGCAGCAGCGACGACATCATGCTCAGGTTTTTTTCTTCTCTGTCGGTTGGGGGCACCGCAAATCGACTGCATAATCAGAATTGACTGCACAATCACGAGGTCGCGCGAAGGTGGCGCCAACACGGCGCACCCATTGGTCTTACCACTTCAACTCGTTAATTTAGATTTTACTTGGAGAAACTCGAGACTGTACTGATACCCTCGTTATTTCTAGCGAGTACTGTGGAACAACAGACTGACCAGTCGATTCGTTAGCTTGTGACTTTCCTAATGGTCATGATGGAAAGCCTTCGGCGCTGGCGGAAGGACATCGTGCGCACCTGGGTTCGGCTCCAGTAGAACTGAATGGGGCGTACTCGGTCGACCGATTGAATCGCCTACGTGAGTACAGTGAAAACGCTTCCACGACGCACTGCGTGCTGGTGATACTCCTCACACCAATGCCGTGTATGCTGCTCGTCTTGCTGCTCGAATCAATACTTTGCGGCCACCAAGCGATGGTGTGGAGCATAGTCTCCTGCTCTGGGTGCGAGCATTTCTGCTTTCTAATTTGGCTGCTTTTGGATTTATGCTGCCATGCCGCTACTTCGTTCCACGTCTTCCACGGTCAAACCTGCCTGTCCTGGCGGCAGGAGTTGCATCTGCAGCTGGAATTGTCACGGTGACTTATAAAGTTGCATGTACGATTGGATTCCCACTCCCTTTTACACCTGTATGGGCATCTGTCATAGGTCTACCTTTCCTGAATTTGTCCATGCTCTGTTTGTGGGGTCGCTTCCTTGCTAGCGATCGCCTCGGCCGACAAGGTGTCATTAACTACTTTAAATTGGTGCCCATACAATCTAGCCTGGGTTGGATATATTCAGCATACGCCTACATATTCAACCAACTCTCAGCAGGACGACAAGTTGCTGCGATGGGACTATTACCTTTGATCAAACTGTTCTTCAAGAATATGATTTCGCTAAGACTCCGAAATCATGAAGATCTGACGCCCTCTGTGGTGGTATTTAGTGCCGAGTTATATCATGTACTATTTCTTTCGTCGTGCATGAATGGGTCTACATCAAAGGCAGCTATGGCATCTTTAATTTTTGTTGATGTTGTGGAAACTATAATTGGGCTTCACGACGTTAGCCAGATGCTTAATCATCTCACATCAACTTTTGCGAGCCAAAAACGAGTAATTTCACTGCTGAATATAGCAGGAGCTATGGCAGGCCCGTCACAACTAAATCCTAGCTTCAAAAGCAAGTCGAAAACTCGAGTTGGGTATTGCTGTCATCGCGTAAAAAGGTCAGTATCACCGAGTACGAATTTAAAAAGTTCTCCAGGCATTCGATTTATAAAGGTATCTCCGCCTTCAGCATTAACTCCTGACAAGCTGCCCAACTCTAGAGGCTTGATAAAATTTGTTGGATCACAGCAACGACCCGTTTCATGCAGCCCGAGCTCACCAAACTCGAGGGAGTTTCTGCGCTACACTCTCCGGCTGCTCTATACGACTGAATTCATGCTGTTGATAGAGTTCACAGAAATTATGGTTCCGTGCATCTACAGTAAGTAACCATTTTGGGCTGCTTCCTACTTCTGATTGCTCACAACTGAGCTGTTCTAACCAGGTCTGTATCTAATAATCGCGTACCACCTGCCCAATCGCGTATTCTTGTCCGTTGTTCGCGATATGTCTCCTGAAGATTTGTCACACAATGTTCTAGCATTGCTGGCCTACTCATCGTTGGAGATCGTGTCACTGGTAGTACTCGGGGTCATTCTCCAGCGAATCACTCGAGTTTCGGTGATTCGGCAATTAGCGTTTGTGTTGGAGTCTCATTGGCCGGTTGTACAGGCTAACATGGTGTTATGGGTCGTCCTAACCGTGCAAAATCCTCTTGAGCACTTTGGAGTAGACTTCTCCTTCCGCTTCGAGCGGCCTAAGACGGACTAACATTTGCTAGCACCTTGCATTAATAATATTAATAATGTTATTAATAATCCAGCAGAAAACTAGGAACTCAAAACAGCTTTTCTATGGAACTTGACCGAAAAACTGTTTTTTGTATTGTTGCTCTAAACGCTTAGAGCACGACAAGGGAGCCTCCATGCAGCACATAAAGTTTGTCGTTTTCAATGAGCCTCGGTAGTAATTTTTTTTCGTTATCACTACTCTATTCTGTTAAGCAACACATACAAGAACTCCAGCTTACAGTCCCTCCGGTGGATGTCGCACGAAGGTCGTTCCAGCAGCAGCTCACTTCGTCAGTATCCTTCCTTCTTCAAGCGCGCAACATGGGGGGCCGGCAGCACACGTCGGGCGTGGTGTTCGCCATCTTCTTCTTCATCGGCATCGGCTCGTCCCTGCCCTGGAACGTGTTCATCACGGCGCAGGCCTACTTCCAGCGCCGGCTGGCCGGCACCTCGTACGAGGACTCGTTCCTGAACTGGTTCAGCATGGCCTTCAACGTCAGCACGCTCATGACGATGCTCATCCGCACGGCGGTGGTGGCGGAGCGCATGGCGGGCGCCGTGCGCACCGTCTTCTTCTCGCTCATCGTGATCATGGGCGTCATCTTCGTGCACTGCGCCTGGACGCGCATGCCCGAGCTCAACGGTAGGTGTCGGCGGAATGGCACATTGACGCAATGTGTTTTACCTGCAATTTGGTTTTTGTTGTTGTTCCAGGCTACTCTTTCTTCCACACGACCATGATGAGCATCTTGCTGGTGGCGTGCGCGTCCACGCTGATGCAGGAAGGTCTGCTTCGCATCGTGGCGACGTTCCCGCCGCAATACACGCAGGCGGTGGTTAGCGGCCAGAGCTTCGCTGGACTGGCAGTGTCGCTGTCCAACTTTGTCATCTTGTGGGCAGGCGAGGACGACACCAGGCTGTTCCACAGTCTCCACGCCAATGCAGACCTGTGCGCCTTCCTGTACTTTCTGCTGGTCTTCATCACGCTTGTCTTGTGCTTGCTGTCGTTCGCGATCCTCACACGCATGACGCTGTTCCGCCACTACCAAAGTGTCGACCACCCCGGTCACCACCAGAAGGAGTACTTCGACGATGCTTGCAGCGAAGCAGACACTGTCGACACCTTGGACACGTCTCCGCGAAAAGCTCTGCTCGGTGAAGAAGGTGATGGAACCGGGAACAAGGTGGACATACTGGAGGTTGCCTTCAAGATCCGGTTCTACGCCGCTGCGACGTTCTTCATCTTTATCGTGACGCTGGGTGTTTTCCCCGGCATTACCTCAGCCATCAAGTCCGTGCAGCCTGACAAGGGCATCTTCTTCGACAAACTTTTCACGCCGTTCACGCTCATCCTGTTCAACACGTCGGACTTTGTGGCTCGACTGTCTGCGTCTTGGTGGCCTGGACAAGGACAGAAGAAGGTGCTTCTGGCTAGTTTGGCACGGATTATCTTCTTCCCCCTTCTGATGCTCTGCAACCTGCAGAACAAGTCGCATGAAGTGATTACAACGGTGCTTTTCCGCAGCGACGTGCTAGCCATGCTGTTCATGGCAGCGTGCGCTTTCTCCAACGGACTACTGTGCACCCTTGCGTTCATGGAGTATCCCGATCTACTCAGCAAGAACACTGAGAAAGAGCTAGGCGGCAGCATCATCTTCTTCGTTCTGTCCATCGGTCTTACTGCCGGCTCGCTCATGTCCTTTGTGCTCCGCGCCATGTTGAAGCCGTGAGCTAATGACTGAATAATGCACGCAACCAAGTTTAGTAAAGCAAAATACACAATACACACATAAGAACAGATCTAAAGGAATAAAGAGAAATTATCCAACATTGTTTTTTTTTAAAAAAATAGGGATGCCGTCAACAAAAGATAAACATGAGTCGGGTTTCGTTGCCCTCGGTCCAGGATATGCCAGTACGTATTCCAATGAGATGATTTGGAGACAGAATTCTTGAGAGACGCGACTTGCAATTGTTTTCACGTAATAAATATAAAAAAGAACTGTAGAAAAGCGGCCTAATAACAGCATACATACCCACTACGTGAATACTCCTTCCGCACTCGTGTTTCCAAGTCATCTGGTCAAGCATCAACATGGCTACACTAAACTCCTTTTTTCGACCAATCAACCTCCGACTTGTACTCAACGACCATTTCGTGGCGATCATGACGTCGAAGCTGGAGTATCTGCAGCGCTACATGTCCGGCGGCGGCGGCGGTACGCGTCCTTTTCCCTTGCATCTTGTCTCTACATGTAACTGAGACGCGTGCGCATCTACTGACACCTTTTTCCCTTTTTCCGCAGCCGCCGCCGACGCCGAGAAGAAGAAGAAGAAAAAGGTGAAAAAGGCCAAAAAGAGCAAAACTTTAGCCCTCGGCACGCGCGTCGTGGACGCGGACGACGCGTGGGAGCAGTCGGCGCCCAGTCGAGAAGCCATCGAGCAGAAGTGGGAGCTGGACGCCGCTGAGGACGAGCAGCCCCTGGTGGTGGCGGACGGGGACGAGCTGGTGGACCCGCAGGACCTGCCGGTCTACGTAAACTCGGACAAGTATCTGGATGAGTTCCGAGGCCGGAAAAAGCAGACAGAAGACGACGACGGAGATCTGTCTCCGCCTCGCAAGAAGGCGGCAGGTCGAAGTGGAGAGGAGGTGACAAGACAGAGGACAGACGACGCTTCGCCGCCGCGACGAGCGGATCAGAGAACTTCGAGAAGGAGGGAGAACAACGAAGAGGAGGAAGATGCTTCCCCGCCGAGGAGAAAGGAGCGACGTCAACGGGAGAGTGACGAACAGAGTGACGATGCGTCTCCTCCGCGGAGGAGCGCTGTGCGAGCGCGTCGTGATGAAAAGGATGAAGATGCGTCCCCACCTCGTCGACGATCGAGCTATGCGGGAACATCACGGCGTAGACGTGATAGTGATGATGATGTTTCGCCGCCGAGAAGAAGCGCCAGCAAAATGGAATCCTCGCGGCGTGTACACGAAGACAGCGATGATGCTTCACCTCCTCGCCGCCGAGTGAAGAAAGAGATTGGGTCTTCCAAGGTTGAAAGCAAGCCGGATGTTGTTAAAGAGGAAGATGCATCTCCACCTAGGCGATCTCGTCGCGATGACAGGGACTCAATACGAAGCGAGCGGAGACACCAGCGCTCGCCGTCTCGGTCACCTGTACCAGATCGACAGCGCCGCGTAGATTCTCTTGGTCGGGATATCCCACCCCCTTCCAGAAGTGAAAGGAGATCTCGATCGGCCTCTAAGAAGGATACCTCCAGCAGCCGTCGAAACAGAAAATCTTCAAGAAGTCGAAGTCGTAGCCGACGTCGTCGTAATTCAAGCGCTTCTTCTCCTAGAAGACGACGTTCAAACCGGAGCCGATCGCCGGAGTCACGTCGTAGGCGTGATAGTCGCTCACCTTCTGTACGCCGACAGCGATCCCCGAGAAAGTCAACTAGGTGGGGGTCACCTCAGAAGAAGGATTCCGCTCGTGATCGTAGTCGTAGTCGTGGTCGAGAGAGAAAACGCCGTTCCGTATCCCCCTTGCGTCGGTCTCGCTCACGATCGCACAGTCCTGAACGGCGGTCTTCACGACGGGATTCAGTGGATGTGAAAAAAGAGACCCCTTCAGAAGCTCGTGGTGCTCGTGGGGGCTATCTTGAAAAAGTCAAAAATGAGCATCGCAGAGAGGATACTCGAAGTAGTAACGTCGACGTCAAGAAGGAGCCCATAACCAAAGCCGGTGATGAATTGGAAGAGAAGAAAGCTGGTCTGTTTACTGCGACTGAGTTTGAGCACCAACGCAAGATCGCAGCAAAGCGCAAGGACTTGCTGCACGGTGTTGACGCGTCCGAAATGGGTGCAAACGCTGAGACGGTATATCGTGACAAGCGTGGACGCAAGCTGGACATGTTAAACGAAATGGTCAGGCAACAGGAAATTCTGGACGGCAAGCGGAAGCGTGAAGAACGTGAAGAGTACGAATGGGGTACTGGTGAGGTACAGAAGCGCGAACGTAAGTCTCAACAGGAGCTTCTGGAGCAGATGAAGAATATGCCGTTTGCCAGACACGAGGACGACGAAGAACTTGAACGCAAACGTCGTGAACGTGTTCGTGCGTTTGATCCCATTAACAGCAAAGTTTTCAAAGAAGACCCCCTGGCTGAAGGCAAGAGCAAGAAGAAAAAGAGCAAGAAGGAGAAGAAGAAGACCAGCAAGGCTAAGCCAAAGTATGCAGGCCCGCCTGCTCCACCCAACCGCTTCGGAATCATGCCAGGCTACCGCTGGGATGGTGTTGTTCGCGGTACAAACTGGGAAGAAAAGATAATGATGCGGCAGAATGCAAACACAGCCGTAAGCGAAGAAGCCTACAAGTATGCAGTTGCTGACATGTAACGAATGTGCACCTGCATTGAATAAACTTGCAGCTAAACTTGAGTAAATGTATTCAGACTTTTACTTGAGACGTGTGTATCTTGACTTGCAAGAGCGGCGTCAGAGATTCCCTGTGCCACTACTACTACGCATTTTTGTAGTCCTCGTAGAGATCGATCACACGCTGGACATCGCGCTTGCAGCCCAAGAAAATTGCCGAACGCTCGTGAATGTCCGTCTACATACCATCAGTAGCACACTAATTAGATTAACCTTTCAAAACAGCAATACGCTCGTAAACGTACGGGAACGAGGTCAAGAATGCGTTTCGTGCCAGTGGTTGCCATGCCACCAGCTTGCTCGACGATGAATGACATGGGATTCGCCTCATACAGAAGACGCAGCTTACCATTTTTGCTCTTTGAGTTTAGAACGATGTCATTATAGAATACGTTAGCAGACAGCGCACACACAAGCAGCGCAGCGACACACTTTACCTTCGCGTCTGCCGGGTAAAGGAAGATGCCGCCATACAAAATTGTGCGGTGGACGTCGGACACCATACTGCCAACGTAACGAGCAGCATACGGCTTTGGCTTGTTCTTGCATTCGCGAACAAACTCCTTGGTGGCACGGTCCCAGTGTGCCGAGTTGCCTTCGTTGCACGAGTAGATCTACCGACAGAACAGCAAACGTAAGTGCATCTGCAAATGCGTACAACGCGTGCAAACTCAGGCTGGTTACCGTCTTTGGTTCATCGGGAATCCGGATGTTCTTCTGCGAGAGCATGAAGGCGCCGATTGTCGGGTCCAACGTAAAGCAGTGCACACCATTGCCCCAGGTGATCACCAACTGCGTGGAGCTACCGTACATGCAGTAGCCTGCCGCCGCGAGCTTGTGTCCCGGTTGCAGAATGTCCTTGTATCCGCCCTCCGACGTGGAATCGCGCTGGTAGATGGCGAAGATGGTTCCTGTCGAGACGTTGCAATCGATGTTGGAGGAGCCATCCAGCGGGTCAAAGGCGATGCAGTACTTGGCTAAAGAGCAGCAAGCAGTTAGCATATCGCAACACGCAAATCCCAACGATTCCAGCACTCACTTCCGGTGGAGTCGTTCTGCACGACAATGGGCTCCTCTTCCTCTTCGGAGACCATGACCTCGATCTTCGTCGAGAACTTGAGCGAGTTTACAAAGATGTCGTTGGCCAGCACGTCCAGCTTCTTCACTTGATCACCCGTTGCATTCTCGGACCCATCGAGACCGTAGAGACCCGTGAGACCGGCACGACGCACCGAGCTGGCAATGACCTTGCAGGCCAACTCAATGGAGGTAAAGAGGACACTGAGGTCCGTGTTGCCCTGGATCTCCTTCTCGGCCAGGATGAAGCGCGAGAGCGTGATGGGGTTCGAGTGGTCCACTTGGGCGGCCATGCTGGAAGATCGCGATGCGCGTCTGACGTGGCAAAATCGGGAATGGCCTTGAAGCTCTTAATGGTCTGTAGAGGATAGGGCTGCGAAGCTCTGCGCGTGACGATGGGCTTGTCGACGCTGGCTGCTTGAGTTGAAGTGCGTGGTCGATTGCTGGTGCCGAGGGTACAGCGTGCGGCCTGCTTGCTCGCTCGGGCAGCGCGCAGAAGGCAACGAGACATTCGGGTCAACATGGATTTGCTTAGTTACTTTATGGAAACTTGTGTGCTCGGCGTCGGCCTGGGACCGACGATCGCGACGGGATCAACTGTCACTGCTTAGGCTTTGCTGTACTCCTGGTACAGGTCGATCACCCGCTGCACGTCGCGCTTGCAGCCCAGGAAAATCGGCGAGCGCTGGTGGATGTCCGTGGGGACGAGGTCCAGAATCCGCTCCGTGCCGGTCGTCGACATGCCGCCCGCCTGCTCCATGATGAACGACATCGGGTTGCACTCGTACAGCAGACGCAGCTTGCCGTCCTTGCTCTTGTCGCTGCCCGGGTACAGGTAGATGCCGCCGTACAGGATCGTACGGTGGATGTCGGACACCATACTGCCGACGTAACGGGCCGCGTACGGCTTGGGCTTGGTCTTGCACTCGTCCACGAACGCCTTAGTGGCGCGGTCCCAGTGGGCGTAGTTGCCTTCATTGCACGAGTAGATCGTCTTGGGCTCATCCGGGATGCGGATGTCCTTCTGCGACAGAATGAAGGCGCCGATCGTGGGGTCGAGCGTGAAGCAGTGCACGCCCTTGCCCCAGGTCAGCACCAGCTGCGTCGAGCTACCGTACATGCAGTAGCCGGCCGACACGAGCTTGCTGCCAGGCTGCAGGATGTCCTTGTATCTGTCATGATCATTGCCACAGTCACAACAGTCAGTACGCTACTCCACGACCTTTAATCTTCCTCAGTAGCAGCTTCTCACCCTCCCTCGGACGTGGCGTCGCGCTGGTAGATGGCGAAAATGGTGCCCGTGGACACATTGCAGTCAATGTTGGAGGAACCATCCAGCGGGTCGAACGCGATGCAGTACTTGGTGCCACCGGACTCGTGGTCCACGATGATGGGCTTCTCCTCCTCCTCCGACACCATGACCTCGATCTTCGTCGAGAACTTGAGCGAGTTCACGAAGATGTCGTTGGCCAGCACGTCCAGCTTCTTCACCTGGTCGCCGGTCGAGTTCTCGGAGCCATCCAGCCCGTACAAACCCGTGAGACCGGCACGACGCACCGAGCTGGCAATGACCTTGCATGCCAGCTCGATGGACGTGAAGAGCACGCTCAGGTCGCTGTTGCCCTGGATCTCCTTCTCGGCCAGGATGAAGCGCGAGAGCGTGATGGGGTTCGAGTGGTCCACTTGGGCGGCCATGGCGCGGTAGTAGGCGGCGACGGGGGCGAACGAGCGGCGCTGGAGGGCGAAGTGCGACCGACGGAGCAGATTCGCGAATGCCATCGCCGAACCTGCGGCGGAGAGCGAGCTGAAGCTCTTGAAGAGAATCCGAAGTGTGTGCGGCCACGTCGGCGGTGTCATGCAGGTCGTCTGAAATCCTAGATGAAGGTTGAGATTGGGATTTTGCGTCCTCGTTTGGAGGAAGAACCAGGACTTTCGAGCGATTGCGTCCTCGACGAATGCGAAACAGATGGCCCAAGTACGTCAGATGGAGGCTAGTGCAATTCAAACTGCTAGGCTACGTTTTGGTGGTGCTATCCGTGGATGCAGTCGCTTAGTTCTCGCCGTACTGCTTGTAGAGCTCGACCACGCGCTGCACGTCGCGCTTGCAGCCCAGGAAGATTGGCGAGCGCTGGTGGATGTGAGTCTGCAGAACAAGATCAAGTTAGTGCTCAAGTTGATCTGCGGCACCGATTCATTGGTGACGATCGACGTACGGGGCACAAGTCGAGGACGCGCTCTGTGCCGGTCGTGGACGCGCCGCCAGCCTGCTCCATGATGAATGACATGGGATTGCACTCGTACAGCAGACGCAGTTTGCCGTCCTTGCTCTGTAGGTTGATTGCACGGCACTTGTGGTCAGTCATTGAAGTCGTCGAAGATTGCAATCAATGGTGTTCACCTTGTCGCTGCCCGGGTACAGGTAGATGCCGCCGTACAGGATCGTACGGTGGATGTCCGAGACCATGCTGCCGACGTAACGGGCATTGTACGGCGTGGGCTTGTTCTTGCACTCGTCTACAAAGGCCTTGCTTGCACAATCCCAGTGGGCGTAGTTGCCTTCGTTGCACGAGTAGATCTGCATGGGAGACTCATTTCGCCACGTTAGCGTCTGTGCACAGCAATGCCGACATGACCGAGTTGCAGGCGAATATTGCGTTTGCGTACCGTCTTCGGGTTCTCGGGGATACGCATGTCCTTGTGCGACAAGATGAAGGCGCCGATCGTGGGGTCCAGGGTGAAGCAGTGCACGCCCTTGCCCCAGGTCAGCACCAGCTGAGTGGAGCTGCCATACATGCAATAGCCTGCCGCGACAAGCTGGTTGCCAGGCTGGAGAATATCCTTGAAACTGTTGGTAGTAGCACAAAACACAAAGAATGTTAGGCTTTGAGGACGGGACCTTGCTTTGCGAAGAACGTACCCGCCCTGCAGCGCTCGCTCACGGTGGTAAATGCCGAAGATGGTGCCAGTGGAGACATTGCAGTCGATGTTGGAGGAGCCGTCAAGAGGGTCGAAGGCGATGCAGTACTTGGCTGGGATTTCGTAAAGAGCACGGTCTGGTAAGTGAATGCTCAATGTACCGAGAGAGCAGTGATGAAACTACGCACTTCCGCTAGAGTCGTTCTCCACACGAACAGGCTCGACTTCTTCTTCAGATACCATGACTTCGATCTTGGTCGAAAACTGCAGCACACCACCAAACCGTGACAGGTCAGCATCCTTTGACAACACGATCAGCATTCAATGCAGCTTTGGCAGCGCACCTTCAACGAGTTGATGAAGACCTCGTTGGCCAGGACATCGAGCTTCTTCACCTGGTCGCCGGTAGCGTTCTCCGAGCCATCAAGCCCGTACAAGCCCGTCAGGCCAGCACGGCGCACGGAACTGGCAATGACCTTGCACGCCAGTTCGATCGACGAGAAGAGCACGCTCAGGTCGGCGTTGCCCTGAATCTCCTTTTCGCCGAGGATGAATCGGTTTAAAGTGATGGGGTTCGAGCGGTCGACCTCGGCGATAGCCATGATGAGCTGGAGAGGCAGGAAGAGAGAAGAACACACACGAGTGTGTGCCAGGACGCGAAATGGGGAATGGCCATGCCGGAAGCTGAAGCAGCTCGAGCTCGTCAAACCCCTCGCAGTGACGTTGTCTTGTCAGGGGTCGAGATATCCAAGCAGCAGTGGCATTCGTGAAGGGTGAGAAAGCGACAAGCGGGTCATCTTCAATGCGCTCTGAACTAAATGGCGATCACCAGCTCTGAGCATGCGACCGCCGGACGCGTGCGCTGATTGCCACGATGAGGTAAACGGCAACGGCTACGCAAGGTGCTCGACATGGCCCATAAACATTTGTATTGCGGCACGCTGACGCATCCTCGGAACCAGGCTGCCTGGCGAGCTCGGAGCTCTGCAAGCACGTCAAGCAAGGCTCGTCGCTTGCATGGATCCTTAGCCTGTCTCGCTTGAAGCGAGTCGCTTCAACCTGCTCGATGCCTAATCTGCTCGACGTAGTCGTCGACGTGTATTACCTGTTGACGTGCCCGCTTCGCCATCCTGCCTTGCACGGCGATCCCTGCCACTTGTCACAGTCTCGCTGCCACGCAGACTCCAACACCAGACACGAATACAGTAACGGTATCGCACGCAGACACTCAACTGAAGCCAGCACAGCGCAGTACGCACAAGAGCAACCACCGCTGCGCCGAAGAGAGCTGTTGCGTGCCTTGTTTTTCTGCTCTTTTTGTGTGTTAATTTCTACTCGTGGCTGGAGCTCAGCCAGCCGCAGCGGACGCCGCAGCTCCGAGAAAACATCAAGGCGAGCTCCACCACCGGCCCCGCACCCTACCTAAGCTCGGCGCTTACAGCTTGTTCATGGAGGCGATGTCCACCGACTGCACGTAGTCCTCGAAGCCCTCGATGGCCTCCGTGATGTCGTCGAGCAGCACCAGGTCGTCCACGATGACGCACTGCACCAGCAGCTTCTTGATGCCAAAGGCAACAGGTACCAGCTTGTGGCCCTCGCCCCAGGTCAGTCCCTCCACGGGGAGGGCCTTGATCTTCTTGGCCAGCTCCTCGAGGTCGGTCTCGGCCTCCCACGGCTTGACCTCGATCACCACCTGCGAGCGCTCCACCGGCTTCTTCTTCTCCTTCTTGGCGGCCTTGGCGGCCTCGGCGCGCTTGGCGGCCAGGGCCTTGGCGGCCTCGTCGTCCTCCTCGTCGTCGTCGCCGAACAGGTCGTCGTCGTCGTCCTCCTCCTCCTCGGCGGGGGCGGCCTTCTTGGGCGCCGCCTCCTTCTTGGGCGCGGCGGCCGCCTTCTTGCTCACCAGGATGGCGCGCAGGCCCAGCTTGGCCGCCACGTGCACGTACCAGCGGTACACGTTGGCGAACTTGGCGGCGTCCGGCACGGCCGAGAACTGCTCGAACACGGCCACATCGGCGGCGCTGAACTGGTAGCCCTCGATGTAGCTGCGGTTGGTGAGGAAGCCGTTAAGCTTCTTCAGGCCGGCGTCCTGGTGCAGGTTGTCGAAGGTGATGCCCATGCTTGCGATGCTGTGAGTGCGGCTGGTTGGCTAGTGATAGAAGCGGATCCGGCGGGGGACCTTGGCTGGCCAGGAGCGCGGGGGCACGCGGATAATCGCCGCCGAGCTGGGCAGCATACTGGGCGCAAGTGTGCGGACCGGATCTTGGCGCTTGGTCTCCGGAAAGGAATATTGCACCTTGTTTACGATACTGATGGCTGCTTGGGGCAAGTTTCCCTCACAACAAAGTTGCAAGTTGCCGACAGCCGAAAACTTTGCGCAGCTGCCGCTTTGCAGTGATTTTGGAGTTGTGGCTGCAAGACTCGACATCGAGTGCAAAGCAGCATGTTTGCCACATGCAGCGAATCGTCGACTGGTCAAAACAAGAGGTTGACTTTTGCGCTGCAACAAACGCCTGCCACTTCAAGTTGCCTAGTGCTGTTTCGGCTAGCTGGAGTTGCAATTTTCTTTCAGGCCGAACTATTGATAAAGTGTGGCGCAGGCATAAGACCGCGATGTTAACCAGCGAGAATGAATATAGTACAGATTCAGACTCCGACATCGCATGATCACTCAAAACTCACCTCATTCGCAGTCTGCCAGTCCGTGCTAGCTTGTTCGCTGAACAAGCTAGCCGGGGCCTCGATGTCGTCTAGGATGTTGACAATCGGCAGCCAAGAAGCCCACGCGGCACCACCAATCGAACAACGATTGGTGGTCCCGCGACAGCGTTTCAATCGAGTAGCGGGGTCGACGCGAAAGTTAGCGCGAGTCGACCCAGGAAGCTTGACCCACATTAGTAAAGCAACAGGCTCAAGGTCCTGGTGCGAGTGACTTGGATATCCCAGTGACACAAGAACACGAGAAAAACACTAGTGCATCACGATCAAGTAGTTTTGCCAAATTGCTGCTACGGCGACGAAGTAGTTTGGATCATAGCACGCCAGCTTTAATGCCACCGCTGAAGTGAGCTCGAGATTCATCCAGCGAATACAAAAACAATATTTACAGTGTATGAAAGTTGATAAAAAAAAAATCGTTTCTACTTTTTGTCGATGTGTTTTTTTCACGTCAAACAAAACATAAATTGAGCATCTAAAATCGATATGAATTCATCCTGGCTACTTCAGCCCCATTCAACATGTTTTTACTGCTCCACTACATCTCAAAGGCAACTGAAAACCAGGTTTGTAGATGAGAGCATAAAGTAGGAAACTGAAGAAGCAGCGTAATGAAGTGAGAAGCGTCGTATTATTTTGTGTCCTCGTTTTCAATATCATTAGATTCCAATGTAAAGGGGTGAATTTCAGGTGCCGTTGCTGGCTATCAATAGTCGCAGAATATACTCGACTACTACTAATTTGACTACGTGAACATCAAAATAGTTTCTTTGGGCTACAACATTTTTATTAGCCACTGCATCATTGACCCTCGAAAGCATTCGGCAGTTTCCGTGTTCCGTTTACTAGAGTCTTTACTGCAGCAACGTGCTCGATGGCGAATACGTCGGACATTTCGCCAAATTTTGTCAATGGTGAACTAGTCGCTAGTGAAGCAAAACTTCCACATCAAGCCCGCCGACGCTCCCACCGACTATCAATCACAAATCGGAGGACGAACAGTGTATCGGAGGGAAGCATAACCCATGTCGACGTCTTTTTAGGATCACTAACGGCGACGTCGGAGCAGCTTGCTTCTTCCTTTGTTGAAAATACAAGGAAGCGGGGAGCAGAGGCTACGATGAGATCCCTAGAGGCATTTAATCCTAACCATTACTTGGATCCAAATTCAGTCTATCGCTCACCATCGCGACTTGCAGTTTTCGTGGTGTCGACGCATGTTGCTGGCAAGCCATCTCCAAATGCTGAAAATTTTTTGCAGTGGCTTCGAGAGGCACCCATTGCGGTTCGTCCACCAGCAGCAGAGCCATTGAGATCTGAAGAAGTCGGTGTTCCGACTGCTATTAGCACACCTCCCAAAAGTAGTCATCCCGGTTCCAGAGAACAGAGTCCGCGTAAACTTCAATTAAAATTTTCAAATCGTGAAGGAGAGCTTCACCGTCATCACTCATTAACGGATGCACTGCGGGCAAGCTTTCGCGTAATTTGGCGTCACCCATTTGGTGGCGGTGAAACTTCACTTGTTGCTTTAAAGCCCGAAGGCCCTTTACTTGGTGTCCAGTATGCTGTTTTCGGCGTGGGAAACTCCATTTACAGGACGTACAATGCTACAGCAAAATATGTCGATTTAAGACTGCACGAACTCGGCGCTGTGCGCGTTTGTTCGGTAGGACTGGGTGATGTATCAAAGGGTATTGAAAATGTGTTTGCAAAATGGGAAGCTCAGCTGCTGCAAATACTTCATAACCGGCGAAGCGACACGTCCATTAGTGCACCAGCTACAGCTCGAGAGCCTGCAAAACTCCCAGCCAGACCTTCACTACCTTGTTCAATTGGAAGCGCTGGAATCAGCATTGCTGAGATATTGGCGGGCGAACCTGCCATGCCAGGCCCCACCCCATCAGATTTTCTACCAAAAGCTGGGATGCCTGGACGTCAGCACCAAAAAGTATACCACAGGCGATACAGCAGCGCCACTACAATGATTATCGCCCGTCGAGGAAATGCCGATCCTGATAACACAATGCCACCTCTGACAGACCGCAGATAGTTACACCCAAGTACATTTGGGGGTAACGATAGGAATGCATCCGGACACTATGTAAAGCAGCGTCGGACAAGTCGCTCTCAAGAGCAAAGCCTCCAGAGCAAAACTATTGTTCATTGAGATGAAATGATAGTTTATTTCACGGTTTTTAAACTCGAAGACAAATAAGCTCGAAACTGAAGGCTAGCCGTAGGGGCAACGTACATGTTATGTTATTCACACGTCTAAACTCCAAGAGAGAGGTTCCGACGAATATGCCCAGTAGAATTGGTCCGTTGCTTCTGATCAGCACAAACTATGCATTGCATGATAAACGAGTGAGTAGATCGACTTCACACACTATTTGGAAGACCTCAACATTCCTCTTTCATCCAATCACTATTTTCTCGGAACTAGCAATGAAGCTCTCAAAACCAAAAAAATGGTCAGCGAAACGCGACCTTATCGAAGTTGTAAAACAACCTCGATGTCGTAGGAAAACGCCAACTATCAATAGAGTTCGATGTAGTTTCTATGAGTTTGAGCCGTTGCAGCAGAGTCAGATTTTCTGATCAAACACTTCTCCACACAATACCATGGAAAGCATCTAGATGACAAAGAGCAACGTTAAATCCCCTCCTTCGTTTCTGGCAATGGAGGCCAAAGAAATGCCTGGGTCTATCAAAATAGCATTTCGTTAATACGGACCACCCTGCTCATTCCCCATACCAAAAAAATCGCACAGAACCCCGACGACTCCCTCCAAACTACGGCTGGCAATTTGACGAGCAGTTGCTATCGATTTTGGCGTCTTTGAGATCTGCCTCAACCATGCTCAATATGCCAATTTCTGTACAAACTTTACCTTTCGATGACGAGCATTCCTCATGTCAGTCGGCCCATCAAGATTCCTTGCCTACATGCAGCCCTGCCCAGGTCCAAGCACACACTGTAACCCATGTGAATGTGTTTCTCGGCTCCCTGACGTTCACATCAGAGCAGCTGGCATCTTCACTCGCTGAAAAGGCCAAACAGCAAGGTGCAGTGGTAAGTATTCAGTCACTGGAAGAGTTCAAGTCAGAACAGTATCTCGACGTAAACTCATCATGTCGTGCACCTTCAAGAGTTGCAGTTTTTGTGGTCTCAACTCATGCGGCTGGCAAACCTTCTCCAAACGCAGAGCGGTTTTTGCTTTGGCTTCGTACAACGTCCGATTTGAATCGCACCGTGACAAAAGATCATAAAACCCAAGAGGATGCCTATGTAACTCGAACAAACACACCATACGCCCCAGCTACAGATACCTCAACTGTTTTCACTCCGAGCCCACGAAAGCGTCAAACATCTTTATCGCAGGCCATTATTGATGTGCCTACCCACCCACCTGGTACCCGACCAGGATTTCGTTTGACCTGGCGCCTTCCATTTTCTGGAGTCGATTCTTCTAAGAGTGAGTGCAAGTCTATTGGGCCTTTGAAATCCTTTCAGTATGCAGTGTTTGGCGTTGGCAATTCCATTTATCGAACGTACAATTCCACCGCTAAGTACATTGATACAACCCTTGAACAGCTTGGAGCAACAAGAATTTGTTCGCTTGGATTAGGTGACATATCAAAAAATATCGACGCTGTATTTACGAGTTGGGAATCTCAATTCCTCCAGGCAATATCCAAACCGATTCATGTATCATCTATTTTTCCCCTCGCAACGGCGCGAGAAGCACCAAGACCCCCACCAAGAGCATCACTTCCTTTTGTCACAACCAAGGTCGAGATAGGTCACTTTGGAGCGATAGAGGAGCATACAACAACGCGTGGTCCGACCACCGCAGATTTAGAAATATGTTGCGCGAAGTCATCTCACCCGCACGGTGATAGTAGCCGTCCGAGGCGACACAGTAGCGCCTCTACCATGATTCTTGCACGTCGTGGGAGCTTTGACACGATCACACCGACTTCTTTTATGCCGCCTCTGGCAAAGCAATGACTTTATAATCAAACACAGCCAGTAACTGATCTTAAGAGTGTGTCGATGAACGTCGTGCTCACCATTACACAAGTTGTGAGTGAGTGGTGCAATAAGGCATTTTGCTAGATGACGTCGCCTTGATCAAACACTCGTCATTTTATTAGCGATTTTGTTTCAGGGCGGTGAACAGGATACCATACCTACAACTGTTCCGATTCGTTTATGCAGCTAACTTCACTTTATCACGATTCTTTTTAGTTGGTTGCGGCCGAGACAACATTAGTCGTCATTTTTAAAAATTTACATATGAGTCACATTCATCTACACTATATGCATGCATGCGAAATAGCAAGCAAGGGATCAGCACGATACTGTTCCAAATTCAGCCTTCCTATCAATAGTCCATGAGAAGGCCACACGGCATAGACGCCTAAACGTTTTTATCTAGGCGGGAAGTCCTACCATTACGCTTTACACACAATACCACGCTGTCCGCGAACTTCTCCAAAAAAATTATCTACAGCGAATATGCTGTCTCCAGGTAGCGAACCAAACGCTACCGAGCATGTGCCCAGGCCTCCGCTAAGACAGGCACGCAGACTCTCAATATCGTTTCGAAAAATACAGCAAGTGGTAGCCACGATCACACACGCCGACATTTTTATCGGATCACTGACTGGAACTTCGGAGCGCTTCGCTTCTTCGTTAGCGGAAAAAGCTGCTCAACGGGGAGCCATTGTCTCGCTAAAATCTCTGGAAGAGTTTGATCCCGAGTGCTATCAGGATCCTAGTGGCCCTTACCATTCAACCTCGAGACTTACAGTATTCGTGGTGTCGACACACTTTGCTGGTGGACCATCTCCAAATGCTGAGGCCTTTTCTCAGTGGCTTCGGTTAGCATCTGGACACTACACCACATCTACCATTGATCCTGTGCTACCAGAAGAGGTTAGGCCGTCCGACGCAACCACACCAATCGAAACAGGTTCCCCAGGCATCACTTCAGTAGAAAACTCAAAAGAGTCTTCCAATATCTCACCGCGGAGGTTGACGCAAATTGCTATGTCAAGACCAGTCCAACGTCCACGTCGCCAATCTTCATTTTCCGCGGCTATCCGACCACTTCTTCGCCTGAACTGGCGAAATACGTTAAATGGTGGTAATGCATCTGCGAGCGTGAAGAAGCTGAAAAGACCACTCGACGGAGTTCAGTATGCAGTGTTTGGTGTGGGAAACTCGATGTATCTCACTTACAATGCCATGGGCAAATTTGTAGATGCACGAATGCAAGCGCTGGGGGCAGTACGATTGTGTCCACTGGGTTTGGGCGATGTCTCAAACGACATTGATGATGCATTTGCCAAATGGGAAGCACATCTTCTTCAACTGCTGATTTATCAAAAGCCTGGCCCTCCAGCGGACATAGCAGCTCAAGCACAGCAGGCGTTGTTGATACAACAGAGAATGACATCAGTAGGTGAAGATATCAGCAGAAAAATAGCGGAGCAAAAAAAAAATGCAACGGGATCTCCACCCGAACCAGCAGTGCAGCGACTTTCGAGTTCTGAAAAGCAAAACGTGGAGCTATCACGTCAGTCCAGCGGAATTACAGGTACCTCGAGTACCAACACTTCTATCACGTCAAAGGGTTCACCAGTAAAATTGTCGATGCAAGATCACTACGGTCGGCACGTTCGTTTGAAATTCCGCTGCAGATACGTTTCCAAGCTAGGTGACAAGCCTCCTACAGTCGTTAAATTGCCCCCACTCGTCACTAATGACAGCGACAGCAGACCCCAGCGCAAGCTTTCTAGAAGACACACTTCTGTCCGTCGTGATGCCACACATATTCGCCACCCTTGCATTGCAGTACAATCCATTACCATGCTCAAACGTGTAACCGCAAGTGGTGATTGTCAACTTGTTGACTCGGCTTTCAAAGACGTGTCACTTGCTCGACTTGTCATTATGGACCCTGAACTAAAATTCGAGACGGCTGATACGTTTGGATATTTCCCACCAAATTCGACTGATGTGGTGGACGCCATTGGTAACAAGCTAGGACTCGACATGGATGCTTACGTTGAGCTTTCATTTCATGACGATGTGTCAGCAGATACAGATGACGAACCAGCTCTAACTCTAGTTAACAACAAAGATCGCCATCTCCCGTTTCCAAGCCCATGCAGAATACGAACTATACTCAGCGAGTTTTTGGAGTTACGAACAATTTCGAGAGAATTTGTGCGCATTGCGTCGGGCTTTGCGACAAATAAAAAAGAACACGAACTTTTAGAAAATTTGGCGTCAATCGATGGATCTACTGCGTTCAACCGAGAGTTTGGTCAATCAAACTCTGGTATACTAAAAATGTTGGAGCTCGCCCCAAGCTTACGGATACCATTCGAAGTTTTTGTCAACATGACTCCGCTTCTGAAACCGCGTTTGTACTCTATCGCGAGTTCACATGTGAAGAATGATCGTGCATTTGATATTGTCGTGGCACTAGGCAACCCCACTGCAACACATGGCCTTTCAGTCTCCAATTTTCGAAAAATACTGTCAAACTCGGAGTCCTCGGCTCTTCCTGACGGGAGCAATTACTACAGCAGCGGTGCGCAATTACAGGTAGATGCATGTTCTGTTCCAGTCATCAGGATGCTCCGGGGATTTGTGGCAACCTCGCGTTTTAAAATTCCTCCAGACCTGTCAGCCCCAATGGTTATGATCGCAAACGGAATTGGCATCGCTCCGCTTCGTGCATTAATGCAGCACCGCGAATTTGAAGCTGGAATTAGCAAACAAACTCAGCAACAATTGGCAGAAGCGTCGAACTCTGTGCCAATTTCTTCTCACGCCACGCAGTCATGTGGTAAGGCATTACTGTTGCTAGGATGTTCGAACACTGACTCAACTCTTTTTGAGTCCGAACTGCGGAATTGGGAAGCCATCGGCTTATTGGAATTTCACGTCGCACATTCTTCGCAACCTGGGCAGCCTCCTGCATACGTGCAGGATCTAGTTGCAAACCAAAAGCAAAAGATCGCATCACTGATGTCAAGTTCCCCCCATGCTCGAATTTATATTTGCGGGAAGATAGCAATGGCTCGCGCAGTAAACCAAATACTGGCATCACCCGACAGTACGACCAATTGGTACCAAAAAGCGTTGCAAAGCGGGCGCTACATTGAAGGTATCTACGGGTGAGCACAATCTTTCCTACCTACAAGTGTTACAAGCCTCAACCTATCTCATGGTCAGTTTAGTATGATTCCTTAGTCCTGCAGGATATTGGGAAGAGTTCATGCGCTTTAGAAAAACACTTTCTCCGTATTCTCAAGGACGCTGGCAGCAACTGCTTCATGGGTTTCGCCACGAACGGCGCTAATAATTTCCAAGACCTGACTGCAGAATTTTAGAGCCAACGGTCAGCACAAATAGCCTGTAACAATTGAACCTACGGCAACTTACATTAAAGTGCAGGGTTCATTCCGTCCTTTGACCAGACAGTCCGGTGAATACTTCTCCGCCTTCTTGCTAGGCCAAGACGTTTTCACATGACCATGCCCAGCATGCGTAGCGCGAATATCGCACCACGGAGCATCTGATAAAAAGAAAGCAAAATGACAAAGTGAGTTTTCTAACTCGCTAGGCTTTCATGAACCAGAAAACCACACCCGTCTCAATCATCAGTCGCTCTAGAGGAATGGCCTTGACACACTCCAAATTCTCCTGGGTTTTCAATGAGCAGCCGTTCACACCTGCATACACCACTTTAGTTAGGCACCATAATATTCCAGCTCACTGCAACTATAATCTCTTCCAACTCACCGATGTACAATCCAAGCTCCACCAACTTAAGCATCTCCTCCTTGCTACCAGTGAAGGAGTGCACGACGCCATTTGAAAACCTCGACCGGTTTTTCGAAATCATCTCTGCAGCATGCAAATTATCAGCCCATTTCTCCATTTCACACCAAAATTATCTCCACACACCGTAGAAATCCCCGCCTGTGTTTCGGTTGTGCAGGAACAGCGGCAACTGCGTCCGTTCTGCCAATTGAAATTGTTTCTCAAAGTATTTGAGCTGCGTCGGCTTGTCGCAAAACTCCAGGCGGTCGTAGTCAAGTCCGCACTCGCCAATTGCCACCACTTTCCCTTCTTTTTTGCCCTCTTCGCACACTGCCAAAAGTTCGGCAAAGTAAGCGTCGGGGTCCCTCCCGTCCGCCTCGAACTCGCTGCATCGCGTCGGGTGCACTCCCACCGTGGAGAAAAGTTGCGGCAGCCCATCACCCTCGTTGTCTTTGGCCAGTTGCAACGCTGAGCGACTCTCTTCGAGGTTGCCGGCTGTCACAATGATCTTTTGCACTCCGAAAGCCTTGGCGCGCGCCAAAATGGCAGTCAGGTCGGACTGCAATTGCAGAGGATAGGGGAAGCGTTAGAGGGTGCAAACTGGTGGAGCGGTAAATAACCTGCATACAATTCACCTCGTGCTTTTGCTTGCCTCGATAGAGACCCGTGAACACCGGGTCGGTGAGGTTCGCGCCGATGTCGATCATATTCACGGCCATTTTGCGCAGCATCCAATTCTGTGGCAAGCTCAGGGTTGCAAGTACTGGAAGTGCCAAAAGTGATTACCGGGTAAAGTGTCGCATAACTCTTGGCGCGTGAAAGGCAACTTCAATTCAAAAAGGGAAATCTTTCGCGCGGGAAAAAGGGAAACCCGCCTCGAGCTCACTTCTCTTTTTGCAGCCAAGCGCACAAGCCCTTTTACTCCGGACAAAAAGCTACAACTATGGCGAAGGCTAAGGCGCTGTCGGTCGAAGAGCACCAGCGCATCCTGCAGCTGCGGAAGGACGGCGTGTCCGTCTCGGCCATCGCCAAGCAAGTGGAGCGCAGCACCTACTGCATCTACCGCGTCTTGAAGAAGAACAACGAAGAGCAAGCGCCCCCGCCGCAACAAGAGGCCCCCAAGAAGAAGCAAAAAGTGGCAAAAGCACCTCCTGCAACTTTCAATCCAGCTCCTCAGTTGCTGGAAGGACCGACGGACTCGAGCGCTGCTCTGCTCTGTGCCGTGGAGAGCGTGGAGGTGTCGCCGTACAAACCTATCCCAATGCCGCCATCGGTGAGGAGCTCGGAGCGCCAACAGCCTCCATCCAGAGCTCAAGGGGTGCGACCTGGCTCAGTGAACGCCAGTGTTTCCTTCAGCAACACACCAGTTAATAAGAGTGTTGCCAAGCCTCAGAACGAAGATACAGCCGAGTTTTGGCTGTTACCGGATCCACTGGAGCCCACTACGACTCAAACAGCACCTGTAACTGAGTCTGGAGTTGGACGCAAACGCGTGCAGCCCCAGCAACTGAGCAAGAAGCCCCAGCAACCGACCAAGAAGACTGTGAACTCTGGAGTCTCGAAACAGGCGACGCAGCCATCCTCCGCGTTGGTTGTAAACCTTTCTAGAGTACCAGTCACGAACAAACGCGGGTCTAGTAATACTGGCGTTGACGGACTTCTCAATAGGATTCAAGACGAAATTCAACGTCTTGAAGGGCTAAGCCAGTCCGATGGCTACGATGCTCAACTGCTGCAGATGCTGGTCAAATTCCGGGCGGAAATTCTGCTAGTGCAGCTGCAGAAGATGCACGCCAACGCGCAGGAGGGAAGTGCTGAAGAGAAGGAAACGAATCAACTTCTACGCGAGAAATTAGTGAAGGAGATCGCGCTCTTGAACGTCCAAGCTGACCGTGAAAAACTGGAGTTGGAACGCGAGCAAATCAGGTACAAGATGACCACAATGGTATGCCGCAAAAGACTCCTGGATGCGAATGCCTCTCCCACCGACATTGATCAACTATTTCCTCGCCAGTAACAACTATTTTGTCAGTTTTGACCGTTTTCCGGCGGACCCTCTTCAAGTGAATCAAGTGCGGCGTCCAAACGGTGGTTAACCACAGCATACACCGCTTGCTTGCATCCCTCAATGTTGGCATTTTATGCGTTATCAATCGGTTCTACCAATACAGACTGCGCTCCACGCATTACTGTTCACTGCAAAATGCTTCCACGCTTCTGTTGTTACTGTTTTGCGCTGCTGGTTTATATGTGACACAGGACTATCGTGAATTACTAGCTGGAGCTGATCGGCGTGCATGTCTTCGTCTTCTTGAGCAGAGACTCCGAGCTTGCTGCTTCGTCTAGCGCTAACTTCCGTTTCGCAGCCATCAAAGCGACCGATTCGGCACTTGCACCATCGCCACTGACCCCCTGGTCACTTGCCACGCTAATACTATTGCTATTGCTATCATCACACTTTGCACCCCTGTCTTCACTGCCACCACTTTTCCCGCTTCCTGATGTGCCGGATGAACTAATCCCATTTCCATTTGCACCATCAGGTGAGGCGAGCTTCCACGAAATTTTCTGGAACACATTCTTAAACTGAGGAGATCGAGCCTTCTTTTTCGAGATTTTCTGGTGAGCTTTCTTCTGAGCGAGTAGGTTGCTTCCTCCGAGGAATGTTTGCGTGTCCACTTCGTCTTCCTTTTTCTTCCGCACCGGGAGCTTAAGTTCTCGCTCTTCTTCAGTGACATTGATGCCACGTGGAGATGTTGTGAGCGGTGCATCGGCAGGGTTTCCTTCCCGAACTGGTGTTGTCGGTTCATCGTCGTCATCATCGTAATCCACCAATTTAACAGACCGCGGGCGGTTCGGGCGGTTTTGGCACGATACTTCCTCCTGAATAGGCATTGAAATATGAAATAAGCACGGCATACAATAGAGAACTGCAACAGGTGCTCGTACCTCCGATAATCCGTTCTTGTCCAGCTCTGTCGTAGGCTCTGTCGTATCTGTGTCTTTTTCCCAGTACAGTTCCTCTTCGTCATCAATACTGCCCGCCCGAACGAAACGGACCTTGCTTGCTTCCGCAGAATCCAGAGGTGCCTCCGCTGGTCCTGAGTTTCCGTCATGGCGTGTCCGGATGGCCTCAAAAACGAGCGGACACTCAGCTTTATATGTTTCATAAAACTTCGTGTAGATGTGCTCAACCAACGACGTCAGGTTTGTCTACGCGCAACAATTCAATTAGTTTTTGTCAGTATCAAGTTAAATTACGCAATGGAAGCAATAGCGGCGACGCTTTAATACCTTTTCAATAAAGGCCAGCAGCTCCAAGATAGCTGAGCTAACAGCTCCCGAATTTGGCTTTCCAATCTCCAGGTTTGCCAGCATCGGCGTAAACAGATCGTTCTGAATCAAAAATCTGGAAAAGAAAGCCTCCGCTCGCACTGCGCATGCTCGGACAAACTTCACACCGTCTGAATAATGCCACAGTTAGTCAGTCGTGTTAGTGCATATTCTTTAGGCGAGAAGAGGTCGCAGCACCTGGACGGTGATCTGTCGGTCTACGTACGGATAACGAAGAGTTTGTTTTTGGAGTGCAGCATTTTCTCAGCAAAGGTTGCGATAGGTTGCCTTCCGAAAAGGTACTTGACACGATACCCATGATTTTCCGTGCAGAACGTTAGCAATTCCATGATACTGTCTTGCAGATCAAACATGGCATTCTCGTCATGGACGAAGTTGTTATTCTTCAGGGGCTGAAGCAGCCAGTGCATGTAGTTAGGATAGAGCACACTCAAAAACTTGTCGTCCTGTTACGACAAAATGATGGCACGATACAGCAGCACAATACAACAGCGTCAGTCACAGCAGAATTTACGGGTGACGTAATCTTCTTTTGCAGTCTTACATGCCCTAGCGGTACCCGAAAGATTTCTCGCAGTAAATTTGACAGCTGGATTCGCATTGGCTCGTCGCGCTCGAAAACGATCAGCATTGCAGTAAACAGCGACGAATCTGGTGTCCATGCAATGCGTTCCTTATCGGAAGTCGGTGCAGGTATGCATTTTCCTTCGCTTGCGAGGTACGCCCGCAACCTGTCAGGGCCTTGGTAGAAAACCAGCACGTTGAGGATGTCCACTGCTAGCGCGATTTCCTCCGGTTTTGATTCTGGAGAGCCCAACACCGGAGCAAATGCTCCGAAAAGCTCGCCATCGCCAAAAAGATTGCCGATGAGAGAGCTGAATACTGGTGGGGCTCCGAATGGGTCACGACGCTGTGCCTGTCTATCTACGGGCTTTGTCACTCGCACCAAGTTGATAATCGCTTTCAGTAGCCCCAGGCCGTCCAAACGTTTATCGGTACTGGCAATAAGCTCCTTACTGCAACATGAGCGCACAGCACACGTCAGCGTCTTGCGCGATTTGCAGCTTGCAGCATGGCAGTACGTACATGGCCTTCCAGTAGTCTTCGTTTTCTGAAATGTACGATAGGATGTGGAAGTTGTTCTCGTTCGCCATGTGCTCGAGCAAGAGCACGCATCCATCGGGCAGCGAGCGCGATAACACGTTGTCCTTAATCACCTGGATCCGAAAGTTCATGTGGACGCGCTCCACCACGCTCCGATCCGTGATTGGGACCACCTGCCACGCCGTGACCAGCAACGTCCGTATCAGCTTCAGCCTGTCCGTTCCGCGGCGACTGGTGGCCACGTACCTCGTGGAAGCCCCCATCTCCTTCCAGCTCAGTGCGGAAGTCCATCTCTCGGATCAATCCGGGGTTGTAGCCGAAAGCGCCGACTACCGAGATGAAGTTGGTCTCGCTCAGCAGCACCTCAATCAAGCCGCGGTTGCACATCTCCACTGCTCACGACAACAAAACCGTCGGTCAGCTCGGTCTCCTTCTTCTCGTGTCTGCGGCACCTACGCATGGCGTAGAAGATGTCGAACAGCTTATGCAGCACCGTGCGGTCGGCGTCCAGCTCGCTCACGTCGAACAGGTCCAGCAGCTTGACCACATAGGCGCCGTCCTGCACGCGTCCACCTGTCAGTTCCCGTTCTCCCTGCAGTTTTCCAGCCACCTTCGGTCCACCTTGGCCAGCAGATCCGTCTGCACCTTGCTGCGCACCGTCGGGTGCGCCGTCTTGAGCAGCAGCAGGATCTCGTCCAGGTGCTCCACGTCGCACGGCGGCAGGTCGCGGCTGCAGCACAGCGAGAACGAGTGAGTCGACCACCGGGAAGCGCCGCTCGCACGCCGCGTACGCTGCGATGTCCTCGCGGAAGAGCTGGTCGATGCTGCTGTCGCTGTCCATCGCGCGCAGCGGCAACTTTTCGGCGGCGTGCGCGCGTTACGAGCACTTGCGGAGTGAGCTTTTCCGCCCGCTGTCTCTGGCCGCTTTTACGGGCCAATGGCAGGGCGGAAGCGGACGCCTTTCCGCCAATGGGCGGCGGCTGCGGCACTTTGCCTCGGACGGCGCGAGCAGCTCACGATGAGGCAACAGACAGGACCAGTTGCTGCTGCCGCGATGGGGAGCAGCTTCACTCACTGGAAATCAGACACGCACAAGTGCAAGTCGCTCGCCGTCGCCTGCTCGTGGCCGGTCGAGGCGCGACAAGATGTCACGCTCGACGCGCTCGACCAGGTGACTGCCGCCCCGCAACTGCAACTTTCGCACTAACAACTGCAACATTTGCGCTGGTCAGCCGCGAATTTCTCGTCGCGCTTTTTCCGCCAATTGCAGATCTGCCGCGACGTGATTGGCGGAAAAGCGGAACTTGCCGCCCAGCGCCGGATTCCGACAAGCAGTTGAAAATGGCGGGACGAGGCGAGTTCGCGCATGTGCAGCCGGTGCGTGCGCGGCCCCAGCGGCCCACAGACAGCGCGGCCGCGGCCCCTTTTGCCCCCATCTGCTGTGCACAGGCCTCACGCGACTCGTGCCAATTTGCCGCTCTGCTGTGCGCCAGGACAACGCCGAGATCGAGCGCTCCGTGCTCTCGCAGGAGGTCGGTGCCGTGTCGCTCTCCGTTGGCGCTCTCAATTTCGTGGGTGCTGAGTGGCGGCTGCGTGTGTGTGTGGCGCGCTCGGGCAGGTGGAGGCGCTGCGCAACCGACTGGGACTGCGCCAGGTGGATGTGTCCAAGGAGTGCGGCGTGAACGCCAGTATGCTGTCCCAGTGGATGCTGGGCAGGTACAAGGGCAACGTCGGCCGTGTAAGTGGCGAGTCGATGAGAGGAAGGCGGCGCATTGCAATGAAGCTGGGAACTGACGATTTGTGGCTGTGGGGCAGATTAATGGGCTGATGGAGGCGTGGCTCATTCGTCGACGCGGAGGAAAACCCATGGACAAGGGCATGATGCGTATGTGCTTGAAAAGAGCGGTGGAGAGACTGCGTTGTGGTGCTAAACACGATGTATTGCTGTGTAGTGTTTAATTCGACGGCTAGCTCGCCGAAGTTGAAACGGCGACTGGAGGAAATGAACGATCCGCTCCAAGCTGCGAGAAGGTAGTTGAAGTTGTGCACGATGAATTTATGATACTTTTTGTTGTGCTTACGTGTTAACGTATCATGCAAGCAGGAAGGACAGCTCTATTCTTGCACAGCGGAAGCTTTACAATTATCCTAAGGTACTATTACTCTATTCGTACCGGACTAACATAACAGGCTGGCATTTTTCAGGCTGATTCCTAATTCGTGGTATGAATGCACATGCTGTGATAATAGTTTCCAACTCGAGACACGCTGCTGATTCCCATTCGCCTTGATATTGATGTCGAAGGCTATCGATACATTGACTCATTCTCCTGGAACCTGTACGATCACGGTGTTTGAAATGACTAGCACGTAAGACGGCGAGCACTAACTGTTGCATTGTTTCATGTACCTATAGATACGAAAAAGACTTCACCTACGAGACATTTGCCGCTGCGTTAGTAAGAGATCTGGACCTCCCAGAATGCTTTTACAAGCGAATCGCCAAATCCATCCAAGAACAGGTCGAAAAGGCCAAGCGGTCGCTACCCTGGCACGAAGCTGTCACAGCTGAGAGCTTGCACCCGATCTTTATCAACCTACGTCTGAACGACACTATCTATATTGACCGGTTTGAGTGGGACCTGAGCAACCCAAATAACTCGCCTGAGCAATTTGCCCGGGTCGTATGCGAAGACCTGGTAAGTGTTGCATCTCTGCGTAGCCCGAAAGGTACTATTTGTTGACAGATCATGATCTTGGTCGCGTGCAGGGTTTGAGTGGCGAGTTTGAAGCTCAAGTAGCTTTATCCATCCGCGAGCAGCTTCGCGACTATTCTAGAGTAAGAAACTGTAAGGTGTGGTGCTTTGGATCGGTGTTGCTAACGTAAACAAATCTGCGCTTTCAGCTTATTCGGGAAGGCTTAAAAGACCGAGTCACCCGACTCCCTCCTGTCACCTCGGCATTTCGTGACCGCCTCGATGCCGAAGTGTGGGGGCCGTCTGTTAAGTACATACTGGCAGATGATATCCCGCAACTCGAGCGCGAGGACTTTAAGCGGATGCGGCCGATGTCGCGACCCACAGTGCTAGTGACTCCCTCTCCGGCACCAGCAGTGAAGCCCAACCGGCCACCCAAGCCCGTGAACACCTTCCTCATGTTTTGCAGGTACAACTTCTAAACGGCATTGACAAGAAAACTTCTGCCAAGAGCTTCGTGCTAACGTTAATCTTGCTATCGTTGTGGTTTTGCAGGCAAAACCGAAAGAAGATCATGGCTGACCACCCTAGTACTAGTGCCAAGGATGCATCGAAGATTCTCGGTGATATGTGGCAGAAACTATCTGAAAAAGAGCGAGCAAGGTACAAACAAGTAGAGAAGACGTCCACTTGGTAAAGTGCTAACATTATCCTGCGTTTCTGCAGCTACATTCCGATGACGGAGATGGAGAACCAGCGCCGAATGAACGAGTGGAGAATGAAGGAAAACGCCCTGCATGGGATCTCCACTACGATCGTGGGCGGCGTAGCGACCCCGTCTCCCTCAGCAGCAGCTAGCCACTCCAGTTTACCTGCGACGCCAGTCCTACTTGCTCCTAGAATTACTCCAAGCGGGACTTCTTCAGTTGACGAAGTCGACGACGCCGACGATGACGACGAAGACGAAGACGACGACGAGGATGAGGACACTGCTAGTGCGACTAGCGTCGCTGTCTGATAATTTTGCATCCAACAGTGCTACCGGCATTTGTGGTCTGTCAAACTCGCATGCGATTCTCGTTGTATACTACGTCTCTCTCCTTGTGGCACCAGCATCAGCTCTAGACTCTACGCGTCCTCGTCGCTGTCTGTCGTCGGGGGCAGCCGCCATTTGGACTGGTAGTAGTGGTTCTCCAGCTCGAAGAGCGCCGACGAGATGTCCGAGCTCAGATGCGAGATCTGCGCGTCCACGTCGTCGCATCTGCAGACACAAAGGCTGTCAGTACAGCAACTACACCACATTGCACCGACGCCGCAGCGCTCACCGCTTGAGCAGATCGTCCGACGTCGTGTCCACGTTCTGGCTCATGCCCTCGAAGTCGCCCAGCGCCAGCGACAGCTTCATCTCCGACACGAGCTTGAGCAGCGACTCGCTGGCCTGCACCAGCGTGGTGGCGTAGATGGAGCTCTGGAAGGACTCGCGCGTGGTGTTGGCCGCGTCCTTGATCTTGGCCGTCTTGATCAGCCCCTTGAAGTTCTCCACCAGCTTCTCCACGTTGTTGTCCAGCCGCTGCCGGTACTCCTCCGCCATGGCGACCGCGCTCCTGGAGGCTGGCCGGTTTCCCAATACATGTATTTCATATTAGGCGAAGTTTCCATCTTCAGCTCCTACGTCTCCAGACAAAAGTCAGAGCCGTTGCACACGCTTTTAGCAGCGGTGTGCGCCACACAGGATACCAGCCGTCGTTTCCCCCTGAGGCGTTTCTCCCTCACAGGCAGTTCCGCCACTTCTCTACCAGGTGCGTGCCGAGGCGTCTCGCGGGCAGGCGGATGTCGCGCGCCGCAGCGCCGGTCAGCGCCTGCCGCCAGCGCCATCGCACAGTGCACGTCGCCAGCTATCTAACCATCGCTCGATCGTCCTCTTTGCCGCACTGTGGCCGTCGCTACACGCAACAGAAAAACTCCGTAGAACCCCACACTTCCCTCGACAATGCTGGCTCAGCTGGTGGCAGACGTGTGCCCCTCGTCGGCGTCGTTCTTCGGCTTCATGGGCGTGGCCTCGGCGCTCGTCTTCGCGAGTACGTGCGGGCTGCTGCGGTCTCGGCTGGGCTGAGGCCGCGGCGTGTTTGTGAGAGTCGCTGAGGCGGCGGACTGACGCGTTGTTGGTGTGCAGACCTGGGCGCGGCGTACGGCACGGCCAAGTCGGGTGTGGGCATCGCGTCGATGGGCGTGATGCGGCCGGAGCTGGCCATGCGCAACATCATCCCCGTGGTCATGGCCGGCGTGCTGGGCATCTACGGCCTGATCGTGGCCGTGATCATCCAGGGCTCGATCGACCCGCCGAACGGCAACGCGCCCAAGTACGGGTCGTACACGGGCTTCGCTCACCTGGCGGCCGGTCTGTGCTGCGGTCTGAGCGGTCTGGCGGCCGGCATGGCCATCGGCGTGGTGGGCGACGCGGGCGTGCGCGCCGTGGGGCAGCAGGAAAAGCTGTTCGTGAACATGATCCTGATCCTGATTTTCGCCGAGGCGCTGGGTCTGTACGGCTTGATCGTGGCGTTGATCCTGTCGCAGAAGAAGAGCGACTGCCCCTCGGAGTAAGCTATCATTCGTTGGAAGACAGATGGAAGTTGCTGCATTGCTGCAGCTTTCATTTGGATTCATGGCTTTTGAAGGACGTAGAGTGGTGACATCGAGGTCTTCTGGGGTGGCAGCGGTGGTGGGCGTATGAATTGGTTTACCCTTGCTGATGCCGCTCCACCTTCGCTATCGCCGCAAGTGATAACGCTAATACTACAACCCTTTTGCATACCTTTCGCGCTGCTTATTGTGCGTTGTTCTGCGCATTGATTGCAGTTGACAGTTTGCTTGAGGCCGTTGCATTGCCGTCGGCAATTTGCCAGTCACGAGACCTAAAAGTGTTCCTATGCAAGCTGTCTGGTCGGTTATGAATTTCGCTAGCTCTTTGCAAGCGAGCTGCTCGTCTTGCGAGCTACTACTAGTACTACCATCGTCCACGCAGCAGCTTGCTTGTATCAAAGCACTGCCAGGAGCAACATCTTGGTCACACGTACACAGCTTACAACCTCAAATGAATACGCACGTCAAAGTAGCCCACGCGTTGATACCAAATGCGAAGATTTATTAGCTGCAGCCGATCGTGCAAGGCTTGAAAAATCGCAAGCTCGTAAAATGATTGACCGCATCGTTCGCAGTAAGAGTTTCCGATACAACGCCGGGAATCCTGACCGCACTTCATTCCTGCAGCCTTGTCACCAATGCCAAAGCATTGGCGCAACAGCTACAGCCTCTCCTCCCTTACCCAGCTTACTCCGAGGGGCAGTCGCTCTTCTTCTGCGACAGGATCAACGCCACGATCAAGCCGTACAGACCCAGCGCCTCGGCGAAAATCAGGATCAGGATCATGTTCACGAACAGCTTTTCCTGCTGCCCCACGGCGCGCACGCCCGCGTCGCCCACCACGCCGATGGCCATGCCGGCCGCCAGACCGCTCAGACCGCAGCACAGACCGGCCGCCAGGTGAGCGAAGCCCGTGTACGACCCGTACTTGGGCGCGTTGCCGTTCGGCGGGTCGATCGAGCCCTGGATGATCACGGCCACGATCAGGCCGTAGATGCCCAGCACGCCGGCCATGACCACGGGGATGATGTTGCGCATGGCCAGCTCCGGCCGCATCACGCCCATCGACGCGATGCCCACACCCGACTTGGCCGTGCCGTACGCCGCGCCCAGGTCTGCACACCAACAACGCGTCAGTCCGCCGCCTCAGCGACTCTCACAAACACGCCGCGGCCTCAGCCCAGCCGAGACCGCAGCAGCCCGCACGTACTCGCGAAGACGAGCGCCGAGGCCACGCCCATGAAGCCGAAGAACGACGCCGACGAGGGGCACACGTCTGCCACCAGCTGAGCCAACATTTCTCCTCCAGGTCCTTAGATCTCTCTACTGTCTCGACGGAGGACGCTACTGCACCACCCACAGATCCCCATACACACACAGTCAGCCCCCATAGTCCGAGCTGCCGCCCCCGACAGATAAAAGATCGCCACACCTGCTTTCACTATGTCGAAATGAGACCTTGAACCGGCGGATCTGGTTCCCGCACCTTCGCGCGACATTTCGGACCCGCTTCCATAAAAAAGGTTGCGCCAAGGAGCGTATCTTGAGCAGATGCGCATCAAGGGAGGGATGACCTCGCGCCCGTGGCTGTGCACGTTGCTGCTGGCGCTGCTGGGCTACGCGACTTCGCGGTCGTTGGACCGCCTGCCGGGTGGCGATAGTGGCGAGTTATTGGCTGAGGCCTGCGTGGGCGGCGTGGCGCATCCGCCCGGGTATCCGCTACTGCTCTCGCTGCTGCGTCTTGTGCGCTGGTGTTGCAATGTTGCAAGCGGTGGAGAATGCAGTTTTCACTTTGCGCAATTGGCAAATGCAATGAATGCGTTTGTTGCGGCGAGTGCAGCGGCGTGTGTGACCCACGCAGTCTTTTTGTTGACGCTGAAAGACTCGGCGGCGGCGGTTGCAGCGGGCCTCAGCTTCGCGTTCTCCAAGCTCACGTGGGAGTACGCGGCGGGTGTAGAAGTGTTCGCACTCAACAACTTGCTGGTCGGGATATTGCATGTGCTGGTGGTAAAACATTTGATGCAGCCATCGATGAAGAACGCCTGTTTTGGCGCGTTGGTGTGCGGACTCGGACTCGCGAACCAACACACCATTGGTAGGATTGCTTCCTTTGTGCTGGTGCATGGAAAAATGATGGTACAGTCACACTAACGAATAGTTTGTTTTGCGTCAAGTGCTCTTTGAAGCTCCGTACATCGTGTGGGTTCTACTTACGCATCGATTTCGTGTGGTAGAACTTCTCTGGCTGGCGCTGGCGTAAGCTTTCATTTTTTGTTGATGTGTTCCAGCCTAGCTGTTGATGGCACATTTAACTCATGTGTCATGGTGGAACATAGGTTTCTAGGTGGTATTTCGATCTACCTGCAAACAGCTCTATCTGGTCTAGAACCGAAGCCGGGTTCATGGGGAGACACATCAACATTTGCAGGTTGGCGTTCAATAGCAGAGATCGCTGGTGACATAACTCTAATTCCATCGCATGTTAATGGTATGCAGGCTTGTTTAACCACGTTCGACGAAAAGAGTACGGCACATTTCAACTTTCGCCACTGCAAGGAGAGTCTGAGGTAGTTCCTATTATATAGCTGAAAATCAGTCGGAGAAATAGCCGTTTAACGCGCATTCCGTTCTGCTATAGCATCTTTACACGCGCTTAGAAGTCTATTTCATGGACTGTGTAGAAGATTTTCGCTGGCCGGGCATAGCATTGATGTGCCTGGGCGCTAAATCTCTTGTTTCTTTCAAGAGTGGTTCCGGTGAAATTCCAGAGGTACTAAATACCTGGCGCCTACAACTTTGTGAAGACGTGTATTAACCAACGCAATCGTGATACCCACAGAAACAACAAGCTCTATGGTGCCGACGTGTCGGCTACGCCCTAATGTCCGTCCTGGTCTGCTATTTGCTCGTATTTCACTCGTTGGCCAATCTTCCGCTGGATTCTCCGATGCCTCGCGCAGTCTCAAGTCGCTTCAATATGCAGCCGAATACTATCTTAGCAATTTGGCTAGGATTTGGTCTTTTTGTTTCGGCACGCGGTATTGCATATTTGGTTGCCGCGGATGCTAAATGGACTAAAGCTATTCGCTACTCGATCTGTTTGGTATTGGTGGCATCTCAATTCCAAATAAATCAGCCTACACATGACCACTTGCATGGAGACGTGATCCGGAAGCATGGTGAGGCAATTTTCGACGTGATCCCGCACAATTCGGTGCTCCTTTCATACACTGATATTAACTGGAACTCGTTACGCTATCTTCAGGTACGTCTGACAAAAAAGTGTTATTCGGCAACGACCAGAACTCTGTCTAATGATGTGTGTGTGTGTGTTTTCAATTGTGCAGGCTTGTGAAAGTATCAGGCCTGACGTAACTTTGCTAAGCCTGCAGTTGCTGCCTTTTCCATGGTTTTCTCGTCAGCACTCATTGTATCCAGCAATTGTGTTTCCACTCATGCCAAGCAAAGTTTCTACCGTCAAAACTTCACTAGGCTATGCCAGGCTTTTGCACGACTTCATCGCTGCAAACATTGAGCGGCATGGTGCCCACCTTTTTCTCGATCTGCACGCAGTGGTAAGGATCTATCAGCTTCATTTACCTGGGTGGTGTAGCTAACTTGTGCATCATGCAGAACGACGAAGACATATCTCCGGACGGCCAGTACCTAGGTTTCACACTTACACCGCACGGTCTGGTATGGAAAGTGAGCTTGCCATCTTCGACCACAACCGAGGTCGACAATCTTTACAGTCACTGGAAAGCAATACCGTCACCCTTAGTGCATTTCAACCCCTCGTCATATCCACCCGGAAGCTGGGAGTTTGCAGCTGCTACCATTGCGAACGACGCACGTTACCAAGGTGGGCTTTTCGCATTGAGTCACTGGATCGAGCGCGGGCGCGCAGTCCAGCAAGCAAGAGACGCGGCTAAGTACGTACTCGGGATGCAGTACGCGTTGCAACTGTTGACACAAGTGGAAGCAGACGCAGCAGTCGCGGATGGTTCATGGGGACTCACGTACGACTCGTACGACCTGGCAAAGAACACAGCGCTGGCAGCCATGCGGTTCACAAGTGGTCTCGAGCATATGGGTCCGCTCATCGCTCCACTAAAGGAGCACCAGAAGCGCAACGGCGCGACTCGTCAAGAAAAAGCAGGACTTCAGAAGCTGCAAAAGCTCTTGCTGCACTTGGAAGACACTCGACAACGTGCAGTCGAACGGATCAAAACTCTGCTCCCAGACATGAAATTACGCCAAGATCACGACACCAAAGCGTTCGAGAACTTTGTCACCGCACAAACGCAGCAACAACGCAAGAATACGAAGAAGAAGAGCAAGCAGAAGCGCAGCAGCAAACGTAAGCAGGAGGCGTGACCAACATGGCTACATTGTACTTTTGTGTCGTTTCGAGCAGAATCGTACTTAGTCGAGAAGCCTATCGCTTGGTTCTGGATCGGTCGAAAGATACACCGCCGACAGTCAGTCAAAGAAAGAGTCACAGCGAGGCATCTCTCCTGTTCGTTCCTGCCGCCATCTTGCCTCCCCCGCTTCCCTCTACGTAGCACCAACACACTCTCCATCATGGTACGCTGCTCTTCCTTCTCATGCAACAACCGGCTTCCACCGTCCTCTGTAGCCTCTGCAATCGCGCTAACCCGGAATTATCCCAATAGTCAGGCACAGTCAAGACTCAAGCTGAAGTGAAGGACATCACGCGCATCGAGCGCATCGGCGCCCACTCGCACATCCGCGGCCTCGGTCTGGACGACAGTCTCGAGCCGCGCATGTCCTCGCAGGGTATGGTGGGCCAGACGGAGGCCCGCAAGGCGGCGGGTATCGTGGCCAAGATGATCGAGGAAGGCAATATCGCCGGCCGCGCCATCCTGCTGGCCGGCAAGCCCGGCACGGGCAAGACGGCCATTGCTATGGGCATTGCACAGGCTCTGGGAGAAGACACGCCGTTCACTACCATTGCTGGTAGCGAGGTGTTCTCGCTCGAGATGAGCAAGACGGAGGCGCTGACGCAGGCGTTCCGTCGCTCGATTGGCGTCCGGATCATGGAGGAGACGGAGATTATTGAAGGTGAAGTCGTGGAGATCCAGGTGGATACGCCGACCGGTGGTGTGGGCGACAAGGTGGGCAGATTGACGCTCCGCACGACGGAGATGGAGACGGTGTACGATCTCGGAGCCAAGATGATCGACTCGTTGACGAAAGAGAAGGTCGAGGCGGGCGATGTCATCACGATTAACAAGGAGTCCGGCAAGATCTCCAAGCTTGGGCGGTCGTTTACCCGCTCCCGTGACTACGATGCGATGGGAGCGCAGACGCGTTTCGTGCAGTGCCCAGAGGGCGAGTTGCAGAAGCGTAAGGAAGTTGTGCACGTGGTGTCGCTGCACGAGATCGATGTGATCAACTCGCGCTCGCAGGGTTTCCTTGCTCTATTTGCTGGTGACACCGGTGAGATCAAGGATGAAGTGCGCGAACAGATTGACACGAAGGTTGCCGAATGGCGCGAGGAGGGCAAGGCTACCATCGTGCCTGGTGTGCTTTTCATTGATGAGGTCCACATGCTGGACATTGAGTGCTTCTCATGGCTTAACCGTGCTCTTGAGAGCGACATGGCCCCCGTTCTCATCATCGCTACCAACCGTGGCATCACGCGCATTCGCGGTACGAACTACAAGAGTCCGCACGGTATTCCCATCGACCTGCTCGACCGACTCATGATCATCCCTACGAAGCCCTACAGCGAGTCCGAGATGCGCAAAATTCTCACCATTCGCTGCGAAGAGGAGGATGTGGAAATGACTGAGGAGGCCAAGGACCTGCTGACTCGTATTGCCGTGGAGACATCGCTGCGATATGCTATCCACATGATCATCACCGCCTCGCTCGTATGCTTAAAGCGCAAGGGTACTGAGGTGGATGTTCCCGATATCAAGCGCGTCTACTCGCTGTTTGCCGATGTCAAGCGCTCCACGCAATTCCTGATGGAGTACCAGCGCGAGTTCATGTTCCACGAGATGGACGACGAAGAGGAAGAGGACGAAGACCAGGACATGGAGCAGTAGATGAGGACAGGCAGTTGTGGTGCGAGAAGCACTGGACCCACTCTTTCGGTGCTTGCTAGTGATCCAGCTGCCAGCGCCATGTGTGACCTATAACAATGAAATCTCCTTACTATTGCATTGCTATTCCATGGCTTCTACACGTCAATAGTGCGATGTTCATTTAACTGAGAAGAAAGAGCGCAAGTCTCGCTGCTTGGGCGGACCGCTGTGTTTCTTGGCCTCTTTCTTGGCCTTGGCGGCCTTTTCAGCAACAGCTTTCTTCTTCTTCTCCTCCAGTTTCTTCTTCGCAGCCTTCTGCTCCTTCTCAATCTCTTCTGCTGTTAACTCCACTTCTTCGTACGTCTTCTCCGTGACCATGTAGCCCTGCTCATTAATGCGAGTTTTGGAGACGAGTACTCTTCGCTTGGTCGCAATAACAGGCTCCACTTCTTCCACTTCAACTTCCGACTCGGACTGCTGCTTAGGAGCCTCCTCCTCCGACTCGTCCTTCTTTGCCTTCTTGGTCACTGCTGGAGACGCGTTCAGCTTGCGCTTCACATTTCGGCTCTTCGGCGCAGGTGTGCTGGCTGGCTTCGGAGCCGGCGCTTCGTCCTCTTCGTCGTCGTCGTCGTCACTGATGATGCGTTTGTTCGTCGCCGTTTTCTTGACAAACACCGGGGCGTCCGTCTCGTCGTCCTCGTCGTCGTCACTGTCGACTGTCAGCACGTTACTCATGTCGAGCTTCTTGGCCTCAGGTTTGCTGCTGCATGTCTTGCTCGCTCCATTCCTGCTCGCGCTGACGGGCTTGGAGAAGCCGGTCTTGCCGCTGCTTTTGAAGAATCCCGACGAGCTGGTAGCTGGGGATTTCTTCTTGGCCGACGCGTTGATGGCGTCGAACGCCGAGACGGTCTCCTCGCCCTGTTCATCGCCGAAGTCCTGACGCGCAGTGGCCTCCGCGCACTTGACGCCGCTCGCGTACAGCGCCTTGGCCGCCGCTGAAAGCGGCGCGTGCTTCTCCACATCGGCAAGCGCGTCATTGCGTGCTTGACGCTCTTGCGCCCAGCAGGAGGTGGCAACGGCAGCGGCTTCGTCCTCGTCGCTCTGTGCATCCTTTGGCTGGCTGTAGAGCGCGTAGATCTGCTGACACAACACGTCCGCCGCCTCGCTGGGGGTGACCGTCGTCAGGGACAGGACGCGGGCTCTCGGGTCGCGCTTGGCGACGGCCGTCTCGCTCTTGTCGGCGGCGGAGGCGGCGGCCTTCTTGATCAGCACGTGCAGCGCCTTCACGTCGTCGTTGGAGGCCGAGAATTGGGCCAAAGCCTCGGCGCTGACGGCGGAGCTCACGCGCGAGCGGATGCCCAGCGTCCGGTACGACAGCGGCTCGCGCGCGTCCAGCACGGAGGCCGAGATCTCTTCCAGGCAGCGCTCCATACTTCCCGCCAAAACTATGCTGCGATCCGACAGACGCGCGGTTTCATATGGTGTGGTGGACGCTATTTGGTGTGGACGACTTAAATAACATAGTTGCGGAATAATGACTAGCAAGTTAAAGCGGCGAATAGCAACAACACGTTGGCAGAAGCTGCAAGTCTGTAGCAAGGCAATCCTATTGTGTGTCTTGAAGCACGTTGGCTGTTTCGTACATGCAATAAGGGTGCGTGGATATAACCACGGAAGACCACTCTCTCATCAAGGTCTTTTGACGTGCTCGTAAAAGGCTTTATGCTAACGTTTTGCAAGCATACCTGCTGTCGGCATTGCACTTGGCGTCAAAGAGTATTCAACTCATCCTGTAAGGTGGAGCTAACGTCATTCAGGACGAGGGGAGCTTTTGCAACAGCGAACGGAGACCGTGGAGATTCTCTTGCCTCTCGGTCGAGTCACTGGAGACAGATCTACTCAACCCGTGAAGTATGATCGTAGCGGACTTGGTCTTTCGCATGAAAAGAGACTCAAGGGAGCGAGGCCTCGAGTTCCAGTGCGGGTGGTCCTTTTACTGGTCGTGCAGACATGATTGGTACCTGACAATGGTGTCCCATTCCCAATTGTCAGGTAGAACGCGCACAGAACGGGCACCTCGAAGTTTTTTCCAGATCGCCGGAACTGGAAACGTTAAACGCGCGATGACTTGGAATTTGTATGCCATTCGGCGCAGAAAAGAGCCCATCGATCACCTGGAACTTCAAGTTCGAGGTAATCATCGCGCGGGGCTATCGGCAGCATAGACATCAGCAAGCGGCATCGCGGGGTCGCCGCCACCCTTGCTTGCACACCGCCAAGTCGTTTGCCCAAGCGAGCGAGCGCTGCACCATCGTGGCGAAAGCATGATGCTCATGATGGGGGTGCAAGTACGACAAAGAAGCGGGGGCTCGGTTCCGCCTTCCACGCATGCGCATGTGCGCCGGAGTTGAACTAAACTGCGTGCTGCATTTTCAAATAAAGAACTCCTAAAGCTTGACCTATCTACCGGTCGGGCTCTCCTGCTGGTATGTTCGTCCATCCACGGCAGCCGAGCGCGGCGCGCCTGGCCCCGCCTTCCTCTCTGTCGCTAGCGGGTTGGATATGCTTACTTCTTGTTGGCGAAGTGGTTGTTGATCCACTCGCTGGTCACCGACTTGGGGCGCTCCAGGGGCAGACCCAGTGCGCGGTCCCAGAAGAGTTGCGAGAGCACACCGATAGCGCGCGACACACCGAAGAGCACCGTGTAGTAGTTCTTCTGCGTCAGGCCGTAGTACTGCAACAGCACACCACTGTGCGAGTCCACGTTCGGGTACGGGTTCTTGGTCTTGCCGTGCTCCGTCAGAACACCCGGCATCACCTGGTAGATCGTGTCCACAATGCGGAACAGCTCGTCGTTGGGCATGTACTTGAGGCCGAACTCGCGCTGGCACGTGTAACGCGGGTCCGTCTTGCGCAGCACGGCGTGGCCGTAGCCCGGGATGACCTTGCCGGCGTTCAGCGTGTCCCACGCGAACTGGGTGATGGTCTCCTTGTTCACCTCCAGTCCCTTGGCGTGGAACTCGGCCTGCAGGTCGAGGATCCAGCCCAGCACCTCCTGGTTAGCCAGGCCGTGTAGCGGGCCGGCCAGGGCGTTGAGACCACCGGCCAGGGAGAGGTACGGGTCCGACAGCGTCGAGCCGACCAGGTGCGTGGTGTGCGCACTGGCGTTGCCACCCTCGTGGTCGCTGTGGATCACCAGGTACAGGCGCATGAGCTCGTCGAACTCCGGGTTGTCAAAGCCCAGCATGCGGTTGAAGTTGGCCGAGTAGTCCAGGCTCGAGTCGTAGGCGTTGTTGGACTCGCCGAAGTACGTGTTGCGATAAATAAGGGCGGCCACCTCGGGCAGGCGGGCGATGAGGTTCATGCTGTCCTCGTACGTGTACTCCCAGTAGGTCGACTTGTGGATACCCTCGGCGTACTTCTTGGCGAAGACGCTCTCGGTGTTCATGGCAGTCACGGCAGCCGACAGTTGGGTCATGGGGTGGGCGTGCTTGAGGTCGCGGATGATCTTGCGCACGTGCTCGGGCACCTTGGCGCGCGAGTGCAGCTCAGCGGTGACGCTGGCGGCCTGCGCGGCGGTGGGGACCTCACCGGTCATAAGTAGCCATAGTAGGCCTTCCGGTAGCGGCTCGCCGCCCTCCTCCTTGGCGGGCAGGCACTGCTGCAGGTCCGGGATGGTGTGGCCGCGGAAGCGGATGCCCTCCTCGGCGTCCAGCAGCGACGTCTCCCACAGGAGCGACTTGATTCCGCGGGCGCCGCCCAGGGTCTGGTCCACCGTGACCTCGCCCAGCGACTTGTGGCCGTGCTCCGCCTTGAGCTTCTTGAGAGCCTCCTGGCGCACCGGGATCTGCTCCTTGAGCTCATCCAGCAGCGTGGGCGTGGTCGTGGACAGCGCGCGCGCGGCGGCGGGGGCGGCGGGCGAGCGCGCCGTCTGGCGGAGGGTCTTGAGGATGGCGCTCATGTCTGCAACGGCAAGATACGGTCAGTCAGAGGCGTCACGGGCGGCTCGGGGCTCGCGCAGCCTGCGATCTTCGCGTCCGGCTGGCCGCAGTTGAAGTCGCGCGGCATGGCGGCGGCGCGTACCTGGAGGTGAAGAGGCTGCGGTCGACGGAGAAGTGTCTGGCGCCCGGGAGATTGCGAAATGGCAGCTCTGCGGCTGCGACCATTTGCGGTCGGGGCTTGCCTGGCTCGGGCAGTGATTCAACCAGAGCGGCTTGCGCGGGGTATTCGTTCTGGCAGGGGAAGAGCCTCTGCAGCTGGCTCGTCGCGGGACGAAACCCGGACCGAGAATGAGGGGGCGGGCGGAGTATGCGGGGGCGCAGGCGCTCGCCCGACGCTGATTGGATGCCAAGGTACGTGGCCGGTACCGAGTCGCCCGGAGAGGTGTGATGGGTGTTGTCGTTCAAAGGGGCCGGCGGTGACACGCAAGAAGCGCCCGAGCTCGGGCGCGGGCCAGCTGGATGGCCTGCACGGCGAGCACAGTCCCTCGCGAAAGCACGTTTAACGGCGGCCGTCGCGGCGCGCTTGAAGAAGCCGCGCCGGGGCTGCGTTTTCGCAGATGACCGCGTCGCGCCCAACAGAAGCGCAACGACCGCCGCCGGCGCCGCCGGCAAGACAGTCGCACTGCAAGTGCCTGCCACGCGTCGAGACGCCGTCAACGACGGGCGCGTTAACGTGTCGAGGCGCCCCAGTCTCGCCGCCGCGCCGCAAAAGCCGAACCTACCAAGCAGCGCCGCGCAGCCGGGGATTTGCTTCAGACTTCCAGCGGCCGCGCCGGCTCCACCCGTGCCGGCCGCTTCAGTTTTCGCGCGCTCGTTTGCGCCCCCCAAGCACCAGAGCTCGCGCTTGTTGACGTCAAAAGCGGCCCGTTGCCCGGCTCGTGCACCTTGAAGTTCGCCGGTCAACATGTTAAACTCCAGTAAGTCGCGCTCAGTATGGGGCCGAGTTCGAGGCGCGCTGACGTAGCCGCGGCCCGGCGGATACTCGACTTGAACCTGTATCATCCGTGCCCGTGCTGATCTCGCAACTGGCTCGAGGGCACCGGCCAAATCGTCGCCATTTTCCGAATCGATGGCCGGCCGAGGCGGAACGGGCCGCGGGCGCGAGCATGCAAGCGCGCGGCGGCGCCCGGCCGTCACTTCCAGATCGCGCTTCCAGCGGAACTTCCAGGCGCCGGCCGCGTCGGGCACTGGAGAATGGCAGCCTGTCCCATCCAGTCGTTGGCCGCTTGCGTCGAGGGTGTTTGCTCTGCGAGACCCTCGCACTTGCGGCATGGCGCAGTCGAGCTGGGTGACGCCGGAACGGCGCAGTGGAGGGCGCGCTGCGGTGACGAGTGATAGGGGCTGACAAGCTAACCGGGGCGAGAGCGCTCGACTGTCTGCCAGACGATCTCGCGACGCGATCGGCTGGTTGCCCGGTAATGTTACGTGGCGCCCTGAGAGGGGGGGCTCCTTGCCATTGCTGCATTTTCGCTTCTTGAGCATCTTGTTCGTATGGCACGAAGCATGTGGTGTTTTTTGCCATGTGAAGGTGCACATTTCGGTGCATGTGTTGCTGCTGTCTGTAGCGTGCGGAAGGCGGATGCTGGAAACAGCACGCAAACTGGAAGCTCCTACCTGGAGCTGGCGGCATTGGTACCGCGGTGAGAATGCCTCGCTTGAGTCGGGTGTGAAGACCTCTGGCAAGCTCTCATTGCGTGTGCGCATTTTGCATGCCCTTGCATTTCAGCGGGGCGTCTTGTGCGTAAAGCCTAGCTTTCTGATGCGAATGCTATGGTGCTTTTGGGATGTGCATCCACGGGCTTTCTTGCGCTTTAAGTGTTGATATTAGGGCGGCGGTGGTCTGCTTGAAGTCACTAGGAAGCTGTCCGCTACTCAGTGCTAAGTACCGCTGTACAAGTGCATGCCATCCTGCATTGAAATGGATAGAGCTGATGGCTCGGAACGCCGATGAAGGCCCGTTTCCGCTAGTCGGAGGGCTAAAGATCGTACGGGTCGGGTAGCGCTTTGCCCAGGAATGGACTCGACACACGTCAAGCAAGAGCTGCAATGAGTGCTCATCGGCGCTTTTGGTCTGCTCTGCCATTGCAGTGCTACACACGAGCTACCGCGTTTGCAATGGTGCCGCGTTGACAGGTGCCATCTGCCAGTCAATGAACGCCGTTTGGCCATCTCGAGGGTCGAAGTGGCCACCGCAAGGCTGGTCGGCACCGATCCCGGTAACAGTCGAGCGTTGGGCTAGTCAACTGGTGCTTGGAAACTACAGGCACCTCTGAACCGTCGAGAAAGCACGCGAGCAGCGTTTCCTGCGATGGGAGGGCTCTTTCATTCACTACCTGCCGTTCTTGGTGCATCGCGCGTGTCGCCTGCCACAGTGCTGAAAAGTTTGTGCGATGGCACTCGGCCCGATTGCTTCGTCACCGGCTTTTATTAGCTGCTCCTTTGAAGCAAGTCTTATAATAAACTAATAAGTTATTAGTTGGAGGTGAGCCGGCATCTGGCAGAGGCGCGTGGATGGCCGATTTCCCCGCACTCTATGTCTCGTGGCATCCATCTGCCAGGTTTGTCACGGACGCGGCAGCGCAACCAAGCGGATCAGCTTGGCGAGCTTTGGCGACGAAGTTGCCGCAAGTTGTTGCCCCATGCAAGTTGTACTGCAACGTACCCATCGGCAAATCCGTTTCGCACAAGTCCGCCCTGGATCTTCAACATCGCCGACGAAGGCAAAGGCAACCGCGGCAGTCCTCTGCCTCGAGTGTCGAGGAAATATTCGCCCCGCAGTACGTGGGTGACTTCGCGCGTGCAAGCCAAGTTGCCGCCGAGTCTGTTATTGCGCCCGCTCTATCCCGTTACGGATCCCATCCGTCGGTTGCCCTCGTCCGTTTCCCCATAGGATTCAGCAGCACGCCAGCAACTTGCCCCGCGTGGCGCCCGAGCGCCCGGCGCCAGATGTCCCGCGCCTATAAGCAGGGCTCTCGCTGCGAGAGAAGCCGGAGAAACGGCAGTCTCTGCCGCTGCTGAAAACCGCTCGACATCCGTCGGCAACCCACCCACCAGCGCGCCACCTGCCGCCAAGAGCGCAACATCTCGCGGAGGCACGCGGTCATCTCGCATTTTGGTGCCGACGTCGCAAGCGGCAACCCTTCTCCACCAAGACTGCAACGGCAGCCCAAAAAGTGCAATGAGCGGCGCCCCGCCCCCTTCCTCCGGCTACCCTCCGAGCACAGGGTTGCCCCCGCTGTCTCAAGGCGCGCCCCGCTCCTCCATGATGTCGGTCGAGTACGGCGGCATCCCTTTGCCGCCGGCCAGCATCCGCTCCTGCGGCTCGCAGCAATATGTCACGAGCTACATCCCCACGGGCGCGGCCTTCCCGTCGGGCAGCGTGCAAGACCTGATCTCCAGCATGAAGTCCTACGCCAGCGCCACCGACTTGGTGCGCACGTACAGCGAAATTCCATCAGTCGAGGAGGCTCTTGTGACACTCGACCGAGCGTCAGTTGCCCTTGGTGCAAGACGATACCGCGACGCTCTCAAGCTTTACCTCGAAGGAGGCTATGCAATGGCAAACGTCGCCGAACGCCAAGCTAACCCTAAAATCTGCAACTTGCTCACGAGCAAAGGCTTTGAGACGCTCAACTGGTGTGCCAGACTTTGCGACTGGATTGAAGGTCGGGTGAAGGAGAAACACCCACGTCCAGGAGTACACAAAGTTGGTATTCCAGTCAGTAATTGGGATGAAGATTGGGTTGGACCATACTTGGACGAGGAGGAGGCGAGGCGAATGTGGTATACGCCGGTGTATTGCCCACACCCGATCGACTTTTCCAACCTTGGCTATCGACTTCGATGCGTTGAGACTGGCAGACGTCCGAGACTCATGATTTGCATCACCATGTACAACGAACAACCGCAGCAACTCAAGGACACTCTTAAGAAACTTGCCAACAATTTGGCGTATCTGAAAGAGCAGAAGAAAGGAGATGAGAAAGCTCTCTCCGGAGTATTTTCAGGCGACGACGTGTGGCAAAATGTGCTGGTATGCATCATTGCAGACGGCCGTGAGCAGGTGCATCCGAAGATGCTCGACTACTTGGAGACTCTTGGACTGTATGACGAGGACTTGTTGACTATCAACAGTGCTGGCATTGGAGCCCAGTGCCACTTGTTCGAGCACACCCTGCAAATTACTCTAAACAACAAGTGTCTGCTGCCGATTCAGACGGTATTTGCACTTAAGGAGACAAAGGCGAGTAAACTTGACTCGCACCACTGGTACTTCAACGCTTTCGCGGAACAGATCCAGCCTGAATTTACAGCAGTGATGGATGTAGGTACGATGTTGACCAAGTCTGCGCTTTACCATTTGCTGTTTGCCTTTGAGCGCAACCACCAAATTGGTGGAGCTTGCGGCCAGCTTACGGTGGAGAAACCGTTTGAAAACTTGAGCAACTGGGTCATTTCAGCGCAGCATTTCGAGTACAAGATTTCCAACATTCTGGACAAATCTCTAGAAAGCTGCTTTGGTTTTATTAGTGTGCTGCCTGGTGCGTTCTCGGCGTACAGATACGAAGCTATCCGTGGAGCTCCACTAGATGCGTACTTTCAGACACTCAACATAGAGTTGGATGTGCTGGGACCATTTATTGGCAACATGTACCTCGCAGAAGACAGGATACTTTCATTTGAAGTAGTGGCCCGCAAGAACTGCAACTGGACCATGCACTATGTCAAGGACGCGGTGGCTCGAACGGATGTACCACATGATCTTGTTGGTCTTATTTCACAGCGCAAACGCTGGCTCAACGGCGCGTTCTTCGCCACGCTGTTCAGCATCTGGAATTGGGGTCGCATTTATTCAGAGAGCTCGCATTCGTTCTTCCGCAAGTTGGCGTTCCTGGTCTTCTACGTGTATCACCTGCTGTACACGGCGTTCGGCTTTTTCCTGCCGGCAAATTTGTACCTCGCGCTGTATTTTATTGTGTTCCAAGGCTTTCAACAGAACCGCCTTAAGTTTGTCGACACGTCAGAGTACTCACAGACCGTGCTTGATTGTGCTGTCTACATCTACAACTTCGTGTACCTCTTCGGTCTTTTGATGCTGATAATCATTGGTCTTGGCAACAACCCGAAGCACATGAAGCTTACATACTACTTCGTCGGTGCTGTGTTTGGAGTCATGATGATGCTGTCTTCACTCGTAGGTCTTGGCATCTTCTTCTCGTCTCCAGCTACAGTCAACTCGATTGTCGTCTCAATTCTGACTGTTGGTGTCTACTTTATCGGTTCTGCGCTGCACGGTGAAGTGCACCACATCTTCATGACATTCACGCATTACACGGCATTGATTCCAAGCTTCGTGAATATATTCACTATCTACTCATTCTGCAACCTGCAAGACCTATCGTGGGGTACCAAGGGCCTCCACGATGACCCGTTGCTAGCTGCGTCACTGGATGAAACAGAGAAGGGAGATTTTAAGGATGTTATCGCCAAGCGCCGTGCGCTAGAAGATCTTCGTCGTGAGGAGAAAGAGCGTGTCGAAAACAGGAAGAAGAACTTTGAAGCCTTCCGCACCAACGTGCTGCTCACGTGGGCGTTCTCCAACCTCATCTTCGCGCTGTTTGTCGTCTACTTCGCCAGTTCATCGTCGTACATGCCTGTGCTGTACATTTTCGTCGCCAGTCTCAACTCGTGTCGCCTGCTTGGGTCCATTGGCCACTGGATCTACATTCATACGGCTGGTCTCCGCAGTCGGGTTCTCGACAAGTCTGAGTGTGGCAACGGCACTGGCCGCTACCCGCAGAACTCGTACGTGCAGCTCGAGGAGCACTACGCCGCTCTTGCGGAGGACCAGCGCACGTACGCCTCCGGACGTACCAATGCGTCAGTACGCACCAACAATGATATCTCCTCGGCTGCTTAAGTCGGCTGAGAGACTAAGACACCTCAAGTGCTTAGCTGCGATCGCGAGCAGCAACCACGCAGAGAGGTTCCAGCAGAGAGCTGCATCACTAACCAACCAACTTCAACACCAGCTAGAGCGAACAAGTCGAGCAGTAGTAAGTCTAGTCAAGTCTCCGTAGATGATGATGCATAGCACGTTTTATAAGTCGCCGACATCGCTATTCAATTCTTTTCCATTGCGCTCGTCTTACGTTCGACTGTCATGTGCTTGCTTTTTCACGACGCTTCAATCCCCATCAAGAGGCGTATCTTTTGTTGACAAGCAAATGGCGGAAGGTCAGGTCGAAGCTGCATGCTCGCTCATTGGGGTCTGGGAGAGCAATGAGGCGTTCGGCAACACCGCGTTGGACTGGTCGCAGGCTGTGAAGGACCAGCGCGTGCAGCTGCAGCTCACGTTCGAGCCTGGAAACGTCTATAAGTTCCGCCTGGTAGACAAGAACAACGAGTCGGGCGTGACGACCAGCTTCCGCCACGTAATTGCGAGCGAAGGAACCTACGCGTTGGAGGGGAACAATGGCATTTCCATTCACGGAGACGCATCCGGTATCAAGTGGACGTACTTGTTTGAAGAGGAGGACAGTCTGAGGATTCGGTACGATGTTGTTTCGTAGAGGTTAAGAAGTTAGAGGTGCTGACGTTGATGGTCTCGCTGAGCAGGTTAGAAGGAGCAAAGCGTTGGGGGAGATGCAAGGGGGTGGATGTCATTTACTTTGCCAGAGTGAAGGCGACGAAGTAGTTGCAACCAAGTTGAATCTATACGTGCATTGAAAATTTGATCCATAAGATGCTTTTACATGTCCAAGACGTCGTCCAGCCATTCTTCCAGTTGTTCTGTTTCCGCTGGGGTTCTTGTAGGTGCTGACACCGCAGCTACAGGTATCGACAGCGTGGGTGTAGATTTAGCACCACCAGAAGCAGATGAGCTAAGGTTGAGCAAGAAGTCCAGCTCTGCATCGCCTTGGGCTGGTTTGGACGGCACTGCAGCAGGTGCTGGAGACGGTGTAGCAGCTGTGACAGCAGGAGTCACGCTACTGCTTGGCTCTTTAACTGCTTCTTGCTCCAACTCACTCTCGTCGTCGTTCTCAGGCTCGAAGGGGAAGTCGATCTGCCAGTCACGGGACGAACGTTAAGATCACAAGTAACTTCGACAATAAATGATGACACCGGCAGACTCACGCAATACTTGGGGTCCATCCGATAGCGGATATTCGGAGACACGAGCTCCAACTGCGAGGCGATCCAGTCCAAGTCCTGCACGGCAATCAGCATCAGCTCTGAAGTCCGTCCTAAAGACTCCACATCTCTGTCGTACCAACACCCCCACGCTCTGCTCCTCCGCCGCGTCCTCCGTCTCCTCCCACTGCTTCATGGTGCGGCTCTGGAAGTACTCGCCCGGCGCCGCCATGTGCTCCCTGTAGTTCTGCTCCCCCGCGAAGAACTGCGTGCGTCCGCCATAGTCCTCAGCGGTCTCGACGGCTTCTTCCGCCTCCTCGCGCTCCTCGAAGCGGAAGGCGTTCGAGCCCAAGTTCCTGAGATTCGACGCTCTTCCTCTGCCCGATGCGCCTCCGCGTCCTCCAGCCCCGTCGCCTCGTCCTCTTCCGCGGCCGCGCCCGTGCGTCGCGCGATACTTCACCTGCGACCGCCCCATGATGCCGACAAGTGAGCCAAAACGGCTAGAGTCGAGTTTCAACCAATGAAAAGGCTCAAAAGTTGCCTTTTGACGAATCAAAAGAAGGAAGCCATGAGGATGAGGGAAATGACGATAAAGCAGGTGGTGAAGGAAGATTACAAGACGTTTATGTTTAGATGAAATCAACTCCGTTGTTCATTACTGGTGTGTGGATAGCGACCACTTCGATGCCTAGGAAGTAGTTTACTTCTTCGACTTCTTGGTGGCGAGCTTGCGCTGGTAGAATTCAAGCTCCTTGCCCTCCAGGATGTAGCCGTCGGCGCGGCCGGACTGGCCGGGGCGCGAGGCGATCACAGCCAGAAGGCGGCCGGACATGACCTGCTCGTCGATCTTGGGGTCGAGCACGCGCGTGCGCTGGCGGGCGGCCAGCTTGCGCAGGACGTGGTCCGACTTCTTAACCTCCTCCTCGTCGTGCTTGTCAGCGTTCTTCTTGACGCCGATCTTCACGCCGTAGTGGGCCTCGTACCACTGGCGGAACGGGGTGGCGTCCACCAGCACCACGGCGCCCTTCACGAGCGTCTTGGTACGCACAAGCTCGTTGTTCGAGGCGTTGTACACCACATCGAGGATACGCGTCTTGCGAGCGCACACCTCGGTGCCCCACGAGAAGTTGCCGGTCTCAAGGTGCAGAGCGCGGAACTTCAGGTGGCCGCCACGCACACGCACGGCGTGCACGCGCTTGCCACCGAGCTTGGTGTGAGCGGGCTGACGGCCGAGCTCGAATTTCCTTTTCTTGCGGTACTGCTTGCGCTTGCCACCAGTTTCGCGGCGCTTGTGGCGCGAATCGCGAGAGATACCTGTGAGGATAGCACTAGCGGTTAGACGTGTGGGCGGGAGGGGGCTCGGCGGAGCAGCAGCATGGGACTCGGGCGCGGGACGGAGAACCCGCGGACTCCAATGCTGCACGAAGGGGATACAGCAGTGAGCCCGGGGCCGGTCGGCGGGGAGCGAGAGCACTCGACCCGCGCGACACGTGCGCACTTAGCAGCAGCACCTCCGCCCCGCAGAGCGCTCCACGGCGGCGCTTCGGACGCGAGACAGGAACAAGACAGGAAGGCGGCGGCCGCGAAGCTTACCCATGATTCCGACGGAGTAATTTCGGTACTGTGGAGACTGCGGCCCGGGCGGAAGCCGGAGCCTCCGCAGCCAGTCGATCTCTGACTGGTGTTAGCGCGGGGTGTGGACCACGTAGATCAGGTGGACTACACGGATTACCCGAATAGAAGGTCGTTCTAGATATTTTCAGCCAATCGACGTGGCTTCGAGCGTTGTCCGGGTGGAAGTGAGACAAGATGGTAGAAAAACGCAGAGGAGAGGGACAGTTTGCCTGGACGAAAGCCTCGTTGCCGCCAAATTTTGCCGCGCACTAAAACTGGAAGCGACGTGAGCGCCATGCCGCAAGAGGACTTCTCCGCGGAGCTGCTGCAGCTCTACTATGGTGCGTATTGCGGTGCAACATATATTTTTATCTAGCTCTTTTCACTGTGCTTCAGATGAGTCTAATTACACCTCCCACCGCCTTCTCTAACGCTTGCAATTCCGCGTGCAGATCGACTCTTCCCGTACCAGCAGATGGCCAAGTGGCTGAGCTACGACGGAGGTGCGTGCGCCCCAGTTTCTCTGCGGAATATGCACGCAGAGGGCCCTGACGTCTCGTGCTGCAGGGGAGGAGCTGCTGTTCCGCCGCGAGCTGTCGTACACGCTGGAGAACGACACGTACATCCGCTACAAGGCCTTCCACAACGCCGAGGAGCTCAAGGCCAGCATGAGTAAGACGCTGCCCTTCAAGATCGATATCGGCGCCGTCTTCTCCGTGTCGCCCGCTGACAAGGGCAAGGTCAGCGCCGCCGACTTCACGCCCGAGCAGCGCGAGCTCGTGTTCGATATCGATCTTACGGACTACGACGACATCCGAACGTGCTGCGAGGGCGCGGCCATCTGTAGTCGCTGTTGGCAGTTCATGGTGGCGGCGGTGAAGGCGCTGAACGCCGCCTTGCGCGAGGATTTCGGCTTTGAGAACCTGCTCTGGGTGTACTCTGGTCGTCGTGGTATCCATTGCTGGGTCGCCGACGAGCGTGCACGCGACCTGGAGAATGAGGCACGATCAGCCGTAGTGGGGTACCTCGGTCTGGTGGAAGGCAACGAGAACTCGGCGAGGAAGGTCAAGCTTCGTGAGCCGCTGCACCCGTCGCTTGAGTGAGTTGCTTGATGTTGTCTCTTGGAGACAAATTGAAGTTGTGTGTGTTAACTTGCTTTTGTGGTTGTTTTACAATCAGTCGCGCCTACCGCCTGCTGGAGCCAATGTTTGAGGATATGATTCTGTCCGATAAGGGTCAGGGCGTGCTGTGTGACGAGAAGCAGTGGGCCAAGTTGCTCGCTATGGTGCCGGACGAGGACATCCGAGCAAATATGACGCGTCGTTGGGGCGCCACGAACTGCAACACGGGCCCAAGTGAAAAATGGCGTGAGCTCAGGGACGCTGTGGACAAGCAGGTGCAGAAGAATGCTAATTCTGCTCGCAGTGGCAGCAGCCTCAAGCGCTCTGCACCTAACGGTGACGCCAACAAGCGTTTCGCTGCGGCCGAGCTGCGCACGTGTCTACAGGAAATCGTGCTGGCGTACCTGTATCCTCGATTGGATGCCAATGTGTCCAAGCAGCGGAATCACTTGCTGAAGAGTCCGTTTGCTGTGCATCCCAAGACTGGTCGTGTTTGTGTTCCGATCGATGTGGATTCCATGGAGACCTTTGACCCGTTCAAGGTGCCCACCCTAGGTCAGTTGCACGAGGAACTCGACTCCGATTCATCCACTACGAGTATGAACAAGTACGTCGCCTTCTTTGAGTCTTCATTCTTGAAGCCGTTGGCTGTGGCTGCGAAACGAAAAGAGCGCGACGCTCGCGAGAGTGACGCTGCTATGACTGGTGACTGGTAGAAGAACAAAATGTAGCAACGAGTGATAGAAAGCAAGTGCGGAGCAGACTCAAGCTATAGCGGGTAAATATATTGTGTGCCTCAACGGTGTAACTTTTTAGACCTGCGCTAGCATTGAACCTATACCAGCAACTCAGCATCATGCATGTCAAATACGGGCTGGTGTTCGCTTTTAGTTTGACCCTCGGGCAGCTCTAGCTGCTTTGAAGCGGGACACTCGCTTAACAGGCTGAGCTTCGCCAACCGGTTCTAGGGTTACTGTTTGGCCAGTGTAGTTAGTGCCGTGAAAGCGCGACTGCCGAGGCTCCGAAAACGGAGACGCAATAGGTGTCGATACTGGGGCAGGAGCCTTCTCCGTAATCTCGTGCTCCACAATATTGCCGGAAAATGCAGTCGACGCAGAAGTGGCCGAGACGAACGACGACGACGAAGCTGCTGGTACAGGTGGCTTCAATGACGGTGAAGCGAGGGGTGCAGGCTCCGGAGCCGGCGATGCGGGTGTCGGTTTGGGTTCCTGTTTCGGGGCAGCACTGTTGCCACTCGCCTTGGCTTTCGCCTTCTCGTGCATCTGCTTTGCCTTTTCACCTAGTTTCTCGTCGGTGGGGCACAATTCCATGGCACGCTCGTAGGCCTCAGCAGCTTCTTCATACTGCTCCAGAGCAGCAAGAGCGCATGCCCTGCGGTAATGTCCCTTGACCCACGGCTCGTGCAGTGAAACAGCGACGTCAGAATCCTCCAGCGCTAGCTTATACTTCTTCAGCCGATGGTATGCCGCAGCACGGTTGCCATATAGGATCTGTGGGTGTGGTAAAAGCAATGCGTGTTTGTTAGTTGGTTGATAAACCATGCAACTAAAAGCCATCGGTAGTAAACGTACGTGCGATGTGGAATCCAACTCAATGGCTTGCGAATAGTACTGCACGGCTGCCTGGAAACGCCGGCGAGCAAATGCATCGTTGCCTTTGGCCTTCAGCGCAGCGGCCTGCACCTCCGCCGACTCTTCTTCTTTGTTCGCCTTATCGTCACCCTCCGCGCTCTCGCCAGCGGCCTCACGCGCCTCCAGGTCTTCCATACGTTTCATCATGTCATCCCAGTTCCACGCCGCTTGCTCTTGCTTCACGCGTTCTTCCTCCTCCATCTCGAAGTATTCCTTGATGTCTGCAGACCGACCAGCGCAACAGCATGAGCTCCAACTCTCCAACTCTTTAACTATTCCTCCAACCAACGCCGTACCTTCCTCCGTCGCTCTCGGAACCGGGCCGAGTTCACTCTCCTCCTCGGTCTCCTGGATCTCGCGGATGTTCTCGTCCTCGTACATCTTCTGCAGCTGGGCCACGCTGCCCACGTCCGTCTTCTTGGCGTTCAGCTCACGCAGCGCCTCCTCCCGCGTCTCGATCTGCTTATCCAGCGCTGCAAAAAAAAGCTCGTCAGTCTCCACCTCCTCCAGCGCCTCTCGGAACCTGCCGCACCTGTTTTCTTGCGCTCGATGATCTCAATGGCCTGCGGCGTGGAGCGCCAGGAGAAGTACTCGTCGCCCAGATGCGCCAGCACCTCGTTGGAGCGCACGATCTTGCCCGGCGCCATCGCGCGCTTGCCCAAGGGCACCATCACCTTGTGCGAGAGCTTCTTGGGCAGCTCCGTCAGCGTGTCGGCCACGGCGTCATAGCGCTCCACCTGGTCCTGCAGCTGCGCCAGCTCCTCGCGCACGCTCTCGATGCGCTGCGATCCATCCGTCCACGGGAACAACAAGGTCAGACGCGTGTCCTGCGCCTGCAACAGCGTCGAAGCCGCCGCGCACCTCCTGCAGCAGCCGCGCGTTGGCCGCCTCCGCCATCCCCAGCGCCGCCATCGTCGTCGATCTTGGCCAATGGATGATCGGAAGAGTGACGCCGAGAGTGACGTGTCACTCTCGGAACACTGACACGGGGGAAAGTTTCCGCGTTTGTGGCCGATCGAATCCGCTTAAGTACGACGAGCGCGACGTGTCCGCTTAGGTGCGACGCAAGATCTCCTTCTTCCCCCCGCACAGACCCAGCGAGCGATCCGGGCGAAGATGGCGGCGGGCGAGTGCCAGACGAGCAACACCAAGGACTATGACAACGAGGAGGACGACCTGCTGGCCGGGCCCGAGACGGTGCTGGACGAGGGCGACATCGCGCTGCTCAAGACCTACGGGCTGGGCCCGTACTCGCGCGTGATCAAGCAGGTGGAGGACGACATCAAGAAGGCGCAGAAGGCCGTGAACGACCTCATCGGCATCAAGGAGAGCGACACGGGGCTGAGTCTGCCCAGCCTCTGGGACCTCGTGAGCGACAAGCAGATGATGCAGGAGGAGCAGCCGCTGCAGGTGGCGCGCTGCACCAAGATCATCAACGCCGGCGAGGAGGACGCCAAGTACATGATCAACGTCAAGCAGATCGCCAAGTTCGTGGTGGGGCTGGGCGAGAAGGTGGCGCCCACCGACATCGAGGAGGGCATGCGCGTGGGCGTGGACCGCACCAAGTACGCCATCCAGATCCCGCTGCCGCCCAAGATCGACCCCACGGTGTCGCTCATGACGGTGGAGGACAAGCCCGACGTCACGTACGACGACGTGGGCGGCGCCAAGGACGCGCTGGAGAAGCTGCGCGAGGTGGTCGAGCTGCCGCTGCTGCACCCGGAGCGGTTCGTCAATCTGGGTATCGACCCGCCCAAGGGCGTGCTACTGTACGGTCCACCCGGCACGGGCAAGACGCTGTCGGCCCGTGCCGTGGCCAACCGGACCGACGCCTGCTTCATCCGCGTCATCGGCAGTGAACTGGTGCAGAAGTACGTGGGCGAGGGCGCGCGTATGGTGCGCGAGCTGTTCACCATGGCCAGGTCCAAGAAGGCCTGCATCGTCTTCTTCGACGAAGTGGACGCTATCGGCGGAGCACGCAGCAGCTCCGAGGAAGGCGGCACCGATAACGAGGTGCAACGTACGATGCTGCAGATCGTCACAGAGCTCGATGGCTTCGACCCGCGCGGAAACATCAAGGTGCTGATGGCCACGAACCGACCGGACACACTGGACCCGGCACTCATGCGTCCTGGACGGTTGGACCGTAAGGTTGAGTTCAACCTGCCCGAGCTCGAGGGACGCACGCAGATCCTCAAAATTCACGCCAAGAGCATGAACTGCGACCGCGGCATCCGTTTCGAGCTGGTGAGTCGTCTGTGCCCCAACACGACAGGTGCTGAGCTGCGCAGTGTGTGCACGGAGGCCGGTATGTTCGCAATCCGTGCGCGCCGCAAATCTGTGAGTGAGAAGGACTTCCTTGAGTCGGTCAATAAGGTCATCAAGGGATACAAAAAGTTCTCGTCGACGCCCAAGTACATGGTCTACAACTAGATCAGGTGGTTGGCAGTGCCGAGTCGAATAGCAGCCGAGTGCAGGCACCGACTCAGTGCGCGACAAGGAGACTTAAATAAATACAGATGCTACTGCAGCAATGAAACCAAATTCAATGGAACTTGCTCACTTGTAAGCGGAAGAACAAGCTAATTAAGAGTTGCTAGTGCCTTTCCTGAGCCACTCGAAGCGGAACGAAAAGTCAACCCCGTAGTGTTCAAGGGGTGCTTGCAGAGATAGGACGATCCACAACGCCATGTTCGCTTGTATCACCTCCCAGTGAGACTCCAACACAAACGCAAGTTGTCGCAATATGGATATCCGAGTGCGTTTCTGCAGAATGACTCCTAGAACTATCAGCGACACGATCTCCAGCGACGAGTAGACCAGTAGTGCGATAATGTTATTTGAACCGAAGTATCGCGCAGATTAGTTAAAAATTTGCGGTTGGGCAAATGGTATGCGACCACTAGGTACAGACCTGATTGAAATAGGTTAGTTGCAAACACGTCAGAAACCCGGTATCAATGCAGTACAAAATCGCAACTTACTGTAGATGCAGGGAACCATGATTTCCGTAAACTCAATTAACAAAATGAATTCTGTCATATAAAGTAGACGGAGATTATATTGCAAAATCTCGCGGGATCTTGCTGTGTCTACGCTGGAGTCGCATGAAAGTGAAAGCAACGCACGTTGCGATGCGGCTAAATCTACCAAGTTAACAGAAGGAGACAGCCCTACAGGGAAATTGTCGAGGAAGACACGTTGACAGTTTGAAGAGATTGGATGACCTGAGATGTAACAGCAACTGCATCTGGGGCTACGGTAATTTTCACATGCTGCCAGCAATGCCCAGCTCGAACCTTTGGTGAGGCAGCAGTTCTGAAGTTAGTAGCATGTGAGTAAGCCTCCACTGCTCCCGCCTTATTTAGCAAATGCATAATTCTTCCTTGAGTCGCAAAAGTCGAGGTGATATGCGTAAGCACCAGATTAATGTCGTGAAGTGCAACTACGGTTTCAAGAATGTCTGTCAGCATCAACAAAGCCATCGCTGTCTTAGACTCATACTCCACGAAATAAACAATACGTGATACAATTCAGCACTAAATACGACAATTGAGGGCTTTAAACTTTCATGGTCACGGAGCTTTCGTGAAAACAAATTCTTGTACTCTGATTATAGGTAGCAACCCCATCGCAGCAACTTGTTGTCCCGCTGAGAGCTGGTTAAACATGTACGCGTATGCTGAATACACCCAGACCATACTAGCTTGCATGACCAGCAAGTAAAATTGGTGGATAAACGCTTGTCGACTGAGGTGGTCACTGGCAAGAAAGCGACCCCATGCAGCGAGCATGCCGAGACCCAGGATGAAGAGTCCAATGCCCGATTCACACACAAGTGTAAACGGCAGTGGGAAACCGATAGCACTCGCAATTCCATAGGTCCCAGCGGTGCCTCCAGCCGCTGATATAATACTGCTATTCAAACGCGTAGGTTTGACGATGGAAGCCGCGGAACGACGATACGACACGGCCACATTAAGCCCATAACCGCCACGGTAGTAAGCGCAAATGTGCGCAACCAAAGCATCAAACTATTGTCAATACCGTCAGTCAGTGGTCGTAATGGTAGAGACTCAATTAGTATAATGAGTAATAGGCATGGTAATGGCGTGAGGAGTAGCACGAACACGCAGTGTAATGTGGAGGTGTGATCACTATACTTGCGGAGGCAGTTCAATCGGTCTACTTCTCTCCGGAAATATAAGCGGGTCCGATTACAATAAGCGTCCGGAAATATAAGCGCTAAGTACGTTTATGCTCTACTTCCTGTGTGTCAACCGAACCTAAGAAGGCATTCGCCTTGTTGTACACCCGCTCGCTGCATGCCATGCTTGGGGGAAGCAGGCCATTATTTGACCGGAGTGTATCTTTTGAGAGATGTGGAAGTTTGTACTTGTTGCATCCGTCGACATCCATCGATGCTTGGAGCACCGATTGAAGCGTAAGAAAAACCTTGTCTAGTGTACTGAAGTGAAGCTCGTTGAACGCATCTTCGACGTTGTTGACTAAATCCTCAACGGTTTTGGCTCTCTTTTTGTACTGCAGCGATTGCAGCGAAGCAAAAAACTCGAGGTCATTTGCATTATAGTCTGGCGAGTTGGCAGGCTGGGGGCGGATTTTCATATCCCACCCACCTTCCCGACATGCGGCGACCACCTCAGGGTCATCGGCCTCTACGTGAGGCTTGGCATTGTCGTGCTGGAGCACAACACGTTTGCCGGATGGCCAAATCGCCTTAATGCGCGGTATGACCATCCGACAAAGAGCTTGGCGGTAAATGTCTCGGTCAACATTGTAAGTCTTTAGCTCTAGCGTTCCTGCAGCTCGATTCTTACTCGATCGTTGCGCAGGCTCGTAAATTGCAAAAGGCCAAAGGCCAATTTTACCGTCCCAAATTCGATGAGACTTGTCCACCCATCTTGGACGTGCCACCGCCACCAGAAACATCACTTTCACGATGTAGTTTTTGTTTTTGACACTGATGTAAGGATCCTCTTCAGACTCTCCCAGATAAAATCGCTGCTTGTCCTTTTTAAGGTAACCCATTTCTCATCTAAATGCACGAAATCCATCATGCTGTCAAACTTCAGTCTATTAGCAGGCCCGCGATGCACGAAGCTTGCCGCAAACCTCAGCCGCTCCACGCGCTGTGCATCTGTCAGCATAGGTTTAAGCCGAGTTGTGTGGCATCGAAAAACTCCAGCGAGAAAATAGTCATGAAGTGTCGATGTGGCAATACCAAGTGCATTCGCCAAAGTACGAATGTCAGTTCTGTCCTCCAGGGGGACAAGTTCGATGGCATGGTTGAGGTCCAGGCAGAACTCCGTCGTCAGCAGGGTCTTCCGACCGCTTCTCCCCTTCCTGCCGCTATTGTAGTTAATAGGATTGTCTGCTTTGATGTCCTGAACGGTCCGGCGCCACAAACGCGAGTTCTGGTCACTGCTGCATGCATACCTGGCTGCGCATTCCTGAATAGCGCCTATGGGAGGCTGTAGCTCGTCGCTGACTTAAATAAGGAAGGCAACAACTTCTGCCCTCTCTGCAGGTGTAAGATTCTTGCGCTTGCACTGTGTTTTAGGTCTATTGGGGGTCATCTGCGTGGCTGGCGAAGACTAAAAGGGGAAATGATGTGGTTGCTAATACTTAATCGACTGGATTTCTGGTTGTAAGCATCCGATTTGTTCGTTTGAACCACCATTCGAATGGTGCTGCTGGCGCGATTCTTTTTAACCAATCACCGATTCCAAAGCAACGATTTGTAGGCTAAAATGTGGCAGATTGTGCAATCCCGCTTATATTTCCGGACAGAGGAAGTACTGTATATGACCCGTTCAGTTCAATCTGAAGTTGAATCCATATTTTCACGAAAGTCTTCCAGCAGCTTCGGAGTCTTTCCGCCATAGCGCCTAAAGTTAATTCGAAAGTGAGGAAACTTGCTGAGTTGGAACAACCTCAAGTCTGCGCTAGATATAGATATGGCTGTGCCTTAGCCACTTCACCAATGGCTGATCGTTGTGTTCTCCACGAACTCAATGTCTGGGCTGCGCCCAGTTGCTAAAGCTTCGCATGTTCATCTTATCCTCTTCCTGGACTGCCTATCTGGGCACGTAAGACACGATGGTGAACAAGGCTTGTGGGGCTGGAGTTCTGGGTGAGACTCCACTCCGCAGTTTGGGATTTACCCTGGGAGACCGACGTCTCTGGGTATTCTAGCACAAGGACTTAAGCAGCTATCATAGTATATTCCAGCTCCCACGTTGGTGTCTTGTGTGTCTATAAATCCTCGACCCACTACACTCAATATTTCAGTAGGGACATACTTTTGGGTGGATACTTTTACTGCTTCGTCCTCGCTTCGCAGTCGCGTCGAGTCGAGTTGAGCTGCCGTCGTCTTTAGTTTTCAACTAGCGTTGTGCCACGAACACGTAGTTCTAGGCCAGGGAAGATGAAGGTGTTTCTACCTGTGGTCGGGATGGCGTTAAGGACATCGGTCACTACTGGAGCGAGCTTTATCGACTCGCTTTAGCCGACCAGTGCTAACCCCGACTTGTATCGCGTGAAGCCCGTCCGTATGATCCACGCCAAGGCAGAAATGGCTGCTCCGAAATGGGTCGATTCGTTTGGATCCTTTATGGCTATGACTTCGAAGACAAGTTCATCATCGCGCTCGATACTGTGTTACCACCGCGTCACTGGAGGGTGCACTCGTGAACCTGCAAGCTGAAGCAATCGACTACAAAATGCGCAGTAGCGAAGATAGATGCAAACGGAGAGAATTAGTGAAAAAAATTGTTTTCTACGTCGTATTCGTGCAGACAAATGAAGCTTTGGCCGAGTTTGAGTACGAGTACGGTCCGTTTCTTCGGTCGGTGCTCACCCTTTAACGGGACTTATGAGCTTTCCGAAGGATGTATTTCACTAAACGGCAACGAGACCGTCCCAGAACGTGGACCGTTTATTTGGGGCGAGTTAAAAGAAAAGAACCGTCCCGAACGCTTGGCTTCATTCTCTTCCCAACACTTGCCCACTAGAGTATTTGTAAGACAAGGCTGACAATCAATGTCTGTCCAAGACTCGCCGAGGACTTTGCTGCGAACCTGCTTTCGGACGGTGTTACATGTACATACAACTACCACATTCTGGGCTACATTCCTATTGACGTCATCGTAGGGATCACGAAAATGTTGAAACAGGAATCCGACGTTTATTATGACGTTTTGTAACGAGGGTGGGGGTGGAATTCCGAGCTACAAAAGACGGCGACTGGATCGAAGGCAAATCTTTCTGGGAAAAGCCACAGGACGCATCAACAAATGCAGACCGACTACAGGTACTTGTCGCCTACGAGGAGCAACTACTCGCCACAGGATGAAAGCGGGCACGTTGACCACATGTTGCCTTTCCCAAAAGTCTCCGATCTCACAGCGGAGAATCCACCGTGCTACGATAACGTAAAAGGATTATCAGCGATGGCAGCGCCTTTCGGCTGCAAGCGTATGCTTTATGACTAAGTCTGCATTGTGTTCAAAGAAGCTGGAGGCGACGAATGCATCGTCGCACCAAACAGCTTCTCCTTCCCCAAACTGGCTAAAGCTGTTGTTCAGGAGCATTTAGTGTCCGATTACGGGAGCACGTCTAGCAAGAACAGCCCTTCCAGCTTCACATCTAGAGGAAGTGCATCAACTGAAAACAGCTATTCATCGGATGCGAGCACCTCACCGCCTACTTCGGCTGTGACCACTACATCCAGTGCCGAAACATTTGTTGGGGCGACCAGTCTGTATGCTGCCGCATTTGGCTTCTCATTCTTAATGGGGTAGCCGCTATCAAAAGAGCAAATTCTTTTTCACCTCATTAGCTCGCTACTCGTGAGCACGGACAATTATTTGGTCTTAAGCCTCGGTTCTGCCAAACAGTTATCCTACTGCAGTCACCGTAGCGGATTCGTCACTTTAAAACTTAACCTTTTCTTTAAGCAGGCATCTAATGAGCGAGAGTGAATGTCAGGGAGTTGAAGTTGCCTCGACGTCACTATCTCGAGTCCCCCGTGACAATCGCTCCGACCAAAACGGCCAGAAGGAAAATGGCGTCGTCGGTCGCGCAGCCCGCGCCGGCGAAGCTCAAGACGCGCTCCGAGTTCTCCGTGACGCTGGAGGTGCCGCCGGCCGCCGCGGGCTGGCACCGCTTCGAGTTCAAGGAGGCGGGCTCCACGTGGGCGCAGGCGCAGCGCGTGGACGCGCCCGTGGGCGCCTCGGAGGTGGTGCTGGAAGACCTCAACCCCACCAGCACCTACGAGGTGCGCGTGTACCAGGTGGCCAAGGCCGCGGACGGCGCGGAGACGGTGTCGCCCCCCAGCGAGGTGGCGGCCGTGGACACGGAGGTGCCGGGCTGCGGGCCGGACTCGGGCCACAGCTGTCTGTGCACGGTGCAGTGAGAGCTAAGCAGAACGAGCAGAACACTATTGCAGCACAACGTTCGTATTCACAGACCACTTGCACTTACACAGCTGCAGCAGCTTCTTCTGTCTCGGCCAGGAGTCGTGCCAATCTCCGTCGTAGCCTTTTCTCTACTGTAGCTAGAAGCGAGCTCACTGCAGCAGCGACTGCCACTTGGCGAGGCGCTCGTCCTGGCCTGCAGGCGACATCTGCGTCCAGATCGCGTCGACGTCGCTTTGTGTCTTCCACCAGGTCACTAAAGCCTCCTGGCTGTGGAGCCTCTCGAAGGAGGAAAGCAGCGCGTCCAGCACATCGGCGGCGCGGCCGCTTTCGACCAGGTGGGAGCAAGACTCGCTTAGCCAGTGCACAGAGAGGGCCTGCTTCGCGAACAGCGGCGTCCAGAGCTCGCTCAGGTTGACGGCGAGCTGCGGGATGTCGACGCGCAAGTCGTCGTAGTCGTCTAGGATTGTCTCTATCGCAGCTTCGATGTCCTCGGATGTGAGTTTCTCTCCGCTGAAAAGCTGAACCAATAGCTCAGATACGTCCGTGCGAACAGACTGCTTCGCCTCGAGGCTGAAGGCCAACATGATGTGCACGAAGTGCCGCCAGCGATCCGGAACTGACTCGAGCTCCTCAATGCACTGCACAACCTCGTTGAAGTCCTTGACAGATAGATACTCCTCCAGAGTACTGCGCATCTTTCCAGCAGCCTCCTGGTCCAGCTCGTCTTCCTCGTCACTGTCGCCGCCACCAAAGAAGTCTTCGATGCCATATTCGCGGATATATGCTTCCACAGCAGCCTCATTTGCCCTTACTGCTGCAGGCAGCACACTCTCTGGTGTGATCTCCTCATCCGTCAGCATTCGGACCACGGTTCTCTCATCGCTTTCCATTTCCAACACAGACAGCACCTCAGGGAACACCTGCGATGTCAGTTTGCACTCCACACAATGGGCCAGGGCCTCCGAAATAATCCACGATAAGCCAAAGCATCCCGCCGCAACCAACCGACCGAAGATCAGCGCCGAGTATTGGTGAATGAGAGGCAAGTCAATCCGCATATCTTCTAGGAATTCCATGACATTCACTAGTGCAGCCTGGATCGAGTTTGCACCAAGTGCACCACGCTCGTACAGCCCCACTAGCAATTCCACCGCATGTTCACGCTCGTTAGTCTTGCCTTCCAACGCAGTGTTAATAGTCTGCTCAGCGAACTCAACGTGATACGGCTCCACAGCCAATTCTTGCACACACGTGGTAGCTTCATCAAGATCCAGGATCGAAATGTACTCCTGGATGATACTCTTAATGCGGCTTGACATTTGCGCAGGTGATAGCTCGACTTCATCGTCGTGCTCAGGTTCCTCGGGCTCCTCCTTTTTAGCTACAATTAGATTGCTGCTCTGTTTCGCGAGCTGCGCACTAGAAATCCGTGTCTTGTGACGGCGGCGTTGCACGTCGTCGTGCTGAGCATTTTTTCCTTGCTGCTGGAGTTTCTGAGCCTCCCTGCGAACTTCTTCCAACGTCTTCTGTTGCATTTCCTGTAGAATCATAACAGATCAGAACTCGCGTTAGCAAGCCAGAAGAAATTGAACATATAAATTTGCTTCACGACGTACTTTGCGGCGAGGCTCCCACATGTGGTCGCGCGTTTCCAAAATGTCCTTGACCAGAAATCGGGCTCGTGAAGGCAATTTCGTATCATCCGATAGCTCTACCATCCGCAAGATGATGATTTTCATTATCGTCTTTGTTTTCGGTTGGTCGAACTTTTTGCCAGCCGTGGCAAGCATCTTGCACAGAGCTTCAAGATCTTGTTCATCAGGGAAACGCACAGCTTGGGCTTGAACCTCTGCACCATCCTCTCCAGGGATTAATTCTAAACCTAGCAGATAGAATATGCATCCCTGAACTCCGGATTGCTGGAAAAAGAAAAAAATACGTTAGTAGATCTTTCACGAGCACAAAAAAAAGAATAGCAATATGCCATACCTTAATCAAGTCCACCTTGTACAGCTCACCGATAAAACGGATGTTACCCAGCATTTTTGCCTTTGCTCGCATAGCGAGCTACGAAACAATGCAATCAGTTTGAGCAAGATCGTGGTTATCAAGAGTACCATGGGTTTACGTACAATCTCGCGTCGTCGTGGATCAACTTCTTCGTCTTCCTTCGAATCTTGTTGTGGACCTGTGTGCTTATTCTATTCATACGCACAACAGGATGGATTTTGTGTGAGTTGAGCGCACTGGTATGCAAATGAAAATAATCACAACGCGTACTGTCTTCTCAAATTCGCCTTGGCAACGATTTACAAGCAGTCGTGTAAACGTGATCTGACTTGCAGCCGCGTGGCGAGCAAGTTCGGCTGTCACAAACAGAGGTAGAGTAGGTTAGTCATGTTTGTTTTACTACGTGCATATTTGAAGGCAACTTTACCTGACTCGAACGGTCCTCCAAATGGCTCGTCGCCTCCGATTTCGCTAACCTTTCGCTCTACACAAAAAATCATTCACACCACCGTGTTATCGTGCTGAACATGACAGTAAACAACTCGCAGCGCCCTCACTTGAGTAGTAGAAAACCCCGGCCTCCTTTTCACCGACAGCAACTAAACAGTCGCCATGGCGACGGAATTGTATAGTGGGGATGGATGCTTTTCAACACACAATATACGCCGATGTCAGTGAACAAACCACGATTCATGTAACTACAAAAAAACACTATTTACCGCTTTCGCATGTCGAAGTAGCTGTACTTTCAGATGCCTCAGTATCCTCTAGGCAGTTGTGTGGACTATCGATATGACCGTACGAAATACCAATAACATTAGGAGAAACAGACTTATAAGAGCCAAACTAGCATGATATACACGTACCTATCAAATGGGCCAGCAAAAGACGGAAAAGTTGACTTGTCAATTGCCGTCCAGAAGAATGACTGTTATGGCGATTTTCCACAACAACATGACTAGTTTAGCAACGCAGACAAAATATGCTTGTTTGTTTTGAATACGTACGCCCTTTTCATCGCTCAGCACTTGCAGAAAGTCCCAATTTTTCTTAAGCGTACGCGTATGGAATTCTTTGCACAGGTCGGCATACACGTCTGCAAAGTTTGGTTCCTCCAAAGCTTTGTCCATAATAATGGAGACAATTGAACTGCACAATAACATCAGCATCAGCTTCAGTTTTACCAACATGCTGTCATGCAAAAGGAACATACCTCAGCAGGACAAAACTGTCAATCTCAACAGCACAGAGCTCATTTGTCAGCTTCGCAAACTTTTCTCTTGTGAGTTTGTTTAGTAGACTCTTCACATGGTTCAGAGTTTTCTCGAGAGGAGAGATCTCCTTCTCCTTCGTGGGTTTCCAGCGATTCTCGGTCACCTTCAAAGGTTCGATAGGTCCGTCGTAAAGTGGAGGTGGAGGTGGCCGTCCATAACCACGGCCACCACCACCACCTCCACGACCTCCGCGACCACCACCACGGCTTCCACGACCCTGTCTGTCTCGCCTACCGCCACCCGCAGAGCCCTGGCTCCTCGCTCCACGTCCTCCAGCGCCAGAGCGATCACCCCTTCTAATGCTGCCCCCAATAGACCTTCCAATGCCATAACCCGCTCCAAGCCGGTCTGATGATCGTTTGCTGACAGAGCTTGGGTCCCGAACTTGAATGACATCCACGATCTTCATGTCTGGTAGATCTGCAGGTTTCGGAAGCGCAAAAGCCATGAACCTGTCGTCATAAAGTAAGATATCAATTAGCTTAATTCGAGCGTACTAAAAAAATGACCTCATTGCGTTGCGCTTGATCCATGGCTTACCTTCTGAGTTCCTCCAACGAATATTGGAGCTTTTTGAGGCGTGACACAGTTGGTCGAGACGGTGCAAGTGCGGCTGCCAGGGAAGATTTCAATGTCCGAACTGGTTTTGCGTCCATCGAGGCTAGCAGAGAGGACTTTAGCGTCCGAGGTGGTGCAGTGTCAATAGATGCAGCCAACGAAGACTGCGTCCTCGCTGGCGTGGGGTCAATTGATGACGTCAAGGAGGATTTAAAAGGAGCAGCACGTCGTGCAGCCTCACGCTCAGTGTTCTCCTTGTCGAGTTTGGCGTAATACTCACGAGTCCTAGCCTCTTTTTCAGCGTTGCCACCACTCGATGCTCTTTCATTTCCGACATCCTCCGATGAGCCCTTGCGGTTCAATGGGGCCTTCATCATTTGAGCCAGGCTGCTACCACGTTCTTTCTGTCGCGCTTCCATGCGCTCCCGGAGAGTATCTGTTAGACGTTTGCGCTCTGCTTCATCAACAACAGGTGCAGGGGGAGCTTTCACAGACTCCTTTTCTTGGTCAGCAGTAAACTTCACAACAGGTGCAGGGGGAGTTTTCACAGACTCCTTTTCTTGGTCAGCAGTAGACTTCATCAGTGGTTTGGGAGAAATGGAATCTCCCAAGGGAGTGTTTTTCCTCATACCATCTGGAGCTGACGGGGATCGCTGCGAATCTGAAGGGCCTGCCCTACTACCTGCTGATGACCCAACAGGAGAAGTCGAGTTTCCTTTACGCAGGGATGAAGCCCCACCATCCAGCGACGATCGTCGCGACGTTGTGTCTTGCGTCGGCCTGCCAAACGAGCGCCCAATTGTCCCTGAAGAAGGACGCTCCTTTTGTACTCGTACATCCTGCGAGCTCATAGTAGATGACAGCGATCCCGCCAAAGAGGATCCCGCCAACGAGGACTTAAAAGGTGCTGGCCCAGAAGATCCGCTCGAGAGCCTACGCACTGGCTGTGGACCGTCATGAAGACTAGAACGGTACTCCTCGCTGTATCGCTCACTCCGGAAGCTCCTGTCACTACGATCCGAGCGCTGTGACGACACACTATCAGTGCTGTTCTTCCGCGTCAGCCTAGTTCTCGACACCGAGCGACTACCAGAACCCCGTTCCGCCTGTCGATACGATCCCTGTCCTTCACCCGCCCGCTGCCTCGGCTCTCGACTTTTCGAGCGACGCAGGGGCTCCCGACTACTGGAGCGACGTACCGGTTCCCGGCTATCCGACCGACGAAGCGATGATCCCTGCAGTCCTCGGCCACCCCGATCCTCCCGATCCTGTTTTCCTCGATCACCTTCGCGATCCATCGACTGCGCCAAGCTGCTCACAAAGCGTTTCATCTGCCCCGCTCCCTTCTGCGGCGACGGCGACGACAGCGAAATGACCTGTCGCGGTCCTTTAGTTTGCACCTGCAAGTCCCGCTTCTGCGGGGCCGGGCTGCTGCTGCGGCCGCTAGGTCGCTCCCTGCTGCGGTCGCTATTGCTGGGGCTGTTCTTCTCCACACGCACTGAGCGCTCGCTCCTCTTGGCCGCAGCCGACGGCTCCTTCTCCATCGACGACCTTAATGACGAGCGCAGCGACGACTGGAACGGAGCAGCCGGAGCTGCATCCTCCTGCTTGCTGGCGTCGTCCACCACCTGCACGGAGCGATGGCCGCCAGGACTCGTCTTCTCCTCGCTCACCGAGGTCTGCACACGTCGGTAGGTCGTCCGTCCGCCACTGCCTTTGCGTCCCAAGCCGCCGCCGCGACCTCCACCTGCAGCGTCGTCCAGAACAACGCGTTTCAGTTGCAGTTTACTCGAGTGACGTGTCTGACAAGATGGATCCAAGCGTTTATCGCTCGTATTCGATCCCCGCAGACGCAAAAAAGAGCGACAACGCGACGCACCTCTGCGGTGGGCTTCTGCCCTGGGCTGTCCATCCATGAAACACACGCGCGCAGCTCTGACCGTCTCTGGGTGCTGTGCGTCGCTCGCCTTGCTTTCAAGTCTCTCAAATATGATGTGGCTCCATGCGTTCTCCCCCAAATCATGTGGCGTGGCGCACACCACGCTAGTGTCCGCCACACCAACCGCTCCTCTTACGTCCGATAGGCTGTAGCGCAGGTTCAAGATGCCCTCCGACAGGATAGCCGCTTGGGCCAGTCAATTATCGCATCGCCGGCCTCGAGTGGATGCACCTTGGGTCACGACTGCTCCGCCACTCCGCCCCCCGCCTCCGAGCCATGTCGTCCGCCGCGTCGCTGGCGCAGACGCTGCAGAACAAGCCGGCGCCGCCCGGCCACAAGATCATCCGCGAGGGCGACGGCGTCATGATCTTCCCGGAGCAGAACCAGGTGTTCTACAACCCCGTGCAGGTGCTCAACCGCGACCTGAGCATCGCCATGATCTCCGAGTTCGCGCGCTCCCGGGCCCGCGAGCAGCTGACCAAGGAGGCGCGCAAGCAGGCCAATGCCGCGGGCGAAGGCGCCACCTTCGTGCCCAAGGAATACTCGGACGAGGAGATCGAGAAGCACCTGGCCGACACGGCCGAGGACAAGGGCATCCGCATCTTCGAGGCGCTGTCGGCCTCGGGGCTGCGCTCCATCCGCTACTTCCAGCAGATCCCGGGCGTCAAGTCCATTCTGGTTAACGACATGGACCCCGCCGCCGTGGAGACCATCAAGCGCAACGTGGCCTTCAACGAGCTGCCGCTTGACAGAGTCATCCCCAACGAGGCGGATGCCACCGACGTCATGTACAACCACAGGAAGCCTGCTGATCAGTTTGATGTGATCGACTTGGACCCGTACGGATCTGCGTCCATCTTCTTGGACAGCGCGGTGCAGAGTGTCACCAACGGTGGACTGCTCTGCGTGACCTGCACGGACATGCCCGTGCTGTCGGGCAAGCAGCCGGAAGTTTGCTTCTCGCGGTACGGCGCTCTGCCCAACAAGTCGCACTACTTGCACGAGATGGCGCTTCGAATGGTGCTGCAGACGATCGAGTCGTCGGCGAACCGCTACGCGCGCCACATTGTGCCCATCGCGTCGTGCAGCATTGACTTTTACGTGCGTGTGTTCGTCCGCGTGTACAAGTCGCCGGTGAATGTGAAGAAGGCGATGACGAAGCTCTCGTACGTCTACCAGTGCGTTCAGTGCGAGAGCTTCCACCTGCAGCCTCTTGGCGTGTCGAGTGGAAACAGCTACCACGCCTCGCGTGGCCCCATCGTGGGCCAAGAGTGCGATCAGTGCAAGGGTAAATACAAGATGGCGGGACCGATCTGGTCTGCGCCTCTCCACAGCCGTGATGTCGTGCTGAAAATCCGGGAACGCGTCGAGAAGAGCACGTCGGAGTTCCCCACGAAGCCTCGTCTTCATGGCCTGCTGACGACGATTTCAGAGGAGCTAGTGGATGCCCCGCTGCACTACACTCTTCCTGGTCTGAGCAAGGTCTTGCACTGCTCGAACCCGCGTATGTCACAGATCCAGGGCGCCATCCGCCACGCTGGCTACGAAGTCTCGCAATTCCACAAGGTTCCCGAGGCCATCAAGACCACCGCGCCGAATGATGTCATTTGGGATATTATGCGTTGCTGGGTGAAGAAGCACCCGCTGAACAAAAAGCGCGATGGCCAAGAAACCCCGGGCAGTCGCATTCTAGCGACGGAGCCCAAGTTTGAGGCCAACTTCTCGTCGAAGCGTCCGGGACCGAACGAGAAGCCCAAGGCGCTCCGTTTCCCTCTGAACCCCGAGCCGAACTGGGGCCCCAAGGCGCGTGCTGTGGGCAACCGAGTTGACAATGCAACCCCTGCCGAGAAAAGTGAAGGTGAGTGCGTGACTAAAGATCTGTGCTGTTAGAGTATTTTTCTAATCAGGTTTGTAAATTTTCTATCAGACCAGATAGCGGAGCCGGAAGCGAAGAAGGCAAAGACGGAGTAAATGACACGAACGCAATTTAGACAGGAAAGTCCCTCTCTATATATTTTCTGCGTAATAGAATGCTTGGGGCTTTTGCGTACAAGTATACACCAGCGCGACACTGATCTACCATCTTGTAGCTCGAAGTCATTGGGATGCGTCACTGTGCCAGACTTTGACCTTGAGTTCATGATACGTAAGTGGGTACTCCTCCTCCATGTTGTCCTTCTTCCGCAGCTCCTCCATCGACATATGGGGTGGTCTCAAACCTGCATAACGATACGGCTGCTTCTTTGACACCATTGCATTAATAGTCTTTGTGCTGGGCGATTTGCTACCGTCAGCAGGAATACTAGGAGGCGGAGGTCCTTGTTGTCCAGCTTTTGACGTGCCACCGGCAGTCGAAGAGGAAGGCGATGCCGCTGAAGCTGAGCCAGCTCGCGCAGCCTCTCCTTCACTGATGAATTCTGCCATAGCTCGTGCTCCCATACTGCCCCGACGGCTACGCGCAACCACTGAGGCTTTACGTTTCGACGGAGACTGCTGCGGTGACAAGGTGGTGCTGGCAATGGTTTGCATCGGTACATCATCCTTTTTGGTTGCCTCGACTTTAGCATGGTAAGCTTGCAGCACGGACACAATCTGTTCTTCAATATCACCAAGCACTTGCTTCATGCCACCGTCACCTAGTCACAGCAAAGAGGTGAGGCTTGAGCTCGCTCGAGACACTAAAGTTATTAGCTACACTCACTGTGAACATCAGAACATCCAATTCGAGAGTGAAACAGCAGCACGGCTGGCTTAATCGCTTCAAGAAACGTTTGCATTTCACGGTTTGCGTCCTCCTTCAGCTTCTTCTGCTCGTTGGTGTACTGCAATTTTGAGCGAAGCCCTTCAATGCGGTTCATGCGTTGGAAATCGACTGAGTCCTTGCGCTGCTTCAGCCTATTTGAGAAACTGTCAGATAATTCTCATCGAAGATATTTTTTGGCAAAGCACTTACTTGCCAATCTCCTCCCGTAGCCTAGTGCTAACTTGGCGGTGATTCTCAATCTCCTCAGCAAGTTGATTTACGTGCTGAATCCGATCAAAGTGTTCGGCTTCCGTACGGAATCACCAAACACAAAAAGAGCAGAGAGCAGCGATTCAAATATGGTTAAGGAATGCAACCAAGTACGAGGATTAGACATATAACTGAATCAGTGTAACTCGAGGGAAAGGATATTGATTGTTGAAGGCGTCGATCATCTCGGAAACAGTCTTTGTGCCGGATACTTCATGGATCTTTTCAATGTAGTTGCGGTTTTCTTGATACTTTGTCAGCATTGCATCCGAAGTGACCTTAGTCTGGCCAGACTTCCACTTGCTACGCTTGGCTCGCGACTGCACAACGCTTTCCTGCGCCTCGGATACATTTTTCATAATGTCGTTCTCGCCTAAGAACTTGTACTTCTCCACGTCGGCGAGCTCATCCGCATCTTTCTGGTGAAGCGCAATCTCTTTGAGCTCCTGGAGCAGGACTGCTGCTCGTCGATCGCACTTCATTTCCCACTCCTCGCCTTCCTGTCTGACGTCCTCAATCTCTTGCTCAATGGCCTCGATTTCCTGGCGAAGTTTTTCGACTTCTTCGCCGACTCGCGCAACTTTGTGCCGCTTGGACAGCGTCTCCGTCGAAATCTTCGTGAAAATGTCGTCCATGCGCGCACGCTCTGTTCGATGCGCGTCGATGGCCTCGCGCAGCCTCCTGTTTCTGTTGAGCTTCTCGTTCATTTTGACCAGACGGCGGTCGATATCATGCTCCATCTTGCGCACACGACCCAGCATAATGGAGTGGTTGTGGTCTAGCGCCGAGAGCTCGTACAGCTTGGTTTTCTGCTGCGCTAGAATGGCTTCGTGGGACTGGATGAGCGCGTTCAGCCGAGCAACCTCCTTCCTCTCGAGCTCCAGCCGGATCATGAAGTTGTTGCCCTGCAGATACAGGTTGGACAGCTTCTCGGCTGTCTGCTCGTTGAAGAACGGGTCATCGCGCGCCACGTGATCATCGAACGAGAGCTGTGTTGCACACACACGCACAACCAAACGATCTTCGATCAGGATTCGCGCTGACTCATCCAGATTTTGCCCAGATGGATGGACAGCGTTGCAAGTGGGATGCGCCACGCACCTCTTCCTCCAGCCGGCGGTTCTTCTCCTGCAGGTCGTCGATCTTCTTGGCGTACTCGTTGAGACACAGGGTGAGCTCGCGCGAGTGGCGTTTGCCGTCGTCGTGCTCGAGCACCAGCAGCTGCTGATCGATGTGACTGCTCGCCTGCTTCTTCTTGCGCGTCGGCGAGACCGCCGGCGAGGGCGCCGCCGGCCCCGCAGGACTCGGGGCCGCGCCCTTCTTCACGGACCGAGGGGCTGGCGACGTCGGCATCCGAGTTGCAGTGCCTCCGACGACGGCGCGGGTCGTTTCGGACTCCCATAAAAGGGGGTCCGTATTTCGGGAACGATGACACGTCGGTAGGTATCCGTGTAGCCATGTGTAGACGAAAACTGTAGCCATTGTAGACGAACGATGCGGTGCCGGCGCTCGTCGAGCGTCATCAGCGCGATTGCTCTGTTGGCGCCCATCGCCCTCCGTGTCACCCCCAACGTCATCTCCCCACCTTCACCTCCCCGCCTCCTCCCAATACAACCCCTGCCCCTATTTCCCCCCCGCCACCATGACAACAGCCTCCTCGCCGACACTCGGCCGCGCCGACGCCGCAGCCCCATCTCGGCGGTGCTCCCAACCACCCACTTCAACGTCAGCAGCGAGCCTCGCCGCGCTCTAATTCGTGTGCGCCACACCTCCGCTCCCATTGGCTGTTAAAGCTATTTTTGCCCTGTCGCCGCCCAATCGCCGGCCGTCGCCTAGCCCTAGCGCGCGTTACCGGCCGTCGCCTTCTCCCCAGAACGAAACCAGCGGCGCCGGCCTCTGTCGCCCCCTCCTGCCCCCGACTGCAAGACGTCCGCGCGCGCGCCAGCGGACCAGCCCCCGCCGCCGCCGCCTCAGCAGCCGAACGCGCCAGAAACCTCCAGCAGCGGCGGCCCCCGAGCTCGCGCGCACTTCCCGTCGACCGCTCAAGGGCCAAATGGAGCAATCAAATGCGGACAGCAGTACCGTAGCCGTCGTTAATACTAGCCCCCCTTCCACCACGGTACCGGAGCCTGCGAGTCCCAGCAGCAGCAGCGGCAGCCCCGGCGCCATGGGCAACAGAAACCGCAGCGTCAGCATGAACATGCACTCGAGTGCGCCGCCCAGCAAGAAACAGCGGGCGTCGGACGACGAGTACGAGCAGGCCACGCCTCCTCCGGCGCCGGTGCCAGCGCCGACGTCGCCGTTCTCTGCCGCAGACGCGGTGGACACGGCGTCTGCCATCCACGAAGCGCGAGACCAAGCGAGTGATGAAACCGACGCTCCGGACGTTGAAGAGGACCAACCGGGGTCTGTGCCGACTTCTGTACCGCCATTCAGAGGCGATGGGGACTCGTCGTCGGACGAGAGTGACGTAAACGAGGAAGCCTTTTTGAATTGGCTGGTCGACCAGAAGACCGCCGGAATGCCCGCCGGCCAAATGCTGGATGCGCTGGGTTTGGGCGTCTCGGAGGGAGTCGCGGTGGACGATGATGAACTGTGGGAAGCGATGTTTTCTATGGGCATCCGCCTTATCAAACCTGCAGCTACGGTATGTGATGCGGTAGATGTGCTGTTTTTCTTGGAGTGTGGTTCTGACATCTGTGTTGTTGTTGATGCAGCGACCACGAGAGAAGTTGGACTCGGTTAACACGCTGCAGGATGTTGCGGCACTGCTGCGGTCAAGCAAGAAAATTGTCGTGCTGGCAGGCGCAGGTATCTCAGTGTCCTGTGGCATTCCAGATTTCCGCTCTGAGAATGGCATCTACAGCGTACGTTATGGCAACTCTTACGAAACGTTTTCATGCGATATGGAGTCTCTAACGCTTCTATGTTGGTTCAGCGGCTAGGCGAGTACAATCTACCAAATCCACAGTGCATGTTCGGTACGGAAGTGACGTGCAGTTTGTTTTGCAAATAAAAATGCCGTTCTAACTGATTTGTTATGCAATGCAGACATCGAATTCTTTCGATCAAACCCACGACCATTCTTTGCGTTTGCCAAGGAGTTGTTCCCCAAATCAAGCGGGTTTACGTTTGTGCCATCTCGAAGTCATTACTTCTTGAAGTTGTTGGAGGAAAAAGGAAAGCTGCTTCGCATCTACAGCCAGGTGCGCTATATCCCATCGTTCATGTCCACGCCCCAATAATTCACTAACGGTTTCCCCTGCAGAATATTGATATGCTAGAGCATGCAGCTGGCATTTCGCACGAACACGCCGTACTTTGTCACGGGTCATTCGCTACGGCTACTTGTTTAGCATGCAAGCGGACGTACCCAAACGACGCCATTCGTGAAGATGTGCTGAGTCAGCAGGTGCCTATGTGCAAATCTTGTAATTCCCCCGATGGAATCGTCAAGCCCGACATTGTTTTCTTTGGTGAATCATTGCCACGGCGCTTTCATGACTCGATTAAAAGTGACGAGGGTGAAGCGGATCTTGTGCTCGTCATGGGATCGTCGCTCAAAGTAAATCCTGTGCGAAGTATCGTTGGTCGATTTAAGAAGGATACCCCAATGATCCTTATTAACCGAGAGCCGGTAGGTCGACCGCACAAGTTTGACGTAGAGCTGCTAGGATATTCAGACGAGATCGTGCAAGAGCTTTGCCGATTACTGGGTTGGGAGATTCCTCAACCTGACCCTGTGCTTCTGGGCCAGTCCAATATCCCGCCCCCGGCAGTCGTACCTACCAGCTCAATCGCTCCTCTGTCGTTCGAATTTGTTCCCCCGTCAAGGCATATGTTTAATGGTGCCAAGTCAACATACTGCAGTTCAAGCGATGACGATAGCAGCAGCTCGTCTAGTGACGATGAGACTGGTATTGAAGGTGACGTGGAAGCAGATTCTGATGCTGTTGCAGTTGCGATGGAAGCAGACGACGAGAAGAAAGTACCACCGGCTGACGACCTAGAGAAGGACGATCAAGATGAGCTTATGGGGAGCGGCAATGAGTTGTTGGGAACTTCCAGCTTTGACGACAATTGAACAGTATTCAGCCTGAGTGTGCCACAGTGAACAAGTCCAGCTTTCATATACTGGGGGCGTAACCCGATCCTACTCGGCGCTTTCTTCGAACTCAGTCGACCAGACGTGCCACCCCCATCATGTACAACTATCAACAAGGCTAAAGACGGCTTCCACACTTCCCCAAGTCTCCTGTTTACCAGTACCAGGCTTAAGCGCGAGCTGAGCTGAGCTGAGCTGAGCCGAACCTGTCAATATTGACATACCTTGGAGCAATGAAAAGTGTGAGTCCGGCAGAGCTTTGCTCGGGACTACAATCGTAGATCAGTGATATGCTCGTTGGCCTTTACGAGCCTGTTTGTAAGGAGATATGTCGAGTCTTACATTCTTGTATCTAGCCATCTAGCCCAAACGATTTGTGCTCAGCAACAATTTCTTGTTGGATGAGCTCATAGCAAAACCACTGCCTCAAAAACCAGCATCCACAACATCAAGTCTCAACGTGAGATTAATACTAGATATAGTTACTTTATTTCATACGACACTCCACTACACCTTAAGACCAGCCTGTCATGGAGCACCAAATTCAGTAAGGTCGAAGTGTAACTTTGCTACATTACGTAGTTACTACGCACTACATGAGTTTATTGTCTGGACTGTCCACTGGTGCAATCAAAATTGTGCAAAACCTAGAGGAACCGGCGTGTAAACCTGTTTGCTGCATTCAGCGCGCCACGGCTTCGGGTTTCTGCTCCTCCTGCACAGTTCGCATCCTCTCAGTGCAATCTCGAACTCCTTCAGCAGACACAAAGTGCTGAGACCCCAGACCCGGGCAAAGAGTTTCAGCATCACCTTCTGCTCCTGACACGAGCGCAGCAATTTCACGCATTCCGCGTGCTGTTTGTGCTTCACTAAGTGACCACGAGGTCCGATATCTCATTCTTCGACAACTTCGCAGCCCCCGACTGTCGAAATTCAATTCCGCTTCTACTCGCTCAAGTATTAAAAAACAGGAAAAAATGACCTGTGGATTGTCCTCAATAACTTTGAGCAATGTGGAAGGAGCAATTAGGGGTGGCGATGAGAGGGGAAAATCTACAAGTCAGCAGGCAATTAGCGGGCGACTTCGTGTCGGGCGACGCAACAGTGAGCGGAGAGCATCTCGGAGAGGTGCCTGCCCCATGCCTATATGCTGGCTTTGTCTAATTTTGAGGAGGTTGAAATTGTTCTCATTAGGTTTTGATTGAGAAAGGTGTGTACGACATCACAACTTGCTTATCTTCTACTGTAGCCATCTTCTTCTCGTGGCTCAAACGTTTTGTATGCGTGCAAAACTTTCCTTGTTGCAGCGCTGCGCCAGTAGCGCTACAAAGTCGCATCACACGCAGCTTTTAGAGGAACAACTGGCATGACAGTCATCAGCGTCAATAAACCGCAGCCTCACATGGTCTTTAAGAAGGCGCGAAGTGGCAATGCCTGCTTGGTAGTACAGCGGCGAAACTGCTCTTAGTGACTCTACTCTTCAGGAAAGTTTTGCACACAAGCTGCTATTACTGAAGTTGAAAAAGATTGTGGTAAAGTTGGCAATGCGCAGGCATACGAACTGGTTTATACGTATGGAGGTGATCGGAGCAATGATCAAGTGGCTCGAGTTCGGCGCCATTACATCACCGATCCAAAGAAGGAAGAAGCAAGTGAAGATTGTTGCCTCCTCTATACCGCGATAACGCCAGCTTCATCCAAGTCGCGCTTGCCATCTTTCGATTGCGGTGGTTTAGGTGGAGATTGTTGCCTCCTCTATACCGCGATAGCGCCAGCTTCATCCAAGTCACGCTTGCCATCTTTCGATTGCGGTGGTTTACGAGCCGATTCTAGCTGGCTAGATGTACTAGTGCACATGTACGCATCGATGCATTGCTCGTGCCACGGGGCGTATATAATAAACAAGGTTAGAAGTGCGTGTAAGTCACACTTGTAGATTGGTAACGTGACCAAACAAGCAACGCACCTTTATCGATTGCTTATCTCGTACAGTACTGTTTGGTGCTCTCGAAAGGCTGTCACTCAAAGTGATCGTTAGTAAACATGTAACGTCAACTCAACATGATGTAATCTGCGAATCTAAGGTTGCGCTCGCAATCAATCAAAACGTCACAATGTTTTGGAATACTGGAGGTGCATACTACCGGTTTTGTGAAGACCGCATCTCATTTATAAAATCAAAAGCACAAGGACATCTATCTGGCCAAGAGTCTCTGGCTCTGCTTGGGTTTTCTTCGCCGTAAAATGCCACAAGTAAGGTGAAAGAGAAGTAGAGCTGAACGAAAAGGTTTTGACGTGTATTTCTTTTTTTTTTAAGGAAATACACGTCAGAGCTGAACGAAAAGGTTTTAACGTGTATTTCTTTTTTTAAGGAAATACACGTCAAAACCTTTTCGTTCAGCTCTACTTCTCTTTCACCTTACTTGTGGCATTTTACCGCTTGCACTGACGTGAGCTCCACAATACCATGCTGAGCGGTCGGAAACCTGTATGTATCTGTGCTCCCAATAGCACGCGAAACACTAGGCTGCCGTGCATTTGCGCGCCTTTCGTGTTTGTAAACAAGTTGACAAACGAGCATCCGTATGTGCTTCATGACCACTCAAGCTACTGGAATGCACCGCACAAGTGGAGAGAGTCTTGTAAACTGCTCAGTTTTAATTTGTCTTCTCGCCACTCAAGTCAACCCAAGCCAGCAAAACATGCGCAGTTTTGTGTTAGCATTCCTGGCGTTGGTGTTAGTCGCGATAACTGCAGTCGATGGTGCTTGCAGCGGGTCGAATGCGCGGGTCACGCCCCCATCGGGAGCCATCGTCGTCGATGCGTCCGGATCGTACAAAAACAGCGTCAAGACCGTGTCGGCAGGTGTGGCAAAGCTGAGCAGCAGCACCACGTCGCAGCAGACCATCTTTATTCTTCCGGGTACCTACCGTGAGCAGGTGCTTATCTCGGCACTGAACGGCCCACTAGTGGTGCAAGGCTACACGTGCGACACAACGTCTTACTCGAAGAACCAAGTGACCATTACCCACACAAAGGCACTGAAGGATGATCCAAGTGGAGGTGACGAGAAGACCAGCACCCTGCGTCTCAAGGGTAAGAATGTCAAGCTGTACAACCTCAACATCGCGAACCCCGAAGGCAAGATCGCATCTAATGGTCAGGCGCTGGCCCTTTACAACGACGGCTCCAACTACGGTTTCTACGCCTGCAGCATTACTGGTTATCAAGACACTGTGTGCGCCAACAATGGCGTTCAAATTTTTGCAAAGACGCACATCAGCGGCGCAACGGACTTCATCTTTGGCCAGCATGCGCAAGCGTGGTTTGAGTCGTGCGATATCGAGAGTATCGGAACGGGATACCTTACTGCCAGCGGCCGTAAATCTGCGTCCGACCCCTCTTGGTACGTTTTCAACCGTGCCCGCGTGTACGGCTCCAGCGGTGCTGGATCGACATACCTTGGTCGTCCGTGGGGGACATACGCTCGCGTGGTCTGGCAGAATAGCCAACTCGGAAATGTTGTCAATTCGGAGGGGTGGTCGAAATGGAATAGCGCCTCCAGCACGGCCAATGTATACTTCAAGGAGTTTAACAACAGCGGCGCAGGTGCGTCTACTAGCAACCGGGTGTCGTTCAGCGGTCAGCTCAAATCCGCTGTGGCCATCACGGATATCCTCGGTAAGAACTACAAGTCCCAGTGGTGGGTCGACACCGACTTTTTGTAGAACGCTGCTTTCAATTCGTTCAATTCGACTACCAGGCCTGGTAGCAGCGATTGATGCGGATAAGGCCCCATGTGTTGATGTGTAATACTTCACGATAACTTTTCGTAACAAGTAGAGCATTTTGCGTGACTACTTTTTCAGATGTGGAATGAATGCAAGTATAACCTTGGCAAACAAAGCGTTGCGCTGCTGATCATAATACTAGTATTATTTGTTTGACCACTATTGGTCAAGCCAAGCAACACGGCCAATTTTGCTTTCTACTACTGCAGTACATACTGAAGCTACGGTAGAACCCTTTGCAGTTAGGATCTTACATTGTAAATAAAGCTCCTCGAAAAGCTAAGAAAACTTGCCCTTAACTGGGAGTACCGCCAAGGAGGGAGTGATCGGAGGGAAACACACAAAAAAAAAAATGCGGAATAGGTTTTATCGGTGGTGTTTTTTGGTTATATAATGCAGATTTTTTTTAAATGCAACTTTAGAATTAATTAAATCCTTAGGTCCTTTAGTCGAATAACTTTGGTGTTTTGGATCGTTCCTTGCATGGATTTTCAAGAAGAAACGATCTTGGTACAGCCTCGCATTCTCGGATGCATGCAGGAGTACGCTTCACCGTAGCAGCATACTGGTAGTCACGCTGCATAATGCATTCGTAGAGAATATAGCGGTTTTAGACATTTCAAGAGTGGCAAGCGGCCAACTTGGAGGTACCCGAGTCCTGGCTCGTAATTCAAAATTCAAATGGAAGCTGCCAAGCGGCACTCCCCTCAACTCAAGGATCCAGACCAGTTTCCCGACATCACATGTGCTTGCAAGAGGCCGTGTTGCCCTGTTCCAGGATACTGGAAGTGTTCTCGATGTGGTTGTGCCTGTGACGGACTTACCCCGACTCTGAAACGCGAGGAGATGAGCAAGAGGGACTTCTATCCCACTCTAAAGCGGTTTTTCTGATTTTTGAAAAATGCGTTCCCTTCGTGTCACGGTCAATTCGTCGAGGCATGCTGTTGCCCATCGTTTCTCGTATGAAATAACGCGCAAGTAGTCCACAGCACAAGGTTTAAGATGACGATCTATCTAACCGTACTAAGTATAATATGTAGTGGTCAAATCCGCAATTACATTTTTGGGGGGCATGCACCATTTTGGGACCTTCTCTCCCTTTTCTTGGCGGGACGTCCAATTAAACATTGCTTCACATTATTTGACGTTGTTCGAGGCTCATACTCTATATATAAAAAGATAAGTCGACTTACTCAACCCAAAATCTTTCATCCCCACGCGCAGATTGCCACTGTGTAGCAAATACTTTCAACTCTAATAAGTCCGTAACGATCTATTCACTTATGTGGTGCTTTATGCTTCGGCTTGAACGAGCACAGGACGAACCATTCGTCCTTTTGAGGACCGAAGCATAGCAAGAGCGTAATGACCCTGCTTCCCATGCTTTAGATTTTGGCTTGAAACGAAGAGGTGCTGAAGAGCTTCACAAGTGATGAAACCGATTGCGCGAAACGCACCCTTAGGTCTGTCATAGACTGCTGAAGTCACATAGCCGATGGTACTCCGCTGGCAGCATAGCATAGAAATAATGTCAACCAAATAATTCGGCAACAAACGCAAAAACAACAACGTCAGCCTCTCACCTCATCGGCAACTTGTTTCTTCTTGCCCCAGCCAGCGTCGTCCCCTCCCCAATTGCTCTCATTGCAAAATCGTGCCTGGTCCTCGGCTGAAGGTGCTATTAGCTGCGAGTGGAGTTCATTAGTCCCAATCGAATCAGCTGAACAACTAAATCCTTTACGTACCATAGCGTTGACATCAATATTGCCCCGTTTTGGGACAACAACGACAACACGAACGAGTGTTGGCATTGGCACCGGCACAATCGACTCAAAATTCAGTTGTGGGGGCGGCGTTCCGTTGTCGTCTTTTGTGCTCCTCGATGTGTAAAAGCAAAATGGTTTCATGTACGTTTCTCCCCGAAGAACGCAAGGTGTCTGCACAGCTTCACCGTCAGTGCTATCCTGATGAATTTGTGGGTCGAAGAGGGATTCCCATAGCGGTTGAAACGGCGACAGCACACCGTGTTTCTCATAGTTGAAGCGTTTTGACTTTGGCTTCTTTGCCTGTTCGTCCTGCAGATCCTTCGCATGAGCCTCCCAGTACGCCTGCCCTGCTTGAGTGTCCGGGTAATCACGCGGAAAACTATAAATCAAAAACACAGCGACGTCAAGCAGTATCCAGGTGTACAAGTCATAGCAAGTAAATGTACCTTGGTTGATGCAGCACTGTCGACAGAGCAGAGTCTTCCTCGAGACCAACGACAAGTGCCCCACCAAACACTAGGGCTTTCAACAAACTAGGCACGTTCGCAGGCGGACAAATGATGTCCCAACCGCTCGTGCAAGGATAGGGCTCGCGCTTCTCAACCAGTAGGAGATGTAGCGGCTGACAGTTATTGCTGGCAACACTAGGGCAACCGGTAAATGCGTTCTTCTTTCGGTGGCGGTATACCTCTTCGTTCAGCTGGTGGTCTTTCATAAATTTGTTCTGAAGTTTACGCCTCCTGGACAACGACCACAAAAGCGAGCTTGGAAGCGACTCTATATCCATCCCACCTTCATCTTCTGCTGCATCTATTTGATCGATTCTTGGAACAGCAGAAGGATAATATTCGCCACTTGAAACTGTACTCGCTCCGTCCGTCCAATCCAATAGTGCCTGCATTTCCTTTATGATTCTCTCTGATTCTGGCTCCTCAGCATTCTTGCCTAGCGACGAAAGATCAAGACCAGATAGTGGACTCTCAATCGCTTTCGTGCCAACTTGCGCCACCTCGCTTGCTGGTGGTTCATTCAGAAGTGACAGATCTTTTTCCAAAGGGAGAGGATGGGTAAGTTTACCATCCTTGCAGCGTGCATAACGTGGGTCGCGCACGGCAACCGAGTAAACAGTATCTTTCCTTTCCTGATCTGTCTTTTTGCCCGCTGTTGCAACAACTCGTAGTAAGGCTCGCCGGTTGAGAATACTAGCGCTTGCAACCACTTCCTTCTCATCAAAACCATCTTCATGGTCCGAGCTTTCACTTTCCTGCATATCTCCATCCCCGCAAGCAGTCACATCCTCTCCACTCGCAAGCTTTTTCATAAGTTCATCTGCAAGTTTTCCCCGCAGCTTCAATCTGCACACCTGTCCTCGTCGATCATGCATTTCAATGCCCTCTTCCTCCTCCCCAACAACCGCCTGGCACGCTGATGCAATCGCTGTCGCAGCCTCCATATACGCCGCAGGATGCACCCACAGCCACAGCTGCCTCTTAGCACTCTGCCACTCGTCATGCAGCTTGAATTCCCCCTTCTCATAGTCCTTCTTCAGCGGTCTCCACATGAACGTGACGGGGGCGATCGCTCCGTGCGGGAACTGCCCCTCATGATACAGCATGCTGGCCCCCTCCTCCGCACCAGCCAAGAACCTCAATCCATGAAAGTCCGATCCGTTCGGGTCCGACACCAGTTGCAGCGCCTCCAGAATCACCTGGGGCAGTCCATACAGCTCGATAACCCCGTAATAACTAGCATCATGCAGCGTGGCCTTGCTCCTAAGTGCCTGCAGCGAAGCAGACACACTTTTGTCCGCCCTGCGGGCAGCCAGCACGTAGCCGAACTGCTGCGTCATGACCATGCGCTTGGCGTGCCACAAGTGCGACGGCAGCCAGCGCGGCCGCTCGGGATCTCCGTCTGCAGCTGCGCACCTGTCTTGCAGCAGCTTATGCGGCCGCCGCTCGTGCTTGCGGCACCGCAACGCGCTCGTGTTGCCCTTCGGGGCGGCGCGCAACCTCTGCGGCATTTCGTGCCGCTTGAAGGCGTTGGCGCGCCGCCGCCGCTGGTTCTTCTGCGTCTCCAGCTTGGCGTCCGCGTCGCCGGCCACTTCCGCATGCTGCGCCAGCTCGTGCAGCGCCTGCAGCTCCGGCGCGCGCGCGCTGGCGAAGTCCAGCACCTGCAGCACGCGAGGTCCGAGGCCAGCCATTCTTGCAGTGATGCGGAGCCCAAACTAAGTCCGCGAAGAGCTACGGAACCCAAACCAGCGTAGTTTGGGTACGGGTTGCAGTTGAGATTGGGCAGGTAGAGCTCCGTCCCAGAAGATACTTTCCGATGTCGGACACGCGGACGGAGCAGCAGCGCGCGAGGGATCGATGTTTGTACTGGGAAGCGCAAGTGGAGTGGTGGAGCAGGTGGGCTAGTGACCATGGACTGAGAGCGGACGCGACTAGCGCGAGTGTGCATCTTGCCTTCATGCAAAACATGGCGACGCAGGCTGCGAAGGAGAGAGATGCAGGAAAGAAGTTGAGAGACAAGACCACTGGCTTGCAGCTAACTGAAGCAAAGCACAATGCGACGGAGTGAACAATGCGACTGTGATGAACGAACGATTCGATCTAACAGTTCACTTTTGGTGACGTACCAAATCGATTTTGGACGGCAATGTGAGAAGTTACCTATGTCGTGAGCTGTGAGATGATATCGTGGTCGATTAGGAATAACAAAAAGGTGGTTTTGGTGATGGGACTGTACTGGCATTTACGGTGGTGCACTTTCAGCGTCTAGCTCGGGTAGGTCGTCGGCACGACTACCCGCTCGACTACTAGCTAATGCATCTCTTGTAAACTCGGTGCTGTCTTCGTCGACTCCAAGAGCCTCAAACACTAGCTGCAGCGGCGAGTCTTTGATCGTCGGATTTTCCACTACCAAAACTAAAGGCAGATAGATTGGGTCTTCGATCTCTGCTGTCAGTGAGAGGACATCGAATACGGCCACATCTCCCATATATGCCACATTAGCCGAGATGGTCTGAATTAGCGAGTATCCTGCCTCACCTCGGAATCGGATCCCTGCGCGCTGTCGCCTGACTTCCTTGACAGTTGATTCTGCGCTAACTTTGCTACTGGCTGACAGGATGTCTTTGAGCAATCGATATACAGAACTCTCATCTGACAAAATGCTAGGTACAGCAGCAATAATGCGAATTTCGCGATCATGGTGTAGTCCAAGCGTTGCACAGGCTGATGGAGCGAGAATCATAGTCCCCATTTCATACTCAGTTCCGTCAACTTGATCATACGTCAATTCACCTCCTGTACTATCATCAAAAAGTGCCCCTAGCGAGATTCCTCCTGCCTCCGTAGCAGGCTGATTGCTAATCTGACTAGGATGGGGGAGTACTGGTTGAACATTCTTCTCTACGAGTTTACACAAGGGCCGATGCAACTCTAACGAGAGGCCATACTTCACTTGCAGTGCTGCAGCCTTCCGCTCTTCTAGAGATTCATTAGTATCATTTTCGACAAGCGCTCCATCAGCCACCAAATGTTCGACCAGTTTTGCGAGCTGCGGCTCATGCAGAACACGATGAAAGTGCTGCTGCGTCTCAGGGTCATCCATGGTGATGTCAAGTAGTAGCTCACCATCCCATAACTCTTGGAGACGCACGCAGTAAAACACATCACCCGCATTGATCACACACTGATGCGTAAGTGTGCTAGGATCAGATATCTTCGAAGACACACGTTTGGATTCTTGTGCGTCCAGTCCATCAAGATGAACGTTGGCCTGGTTCTCCACTGACAGTCTCCGTCGCCTATTCTGTGGTTCAATACTCGTTGACGGCCGACTCTCTTCGTCGACACCAACTACTTTGAGTTTAGCAGCTCCACCACTTTCATGAATGACGATTTGAAGGCTGTCGAACAATGGCTCTAGCAGCGCTTCGTGCACGGCAAAAAGCTCAGCATCATCTCCGGCACCGCCATCGTGACTTTGACTCGGGCGATAACTTGCAAATGTCGAGCAAAACGTGAGCAACTGTCGCAGGTCTACCTTTGTGAACAGTGCCTCGCTATCACAACTACCTGTGAAGCCCAGCACCACAGCGCAAATCTCTAACCACCAAACTTGTGACGTTGCGGCAGCAAACGCTTCTGTCACATCAAGTTCCACGAGCACTGTATCATCTTCATCAGCACCAACAAGTGACAGGTATCGTGTGCCTCTGTACACCGTCACTTGTTGCGCATGATGGTGCTCTTGTTGCGCTGCAAGCTGCTCGCGGGGAAGTCTTGTAGCCGCCTCGGGTCCACTAATCTCAGCAAGAACGAGATGTCCATTCTTATAGCCCGCATGAATATAGTCTAAGAGTAGCTCAGCTAGAGCCTCCAGTCGTTCACGACGACGTACTGAATGCTCAGCCAAAAAGTGATCGTGATTGGGGACAAGTCGCTGAATGTCACGCAAGTGAAATGTAAGAAAGTCGTCCTGAGCCGATCGAGGTTCATACGCCACAAAATGTACACTAAAGCCGTCATCGGCGTTCTCAGGCTCCTGTGCTTCTTCGTAAAGTACTTGAAGTAGCAGCAATTGATCACTAACCATCCGTGAAGCGTTCATGAGTTGTTTGCTTCGCTTTAGAATTCCTGGTATGCCACCACTTGCTCCTAGAGAGTGATACTTAATGGCATGACTGCTCAAAACTTGCTCTAGTTGCTCCCGTGTGGCATCACGTTCACGACATACACGTTCCGTCTCCAGTTGAGCCACCCGCATATTTTGCTCAGCGCGCATTGTACGGCTTGTTAAAGCCTCCATTTTGTGTCGAAGAGCTTCTCGTCCAAGTGATCGCACAGCAAGCTTCATCCGAGTTTCTAGTTGTGCACGACGAGTGTCAGACAGCAATTGTGCATTTTGCAGTTGAGCCTGCTCGATAATCTCTCGTGAGCGTTGCTGTTCACGTTCTAGATTTACTCTTGTTTCCACAAGCTCTGCAGATGCACGCGTAAAGCCGGCGGTAATCTCACGCAGCTGGCGTGCCAACTCCAAACTCGTATTCCGTTCTAATACCAATTGAGCTTCCAGAGCCTGTGTACGCTCTGCTGACTCAGCATTTTGCCGGCGAAGTTGCCCTTGAAGAGCTGAAAGTGAGACCTTCGCTTGAGCCAAAGCTCGCTCAAGCGCAAAACTGCGTTCCCTATACGATTTTTCCTCGGCATTTGTTGGTTCATCTGATTTAGGAGGCTTGATGAATGAACTGCGCACGGTTCTCATAGTTGGTGAAGTTGTACCAGATTCGGAGAGCTCTGATGTTGATCGGTCTAGCGTAAGAAGCTCTATCTGCTTGTTAGCGTTTTCAGCTTGGGCTCGTGCCTTATTTCGCTCGTTCTCCATCGTTTCTAGAGCTTGCTCTAGTTGTGAAATGCGCTCCTTTAGTGCTCGTTGCTCTCCATAGCGGCGGTGCATTTTTTCATGGTATGCAGCGGCATCAACTTGACGGTTTGCAGCATGTGACCAAGCTGCATATTCCTGCCATAGTTGTTGCATCAATACCGGATCTGGACCAGGCACTGCCTTCGTTTCTTCATTAGCAAGAGATTTCAGGTTGTCGTCGCCGCTGATTGTTGCAGGTGACGTTGGTCGCGATGCATCATTACTGGGAGACCCCGACAGCGCACGACTCCTAAAACTTCCACCATTGCTGGAACTGACTCGGATATCTGTCCTTGACGGTCTTCGAGGTGCTCCGTTAGTTAACGGCGTTGAAGGCGCTCTCGGAGAAATGACCTTCTTTTCTATCGCTGCTGCTTCATCTTCTTGTCGATCATCTCCCTGGTCACCCGCACTTGATATGGCTGAAGCACCTTCAACGGCACTAGCATCAGGTCCTTGAGTACCTGGCCTTGAGTTTTCATGACCCGGTAGAAGTGGAAACACAACACCTCGCTCCTTCTCAGCATGCTGGTCGATATCTGTCCCGTCCGAAGCTAGAGTCGACGCAACTCGATGTCGCGGAGTCCTGCCGTTCGTGTGCCAGCCTTTGCCCTTCTGGAAAGGCTGGATGTTGCGATACCCCGTGGGCATGAGAGTCATCAACGGCGACAAAATGATCTGGTCATTGTCACCGCCAGAAGCCCGTGGCGGTGGCAAAGGTCGAGTCGGCGAGTTGCTCATGGACGCCAGAGTCCTTGGAATTCCTCCGTGGTGGCGGCAGCAAGCTCCCGTTACGTCTCCAGCGGCTCTTTGGTGTCTCCCGGCGGTGGATGCAGCGCCTCCTCCCCAATTAGTTGGGGCGTCTGAGACTCCTGAACGCGTCGGTGCCACGCGATGAAGCGAGGCACTAGAGATCCCAGCGGCGATGCCGCTCTCCGAGAGCTGGAGCGAGCTCTGGACGCTTTCATGGCGACACATGTGGCCACCGCTGCCAATTCACTAGCGACGCTCGCAATGAAACCCGGCGGTGACGAAGCCGTCGATTTAAGTAAACGGTTCGCCGATGAAGACGATGAAGGTGACGGTGATGGCGACCAAGCGTTTGCTTTGGCGTCGTCATCGGAGCCGACGACTTTCTTGCGAGACTTGAAGAGACTTCAGTGTCTGAGCTCTGTGGTTACCAGTACGAGACTAAGAGGACCGTCATGCATTGTTGGTGTGGGAAGACTTCTACTTGCGTGGCTGCAGACTGTCGAGAGTTCTAGTGCAGCTGCGGCTGCTTCGTCAGGTGCTGTTGTTGGTGGAGCTTTGCCTCCTCCACCTGCAGCTGAAGCTGCTCGGGTTGCAGAACAGGCTCAACAACAATCTCCAATTGATCCGGTGGCTTCCTGGCTTGTAGCAACGTTGCTGGCCACTGCACTTCGGGTTCCGCAAGTGAGCTCAAGTGTTGATCTCAGCCCGATCGAACGTACAGCAATTGATGAGCTGGTCGTTAATGTTGTTGGTCGATGCTTGTTGGCTTTTCAGCGATCGTGGCAGGCAGATGAGGAAGCTCAACGTCGAGCTCGAGCTGAAAGTTCTGGCACACTGTTTTCATATTTGACGATGCGAAAAGCGAAGGCAAAGGCGCCAAGCAGTTCCAGTCCTCCAAGTGCTCTAGCAATATGCTTAGCTTGCACGACAGAAGCTGCAGTTGTTTGGGGTCATGTTCTGGGACTTACTGCTTATCTATCATCCGATGTCTCTCGCATACAGCTTCAGAAAGAGATACTAGCTCGTGCTGCAGTTTGGAATGCTACAAAACCATCAGCAGCGAGCGGTGACAATATGCAGCATCCCTACCTGAAGCACTTGGCGCACATTCGCCTAGGGCTTGCACCTTGTAAGGCTCAATCAAGCCCCACTTTGACCTCAAGAATGTCTGAAGCTGCACGGTGGCTGCGCGTGGTGATGCCTTTGCTGCTGAAACCCCATCGTTCACACGTTCGAAGTGCTTGCGCACATTTGATCTCTCAGATGCTGATGCGAGAGCTCTATGCTCTCGGGCGACTAGAACTCAGCGTCTTGTACACATCCACTGGAAGTGACTGGAGTCGTTGCATTAGTGATCTCCACGCTGCCGCACTCCGACTGACAGATAGTGCTAAAAAGAAGAGTCGAGGTCGAGCCCAACAACACCTAGAAGCATCATCATGGGCTCTACGAGCAGTTGTGCTGGCGCTTGCTCCAGGTGAAATATTTGCTCGATACTGGCGCGAAGATGCGCTTGCATTGCTGAGACTGCAGTACCATCTCAATCAGGATACAAGTGCGGGAGGTGCCACTGCCTACAACGTTCTTTTAAGTCTAGAATTGAGTTTTACATACTTGATGCATCGCCACTTTCTGTTGCGAGACTCGGGAGCAACAATTACTGGAGCACCGTCGGATTCGGACTGCATGGAAATCATCAACACAACGCAGGCCTGGGGGTTCTTTTCGCTACCACGATTACGACAACAAAATTCGAGTGGAGCTGGTATCAGCAGCTTCACTGCCTTAAAAACAATTGCAGTTCCAGCTTTAGTGCACATATCCCGTGCCATTGCGTCGTACAACATGACTTACACGGTGCAAAGTCATTTGCGGCGTTTACTGGCTGAACCTGTTGGCGTTGGCGACCCACAAAAGCTCATCGGTCTTGAAGCACTTGCTGATTTGCTTTTAACTTCCCGTGGCAATCCTGAAAGTGATGATGAAACCCTTCTGACATTTCAGGTGAACCATCATGATTTGATTGCTAGCAGACAAATGATCGGAGAGCTGGTAGGACGGGTGCTTCTAGAATGTAGCACGCGCATCGGCCACAAACTACTCACAGAAATCCCCAGCACACAAGGCAAGAGAGATAAACAGCACTTTAGTTGTGATGATGGAGATGACGATGATGAAGAGCATTGGAAAGACCCGACGCATGCTATTGCGGTAGCCACATTCGCGGCAGCGCTGGCCTTAGTGCCGCCATTATACGCGCACCTAGCTCTAAACAGCGAGCAAAAACTATTGCTTCTTGTACGTGCAAGTGTGAATGCAGAGCGAGTAGTGCATCGTCGAGCACATGAAGCTCTCCTTGCACTCATTGGTCCACAAAACCCAAGCTCTGTTGAGCCTCCACCACCTGGAGCTGGTGTTGTTGTGCGAGCGCTGACCGACTACATCATGCGGATGCATGTAAACAGCACCACAACTGTAAGTGATGCCGCAGGCGCTATTATAATTTTACGGCTACTAGGGGCCATACTTGAGCCATTAAGGGGGGCAATGACACGTTGGGAAACTCCTCGATCCAAATTTGAAGCATTGATCCAAGTTGAAGCAATTGCTATCTACCTTCTAGCTCGAGGAGATGATAGCATTGAGGCTGAACAACTGCTGCGGATGGCTGCACTAGAGACACTTGAAGTCGCCCATAAAGCACGCATCGTGTCCTGTGAACAACCTGCGATCAGAAGCTCGGTACAACTTCCACTAGTTGATCGGCCTAGCGTGTGGACAATTCTAGCTGACCTCGATTCTGAGCTACAAGCCGCATTTTTCACTTTTGGGCAAAATACCATTGACGCAAACCTAGAGCTTCTTGAAAAACAAGAAGAAGACAAGCATTCTGCTCTTCGGTGTTTAATTTTTGACACCACGGAGCGTCACAGCTTTCGATGGTCACTTTGTTTGGCTCGAGTTTTCAGAAGTCTTTCCAGACGAGCACCAGATGTAGCAGCTTACATTTGGGCGGACGTGGCCGATAAAGTGGCCAAGCTGGAACCTGTTCTTTCAGTCACACCTGTACCATCTGACAGTCCTCAGCAGAATCAGCGAGAACTAGCTCGGTGGCGAAATTTGGCGTTGCTGACCACGGTGTCAGCGTGCCCTATCTTGCAAATTCAGACTCGTAAGACCGAAGTCTCTTCGTTCTGCTCAGAAAACACGTCACGATGTTCATCTGAAGCTCCCAGTGTGGCACCATCGACTGTAGTAGCATCACTTATCCGGCAGCTTGCTTGCTATCTCCGTAGCACTAGTGTTGGACAGCGCAATGCTGCGGTGCTGGCATTAGGCCATGCTGGATCTGTCGCTCTACCCACATTATTAGACGTACTAGCTAGGCTGGAAGGAGAGGTTTTTACGACACCATTCAACAATGGCGAGCAGGAGTCATCCGAAGGGAGTTCTTCATCACAGAATGCGCTGTCTCGAGCACTTAGCACCAGAACAACGAAACTGCCCAGGAAAAAGTTGCTTGAGCTGCAGCATGCTCGAATAGCTCAACTAACGCTACAATGGGCGATTGGGCGTTGCTACCGGCTTTTGTTGGAGCCTCGGACACACGAATTAAGCAACAATGACAAGTTGGAGCCGGGGGGGCCCTTGGGTGAGCGTCTACGACGTACTGCAGCTACATTTCTAGCAAAAATGATGATAACATTTGAGGCTGGCATGGCTTTTTCTGGTGACAATAGCGAGGCAAGTGAAGGATCGCTGACCATCAATTCGACGTCACAAGTGCTAGATGAGAATCCAGTGCTTTTGATGCTTCAGCTAGACTACATCGCAATTTTGCGGTCCTTAACACTCCATTCCAATGCGGCGGTCAAACCAGAATTGCAGCTGCCTCATGATAAGTTAGCTGCCTTGCTCCTCTGTTGGTCCGGCTCATTCGATAAGGATCTTGCGAGTACTGCAGTAACTGGATACCTTCACTTAGGCTTCGTAACCCCAGAAGCAAATTTCGGGCTTTACCATCACTGGATGCAACAGTGCGACGTCTACACTTCTCGGGACGGAAAACTAGTTTTTCCTTGGGTTTGGATTGACAATCAACACCAGCTCCTCGGTGCAAGTAGATCTGCTAACGATACTTGCATTGCATCTCGAAGCGTGGCACAGTACATCGTGTGCCACCGCGCTTTCTCGACGCTTGGTGAAATCCTTCGAAGTAGTCTCAGGTCACCTACCGGAACTGGCACATGGGACGGCGACAGCGTCGTAACTTGGCTTGATGCATGCTTCAGCGTCGACGGTGCCACATTTACACACTTTAACGATCTCCACCAACTTGCACAACGAGCCTTGCACGCTCTTTTAGAACTACCCCCTGGAAGCGCCCGATTCAAACATGTTGTGAAGCGCTGCCTCGAAAAAGCAACCTACTCATTTTCCGTTGCTGAAGCGTCTCAGCTACGGGTTGCTTGGCAGTATCTCGAAGCTCTCGGAGCTTCTGGTGAAGTCATGAATTACTTTCGCTCTCTTCTTCATCGACTGCAAGAACGCCGCGGCGATATTCAAGACAAAGAGGAATCATATCTCGCTGTTCGTCTTCTACATGTATTGCTATTGCACGTTGGAGTTCAACTTGATGATAACTTTGTGCAGCACCATCGTCAAGTAGCATTAGATATGGTTGCTGCTTTGGTTTGTGAGCCTGATAATGACGATGAATCTGCAGCAACTCGCTGGGGGTTGCAAGACTACTACAGCCCAAGTCTCGAGGGCCAGATAGCTGGGCGCTTGCAAGTAAGTGTATCTGCATTGCTAGCATCGAGATTTTCGGAATTGAGTATGCGCGTCAGCCTAGCAATATTGCGCTCAATGCCGACTAGCTCTCATCAGAATCGCGAGAGCATAACCCCTCAACGTCAAATGCTAGCTGCAGTACTACCGTGGCTTGCTGAAATCGCGCTCTCAAAATCTGATGAGGAAAGCAGTAGATCCATTGAGTTGCTTGAGCTATTGTTTGGTCTCACCACGGTTTTTGAAAATGGGTGTGGTGAACAGCTTGATCATATCTGGCTCACGCTCGCCTTTGCTAACAATGGGGCCGACGACGCCAATCTCAAAGAAATCGTCAACTTCTTGTTTCGGCAACAGCGAAAAAATCAGCTTCCGTCGGAATCAGCAAAAACGGTCATGTGGTGGCTTTGTCGTTGGCAGGATGCGGCACCAGATGTGCTACGGTTATTGCTACTCCAGCTTCCACTTACAAACGCCCAGGAATCGGACTCGAATGATGCCTCAAATGAGCTGGTCGAATTGGGGGCTCTTGTGACCTTGGCTAGTGATGCAAGTTGTCATCTTCTCCAATCTGGAGCAAATGCATCAAATACGACATTGGCACTTCACCTAGTGCACACTTCCCTGACGACACTTTTTGCCTTGCTGGAAAATAACACCGTCGACGAAAGTGTGTTCAGCAGTGTCAGACAGCACTGCCATGTTTTACTCCATTCCGTTCTCCCACTTCTGGAGGCGCCACGGAGTCTGCTTGCAGTAGCGCTCAGTTTGATTCAAGCTTCAACGGGAATGGATAAGGCGATGGTGGTTCAACTTGGCATAAACCACAAGAACACCCCAGGGGTACATCCTCGAATACAAGTTGAAAACTTTATGGAAGCCGTCCGAGCTCTTGCCGTGTGCCTATCGACCTCAGAAACTCAAATCTGGAGTGATCTATGCGTACAAGAGATTGTTTTGTCCATTTCGGCAAACACACCTTCACCTCAGAGTCTGGAAACGTATCGGCGACCGTCAGCACCATACGAAGTATGCGTCCGCTTCGCTTTGATAGCATACACTCAGCTGTCCCCACACTTTCAAGGCGATGTTCTCCTTTCGGTGCTAACGTTGTTACGCCAGACACTTAGTGCCGGTGTGGACGATAATCGAGATGGTAGACCATCTCGGTCGCTGTCACTTGCTCAAGAATGCCTTGCTTTATTGTCAATGCTAATTCGAAGTATGCCAGTGACTAGAATGGTGCTGTATCCGCAAGTGTTCTGGGTAGCGTTTGCGCTACTGACACATTGTCGCCAACAAAGAGACAATACTCCAGGTAGTAGTCACTCGCTGCATGATGGGGCACTGGAGGTCTTGTCGATAATCTGGGATCGTACACCGTTCACTTGTCATGCTGTTGCTCAGGACCTAATACGATTTACTCGTCCGGCACAATGGGAATCCGTTACTGCTCGCAGCTCCGTACTCATGGAGATCATACGCTGCATTTACACTGATGAAGGATTCGACAGTCGCCTACGTGCAATGAAGATGCTACGTAAGGCTGTGATTCTGGTTCCACATGATCTGCTTGGCGTATCAAGCCGCGAGCACCTTATAATCTGCACCCTTGCATTGCTGCCTGCCTTAGTCATTCCAACGAAAGATGAAAACAGTGCGATGATGGAGGTTGAGCTCGACCGCATTTCTTGGAAGGATTTGGTTGTACTTTGGCAAATCGCTGGGACCTCTTCCGCATTTGATCAAGTTGTTGGTTTACTTCAAAACCGTGAACTTGTCCAGACTGAGCGAGATAACGATCGAAAAATTGCATCAAAGTTCATGGCAGCATTCGTACCTGCACTGTACGCGCTAGAACGGGATGAAAGTGACGATGGGGCGGACTTTGACGGTACAAAGTTGAGTTTGGAAGTTCTCGTGGCGTGCTTACCTCAACCTCAAGCAGCTCGAGCTCCTCAAACTCCACTTTTGAACTCCACAGCTTCTATGCTCAACGACAAACGCTGCGATTTTGTCTTCATTCTGCTGGAAGAGTTACTTCAAGACACTCTCATACGAAACGCTTCCACAAAGAGAATATGGAGACCCGTCCCTGAGCTTGAGTCATTACTAGCACGACTTATTCGTAGTCCAAAAAGCGAATGGCAGTGGAGAGCGTCTGTGAGAGTTCTCAGTTGGGTTGCAGAGATGGCAAAATTTTCTGGGGATACTGGATCGTTAGTGACTCCTTTGCCTCTGTCGCCTACAGCGAGGAGAAGCTTGCCCGGCAGTAAATCATCCGAATTGTCTGGTGCGCTTGGACGGATCGCAGAATCCGAAGACGACCCGCCACGCTCTTTTAAGGCATTTCCTGGTAGTCCGTCAGCAGGTGCAGACGAAAGTACGCTGAAGAAGACACCGTCGACCAGAGCATTGATGCGGCTTATGGCTTCACGCTCTAGGAGTAGCGGCAGTATCAGCAAGAATAATATGAACGAAGGTGCCAGTAACAACAATGAGATGCCAAGACAACCGGAGGTGTCGTCAACAAAAGAACAGCGCCTGTCCGAGCAACCTAGTAGTGAACTTGATGATCAATCGCTGCCTGGAGAAGCTGAATCTACAGTAAATGCTTGAGCGTAGCCTACATATGAATTACGGGAACCTACATCAAACGCATAACTAGAGTAAAAAGTTAGTTACAATTAACAACGATAGATGGCCTCAAGCCACTACTAAATACATCCAAGACCAGTGTACATCAAACATGCTTGATTGCAAACATGCACTAATTTCTAGTCCAGTCGAGCTTAATAGAAAGCTATCTGGTGGATTCTGCTCGTCCGAATTTCCTCGCGCTCTTGGCTACTTCGAAGCATTTTGCAACCATCGCTCCATCCTTTATCCTTTATACTTCTATGCCCACAGCTCCTGAATGTAGCGGTGGTCGTCCTGCAACTTCTTCAGCGTAGCCAGCGCTTCCTCCGTAGATTGGCCACCGAACTTCTCCATGATCTCGTGCAGCACCTTGTTGACGTCGTTGCCCATGCTTGTGGCACCACACACGTAGATGTGTGCGTCGTGATCGCGAATGAGATCCCAAGTAGCCTGACCGTTCTGCACTAACAAGTGCTGCACATACACCTTCTTCTCCTGCTCGCGCGAGAATGCCAAGTGCAATTCAGTAAGCACACCGCTCTCCTGGAAGCGCTCGAGCTCATCCTTGTAGATGAAGTCCTCGTCGCGACGGCGACAACCGAAGTACATGATAGACTTGCCCACAGTAACGCCATCCTCCTGCTGCTGAGCACGCTCGTGCAGGAAAGCACGCATGGGAGCAATACCAGTGCCGGGGCCGATGAGGATAATAGGAGTGAGTGGGTTCTTCGGCAGACGGAAGGTCGAGGCACGCATGAAGATGCGAGCGGAGGGCCACTCGCGTGGCTGCTTAGAGCCCTGCTCACCAGGACGACTGTCGCGCTTCTTCTTGTCATTCGTGTGCGCTTCCAGAGGCTGCAGTCTACCCAAGTAGTTCGAGCACACACCACGGAAGACACGGCCATCGCTCTTTTTACTCTCGATAAGGCTCACAGTTGCGTGCACGCGCTGTGGGTTTACCAGGCTCGACGACGAGATGGTGTAGTAACGCGGCAACAGGAACGGCACAATGTGCAGCAGTCCCTGCACCGACACCTTAACCGAACGAAAGTGCTCCAGTGTGTCGACAAAAGAGCGCTCATCCTCGAGAATCCACTTCTGGTACTCGTCCTTGCCTTCCTTTGCCGACAAGCGCACCAACTCGGCACGTTCAGCGGGATCCGATGCAAAGAACGCGAGCTGTTTGAGCGGGCCCTTACGAGGAGCACTGTTGATAGCCAGGTAGCGCGTAAGAATCTCACCAACCGTGCAAGGCGACGGGAACGGAAGCTCGCCGTTCGAGTCGGCACTGATAGGCTCTAACGTAACCCACTGATCCAAGTCGTAATCCATACGCTTCGCCAGACGCTCCACCACGTTCGTCTCATTTTCTGCCAGCACAGCCAGGTTGTCCGCCGTCTGATACGTAACCCCAGTGCCACGCAGATCCAGCTCCACGTGCACCGTCGATCCGCCTTCCGTCGACGGGCGCAGCTCGCGGTTCACGACCACCTTGGCGTTGGCAGCAGTGAAGAAGTGCTTGGTGGACGCCTTCATCTTCACGTCCATTACCTCACCACTCATCTTCTCGGCCTCCAAGGCGCGAAGCTCCCGCACCTGATACTCGTACTCAGGAGCCGACAGCGTCTCTCCTCCCTCCTGCTTAGCATCTCCATTGGTCTCCTCACTCTCCTCGCTGTCGCCAGTAATGAACTGCTTCCGCAGAGCTTTCCAGAGCGGCTCCTTCCAGTCGTCAAAGTCCTCGTCCAGCGTGGCGTCATCGTCTCCCTCTCCGTAGTGGAAGACCCTCTGTGCGCCGTGCTGCTCCATGAGTCTGTCGACGACGCGGCCCATCTCGTTGTAGTGTTCGTACTGCGTGTTGCCGAGGCCGAAGACCGTGAAGTTCACACCTTCCAGGCCCTTGTCGCCCAGCGCGCCGTCCTTGTCCTTGAGGAAGTCCAGGAAGTCCACAGCATTGTCGGTCGGGTCGCCCTCTCCGTACGTGGCCATGACGAGGATCACGAGCTGCTCGCCGTGCAGCTTTCCAGCCGCGTCGTAGTCCTCCAGGTCAATGGCGTGCGTCTGGAAGCCCGCCTTGCGTCCCTCTTTCTTCAGCACTTCGGCAAAGCCCTCGGCCGTGCCGGTCTGCGAGCCAAAGAGGATGGCGATTCTTCCTCCGGGGAACTCGGGGCTCTCCTCGACGCTGGGGCGTCTCGGGGCAGCGGCGACGACCGGCTCGGCCGCCTCCTTGTACATCTTCATCTGCTGGCCGATGCGCAGCATCTCCTCGGCCAGCTTGTCCTGCTTGGGCTTGGGCTCGCGCAGGAACAGCACGGCGGTGGCCAGCACGGCCAGCAGCGACCCCACGACCACGTACGAGTCCGTCACCATCGGCGGCCACTTGCGCGCGACGCGGCAGATTCGGGAATGAGCTGGCCACGCACGGCGCGGCTGGACCGCGAATGACGCGGACCCGTCGGGGCGAAAGAGCGTGCGGTCGGTGGCGCGGAAACGACTGGTACCGCCTGCGGTACACGCCCTGCCCCCGTAAACGCTGGCTGCAGGTGTGTTCAAGGGGAAGCTCGGGTTATGGGGGTAAGTTGTCGTTGCTACGTTGGGCGGCGATCGTTGTTGACGTCCACGGTGCACCCACAGACCAGCCGTTGCACTGCGACCTGAGTTTTTCGCGCGCTTCAACTTGTCCGGTGGCGGTAGTCCACATGGCTCCTTTTGCAGCAAAAGCTGCAGCTTGAGCGCTCAGATGACTGAGCCAGGGACAAATGATGCGGCACGCAGCTCGGGAAGCTCAACTGCGGTTAGCTTGTGCCCTGCGATCATGCCGGTGTGAAGCGTGGCCAACCTGTTTGAAGTGCATTCCACTGCGTTTGTCATCCCGAAAACTGCAATGCCCAGTTGACAAAACCAGCAAACGGCGGCGGCGTTCACATCGAAATGGAGGAGCACTATTGCCGAGAGCAGCAAAACATCTTGAGTTGTGATGCACCTTTCAAGATTAGAGGTCCAACTCGATTACCACAATGAAACCGAGTGTGTACATGGTCATTTCCGATTGCGCTACGCTGTGTCAAACGTTCATCGTCGCATAGACTCCGGGGTGGCTGTGCAGCCGCAGCATTAATCTCAGTCGTGACGTGTCGCTGACTGATAGTTGCGGTCTGCAACCAGGTATCAACACGCATGCGACGAATGCAGCGTTGGGTGAAGTTCGGATAAAGGAACGTGAAGTGCTCGCTGGGCATCGGCGATCCAAAAACACAAGCCCCTGGAGAGAGAAAGGTGAAGTAGACAATACAGACAACATTGGACGGGCAAGAGTCATCAGTACCTGCTGGATTTACCTACACTACCGCGTAATCACCCCCACTATAGGCTTAACGAATCTCATGCCAGGGTATCACTTCGCCATTTGTGTCGAAGGACTCAAGCGCGAATCTCCAGCCTCCACAGCTGCTATGCCCCCTTCCTGGCGCGCTATGCTCGTGACTGTCGCTCTAGTCGCCACCAGCGACGAACTTGCTGCCGCTCAGAGCGAAGGCGCACCAGTCTCTCCATCAGGCCTACCGCTCCACGCCAAAGCGCCCGACATGACCTTCATGGACACCGCTCTCTTCTTCCGTTTGTTCACGAGAAGTTACGCCGACAGCGGCAGCAAGAGGTCCCTGCGACGACAAGACCGACCCAGACCACCCCTCCTCAGCACCAAAGAAGCCAACTCCCCCCAACTCACACAACGCAAAGAAGAACGCGCAGTCAGTTCCTTCTATCGTCACGAACCTTGCAAGTGAAGCAGGGTTCGTGACGATAGAAGGAACTGACTGCGCGTCGTGGAGCACTAGCCGGAAACATGTAGCGTCTTTTAAACCGTATCAAATGTAATACTCGAACAAGTGCGTTTTCGGTGTCCCGTACACAGTCTCAACCAGAATACTAACGGCCAGCTCCTCGCGTCCCTTCCTGCGCATCATGGAGCGCGCCCACGTGCTCGTCCGGCTGCGGGGCGACGCGACCACCGGAGCCGCCGGCATCTGCCGCACCAGCGCGTCCACCGTGCGGCTGGAGCACAGCGAGATGTCGCCGGGCGTGGCCAGCATCACGTTCGAGCAGGTTTTTGACACGCAGGACAGCACGGCGCAAGTGTTTCGGGCGTTGGCGCCGGCGGTGGACGCTGCAATTGCTGGCAAAGCTGCTACGGTGGTCGCTACTGGCGCGCCGAACTCAGGCAAGTCATTTTCGTGTCATGGCGACCTCCAGAAGCCGAGTAATGGGACAGCAGAGCCCGGAATTGTTACATTGGCGATTCGACATGTTTTTAGTCATGTGGAGAGGAAATCGAGTGACGGATGGAAGTGCAACGTGCTGCTGAGTTGCTGGGGAGCTGAGAGCAGTGAGAACAGGGAGATTGGAGCTCTGGCGGACCTTCTGACGCCTAGAAAGAGTATCGAGGTGTCGTCATTGAGCGAAGTGGAGAAGGTGTTGGTGGACCATTCGATGGTGGCGACGACACCGGTGGAAGCGGTCCAGTTATATTCTAGAGCGTTGGAAAGATTAAATGGCAGGCAGAATCAGGATTTCGTCTTTGCACTGCATGTAGAGACACAGTCTCCAAATGGTGAGGCAAAACGAGGACGAATGCTGGTTGTGGACATTCATGGAGGGTCAATTATTGAGCCGCGTAGGAGTACTTTGGAAAACCAAACTGGCAAGAAGGACTGTGGGCAGTATTTCCTAGACACTCAGTTCCCGGTAAATGAGCCGTTGAGTTCTGCCTTTGGAGCGTTTGTGGGTGGTACAAGTGTGACGTACCTCCTCGTTGGAATTCAAACGCCAGCTCAGTTTCAGCAGCAGGTACAGTTGTATTCAAGCCTCAATTATTTGAATTCAGTTCATTGAGCTGACAAATCGATATGCTGCTGTGGTGAAAACTAGGCTATTCAATCTCTTTTGTATGCGTGCAAGGCAAAAGAAATTAAAAGCTCAAGCAAAGTTAACTATTTATCTGCTTTGGTCGAGAAGCACAACGCTCACCAGCTTGTAGACAATCATAGGAGCTTACCTTCCGAAACAGGAAACCAGACACCAGGCTGCCGAGAAGACTTTAAGGCACCTGAGGCTCCAGATATTTCCACATCTACACCCTTTTTTTCCAGCAACGCCTTACCGACTGCGTCACCGCCTCTGTAAGTCTACTGTCAGAATGTTTGATTCGGCACCACAATTCTTACTGTAATGTCTCTTATTTAACAGTTCTCCTACGGCCAGTGACTCTACCTGTGAGCTATCATTTCGTGCACAATCTTGTCAAGTCAGTGACGAGGCGGTGTTGTCACCAAGTATTAGCACCAGTACAAGTTGCGAGAGTGATGAAAGACAAAAGCAGTCCGTCGTTTCGAGACGAGTCCGTAAGGCGTATGACCTTGCTAAAGCAGCCACCAGCTCTCCAGCAAAAACAACATCTTTATTTGTCACACCATCTAACCAGCTTGATGAAGCTGTAGTACATGATACAGTTGACAGATTGTTGACGCATCTCCCGCACGACACCTTGCAAAGGTTGAATCTTTCAGAAAAGTTGGAGCAGATTCGTGTCACTCAACTCGAGCTCGAACGTGCATTGACACACGAAACCTCCATAAAGGACAAGTGCGTGGACCGAATTTCACGGCTAAGTCAAACAATGAGCTGCCAAGTTGTAGAACATGAACACCAGCTACAAGAAGCTTTAACTGCAAAGCATGCAGCCGAAGCGCAGCTACGAGATCTTAATACCAAGTTTGACGACGTCGGCCGAGAAGTGACAAGATTACAAGAAGAAGTAAAAGTGTTAAAGTCTGGTAAGAACGGCATGGATGGATGTGAAGGTGAAAAGGGGGAATCACCTTCATCGGAGAGCGATCGAATGATGCTTCATACTTTATCTGCTAGACTGGAGGAGGCCATGGTGCAGGCCAAAGATGTGATAACGTTTAAAGACAGTGTCATCCAGTCTCTAGAAGAGAGACTTCAGCTTGCAAGCAAGCGTGGGGCTGATATAGCGACGCTTTTGGAAGAAGAGAGAAGGAAATTTGAGCATGAGAAGGCTGAGCTGATCATTCAGCTACAACAGACCAAAGAAGCGATCAACAACAAAACGAGCGATGATATCTCACGAGTTCGAGCTGAAAACATAGCGCTACAGCAGCAAAAAGCTGAGTTAACTGTGAGGGTGGCACAGCTTACGCTTGAATTGGAGACGTCAAGAGCGCAGTGGGCTCACGACGCTTCTGAGCGAGAAAATCGCGCCGAGCAGAGATGTGCTGAGCAAATTGCTCAAACTGAACAGAAGCTTGAACAGGCAACAGCTTCCATGCAGCAACAAATGGCACAATTTCGCGCTGAGCTCGATATGAAAGTAGCTCAGCAACGTGTCGCTGCACGAGTGGCGTGTAAAGCCGGAGAGCTGAAATGTGATAAATTGGAACGCGATCTACAACGCGCTAAGCTGAAGTTAGCCAAACAGAAAGTTAAACTTGAGAAGAAGGCGCGTGTATTGGTTGCGAATGCTCATAAACAGCACGAACAGCCTGTAGCAGTTCTCCAAGGCGAACTCAAAGAGCTATCAGCGCGTTTGGATATTGTAACGAAGCAAGAGCAAAGGGCGTTAGCACGGGCCAAGATGAACGAAGAAACTGCTGATCGACTGCATGTTGAATTAGAGCAGCTAAAGTTGACAGTGATCGACATTGAGCGCGAACGAGCTGCACTTGGCAACCTTTGCAAAGAGCTGGAGACAGATAAAGCTGCTTTTAAAACCGAGTTTGAGCGTCGTGCGCATGATATGGATCAATCTTTGGCAAAGCAGATTATGGCTACCGAGGCACGTGTGCACGAAGAGCGAGATCGACAAATAGAAAAACTAATAGAGCAGCACAACATTGAGCTTCGCCACCTGAAGGTAGCCCAAGCGTCAGCAGTAGTGAAAGATCGTGGAGCACTGTTATCAAGGCAACAGTCTTCATCATCTGAATCTTCACAGGTTTTATCTTCGGAAGATGATGCATCATTGTCATCTGATGGTAATCATCAGCAGAGTATTGATGAGTTGGACGCTCTTATTGACTCAAAAGAACGGCGATACAAACATCTCGAGAAACGCAGGAAAGCCGCTAGCTCAACACGGTCGTCTTCATCTTCACCGCCTACCAAGAGTTCCTCAACATTATTAAAAAGGGAGCTAGCTAGCAAGAGAGAGGAAGTCGCAGAACTCTCGGCGCGTCAAAAACAGCTACTGGCTGCATTAGCGACAGCGAACGAGCAGGAGACGTTGGCAAAAAAGCAAATTCAAGAGGTCGAGGCAGAACGTCAAAATGAACTGGCTCGGTACGAGGATCTGCTTCAACAGCTCAACAACATGAAGCAAGAGAATTGGAACCTTAGTCTTGCCCTTCATGTGACAGAGACGAACAACCAACAGCAACAACGTAGACCATCACGAGCAAAACCTATGTAGAATCAAATTAGAAATATTTTGCTGTGTATTTATTCTGTGCTTGTCATCTTGACGGGACAAACTCAGCAACCTCCAGCAAACGCAGAGAAGTTATTTGTTAGGCGCAAGAAGGTATAGCTCTTGTCAAATGCCATTACGGTGACATGAAACGCTGGGAGGGAACAGCAACAAGCACCTCATCTCATTGATATTCTTGAATTTGATAGACGGAAGGCACCTCGCGTTCCATTTTGGTCGTGGTGTCTATCGGTTGTTCACGCCAACGCCACGGTTTTATTTTTGCTGCTGCGTCGAGTAGTCAGTTTTTAGATTGACGGTTGACTAATTACTTGGAAAGACATTGTACATGTTGGCCAAGTCATGATCAAGTCGAGCGACGCAAAGCACCGGCAATAAGGGCAGCAAAGGGAGCAAAGTGAGTGAAAAGCACTCGTGGTAAGTGCTGTCTCTTAGTCGACGGTCCGTCGGTCGTGTGCATTGCAACTTCAGTCTTCATACCAGATTGGCAAATGTCCTAGCAGAAGATCGACAGGACGCCTTCGAAAGTAACACAACGGCTGTGAAGATCTGGGAGCAAATTCTGCTTTTTTGTGTGTTCCATGAATCCTCCCTGCTGCCTTATTTTTTGGCGTTTGAGCCTGAGGCTATGGAAGAGGTATCGTTGCTATTTATTTTAATTTCTGCGTATGAAGTTCTCTTCACCGTGGACTTGTATGTCCAAGCGCCCACAGGCTATTACTCAGATGGAAACCTTATTCGGGACTCGACTCGTACTGTAAGAAAGTACGTTCGATCGAGTCAATTTATGTTTGATCTTGTAGCTGTGATACCTAGCCAAGTCCTGGTATTGGGGTATCCCAAGATGGTCGTACCCCTACTGTTATTGAAATTCCTCCGATGGACGCGCTTACCACATTTTGTGTCGAATCTTGATGAATTCTATGCTACGCATTTTGTTATACTTAAGCTTCTCAAGGTTCTGGTTTTTACAATATATTTGGCCCATGTCCTCGCGTGCATTCGCTACAGCTTTGGGGATGATAACACTCACACCAACAGCTGGCTACCGGATATACATGGTCCCTCGTTATTTAGACACTATTTAATGTCGTTGTTCTGGACCGTTGGAATTATGACGGGTCTGTTCGAAGGACAACTACCCCGGCGGCATATGAGTTCCTCTTTATGATCTTGGTAGCGCTGTGTGGATTTATCATGTTTACGACGCTATGTGCAACAATCTTTGTTATTTCAAAGTGCGAGAGCGACAATGCAGAGGCTATGGGGGCGCGTATTAATCAGCTCGTCCATGTCCTTTCATTTCACCGCGTTCCAGAAAAGCAGCAAGCCCAAGCTGTCGAGTACCTCAAAGTACGTTTTATTGTTTTTCCTTTGTTTTCCAGGTTTCCCTCAGCTAAAGCGTTTGTGTACCAGCGCTATTATACAGATGCCGAGTCGAGTGACCGTGAGACTGCCAAGCTTTTGTGTACCAGCGCTATTATACAGATGCCGAGTCGAGTGACCGTGAGACTGCCAAGCTTTTGTGTCCATCGATAGCTAATGATATCCAAGTAGAACTTCTCAAATCAACAATGGCTCAGATCTCGCTTTTTGATGGTTGTAGTGATCATTTTATCGTGGCAATGACAAGCTTGCTGGAAATGATTGCTGTACCTGCTCAGACTGCGCTATTCTCAGCAGGTGCCTTTGGTGATGCCATGTATATTGTTCACGCAGGTGTTCTTGCGATTGTGATGAATTTTGTCACAGTGCGAGAGATTCGAAAGGGTGCGTGCTTTGGCGAAATTTCGGTATTTTCTTCGATGCCACGGACAGCCAGCGTTATATCGACGACTTACGCAATTTTGTACAAACTGTCACGTTTTCATTCTGAGCGCGTACTAGAGGGCTATCCCGATTGTGCCTCAACGATTGCTTCTCACGTTAGAGCCATCCTGAACCAGCTAAATAGTGTTGAAAAAGATGCTGACGGTAATTTCTTACCCCAAAGTGGAGCGTTTCCTCCAGAAAATCAGAAAAGAGCAAACCTTCGCCGCGCTTCTGTTGCAGCAGGGCTGTAACTGGAGCTTCAGCTCTTGTGAGAGTATTAACTCGAAAAGGGAGTGATCAAGTTTCTTATCCGAGAAGATCAATATCCCGACGGCTATCTAGAAAAAATGTTGTCAGCCCCTATCCGCAAAGCGTTTCGCAATCACAGTCAAGCCTTAAAAGCAATCACAGTGGGCAGGGATTACGAGACAAAGGTCCCTCAACTGCAAGTGAAGATGCATTGTTATAGTCCGGGCAAAGGTTCAGTACCGGTCGAACAGCACGAAAAACAACACATCTACACGATCATCGTGAAGGCCCCAAAGTAAATTATGAATACAAACATCGCGGAATTTGGCGTTTATTGCTACTAAATAAGTGTATTGATCAACACTCGCGCCGACGTAAGTGGTGGTTCATACTGATGTTAGCAAATCTTTGTTACTGCTGGATTATGATTCCTGTTCAAGTGAGTTTTCCTTTGTGGCAACAACCTTCCTGGATAATACTGGCAACAGACACCATCTCAAACGCTAGTTTACTCCTTGATCTTGTGTTAAGTCTAAACCTGTCGTATATGACTAACTCCGAGAAGACCATGGATCCGAAAAAGAGTGCGGGTAGATACTCGAGAGGCAACTTTTTGTTTGATCTGCTCTGTGCTCTTCCGTTCGAGTATTTGAGTATGACGAAGTACGGCTTACTACGAATTCCACGCTTAATGCGAGTATTTTACTTGAGGGCGTATTTTGATGAGATTGAGTACTTTGTTGCTTTAAGTGGTAAGCGACAGCTTTTGCTGCTTGGCATGTTGCTGTTCATGATGGTCCACATCGCTGCGTGTATTTACTTCGGAATCTCGTATATCGAAGGATTCGACCAGAACGAAAACGAAGCCTGGATATGTCCCTTCAGTCTTTGCTTGCGAAGACTTAACACGACTCATCTCGAAAACTGCAACGGTTTAGTTTTCGATATCAATACTGACACAAGCTGCTGAATATTACGGCTTTGGAGTACTCTCGCTCAATGTATTATGCTCTTACAACACTAGGAAAAAGTGTAAAGCCTACAAGTGAAGTACAATTGATCACATCTCTAATTCTGATGCTAGGTGGGTTTTTGATTTCTGCCGTTGTTGTAGACAATGTGCAAAATTGCTTCACAGCATCTGCATTCCTTGAGTCAAGCACTCGAATCCAACGCTTTTTAAGACGACAAAAAGCCCCATTAATTATTTATCGAAGAGTAAAGTCATAATTGGACTATCGGTGGTCTTCCCACCGAGGTGCAGTGATTAGTGAATTGCTCGCTGATCTCCCGCGCCCTCTGAGATTGCAACTGCTGCGAAGTATTTGCTCGCCTGTATTGCTGAAGTTCGCGCGCAATCTAGAAGGAGTACAGCCAGTTCGGGACAAACTTGAGGAAGTTTTTGTCGAAAATGCTAGGTTTGTTTTGTATGGTCAAGGTGAGACTGTTTATCGCCACGGATACTACGTACGTCACAAGATTATTTTTCCTTCTCGAAGGAGATTTGTGCATGGTACAAATAGGAGGATCCCCGATTAACGTGCCCCGAGGAAGCTTTTTCGGGGCAGCAGCACTTATGCGCCAAGAGCGTGGAGAGGGATACACAGAGCGTAAGTGCGAACAGTGGCTGCGTCTTGCTTTTCGTCTCACGAGATCAGTTGCAAGCAATGGAAAATATCTTTCCGTCTTTGCAGGCTGAGTTGCTTGCGCTTGATCAACGAGTACTCAGAAGTAAATTGGCAAGCATGAGCGTGGACACCGATCCAGATGCTTGTCCTGACGATGAAACCAAACAACGTACGCTGCAAACACTCCTTGGCAATTTAAAAACCCGTTTTGCAAGTGTGCACGATCCCGATTCAAGCTTTATATTAACGTAACAAACGTGGGTGTTTGTTGTAGTGACCATGCAATGGGTTTTGGCCATGCTCGAGGCTTCCTTTTCTCTTGATGAAGACCACGGGATTGCAGATGCACTACTTATTTTTCTTGAAGCGTCGTTCATCGTAGACATGTCCATCCGTTCACGCCTTGGATTCTTTAAGTATGGGAACAAAACGATGGATATTGAACTCATTAAACTCCAGTACTTGCGTTCCTGGGCATTCGTTCTAGATATTGTAGCACTGCTTCCCCTATATGTTCTGAATTGGTTTTTGCCTACTCAGAGACGATGGACTTTACTGAACTTCAACAAGTTGGTGCGGTTGTTTAAGTTCCCAGACAATTTTATGCTTTGGAGTCTAGATACCTTAAGCGTACAACTGAACTCAGCTTTTTGAAGCTGCTCTATTACACATTCATGCTATCACACATCTTTGCCTGCATCTGGTTTAACTTTGCTTCTATTGCAGCAGCTCCAAGGTTTTTTAGTAGTGATAGTAACAACCGACAAGAACACCGCTTTTAGAGATGATCCTTGGCTTCCATCTAAAGGCCTGAAAAATAAATCTCGGGTTTTGCAGTACATGGCCTCGCTCTACTGGTCCTTTAGTCTCATGTCATCTTCAGGGTCGTCTGAATTTCCCCAAACGATTGCTGAAAGTATGTTCAGCATCATTACCATGGCCTCTGGTTTCTTTTTGTTCGCGTACGTGATTGGTAGTTTACCGATATAATTGAACTTACGAGCTCGGAAACCAGAACGTTTAATGCCAAAATGAGTGCTGTCTGCCAAATGCTTGAACACTTTTAAACGCCAATACATCTTCAAAAGCAAGTCAAGACCTTTTTGCTTTTCAAACGCCTTCATACTATAACTCAGGAACGCGTTCTTGTGCAATCTTTACCGCCGCCATTGCTGACAGATATTCGTGTACCTAAAACCTATGATTGAGCATGTAGACTTTCTTGCAGGCATGGAGAGATTAATTACCCGAATGCTCGTTTCTCAGTTTACGCAGGTGCTCGTCTCTCGTGGTGAATTTGTCTTCCACTACGGGGAACGTGGTAGTGATATGTTTTTCGTTTTTTTTTACAGGGGTTTTGAATGTTCTTCTCCCTTTAAGCGTAGCAAACCGTAATAAAACTACTTTCAAAGAAGCAGCAGAGGCCGTCGTGAGCAAACTGAATAGCGACGACAACGTAACGTCAAGCCGAGTTGGCCCAAGAATGGACGACATCGCTAGTATGGTTTCTAATCGCGAACGCCACAACGTACAAAACCAGCCCAAGAAAGTGAACGAGATATCTGCTGGTGGCTACTTTGGAGAAAATGGACTCTTTACCAAAGGCCAACGGAACGCATATATCCAGGCCAAAACATCATGCATTTTGTACAGACTATCTCGTGAATCGCTAGACCTGTATTCGATAGATATCCCAACTGGAAGGATAAGGTCCTGCGTATCGCGAGCATTTATCGCGAGCAAGCACGACTACTCCAAGTGTCACGTGAAGAGTAAAGTCGTGGGATGACTATTGCAACCGGTCTGATCGTATCACGTTCAAACATCATGAATGAACGTGCTGAGAGCTTGAAAGATCAGCGGTACCACGCACGTAGTAACAGCACGCATCGCAGTTTGATTTACTTGAATCTGGCGCGTTTGATCGAAAAAAATATACTTAGGCCTCTTGACACTTTGTTGGTTGGTCTTATTCACGGTGTAGCGGTTCAAAGCAAGTTTCATCTCATGTGGTTGAGATTTATGGTGGCTTGTACTGTGCACGTCGCTATCTTGACACCTTATGAGCTTGCTATGGATTCGATGAGTCGTGGGACCGTTGTTGCTACCATCGTGGAGTTTTTCGAGCTGGTGTGCGAGGTTACATTTGCAGTAGATGTGTGGTTCAGCTGGCATGTACAGGAATCTTTGGCTTCAATGGAGCTTTACGACCAAAAATTGCACAATGTTTACAAAAGGACAGAATGTTGTGGGATATCGTCGCTGCGATACCATTCTACGATTTGATGTCGTTGTTTACGCATAGCCCCTGGTTAAAGCTACTGCGTTGCCTGAAGATTCTCAACGTCGTGAGCTATTTGAACGAGGTAAACCGTAGCAGCGTCGCGAACGATGCAAAACGGTTCTGGCATGTATGGTTCTTGTACTTATTAGTAATTTACTGGACTGCATGTTCCTACCTGGTGGTATCGACCGAAGCAGGATTCGCGGTAGAATGGGATTCGTGGCTTCGTTCGCTAGAATTGGACACATTAGAATCTGAGAATCCGTCGGCTAAACAATTATCCCTTAGATTTTTGCGAGGATTTTTCTTCGCAACTACAATGTTCGTCAAGAAAGGATACAACCTGAACCGGATACAGCGTCATTATATGCATTTCATATCGCTATCTCGTTTATCGGACTCATCGTCATGTCCTTTGTAATCGGTGAGCTTGCAAGTCTTTTCATATCTTTTATTGGGCTAGAAGTAGGTTTTCGCAAGAACCATATCGCAGTTGAACTTTTTTATCTGGCTCGTTTACGAGTTAGTGATCAGATCAGAACTCGAACGTACGCATTCATGACATCACTGTGGTCTTCGCACGCTGACGTTAACTACGAGGAACTCTTGGAAGAGATGCCGCAAGATATTCGTGCTGCATGTGTGCTTATGTGTCCAAGAAACCCCTTGAATGGTTTGTTATGAAAGTTGCTACTCCCGTTTGTTGGGAAGGAAATGAAACAATCGATGCACTGACCCTCTCAATAGCAGATAAGTTACGGTTCGAGAGCTACCCCCGTGACGAAACGTAGTGACCGAAGGTAGTATTGTGAGAGCTATGTACTTCGTTATTAAAGGCCATTTGACACGGTCACTGATCCATCGACCACTTGGACTTCGTGACGGAAGTTACTTTGGCGAACGTGGACTGCTTGGCTGCACAATCAGCGCCTACACCGTTCGCACAGTTCGAGCTTGCGACCTGCTCTCATTGAGCTCGGAGGCACTCGTGCCAGTGCTTCAAAACCATTCTTTCTCACGTCTTGCGCTGAAGCTATGTGAGCGTAAACCGACTTATAAATTATATTAATAAAAATTTAAAAGTTGAAAATGTGAGCGTGCGTACAAGCTCCTCAAGGAAAAACATCTCCCTGCGTGCTCGAAAGCCGAATTAGGGGACCGCACTGCTGTCCACTCTTGAAGAAATTCAATGCCAATCCGAAACACTTGTCAATGAAAACAAGGAGATACAGAAGACGGACTAAGAGAAGCTTACTGCGATATCTTTTTTCAATCTACTGAGGTAGCAATTTCAAACAAACACGTAGCGGAGAAGCAACAAGTAGCTGAACACGAGGAAGTCATCACACGCGCTGCTGACGAAGGATCTAAGGGCCCTGCAGACAATGGAGCCCACGTCACTGACAGCATTGACCTGGGAGAGTTACCTGCCCACATCGACGAGATGTTTGAAGCCTTAAAGAAGCGTTTGCACCGCTCCTTCATATCATGATGGCGACCGATCCATTGGATTGGAAGGCGAGCTTCTGGGTTTGTACTCCCAGAGGTATTACTCGATCAGAGGCCCAAACTGCATCGGTATCACTTGAGTCCACCACAAAATCTGCTCATCGATACCATGGAACATCGCATCCGTCTAAACGAGCAACCAATGTTGAGGAGAGCTAGTGTCACAGACAATTGCATTGCTAGTAGTTCTTAAGGAAATAACCGAAGGCTCGCTTAAATCGTATAGCCAATTACACGAGCAACAATGAACGCAGCATCTATTAAGTGGGTTTGGTGTCAGTTAGCACTTGCACATTCGCTACTTCTTCGCGTCATTTGGCGCGCTGATCTGCTCAGGAGTCTTGCCGCACAGTCGCTTATGCAGCTTCCAGGCCGCTTTCTGGCAGTCACGTGAACAGTACGCTGCGTCGCGGCACCTCGCGCAGCGCGAAAGCTTCTCGCTTGGGGTATGGCATTGATCGCACGTTTTGCCCTTCGTCTCCTGAAACCAAAACATGGTGTCCTCTTCGCCCGGATGCGTCACGCCGGCCGGGTCGTCTTCGCCGTGACAGAAAACGCTGTCGCAGGGAGCGTAGAACTCCCATTTCTCGGTGTGGTGCATGAGGTTCTGCCCGACACAGCCGAACCTGCTCATGAGGGCATCCAGCTTGCGCGTCTTCTCCTCCTTGAACTCGTTGCTCAGATACTCGGCGCTCTCAGGCACGAACTCGACAGCGAACTGTGCCACTGATCCGTACCCTGCCTCGCCTGCAATGGGCGCGAACTCCTGCGAGATGGCCAAGTCACTGAGACTCCTCAAGTTCTCGTCCTCCTCGGTCTTGGGCAGCTCCAGGAAGTCGGCGTCGCCCAGCAGGAAGCAGAACATGGGCTTCTCGTCCGGTTTCAGGTCTTTTGAGTGACCCACCACCTTCTGGAAGGTCTCAAATTGACTGCCTTCACTGCACTGCTCTCCAGGGGGGGCAATGTACACAAACACTAGGTCTGCGGCCAGCGGGTCGGTCACCACCTCGTAGCCCATGAGCTCGCAGGCTCTCGCCAGTCTTTGCTGGAACTCTGGGAAGCCATTAGGCTCGATAAAGGTCTTCGTTCTGGGTCCAGAGGCGTCTCCACTACTCGTGTGGCTGAAGGTCTCCACCCAGGCCGCGTGCAGGTACAACAGCCGGCATCCGACGCCTGTAATGCGGCTCTCGGCCCTGCAAAACTCGGCTTCTTTCCTGTCGATTGCACTCGAGTTAGCGCCGCGTAAATGCACAACAAGTTATATGAAAAAACAGCGCGCCGTCTCACCAAGCGTAGTCATAGCGCATGAAGACCTTGGCGGCCACCAAGCGCTCGCGCCACGGCGTCAACGCCGACGCCGGCGCCGCCAGCGGACGTGCCAGCTCCGCCATTGTGCAAAGTGTACCGGATTCTGGGTACCTTCCAGCAGCTTCGACGCACACTTCGATTGTTCGAGAAGCTGCTGCAACTTCGAGACACGACACATAGAGCAGCCATTGTTCGAGACAGAGGACGGATGGCAGTTATCTGTTTATCCCGCTTGCACCTGCAAACGGCATTCTGAAGAAAGTTTCACCCCTCCCGGCTGCCTATCAAACGCCGTATACAATCAATAGACGTGACGCCAACGGTTATGCGTTACAGACAGCCATAACTCAATTGGCCACGTGCGACTTACCTGCAAGCGAAGCCCCGGTCCCAGCTCTCCAATACACAGCAGAGCAATGCGAAGTTTCAACGGAGGAGGCGTGTGCACCTACGGCCTCAACAGCCAGGCCGGCTACCTGTTCGAGCGCAGTCAGAACGCTCTGCGCCAGCGCAGCTTCGGCCGCGCACGAGGCATCATGGGCACGCCGCTCAAGCGCGGCCGCGACCAGGACAGCGACAGCGACGACGAGGCTCGGCGGCGACCCAGCAGTCGCCGCGCCGTGCTCGACGGCATCAAGCGCATGCGCCTCTCGTCGCCCGTGAACTCGCCCAAGAGCGACGTGGACTCGGACATGACGGACGAGGAGGCGGCCACGCCGCGAAGCACCTGGCGTGCCAAAGCCATTGTGCCGGCGGCACCGGAGGTCGGCAGGAAGCGCCCGCTGGTGTTTGCCACTCCGGCGGCAGCTGAGGCCGCCGAGATGCCCTGGAAGATGACCAGACAGGACGAGTATTTAGCGGCGGAACGGCCCATTGAAATCCCCAACGACGCCTCGTGTCGAGCCATGGTGGTCTTCGACCCGTACCGGTCGATGACTTTGGCGCCGTCGCCACGCGTGGAGCTGGTCGAAGACGCCAAGCCGACGGACACCGATGTCGCGTCGTCCTCGGAGAGCGAGGAGGAGCACTTTGTGCGCTTCGAAGAGCTCTCGTCCGACAACGACGAGCCCGTCGACATGGACGTCGACTGAAGTCTGCCCAAGTAATGTCAACTGTCAAGAACACCCTTCTTCAGCCGTGGCGGGCATCCACCCCCACACCGCCTCGAGCTGCTATTTAGCGCCGGCGCCAGTCACCACCACGACTTCCTATTTAGCAATTCCCAACTATGCCGCAGCAGCACTCGCGCAGCTTAATGAACTTTCGTTTCACTTGTCCTCCTTCTCCATCTAACTGTAGCCATATTCCACTGTATCCATCTCCATACGTGGCTACACTCCCGCAATCATTGTGTAAACAGTTATTGTGTACGCATTCAATTCAATTCCCCCCCAATAACTGTTTCCACACGGGAATTGAATCCGTCGACTAATTGTCTTGAAGCAGGATGCACCGCCTGCTGCGCTCCCCCGCCGTGACGGCGGCCGCGGCCGGCAGCCTGTCGCTGCTGCTGCCCGTCGCCCGCACGGAGGCCGCCGTCGACGCCAAGCCCAGCTTCTCCGAGCGCGCCGTGGGCAACTACGAGAACCGCCTGCGCCGCTTCAGCTCGCCCGAGCGCGTGTTCGAGTACTTCTCCAGCGTGCAGATCGAGCGCCAGTTCTTCATGACGCGCGACGACCTGGCGCGCGCCGTCACGCCCTACACCTACCGCCGCGGCGCGCCGCTGGCCTCCAAGAACCCCAAGTTCAACGCCAAGGCGTCGGCCGCCAAGCTGCCGCAGGACGTGGCGGACGAGTACCAGCGTCGCGTGCAGCGCCTGCTGCTGGACGACGCTGGCGCCACGCGCACCGACGTGGAGCAGCTGCTGGCGTTCCGGGACGAGCACCACGTGGACTTCGAGACGCACGTCAAGACGCTGCGCGCGCTGCAGATCACGAACGCCGAGTTCGACCAGTTCGTCGAGGTGTGTGGAGGAGGTGGAGGAAGGAGAGACAAAGTGCTGAGAGTTTCTTGTTTTTTGCTGCTGTAGATGCATGGAGGACCGCCGCGACCCAAGACGTTCTTTGATATGGTGGACGCTGACGGAGACGGACTCATATCGTACCCCGAGTACATGTTCTTTAACACGCTACTTGCGAGTAAGGAGTGGTGGAGAGGTGTTGTGGTTTTTGTTGAGCTGACGTTGTGTTGGGCAGTTCCTGAACGACAGTTCGAGCTGGCGTTTAAAATGTTCGATACTGACGATAATGGAATGCTGGACCACCGAGAGTTCAAGCAGGTGAAGTGAAGGGATCGGTTGTGGAGCGGATGCTGGAGTTGTAAGCTCATTGGATTGTATCTTTCGCAGATCATGGATTTGATGCGGTTGCGGACGCCCGCGGGACGCCAGGACCGATCGCTGCACGACGATGACGTGCCGATCTTTAAACACCTTTTCGGCGAGCTGGCCACGGAGTCGCTCTCGTACGAAGCGTTCTGTGCTTTCCGACGTGATCTCAAGCAGGAAATCATGCGGATTCAGATATCCTTTTCACCTATTATTCCTGTGCTGGGGTTAAACGCGTTTATTTCACGTGGTATCCTTAACAAATGATTACTTTGAGCAGTATGACGTTGACCATGACAGGACCCTTTCACCGCGTGAATTTGGCATGTTCTTGGTTTCGCACGTTGACCAGGTAGTATGCATTTTTCGAGACCTTTTGATTTGTGACTATGGAGCTAACTCTGCTGCACCACTTCTATTGCCAAAGCATCACATTGAAAAATGGGTTGATCGAGTCGATACTTTGCGAAATCTGAAGGTACTGTATAATCATGTTGCAGCCAGCCCGTTAATATCCAACTAAGCTTTCGCTTTTTAATACCATGCGAAGGGACATGTAACGGAGCAAGAATTCATGGATTTCAACGTTTTCCTGGAGCACCTAGACGAGCTGAAAGTCGCCATGGATCTCGTGATGCAAGAACGCGGTGTGAATAAAGGTATACATCACGTGCAAATGCATTACTCTCTTCGGCGTAAGGCTAACCAACTAAATGGTGCAGAGCAATTTCAGCGTGCCACGAAGGCAGCGGTGCGCGGAAGCAAAAACACCAAGCCAGTTACCCCCCTCCAAATCGACATTCTTTTCGCGCTGTTCGACTTAGACGGTATACCTAATACAGAATACCAGCCCAATGCAGGCAGTTGATCTAACGGTGGGCACTATTGTAGGCGATGGACACTTGTCGACAAAAGAGTTTATCGAGGTCATGAAAACGCGAAAAGACAGCGGATTTAACGAGGTATTGTGTTTGATTTATGCTAGCAAAACTGATGTAGTGCTATTGCTTGACACGTATGTGTTTAAATGTGCGCTTGGATTTTAGCCTCGCGACACAGGAGCTTTTAGCTTCATCAAGCGCATCAAGGAATGCATCGAATGCGTTTTTTAATTTCAAGCGATAAAGATCAGTCAGCTGACTGTTTTGAGGCTGGTTGAACAACAATACTGAATCGTCCAACTCGCAAGCTGAGCATTGTAGCGTGAGCGATCCTATGTAGATGTCCCGGAGTATGGACCGAACAACACCTGGGCATTTGCAGCTGCTGAATCTTCCTCCTGTTTTTTGCTTTTGTCTTTCTTTCCATCTGTAGATGATGACGAAGGCGTCCATTTTAACAACTTGTTCTTGAACTGTGAAAGGCCAGATGAAGCACTTTCCTTCGTAATGTACCATTTTAGATGCGATTCAAATTTCTGGAGCAGCTTCTTGGTAGTGCAAAGCTTGCTCTGGCAGACGTAAGGTGGCAGATCCAAGTCAAAATGGCTTAGGTTTACGAAAAAACCATTGCAATTGATCCGTAGGCGAACATTTCCCACTCGAACGTATTTTACGTAAAACAGCTCGCAGTCATCCGTAGCAGTAGACTCACTGTCTTCGGCTTGGGAAATATCTTCAGAGCTAGAAGCAGAAGTCGGCGAGTTTGGCCCGCCTCCAGATATGGAATTGCTACTGGAGTCCCCGAAAAAGGTGGTCGCTGATCCAGCTGAGTTGGTTTTTTTTAATGGACGCAGTGAAGATTGCTGGGGCGAGGTCGGTGGTGCACGCGACTTTGCTGCAAAGGGGGAGCTGGCGCTGGATGCTGTCGGCGAGACGGGACCATAGCTTGACTTTCGGCCGAAAAAAACTTGCTCCGAGTTTTGGCTGTTGTTGGCGTTTGGTGATATGTTCTCAAAGAAAAACTTGTAAATCAGCTCGTAGAAATCTGCAGCGAGCTGGATGACGATCATATTGGAAACCTCTGGAAACATACTGACCTCCAGTACCTCCAGCACGCGAAGCTTTTGTCCGTGAATTCGTACAATTGGTCCACTCTCTGCTCGAACCACCAGCATTCCCTTCTGATTACCTTGGACAAGTTTGGAGCCAGAGTCAAGGCGTTTATCGACAAGCAGCTTCGCTTTTAAAACTGCAGTTGGGTCCTCAAATGCCGCAGATGACGGACCAGGGTGCATGTTATTGATCTCTAACCACTGAAGATTCAGGGTAAGTTTTGTGCAATGGTTGGTAAAGTAAGTGTGGCAACCTGTAAATCCCTGAATGCGGATTCCCACAAATTCGTGATCGGCACCCGCAATTTCAGGGCTAAGTCGCAGTCGCCATTGCATTCCTACTACTTTAAAAGAGATGGCTCTCAACGCTAACATACTAGCCTTGGACCGTGAAGACGTTCCTCTGGTGCGAATTTCTCGGTTTCTTAATTCTTCTTCTAGAAGCACGTGAAGTTTTTTCGTGGATGTAGAAGCCGCTAGAGAAGTTGCAGTAGGCGAGGGAGGTACGAAAACAGTAATATCACTTCCTTCTAGTTGCTGAGGGGGGGTATCTGTCGAATACGTTCTTGGTGTGTATGTTCGCTTCGGCCGTCGTGTTACTGTTGGAGGTGCAAGCAATACATGCCGGATGACGTTCATAAGCTGATAGAATTGATGGCGATCTGTAGAGAGCTGCAAAAAAGACAGGTCGACTTCTGTACTGGTCGCTCCAGTAACGTGTGCGTGAGTGTATGCACTAGTAAGACTGCACTCATCCATAATCTGCTTCAGCAATGATGACCCAGCTCCTGATGGCGAGCCCACATCCGAGTGAGAATACCACAAGACGCCTGCAGTAATATCAACGTCGATAGGAGATACGTGGGCAGTAACATTGTCAAAGGTTAGGTTTGCGATGGTATTGTTGTCGCCCGCGTCCGTGCCAATTTCAAAGTGAATGTGCTTTGACGCCAACAGCATGTTACTTCGTGTGGTTTCTTCGCGAACGTTGATCTGGGTATCGTGTATATCTACTGTGTAAGCTTTCATAGCAATCGTTGCCTTTGGTGGATCATACTCGTTAGAATCCCCGCCAAAACTTCCCCGTGTGGAACCACCGTCATCATCAAGAGATTTTGAAGAAACTTCGCGATCTGAATCTTGAGGGATCCCTAATTTTCCTTGCTGGAGCAAGTCTAGTAGCGTGTCGCGGGTACTACCGCGGCGATTCAAAATCCGAGGTGCTTCGTTACTTGGACAACTAGTATCAGCTTCGGAGTTATCAGACACAACGGAGGGAGATCGAAAACTGCTTCTCTTTTCTTTTCGGGTGGGTGACAATGGTCCTGGGTCAGCGATGCCTTGGTGCTTTTCATTATTGGTGTGTTGTCGAGCGTCCATTAGAAGTCGAATGTTGTCAATAGTTGTGGCAACCATATAGAAAACACTATCTCGTGTCTGAATAGTCCACAGTAGACGCATGGAATCGACTTGAATAGGGCACGAGCCATCCCTGAGGAATAAATTGTCCATCGAAGCAGATCGGCGCTTAAGGCGAGAAAGCCTGTTTTTAATATTTTGCGTCCAGTTCTTGGCCGAACGAGGTGATTTGGGGGGCGAAATTGCAGCAGAAGATGTTCGCACGGACACATGAACATGCAACAATGGCAGTCGTCCTGTTGGACTTTCTTGTATTGGGTCTTTGGGTGGTATGATGATTCCGAATTCATAGTCAATGGGCACAAAGTTATCGTGCATTTTATCGAAAATGGTCGTGTTTGATGGAAAAAACATTGCTGTCACTTCATCGTCTAGGGAATCCCAGTCTTCATCATCTGTAGGGGTGTACGTATTCCTATAACTGGTTCCAACAGTTTCCAATGCAAAGTTCGAAGCCATTTCGGATCCAAATGGTAGCACATCAGGAACTGCTTCCTCGGCAGACGCGAAATCATCATCAACATGAAGCAAATACCCGCGAAATAAGTGCAAATAGACGGTTGCCTCCCAAAGCTTCCAAGTGCCTAGGCTATCTTCATCTAACCTTAGCGACTCCGAGGAAGTGTCAACTCTTAGTACGCCATGGGTAAGAAATTCACTCGCAACTACTAGCATCCCGTTCTCCTGCGTCGCTGTATCCCACCACGCGAACTGCATCACTGATACTGAGAGGTCCCATTGAACTCCAATGCATTGCATTCGTTTATTCTCTCTAGTATTGGTTGATTGGGCTATCGCTGATGTGTCAGACGAGTATCCATCATCATCATCGGTTAGCATGTATATCAGCCACGGGTACACACAGTCCCAGTTCAACGCGACCAGAATTTCATCAGACATTGGAACTTGAGCAGGTTGCTTGTACGAATTCTTGTTTCCGATTGCAATTTCAAGAGATATCCCGTATTGAATCTGACCCACATAGTGGATTCCCTGCTTCCAATGAATAACCAAATTGACGCTGACTTCAGGGATCAGAAGTAGCTGCAAAGATTCTTTTTCTCCATTTAATGGATTTCGATCATCGCTATGAAGTTCAGCATCTTCGAGCATCACTCGCAAAGGTGAGCACTTAAACCCGAGTACTTGAAATTGGCGCAGGTTCAACGCTACCTCACTGAGAAAGGCACGCATAACTTTGCTTCCAATTTGGTCACGACCATCTTTATCACCGTAGGGATAAGCAAGCTCAGTGTTCTGAAAGGCTATATCAAAGTTTCCAGCAAAGCGTTGACGAAAGCTTTGCTGCTCTGGTGTTGCATCTTTTGTTTCACTCGTTTTTATGTCGAAAGCTTCTTGAAGAATTGGAATCATATTCAAAAGAATTTCAAACGGTTTTCTCTCCAGTACCAAGTATATAGTTTCTGTTAGCATGCTCAAGTCGAAGCACATCGTACGCGGCACCACAGAACCATTTTGTTCAGACTGATCCCACAGCAAGAATTGACTCCATTCCACATCAGTTATAGAGTAGTGTAATTCTGAATCATGCAGTTGTACCAGCTTTTTTAGTGGTATTGAGGCGCTCATTGTGCTAGCGGAAACAGTACCTTCCATTACCATTACTTGGTGGGCGACCTCTGCAAACGATCTTCCAGCCAGTCCTTCCTTTCCGAGACACTGAGCAAGACGAGTCACAGTGTCAGTGATCTCTCGTGGAGTACATCGCGTCATTTTAATGCTGAATGCCGTTAGTTCAATGCTAGCATCCTCTTTCTGTGTTTGTACTCCCTTCTCCAACTCGATGACAAACGTCCCACAAACGAATGATATACCTTGAACTGAACTGCGTTGGGCTGCGTCAATCTTCTGTGAGGGTCCGTTTGTGAGTTGATCAAGACGCAATAACAAAAGAAGCATTCGACTTTGTGGGCGAAGGTGCATCGTCAGGGTATTACATCGAATATCACTTTGAATCGGTACTTTTGTCAAGTATCTTTGTCGTCCAAGACTGCTTCGGTTCTGGAATGACAGATCTGCCACCTCGATCATCGACACAATCTCCCCCCAAGCTAACTTAGCACTTGTGCAATTGAAGGCAGTCGTCACAGAGAGTTGTGTTGTGCGGTGTAATACTTTGGCGTCTGTCAAATCTAGCGTAGCCAGCTTTGTTACATCGGGTATATTCAGGATGTTAAGATTCAGTTCCTTTGAGTAAACACTTGTACCAACGATTTTCATCACAGGTTGGTCACCACTACTTGATGATAGTCGCTTCACCTTTGAGGATGAAGAACTGGAAAGCAATAAATCTAACTGGTCGACTATGTTCATAATTGCAGACCACTCCTGAAGAAAAGCTTTGTGCTGTGGATAATCCCATTTCACGTTTGTATTGTCGATGTGGATTTCCACATCAATTTCGATTATTTCAGCGTTTGTTTTTTCCTCTCGATCAATCTTAACATCATGAAGATAGAGCGCTGGGTATCGGCTCGGCTCTTCGATACACTCTGGCAAAAGGCCATTAATCGAGACGTACTCAAACTTGGCAAGAATACCAGTTGTTTTGGACTTCTGCAATAGATCTAGGGAAGCATTCAAAGTCAACTTGGCACCTCCAAATGCCAGCGAATATGGGCCTAGGCCATTTGGAATAACGTCAACACTAATATGATGAACCACGATAGATCGTTTGATACATGATGAGCCATTTTCTCCTAATACTGGCGCCAGTGGTGTCTGAATTGATGTAGCTGCTCCATAAGCAGTAAAATCGTCTGTTCCGGCTGTCTTGGCGTAAGCGTTGAATGACATCATCCATGACGTGATTTCAAATTCTGCATCCCAGTGGATGTTGTTATCTCTCTCTTGCAATTGCTCATTTGACGAAGCACTTGGTCGTTTTGTTAAAGTAGGTACAAGCATTTTTTTAGCTTCAATTTGACACTTCTCGACACGATCCCGAGCTGACACTAGCGAACGGAATATCTTTTCGGCACGGTGGCTCAAGGAGACTTCAACCTTTTCAAATACACCAGTCAAAACCCCACGGTTTTTAGATGTTTGCTTTGCTCGCATGTCGATTCGGTTAACCAACAGAAGTTTTCTGTTTGAAGCTAGATTATGAACTCGAATGTCCTGGATCAAACCTTCGATGTGCAGGCGCAACTCGTTCTGATTGCCATTTTCTACGACCCCGGAATTAAGAGGTACGTCTTCTACCAAAACTTCATGAGATGAAACTAGTAGTTTCTGATACATCACTTGCCGAACGTCGGCACAAACTTGAATAGGAACAGACCCTACAGTTTCAACCTCGTGTACAAAAGTAATGCTGATACGTAAGCTGACAATTTCGACCTCTGACGTGGTTATCACTGTATTAGACGATGCAGTCGATGCCTCTCCAGGACGAACATTTCCCCCTGATTTCTGATCACCGACAGAAGCTAACGCTTTCTTTATGTGTTCATTTCGAACTGTGAATAGTCGCTCAACAAAAAGAGTTGACACGACAAAATGTGTTGCCTGCTCTTCACAACCAACAATTTTACATCCAAGAAAGCGCTGGTTCTGTAGGTTTAGATCCAAAAGGACACTCATAGTTGGGATATCCATGCGCGCTCCATCACTCCCATCACTTTCGGCGGCTTCCTCTACGGATAAATCAGTCTGCGTCAGCGCTTCCGTTTGGGGGCAGCTTTGAACCACTATCGACTCTGATTGAACCTTCAGTTGCAGCTTATTTTGCTGCACAAATACATCTGTGATTCCAATATAAAACCCTTCACACAGAAATCGAGTCGTTGTCTCCAAACAATTTACACGGAGTCGAATACTGCTTATCATCAGATCTACGAAGCGCATGTAGCATATTGGATTTGTTTTGGCTAAAGTAACAACAAGAAATAATAGTTCACACAGGAAAACGTCAGCAGCAATACCTCAACACCATACAGTTTCCCGCTTACACCGAGCAGCTGTTGTTGCCGTCACTTTCTTAGGAAGCAGGAAGCTTTGAATTTGTTCGTTGTCGATCTTATCAACAGTCCCCACGACTTGATCAATCACTAAAATGCAGATCTTGACGAGTCCGAAGGACTCAAAGAACTCTTTTACATGACTCTGCACAGCGACCTTAGTGAGCACAGCACGGCCCGTAGTCGCTCCGGTAAAATTGATCTCCACATTGAAGAAGCGCAGAGGCTGTAAAGACACTCTATCGACTCGAACAGTAACAAACGTGCGCTTAGTAGCGGGCGAGTGAGTCTTGGACAATTGGTACGTAGCAGCTCTGGAGAGCAACCAGCCCATGATCGTATAGCGATACAGGAACGACCACCCCAGCACCGCCAGCAATACAATCCATTTGCGGTGCCATCCTGCAGTGTCTCCTCCCTCCATGATGGATACACGGACGCCTTCGAGTACACCGCGTATTATGATCACTGCAACCTTTCGAGGCTCTTGAATCTTCTGTGTCCACAGTTAAAGTGCCCAAGTTGAAGTGGGCACGTATAACAGCCAGTATTGAAAATATCTTGGAACATTTGAACTGGAACGACGCAGATCTTACCACATGCGACTTGTATTACGTTGGTATTTAGGAACCTCCCTTTACGACAAGTTGGGCGAGGAACTCCTGGTACTCCACTGTTCCTGACTGATCTTGATCGAACACATCGAGTAGTCGGGCTGCTTCATCCCGTGAAAACCCGCAATCTAACACCAGCTTTACGAATTGGGCCTCGTTGAGACAACCTTCTTTATCAAGGTCATACTCTCGAAAAGCTCCTTGGACGGTCCCGTGAATCGCAAGTATCCGCTCAAGCATTTTCTTTCTGAGTGTTTCGAGTGGAGGAGTCTTGGAATGTGCCTGTGACTTGGCAGGTGAACGGCGATAGTGAGTCTTTGGCTTTGAATACCCCTTTCCTGGGCTTGCACGCCTACCAGCTTTCTTTTGAGCAGAAGGCCCTGCTCCTGCACTTCCATTCTCTTTAAATGCCCCAAAACCCGCAATAAATTCCTTGTAGTCGATAAAGCCTGAAACGTCACGGTCAAGATGGCGAATAACCTTGCGAATTTCCATCTCTGGAAGCCGATATGACTTGAGCACGCTCCGGAACTCCTTGTATTCTAGAAGGCCGTTGCCATTGGTATCAAATTTGCGGAAGGCAAGCCTCAGGTCACGCGTCTGGTGCGCCATTCGCTGTGCCAGCTCACGCTCAATTTCCAATATGGATTCTAGTTCTTCTGGGTCAAAGATTTCCTCAGGGGCAGCTGCCGCCATTGCACTTATTCCTTCTGCTGTGCTGCCAGGATTCACTCGTAGTGGATTAAATATGACAGAAAACTCTTCAAAAGAAATGGTTCCTGAGTTGTCCGTGTCGAGCCGTCGTATTAATGTGTCAATGTCGTCGTTTTTTACGATGCCGTATCGCTTCATAAAATGACGAAACTCTTCGTGATCAAGTTCACCGTTGCCGTCATCGTCGTACTGATAAAAAGCTGCTTCAATAGAATCGTGACAGCTAAGCACACGCTTCATCCACTTGATCTGCAGATCTCGTAGCCGTACACCGCGGGCATTCTTTGATTCCGCAGCAGAAGCAGTCGGCTTAGCGACTGAGCTTTGTCGAGGAAGTGCAGCAGTAAAACTTTTGCGTCTTTCCTTTTCTTTTGTAACACGACCTTCATGGAAAATGGTTACAAATTCTTCGTACTCAATACAGCCATTACCGTCAGCATCTAACTTCTTCATTAGCGTGGTAATATTATCTTCGTCCCGGATACCAAATTGGTTCATGAGTCTACGGAACTCATCACGATTTATCTCACCATCTTGGTCGCGATCCACTGCATTAAACGCTGACTGTAGAGAATCATACGCAGCCAAGGCACCGCAAATCCATTTCTCTTCAAGTTCCCTCAATTTAGCAGCTCTGCTAGGCTTACTAGCACTTATAATATCTGGTACCTCTGCTGTATTACGAACGGTATCTGCTTTTAATCCTCGCCTAGCTTTATGCTGAGCTCCAGCATTTGCCGGACCAGTCCCAGCTTCACGAGCTCCGCTTTTTGCAGCTCCTTTGTATCGTGCAAGCCGTTGAGGGTTAAACACAGACAAAAACTCTTGAAGGTCTATCATTCCAGAATTGTTGGCGTCCAACCGCTTTAGTAGCATTGAAATACTTGTTTCGTCCGTGATCCCGTACTGGCCTAAAAAATCACGGAAGTGCTCGAAGTCCATCTCGTTCCTGCCTTCATGGTCAAACTCTCGAAATGCATTTTCAATTGAGTTGTGGCGCCGAAGCACTCGCTCCATAAATTGTAGTTCTTGCTCTTGAAGGGCTGCCAGTCGTGACCTCGCATTAAGATCATTCTCGGCTTGAGAAGTTTTCCTGCTTGTCACTTTTGACTGGATGCTGGGTTCATCGTGTCGTGCTGATTGCCGCTCCGGGTGAAGTCGAGCACTCTTAAGCAATGGTTTAATCTTCCGTTCGTATACACGGGCAAACTCATTGAAGCTGATGGATCCACTTCTGTCTTTATCGATGTCGTCAATTAAGGTGTCAATCACCTCGCTGTCCTTTAGCCCAGATTCGTGCATCATTCGCCGGAATTCTTCATATTCTAGTTCCCTGCTGTTGTCGCGGTCATACTTGCTAAAGACAGCAGGTATCTCCCTATTTTCCCTTAATGAAGGCTTTAACTTTTGTTCGTATATGCGAACAAACTCATTAAAGTTGATAGTACCATTTCCATCTCCATCAATTTCGTCGATTAGCGCATCGACTACACTCTTATCCTTTACACCACAATCATTCATCAGTCGTCGAAACTCGTCGTAGTCCAGTTCTCCGCTCCCATCTCCGTCGTACTTGATAAATGCTACCTTCATCTCGTTGTCAGCATGCAAAGAACGTTTGATTCTTCGATCGTATACGCGAGAAAATTCATCAAAGCTGATAGACCCATTTCCATCTATATCGATTTCATCAATCAAAGCGTCAATCTCTTTGTTGTCCTTGACCCCAAACTCGTGCATTAAACACCGAAATTCTTCATAGTCCAGTTCGCCACTACAATCACGGTCATATTTGTTAAAGGCATTAATAATCTCATCGTTCACTTTTGGAAGCGGTTGTGGATGCCGTTGTTCCTCTTCCGAACCTTTAGTGCCTCTCTGAGGTACCACTTGAATGCCTAGCAGATCAGTAATTGTTTGAAATTTTATGCACTCTTCTTCATCAGGATCAATTTCTTGTAGAACTGTCCGCAATTCGCTAGCTTTTAACTTAATACCGAGACCAACCAAAAAGGCACTAAATTCCTGGTGATCAAGACTATTGCTTCCGTCAATATCGTAGTTATCAAACTCAGCTCTTATATCACAAGAGCGACTGGCCTGCTTCTTCAATGTTTCACTGAATTTGCTTCTCAATGAGCTCAGGATGCTTTGACGATTCTGCTTAGCATCATGATAGTTTCGCGTAGGTGATGGTTGAGGCAGCTTTTGCTGTGCTGAACCATCAACTGTTTTTGCTGGCAAAATCACTGGCTGAGATGTTGCAGGTACGGGTATTGGTGGCCGGTAGAATAATAGCCCTGCCGCAAACTCGTCGTAGTCAATAGTTCCTGACGAGTCTCTGTCCAGATAGTCGACGACAACCCGTGTTTCCTCTGGTGTAAATTTGTACTTTGCCATGAAGTGGCCGAACTCTTCGTAATCAAGATAGCCACTCCCGTCAGCATCATACTCCATAAACACCTCTCGTATAGATTTACTATGACCCATGACTCTATCGCGAAGCTTTGTGCGAATAGCCTCCATAGGGTCCTGTACCAGTTCAACCGTTGGCTTCGATGTCTTCGCTCCACCTTTAGTTTTGTTCTTGATCTGAGGCTGTGTGTTCTTCTGCTGCGTATCGGCAAGTTGTGAAAGTTGTTGTACCTTTTTAGGTGAGTTACTAGCTGAAGTGTTCTTTGACGGGTAGGTCTGCTCAGCCCCAAGCTGTACATCGCCCATAAAGGCATGAAAAGAAACTTTTTGCTGGTCGTTCACCCCTAGATATCGCATCAGTAGGTCTGCGTCTGCATCAAGGAAGTCGTGATCACGTACGAGAGCATGGAATTGCTCAAGTGTAAGAACTCCTGCTCGCCCCCGGTCGTAGCGACGAAAAACATCTTTGACGCTTTGTGTGTCGCTGCGAAGGAGCACTCGCTCTACCAACTTGCGGTGCAAGTCACGGGCTCGAGCCGACATTGCTCCAGCACCTGGACCTTCGCGGGCAGATGTCATCAATGTGGCCACTAAAAGGGCATTAGAATGGACAAAGGTAGCGAAAGCATGTCACTACGCAAAAAATAGTGCTACTACAATTAGAACTCATGATCAAGTTGGAGAAATGAAGGTAAGTTTGACTTTAAAGAAATGAAACGTCATTGGGATGCCTGGTTTCACCTCTCGTTCGGATGTTATTGCCAGAATACCACGCTTCCGCCAATCTATTAATTATCGCTCGGCAACAATAATTGCAACAAAAGGCTCTCAAAAATTTCGAAATACTGCTGAGCTTGATTTTTGTTTAGCATTCTGAATACCCCCGAGGAAAACCATCGTGCTAGCATGTGCTAGCATGTTGACGTTGACTCGATATCCCGATGTTTCGAGAGTGGTGCAACCTTACTCCAGCCCGTTAGATTTCAGCCATGCCTTGTAACTCAGCCAAGTGTTGCAGGCCGGATCTACCTAAGCTTTCCGATCTTCTTTTCTTATTGAATTGCGCACCTTGTCAGGAAGCTTGAACCTCTTGGAGCTAGATCCGACGAAATGCTCACGTCGTCACGCGTTTATCGCGCTTGGCAGACCGGTCCGCGCCGAGATCTTACTTAGAAGCATCCCCAACAGCTGGACACCGACCATGCGACTGACCTACTGTGTGTTAGCTGTGGCCATCCTTTGTGCTAGCTGCGACGCTGTCTTCGCAGTCACCACCGCTGACCAGACCAAGCTCTCCGAGATGACCTCGTCGAACTTCGTTCAACACAATAATGTCCACAACGATGGTAATAACCACCGATCCCTACGTGGTGGCAAGACCATCACTACCGATGATGCGATGACGGGAACGACCGGGTAGAGGAAGAAGGGAGGGGAGGCAAAACTTGGGCTCAGAAATTTGCCAAGTGGCACGCGAGAAAGGAGACTTCTACCGATGTCTACAAGAGGTTCGCACTTGAGCCCTAAAAACCGATTCAATCCGTACTACCAGAAGTGGGTTGCTAACTCCGCGTGGCTGAAAGGTAACGGGTTCGAGTAAAGCTCTGCACCAACTGTAGCTTTTGTATCTCAAAACGAATGCGTCATCCTTTTATCACATTCGTATTGGCTTCAAGGTATTCGTTTTGCCTTTCGGTGTCGAGAAGAACAAGAAACATTGCCAGTTTCTTCTCTTGCGATTTTTTTTTCTTTTTGCTGATTAATCTCGTCCACAAAGTGCTTCCTTCTCTGTCCTGGATAAACGGCCCTTATTGAAGCGCTGCATACAAAAACCAAGAGGAATTTAGAAGATGACCAAGTGGGGCGGCGAAAATGGAACGTCACCTTCGATCTTCTAGCCATTAATCGATGCATAGGTTTCTTGCATCGCCATGAAGAATGACGCCAGCTCCAGCGCGAAGCGAGGAAATACACAGAAGTTGCTATGGTCGATGATAGCTGCTTTGGCGGTGTTGAGCCTCGTCCTGTTGACCTATGCGCACCTCATCTACCTGCCAGCGATATCGGGGGAGAGCAGATACCGTCAATTCCTACGAGCGCGACCAGCAACGATGGACATGAGCCTCCGTGAGATTTATAGGAAACAAACACAGACATTCAATGAAGATCAGCAAAAAGTGGTGAACATGACACGTCACGCGTGGCATGGGTACCGCAAGTTCGCAGGCTGGCGCGACTACCTGAACATGCCGAGCCTGCAACCTGGAAGTGTGTACGGTCACGACATGGCTCTTACGACGGTGGATTCGCTCGATACTCTCTTTTTGATGGGGCTGCATGAAGAGTTCGATGAGGCCAGTGAGTGGGTGAAGGCCAATTTGAGCGAGGCGATGTTCAAAGAGGGAACTGTCAGCTTTTTCGAAATCACCATCCGATCACTTGGGGGATTGCTGTCTGCTTACTATCTTTCGGGTGAGCGGCACTTTCTAAGAGCTGCGACAAGTTTGGGAGAAGCTCTACAAATGGGGTTTACGTGTGGAAACTTCGTGCCGTGTCGAGCCGTTGATTTAGAGGTAAGCAGCTTAGTCGGTGAGAAATGGTGCCTGGAAATGTTTGACAAAGCGGTGTTATTGTCGCTGTTGTTATTGTTATTGTTGCTGCTGTTGTTGCTGTTGCTGTTGTTGTTGTTGCAGAACCATTTAAGCTATGAAGAACCACTTTTATCCGAAGTAGGGACTTTTCAACTCGAATTTGCGTACCTCGCACATGCCACAGAGGACGACTTATTCCTGCTCCCAGTGAACCACATTAACAGCATTGTATGTGGGTTCAGTTTTCATCGTTTGTTTATATGCGTGAACTAATTAGCTGTATGCAAAATACGTAGATGGCGAACGTGGTTAAGACGCGATACCCGAACGGCTTAATTCCTGTTATGATGAATTGGAGCAATATGAAGTAAGGGGGCAACGCTGTTTATGTATTTGGAGTCTAATATCGTTGTTATATTACGCTAGGGCTCAGCCAGGTTCTGTGATTTCTATCGGAGCACTAGGAGACAGCTACTACGAGTACCTTTTAAAGCAGTGGCTTCTCACCGGAAAGCAGGACGACCAAATGAGGGATATGTATGTCACTGCTGTAGCGGGAATGCAAGCTGAGCTTGTTGGACACTCATATCCATCAAACTACGCATTTGTCGGCAAACTTACAGTGACCGGAGGGCTTGACAATGCGATGGAGCATTTGACCTGCTTCGTACCAGGAATGTTGGCCCTCGGATATTATCACGGGCTACCAACCTCTCACCTAGAGCTGGCCAAGGAGCTCACAGAAACTTGTGTCCAGGTAAGTCATCTTTGATGCACTTACGCAAACTTGTTATCACTCACAAATGGATTGTGAATAGATGTACTTGCAGTCTGCATCTCATTTGGCCCCAGAGATTACGCAGTTTATCACCGAAGTCGATCCTCAACGTGTTCATGAAACGCGTCAGGAGCTGTTTGCGTACCCAACGCAAGACTACAACATCCTGCGGCCAGAAACCGTGGAAAGCTTGATGATTCTCTACAGAGTCACTGGAGATGAAATCTACCGTGAGTATGGGCGTAAGATCATGGCAGCCTTTGAAAAGCACAGCAAGGTATTCACTCGTGACGGTTCAGTGGTCAGATATCCATGTTGTAGCAATCAATCCTCACAGCAATTGCGTGCTCGTTCCTACAGGTTGAAGCGGGCGGGTATCGCAGCACCGTCAATGTGTGGTACGGCACGCCTAAAACCAAAGAGGGCGGCATGGAAAGCTTCTTCATCGCGGAGACGCTCAAGTATCTGTTCCTTCTCTTCTCGGACGACGACGTGCTGCCGCTTGACGAGATTGTGTTCAACACTGAAGCGCATCCTTTCCCCGTGTGGCGATAAGCCCGCGCGAGGACGTTTCCGTTTAGCCCGACAATATTCATTTACGATACAGTAGATCCTTATCCAAACACTACCCTCATGAGATTTCCCACCCAAACTTTAAACATTCAATGCATACACGTCCAGTTGATGCCAGCGCCAATTTTTTATGCGATGACCACATTCAGCGGCTCCGGACCCCTTCTCGACGAGTTCAATTGCAGCGCCGCCGCTGCAAACGCCATGGACACGGTCGCTGTGTCGCGTCGAGGTTGAACCGCATTGCGCCGATGCTGCCCGAAGCGTGAGACGAGAGCAGCTCTCTTCTCCAGTGCCTGCGCGTTGTCTCGTTGTCTGGCAGAGCTGCCAGTCGTTGGCCGCTCGCCGTGATTGGGCGGCGACTTCAACCTGTGATGTCGCGCGAACGTCGCGCCTAGATCCAGCAACATTCCCCAAGACATATCGCATTCAAGGACATATTTGTTTTCACAGGCTGCTGAGTATGTCCACACCTGGAAAGGCCCAAGCTGCATAGGCGGGGTAGCGGGTCTCGCAGTGGACAGCCTCTTTTTGCGCAAAAAAAAAAAATCACAAATTTGGTCCGCCCTTTCTGAAAACGCGTTCCTGAACCGTTCCGGCCACCGTGTGGACAACCCGAAGAGCAGCGACACCTAGCTATCTTCATCTCCATCGCCCCCACCTTGACGCCAGCCGCACAACAGTCACCGCACCAACACTCCACCTCCATGCACAACGGGGCAACGCAATGAAAATGCGTCGTCTCGCGCTATAAAACCTCCTGCCGCGTTTATGCCACACCTCCGCATTTCCGCCAATCAAACCGTCGTCGTCCGCCCCAGAGACAGGCCGCACTCTAAATTGAGCCTCGCAGGACCGCGGGAAGCGGCCATAACCGAAGCGAGATCCTTGGAGCTAGACGACCCCATGGGCGCAGCGCTGTGCTCGTGCGGCGGCCCGGAGGACCAGGGGCTCAACGGCCTGGGCTACGACCGCCTGGGCGGCCTCAAGGCGGGGCGCGTGGCCGCGGCCGTGGGCAAGTACGGCGCCTTCCCGCCCAAGTACCAGCACCTGCAGCACCCGGAGCACAGCGCGCTGCTCAGTCGCGGCGAGACCTACGCGCTGTCGGACGACGCGCGCGACGAGGGCGGCGACGACGCGCACCTCGGCAGCGCGCGCGCCTACGCCGACGCCTTCCGCGCCAAGCTGCAGGAGCCGCCGCTCAGTCCGCGCAGCAAGTTCAACCTGCTGAGCTCTCGCCTGGCGCTGGGCAGCAGCCTCACCACCACCGAGAGCAGCGGCTCCGACGAGGACGAGCAGGAGACCAGCGGCGTGTCCGCCACGGCCGCGGCAAGGCGGAGGAAACAGCGGCAACTGGCCTGGAACTCCTACGCCTTCCCCGAGGAGGAAGGCGACAGCTCACTGGACGACGACGAGTCTGTGACCGAGGAGGACTGGAAGCAACGCGCCAACCCACTCATCACCATCATCGTGCCGCCCGGACCGTGCGGACTCGTGCTGCAGGTGGACCGAGACGACTCGGGCGCACCTGTCGTGGACGGCTTCGTGCGCAAGTACGACGGCCGCAAGAGCACCATCGAGAACAGCGGCCTCGTCAAGAAGGGCAGCGTGCTGTGCGCCATCAACGACATCGACGTGACGCGCATGCCGCTCAAGGAGGTCATCCGCACGCTCAACCTGTCGTCGCACCTCGAGCGCGCCTTCACGTTCCGGAACGGCTTCCAGCACCGCAACTCCATGTGAAGAAGAGAACCCAAGAGAGAGAGAGAGTCTTCCCCCCGAGGAACCCAAGCCGTTGCATGTGCTCTTTTATAAGGATTTCAATTGAGGTTCAAGGAGGCGGGAGAGAGGTGGAGGAAGCTGGCTGCGCGGCGGGGCGACGCGAGCGCCGCCGCCGCCTCGACGCCTTCATTAGTGTAAGGATATTCTAAGCGATGGCGCTCCGTGCCAGCTGTATATAGGCGCCGCTTGCGGAAGATAGCAACGCAATACATGTACAACAGAAGTCCTCTTCGGCGTTTATTGCATTGGTGCGTTTATGGCGGGGTGGCTCGAAGCAGCGCGCTACTTCTTGGCCTCCTCGTCCTTGGCGTCGCTGTCCTCGCTGGTAGGCGCCGCCTTGGTCTCCTCCTCGCTAGTGCTGGCCTCGGCCGTCGCCTCGGGTGTTGCCTCGGGCGCCTTGGCCTTGTCTGCTTCATATTTGTCAGCGTCCTTCCAGGACTCCTCCACGAACTCCGTGTACGTCTTGTTGCCGCCGAACGGACGAGGACCCAGCACGCGAACGATGTCCGAGTGGTTGATGGTCTCGTTCTGAAGCAGCTCCTCGGCCAGCTCGTGCAGCTGGGCCTGCTTGTCCTGCAACAGCTGCTTGGTGCGCTCGTACGCGTTGCGAACGATCTTCTGCACCTCCTCGTCCATGATCTCGGACGTCTTGTCACTGTAGAGCTTGTCCGGGTAGGCGCCTTCGTCCTTGGGGAACGAGAGCTGTCCCACGCGGTCGTTCATACCGTACAACTGCACCATCGAGTAGGCGATCTGCGTCACACGACGGAGGTCATCGGACGCGCCCGTCGTGATCCGGCCATCGAAGTTCACGTACTCCGATGCACGGCCACCCAGTGCCATGCACATCATATCTGTGAGCGCCTCGCGGCTGTGCAGAGCGACCTCCTTCGGGAGGTACTGCGCGTAGCCCAGCGAACCCTTGCCACGCGGGACAATGGTCACCTTGAGCAGCGGGTCGGCGTGCTCCAGGAACCAGCCAGCCACGGCGTGGCCGGCCTCGTGGTACGCCACCGTCTTCTTCTCCTCAGGCGACATGATGCGGTTCGTCTCCAGTCCACCGATCACACGGTCCGTAGCCTGCTCAAAGTCCTTGAATGAGATGCTCGTGCCATTCCGTCGTGCGGCCACAATGGCAGCCTCATTACAGATGTTGGCAATCTCAGCACCAGCAAAGCCAGGGGTCAGCGCAGCCATTCGGCGAGCAAAGTCGTCCACGTTGCCATCCAGGGTCAAGCCCTGTAGGTGTACCTTGAAGATTTCGCGACGGCCCTTAATATCCGGGACGTCCACGGTGATCTGCCGGTCGAATCGACCAGGACGCAGGATAGCCTTGTCTAGAATATCAGCGCGGTTGGTACCAGCAAGCACGACGACTCCCTCGCTAGAGTTGAAACCATCCATCTCGACCAGAAGCTGGTTAAGAGTGTTCTCGCGCTCATCGTTGCCACCCGAAAAATTACCTTTGCTTCGTGCACGAGCCACAGCATCAATTTCATCAATGAACACGATGCACGGGGCATTTGCGCGCGCCTCCTTAAACAGATCACGCACACGGGACGGACCCACGCCAACGAACATCTCAATGAAATCCGAACCAGAGATACTGAAGAACGGCACACTAGCCTCACCAGCAGTGGCCTTTGCCAGCAATGTCTTACCCGTACCGGGAGGGCCAACAAGCAGCGCGCCCTTGGGGATCTTGGCGCCAAGCTCAGTGAAGCGCTTCTGATTACGAAGGAAGTCCACGAACTCCATAATCTCCTTCTTGGCCTCGTCCACACCGGCGACATCCTTGAACGAGATCTTAATGTCCTCCTTGGTAATCTTTTTGGCAGGGCTCTTGCCAACCTTGAAGATGTTGCCAATGCCACCACCGCCACCGCCGGCACCGCCACCAACACCACGCATGGTCATCAGTAGGAAGCCGATCAGCACAATAGTGGGCAAAAACTTCATCACCTCTGTCGTAAAGCTGATCTCGTTGCTGTACTGAACAGGAATGTAGTCATGCGGACGAATGCCCATCTGGTGCTGCGCGTGCTCAATCTGACGCTCGAAGCCCTCCACACTGCCGATGTTGAAGTAGTAAGTAGGACTGTTAATCGGACGGCCGGTAGCTCCACCACGCGATCCTGCACCAGGAAAGCTGATTCCACGGCCACTGCTACCTGAGTGGTGCTCAGGCTCTGATCCAAAGTCATACTCGTGCTGGCCCTTGGCGTTGGGGTCCTGCCAGTCCGAAAAATCGTTACCAGCACCCGGCACCGAGCTCGCTCCCACCGGCGAGGCGCCAGCCATGTCGTTGAGGAACACCTTCACGTACTTCTTGTTCACGACGACTAGCTTCTCCACACGGCCGGACTCTAAAAAGCTGTTGCGGAACTCCTGGTACGTAATTTCCTGCATAGGCTTCTCAAACGAAGCCAAGTCGGCCAGGAACAACGCAGCCACAGCCAGCGGAACCAGATACGCCATGCCATCCTTGCCGCTCGGACCGCCACTGCCGCCCGATGATCCACCACTGCCTCCACTACCTCCGGTTTTGTTCTCCGCCGTCTTCGAGCTCAGCTTCTTCACATCGGCAGCTCCCTTCTCACCTGCCTTGGGGGCGGCCTTAGGCGGTCCTCCGACTTTGCCGCCAGCACCGCCAGCTCCGCCGTTCTTCGGGTAGAACCGGCCAAACCCCTTGGGAATGTTCTCCTGCAGCCACGTCGCCCAGCTCAGTGGCTTCTCCGCAGCCGTTCTCCTCACTGAAAAGCCAGCCCGCACCAACAACAAACATAAGAATCTGATGTACAAAATCAAATAAAAAGCAGCATTTCTCCACGTACAGAAGGAGTGCGGACGTGTGGTCTGCAGCACTTGACGCACCACCACCGGGTTCTGCTGCGCGTGGCGGAGGATGCCGCGCATGCCGTTGCGCTGCAGCGATCCGCCGAGTTGCTGGAGGGCAACACAACACCAACAAGTCAGAAACGCACGCGCGTATCTTGCAGAGGCCAGGGCCGCGCACCTGCTGCAGCAAGTGCAGACGCCGCGCCTGACGCGGGTCGCGCAGCGCCGAGACGGCCTCGCGGCGAAGGCGCTGGGTCGACGTCGCCGCCAGCATCATGTTCGGAACTGGGCGTCGCTCGCGGCCCCCTTCGCTTTATCTAATACGGACGGCCAGCCGCACATTGTGCCCAGTCAACACGTACAACGTGTTCAGGTTCGAGAACGTGCTGTTTACTTGACGTCCTATGGGTATACTGTTCTCACCGGGTATTGTATCTCACAGGTCATGACACTATAAGTTTATATAGGATGACCGAAACTAATCATTGAAGATGAAAGGTATTCCGTTTTGCGTTTTCGGTTTCTACCGGTTTTGGCGGTGACCTTGTCGACCCTTGGGTGTTGCGCGAAGGGGAAGCGCCATCATTCCTTCGCGTCACCTCGTATTGGCGCGACCTCCATGTGGTGCGACCTTCGCGCCACCGCGCGCAGTGACTGGCTACGAGATCGTCGACGCCTTGACCGCCGACCCATTCGTTCATTTCGCCCCGAAGAAGCAGAGGAACTACCAAGACAATGGCTGACGCTGCCCCGAAGCCCGCTGGAGAACGTGGAGGATTTGGCCGTGGCCGTGGCGGCCGCGGTGGCCGTGGCGGCCGTGGCCGCGGCCGTGGCCGTGGACGTGAGGAGTCCAAAGAGTGGGTGCCCGTGACCAAGCTCGGCCGCCTGGTAAAGGAGGGCAAGATCGGCTCGCTCGAGGAGATCTACCTCTTCTCGCTGCCCATCAAGGAGTGCGAGATCGTCAACTACTTCCTGGAGGCCTCGCTCAAGGACGAGGTCATGAAGATCATGCCCGTGCAGAAGCAGACCACGGCCGGCCAGCGCACGCGCTTCAAGGCCTTCGTGGCTGTCGGCGACAGCAACGGCCACATCGGCCTCGGCGTCAAGTGCGCCAAGGAGGTGGCCACCGCCATCCGCGGCGCCATCATCCTGGCCAAGATCTCGCTGGTGCCCGTGCGCCGCGGCTACTGGGGCCGTATGGTCGGTGCCCCGCACACCGTGCCCAACAAGGTGACGGGTAAGTGCGGCTCCGTCCGTGTGCGCCTCATCCCGGCCCCCCGTGGTACCGGCCTGTGTGCCGCCCCCGTGCCCAAGAAGCTTCTGGGCATGGCCGGTATTGAGGACTGCTACACCTCGGCTCGTGGCCACACGCGCACCCTGGGCAACTTCGTGAAGGCCACCTTCTACGCCCTGCGCGCCACCTACGCGTACTTGACCCCGGACCTCTGGGAGCAGCACACGTTCGGCCCCTCGCCGTACCAGGAGCACACGGACTTCCTGGCCAAGACCGCCATCAAGAAGTAAGCGTCTTCGCGAAGCGACTTGCCAGCCTGCTCGGCAGTGAACTCTGATCTGATCAAGCAACGGACGATTTGAGGAAGCGTTGGTTTAGCGAGGGAGGAAAGCGTGGATCTGAAGCGCTACGGTGCGACGGTGTCGACCTCCCTCATTTGTAGAGCTAGTGGCTTGGGGAGAGCGTCGGGGCGACGCTACGGTGCGTAGGTGTCGACCCTGGGCGACTGCAATACAAAGAAAGCAATTGCGTCCTTTAGTATGACTGTGGATTTATATCGTGTGCTTAGCTATGCATGCGTACAAAGGTGCATTTAGTTGTCCTTTGCATGTCATTTGTCTTCGTCGTCCTACTCGTCCAGCTTGCCGTTCTTGTGACGCTCTGCTCCTGTAGAAACGACTGGATCGGTGTAATGGTCCAGTTTTTCAGCAGCAGTGTGGCGAACTGTAATACACTACCAAAAAACTGCATGTAGTAGTATTTTGTACAGTACCATAACACGTTTGGCAAAATGGTTGTACACAACCACGAGTTTTTGATCGGGTAGCGTAGTTATTCCGACTTTCAAACGTAGCAGTCAGCTTACGTAGGCTTAGTTGAAGTAGTTTCTGCTGATAACGTCTTCCAAACGCATAGGCTTGACGCTCCCACGTGTGGATATATCACCCTGAGCATTACCTTCCTTCGCAAGGTCAATGGGTCCGGCATGGCAAGAAGTTCCTACGCTTGAACGCATCTTCAGAGCTTCTCTATTTACTGGCATTTCATGTAGACTACATGATGTAGTCACTCGTTGCCTAATAGTAATCAGATTGTAACCTTCCCAGAGATCGAATGAATATCTCAAAACAGCTTAATTAGCCTTTACCCACCCCTCCCAATTAGCCCATTAGTACCATTAGTACTTGTTAAGGAAAAAATAACTTAGTTGGATCTTGAGCAAGTGCGAGCCCCTTCAGCTTGAAATTCCCCTGCAAGACCTACAGGTGCGGGGTGCGTCTGGCAAGGACATATTCATGACGGAAGCAAGCGATTGTACGCTTGTATTCAGTGCCGAGGGATTAGGACCGGGATAGTAAAAATTGAATCTGCACTGGATAGTCACGATTACTGTAATTCTGCGGTATCACTTGTACTAAGAGTCGTGTAGAGTATTCACCAGCCACATTTTGCAATACCGTAGCGACGAACCACGATAAACGATTCCGACTCGGACCCCACCATGCGTCTTCACGCCACAATTCTGTTGGTCAACGTTACTCTATTTGCAAGTGCCAATGCCGCCTTCGCGTTGTCAGCCTCGCCAAATATCGTACTCCCATCACACCAAGACCGACTTCTGAGAGCCACCAGCACAGAAGATGCGAACAAGGAAGAGAGAATATTGAACCCCTCTGGTTTCAGCAAGCTAAAACCACCCAGACCGCCAGGGCTGCTAAAGATCACTAGCAAGTGGCAGCTCAAAGGAAAATCTGCGGACGAAGCGTTTACACTGCTGAATCTGCACAAGGCAGGTGATGACTTGATCACTCTTCCTCAGTTCAGAATGTGGGTCGAGCACGCAGAGGACGTCATTCAAGTACAACCTAGAATGGCTATTGTTTCAAAATTGACAAATATATACGGTGATGAAGGTCTCGCAAAGATGCTTGAAGCCGCGAGGAAGATTCCAAGTTCGAACTCCGTCGCGACTAAATTGCAAACCGAGCACATGTGGATTTGGCTTCAAGACCGCAAATCTCCCACCGACATTTTCAAGTTACTGAATCTTCACAACGGGGTAAACAATCTTCTCGTAAGCCTTGCTAGTCCAAATGCAAACATTTGGCTCCGCTATATTAAGTTCTTCAACAAGTACATGGCCACCAGCGGAAAGCAAACGACTATGATGAAAACCCTCCTGGTGATATACGGCGACGAATCATTATCGAAGATGCTGGAAGCAGCGACAAAGGTGCCTCACACGAACGAATTCGCCACAAACCTGCAAGCTGCGATGTTCAAGCAGTGGCTAGTCGATGGGAAAAAGCCGGCGCGGATCTGGAAAATGCTCAACATGGAGAAGGCGACCTGGACTACCAACCCGGATGCTCAGATTTGGCGTGGGTACCTTGCTTACTACAAGGCCCACAAGCCGGCACAAGCTTAATGCGATTTGGAGCGCTAAATAGAGCGATATGGGCCACAGCTCGGAGGTCAGTTGCTTGTGTTTCCGTATGTCTCATATAATTTTTTTCTTGGCCGAAGCGCTATTCGAGAAATTTCTTATCAGTCTAAACGTGAGTTAGTGAGGAAACTCTAACCATCGCAAACGGTCATTATATGAATGCCATCCTTCAACAACATTAATGTGAAGAGCCCCATATCCTGCCAGTTTGCACAATTTGAAATTTCCGTCCTCCCCCGCGACTTCTCCTAGTAACCACTAACTTGCTCGTCGCGTTTTACTATTAAGTGTCGGTGAGTGCTTTAGTAAATTTTAGCGCGGCGCACTCTAGACAAATGTCCTCTTTATTACTCTGGTTTTACCGCCGCCATTAGCCTTCCAGGGACGATACTGAAATATCATACTTTTCCATCCATCAGTTTGTCTGCTAAAAGGAGGTTTCAGCTTATCATTTCTTGGGCGCTCATTCCTTCCGCTCATCTTTTCAAGGAACTTGCCACTTGTCTTTCAAGGCTCATTCATTTAGAGAAGCTAGAGAGGGGCCGGCGAAATAGTAGGAAATACGCCCTCCAACACCGCTTCAGCTCGAAGCATTAATTGATTGACCGGAGATGAAGCTGGCATCCTGCGCTGCGTCCCGCAGCGCTGCTTGCGCGTGGATAGCTGCTCGGCCTTCTGCTTGCAGGAGGCCGGCTCGCTGCCGAGGCCGAAGGTAATCACAAACCTAACAGCAGGTCTTGCGGGTGACCTTATCGTGTCGCCCTTAAGCTCACCGCGGCGCGTTCCTCGACAGAGCTGGGCTGCAACCAGGCAGCCGCTTGAACGTGGAGCTGGCACTGGGAGAAACCTTCGATGGCTGCAGGGTCTCGACCACGGAGAAGCTACACATCATATCGAGATTGGTAGGAAAAGTGTTAGTAGCGAGCTACGGTGGGCGACGGAGTTTTCCTTCCTGTAACGCAATACCATGCAAGTACTTCTACAAGTCGCAGCGCCACATCTCATTTAGTCTTCTTTGCTTAACCGCCCTTGGGTCGAACGATAACTAATCAGCTCCGCAAGAATATCGAAGGTGTCCTTGCTGACAAACAACATTAATTTCGCGACGGCCATTTGGCAGTCGTAATGTACGTCAGATCACACAACGCTTTTGTCCAAAACTGAATAGCTCCGAACATGATAAACGCCTTGTATGCATTGAGCGTTGTCGTCGTGCGAGACACCTGAGGTAACATCTACGCTCGCCCACCAGCCCAACCTGGAATACAACGACCTTCGGCTTCTTCTTGACTTAAAAGTACACAGCAGCATGAATGCTGAGTACGGGAAGCGTTCATGAAAATTTCTCATAGAGAGCGAGAGGTGTCGTGATGACGACCTGGGCACCGGAGTGGTGAGGTTTAAAAGAAAGGAAACGCCTCAAAATGAAAAATGAGTCTCATTCCTTGACAGCAACTTCCCGAAAAATTATACACTGAAACCCCCTATTGAAAGCTTTGCTTCTTAATATTTAAGAACCGCCAAGAAGAAAGCCATCATACGTCGTAGTAGCATGTTTGATATTATCCCGACGTTTAAGAATGATGTGACCTTACTCGAGCCCGTTAGTTTTCAGCCATTTCTGGTAAGCCAACCACTTCTGAAAGTCTCGGCGTTCCTTAAGCTTACCGATTGCCTGTTTCTGAAACGCTTTCAGCACCTTGGGTCCCAGTTTGTACATATTGTAGATATCATCAGCAGTCGTGAGGTGTCACAGAGGGTCTACCACCACTTGTTTTACCTTCACCACCACCATGTGGGTGATCTACAGGATTTTTTGCTACACCACGAACACTTGGTCGTCTGTTTAACCAACGTGAACGTCCCGCTTTACCTAATTTAATTTTTTTATGATTAATATTTGATACGATACCTAATGTAGCATAACAAGGTAATAATATTAATTTTAATTCACCAGAATTTAAACGAATTCGTGCATATTTATTATTAATTTTTTGGTGGCGGCCAGTTTTGGAATGTCTTAATATCGAACCACTTCATCCGTTTCCGATATCCCGATGATGCCATCTTGCATCACCTCCCGTTGGTTGTCCCTCCAGTTCCTGAAATCCGTGTTCAGAGCGATTATGAGGCCCGTTTTGTAAAACAGCCCCCCCCATGTTTTTTATGATTTTCGTGCATTCCTACTAATAGAGTTTGTTTTTCTTTGGTATTGCATTCTTTTTGCAGTCGACGATGTCGAGCAAGGCGAAAGATGACACGTTGGCGAACTTGCCTCACAAGTCTGTTCGTGGCAAGAAAAGTGTCTTGAGAAGCTCGTCTACGCTGGACAAGAGCTGTGGAGAAGAACAGGGTGCGACGAGGACCGAAACCCAAGGGTCTTACTTGTTCAACGAGTTTTAAGGATACTCCAAGCGAGCACCAGCTGAAAACATACACATTCATCAAACCGAAGCTTCGACTGTGCACTAAGCACAACGCACAAGCGTTGACCGCTCTTATTGTATTGACCAGGACAGATCAAGTCCAGGTTTGTACGAGTAATATACGACTACGACTTGTACAAGCGTACTCCTAACATGTAGACAACTAAAACTGAAAGCGATGCAGTAACACTACCGCAGTCACTACTCCGACTGAGTGAGGCAGTGTGTACAATTGTAAATGACGAGGATCATGGCAAGTAGCCCGATAGTGTGATGATTTTAACGCAGCTGGCACTAGCTTGGCTACTATTAGCGAATTCTATAGGTGTTCCGGAGCCTACGCTATCGGTACTCATAATATTAACTGTATGAACTGGTAATGAGGCCATACGTGTGAAGTAAATGTCCTATCGTTATTCTCTTTGCCGCTGTTCCGATCCAATTTAGTGCCGTTCTGATTGATGTTGAGGTATGCTGTGAATATGTTGCTCAAACATGTTGTAGAGCTTATCCAACATCCAGCCGAAAATTATAACGAAAGAGCTTCTACTTCTACTGCACTTGTAGTGAGCCCCAATAGGCGTACAGCTGTGGTATGCACTTTCCGTGGCATAGTGCCTAAACGAATCACAGCTATCAGCAGTTGAAGCAACAGCATGTCTATTAAGTTTGAATTTGTTGCCGTTTGGCCGGCTACCTTCGAGCAAAGACGCCTACGAGCTGGGTATCCGATGATACGCACCCTGCGGTACGCCTTAACAGTATGTCTGATCTTGTCGAGCTACGATCATTGCCTCAAAGTTTGAAAATGATTGAGCTTGTCGAGCTACGATCATTGCCTTAAAGTTTGGAAATGATCGCAATATATGTTTTGCCGCGGCCATAATTTACTTCCAATTATGGCGGTCGTCAAAATATCACTTTTGCATGGATCGTGTTCGCGCGCCACGGAAAATCAAGATTTTGCCATAAGTACACTTGAACGATAGGAAACAGACAGCAATCCTCCAACTGACTGCAAAATGTTCTCAAAGAACTTTTTTTTGGGGTGCTAATGAACATTTATGTAACGACGATCAAAGAGATGCACATTCATGAGCACCTCTCGGATAGATCGTTATGCTCCATGAGGATATATTCAGCAATTGGTTTCGCTAGCTTCATTCCATCTTTGGCCTTGCTTTCGTTCGTCTGCTGATGTGTGTGTGTGTTTTTATTCTTCTTCTGGTGTGACTGTGCTAGTTGAATAAGTTGCTGTGCTTTGCTTTTGTGCACCTCCATGTAGTAACATTTCGAAGGATGCAGCTCGACGCTGTCTTGAACCCTGACGCAAAAATAACGTATATAAAATAAAAATTAAAGCGAGACACACAACGGCGTTCTCAAATTTTGAGTTGGCAAACGATTATTTGTGTTTGAATTTGATGGCAGCATACCCGTACGGCGCACGATTCCCTTGCTATTTGCTACAGTCCTAAGAGGTGAGCTTACTCATACCTGTTAGTCCAAACAAAGAATGTATTCCAAACAAAAACTACATTCCAAACAAAGAATGTATCAGGTGAAAACAAAAAGTGCTTAGGTTGAAACCCGTAGTCCCTTGCGCAGTCGAGTCAGTCGCCACATCGTCGGACGAGCTGTCGAAGTTCTCAAGAATTTGTTGGTGGTCGCAATAATTTAGCGGTTGCAAGCACTAACTTGTGTCATCACAGTTATTTTGTTCAGTTATTCATCGTTTGCGGCATTAGTGAGTTCGTCGAGGAGATCGACAGGCTCATACGCAGCATTGTGCGATGTCGTTTGCCCGCTTTCCTGGGATAGGTAGTAGTTGCAGCAGGTCTCCAGCCTTCCCTTTGTATGCATGATCCGGGAATTCACGTACATTTAACGCACGAAGGCTCCAATGACCACTCATTCTGCAATTTGCCTACAAGCTCACTAGCCTTCCAGCAGACAGCCACCAACCATGCGCCTGACCTACTTCGCGCTAGCTGCTGTGGCTGCCGTCAGTGCTAGTTGCAACACTGTTTTGGCGGTCACAATCACTGACCAGGCCCAGCTGCCTAGTACGCCCCCCTCGGATCTCGTTGAACGGGTAAGCGCCCACGACGATGGTTACTACCACCGAACTCTCCGAGGTGGCAAGACTGTTATTGCTGACGAAGAAAACGACGACGACAACGGCGGTGAAGTCGACAGCGTGGACGAAGAAGAAAGTGGTGGAACAGCTTTGGCTGAAAAATTTGCCGAGTGGCACGCAGGAGGCAAAACTGCTGACGATATCTACAGGAGCTACAACCTTGCATCTAAGGTATTGAAAGCGCACAACACTGGCAAAATTAATAAGCTCAGGCAAAGCCGGAAATACAACGAGTGGCTTGACTACGTGTCATGGCTTAAACGTCACGGGTACGAGTGAGCTAGCGGACTCGCGTAAGCTCATCACAATGCTTGCGAAGATTTAGTACCTGCAGCGTACCGGTATGCTGCAATCAAACCCAAACAATCGTTTGCCAATGACAACGGCGTTTGAAAACGCCGTTGTGTACCAGTTGTGTACAGCCAATTTGACGCAACGTGTAGTAAGCGTAAACCCTCCAAAACGTGTTGAAACCCAACAATTTGACCGGCGAAACCACAACAGGAACGACAATTGCCTCGCCACCATGGAAGTGTGCGCGGACGACTCGGCGGCCTACTGGAAGGGCCTGTGGCACGGACTGCTGCTGCTGCTGCCCGTGCTCACCTTCCTGTACCGCAAGTGGACGGCGGCGGCGGCGCGCTCGGAGGTGCAACAGCCGGTGCTCGGGTACGTGGGCGAGTGTGCGGCTGTGCGACTGCAGGCGACGCGCTGACTGCGCTGTGCTGTGCTGTGTGACGTGAAGCAGGACGTGCGTGACTACGGGGCTGCTGCGGTGAGGGGTCCGTGGGCGCGGAGCTGACGCGTGGCTGCTGCTGCTGCTGCAGGTCCTTCCTGAACGAGCTGTTCGCCTTCGAGGTGGTGCTGGTGGCCGGCGCGGAGCTCAAAGCGGTGCGCGAACAGCTGCGGAGCGCGCAGGAGGCGTCGCCCGTGAACGGCCAGAAGGTGCAGGCGCTCGAGGAGCGCGTCGTGGACGTCGCCACGGTGCTGCAGAAGAAGCTGGAGACCATCACGCCGATCGTGTCGTTCCTGCTGGAGCAGAGCGTGGGCGTGATCAAGGACCACCAGAAGGGCAAGGCTGGCGGCACGGCTGAGGGCGACGACGAGAGCAAGAAGGACAAATGAGGAGAGTTTGAGGAAGTGTGGCTGCTAAGGCTGAGGGCTGGCTCTTGTTGGTGCGGTTGTCGACGTTTTTGGCGCTGGCAGTGTGCGGGTGAAGATCGCTTTGGCGATACTTTGTACGATGAATATTGTGGCCAGCAGATGGGATCGTCTTATGTGATAGATTGCGAGCTTTACCACTGTACCGTAATATGCTACAGAAGTCGTACACCGTACAGAATGCTTTAGTATATGACGAGGCCATTATGCAGTGCAGTAGTCTATGCTGCTAATTGCGGTTCTCGTAATCTGTGCAAAAGTAATGCACAATAGACCATCGGTCGTAGTCGTACGAAGTGACCATCCGCAAGTTAGCTGTAAATTGTACTCGGTACGAGTTCTATAAGTTGTGTATGGTCGATGGTATCCCAGTTAGATAAAGCAGAGCATCACAAGGTGGATTAAGCACATTTGACACCGGTGATTTAGCAGCTCCTAAAACTGCCATTTCTGAGTGAATCATCACACAAAATACTATGTGGGAAATTGTTCTATGATTTACCGCGCGAGCGCCAGTTATTGCAACAGCAGGGCAACCTGATGGCACACTACACAGTTCACATCCAGCGCAAGGGGACAAGTTCGTGCAATTCCAATCCGTACAGTATCAGGGTCACCACGATTACTGTATTTTTGCGTAATCACTGGGTACTAATAATATGTACTTCTGAAGTACAGATGAGGCAAAATGAAGTCCGTGAACCACAGTTTGCAATTAGCGACGAAACACGATAAACGCTTCCGAATCGGACTTCATCATGCGTCTTCACGTCACTATTCTGTTGGTCAACGTTGCTCTGTTCGCAAGTGCCAATGCCGCCTCCGCGTTGTCAGCTTCGACAAATGGAGTACACCAAGGCCGACATCTGAGAGCCACTAGCACAGAAGATGCGAACAAGGAAGAGAGAGCTTTAAACCTCTCTGGTTTCAGCAAGTTGAAACCACCCAAGCCGCCAGGGTTTCAAAGCGTTAAAACTAAACTACAGCTCATCGGGAAATCTGCGGACGAAGCGTTTACACTGCTGAATCTGCACAAGGCAGGTGACGATTTGATTACACTTCCGCAGTTTAAGATGTGGGTCAAGCACGCAGAGGACGTCATAAAAGTACAACCTAGAATGGCTATTGTTTCAAAATTGACAAATATATACGGTGATGAAGGTCTCGCAAAGATGCTTGAAGCCGCGAGGAAGATTCCAAGTTCGAACTCTGTTGCCACTAAGTTGCAAACCGAGCACATGTGGATTTGGCTTCAAGACCGCAAATCTCCCACCGACATTTTCAAGTTACTGAATCTTCACAATGGGATAAACAATCTTCTCGTCAGCCTTGCTAGTCCAAATGCAAACATTTGGCTCCGCTATATCAAGTTCTTCAACAAGTACATGGCCACCAGCGGAAAGCAAATGACTATGATGAAAACCCTCCTGGTGATATACGGCGACGAAGCATTATCGAAGATGCTGGAAGCAGCGACAAAGGTGCCTCACACGAACGAATTCGCCACAAACCTGCAAGCTGCGATGTTCAAGCAGTGGCTAGTCGATGGGAAAAAGCCGGCGCAGATCTGGAAAATGCTCAACATGGAGAAGGCGACCTGGACTACCAACCCGGATGCTCAGATTTGGCGTGGGTACCTTGCTTACTACAAGGCCCACAAGCCGGCACAAGCTTAATGCGATTTGGAGCGCTGAATGGAGCTGATTCCGGTCACTAGTTCGCTGATTTGTTCTCTTTGCGAAACTCGATGGAGTTATTACACCTCTACAGATACGGTACGGGGTAAACTCAAACTCCGTTGCAGGATATATCGCCGTTGCAGCACACTTTATAAGGTATGATTGATGGATGCAAAAAATAAACTATAGTAGAGATTGCTGCACATGGCATTATTACTTAGAGCATATGTTTTATAATTTTGAGCATATTGTTATTAATAGGCACGACAACGACGCGTTGAAGTCCTAGTATTTCTAAGATACAGGCACCACTGACAGCACTACAACTGACAACTTTCCATTATATTGTTTTTTTTTTTGTGTTTTTGCCTGGCCACTTGGATTACCGTACCTCACAAAAGAAATGATTTTGAGAAATCCTGAATGGCATTTTTCTTAACACTAAGAGCTGCTCTTATCCAGCCATTGCGCTCTCTTCCTGTTAAGATTTAGCATCGATATTTCAACATGCAAATTAGCTTCCTACTCGAGCACTTGTCTTGGCTCATGGTACTGTACTGATTTGGTACTTTCACGAGAGGCACAGCGTTGATAGTTAAGTCAAAGGAGCACTAAAAATACGGTGAGGATGTTGGTTCTCACACAGAGGGTGATCTGCGCTTCCTTAAGCTATTCGCCATCATTCTTAACACTAATCCGCAGTGTAGATTAGGTAGCTCCAGAAATGGCTTGTTCTGAAATACATAAGGTTATGGCGTATATTTGTGATGCTAAATCGCGCTTGGTTTGGCTTTGAATGTGTATTTTGCAGTCATACTCTCATCTCGCAGTCTGACATGGGTAACAGGTCTAGTTTAGTATCTATAGCTTTCTCCGTTTGCTACAGGCGTGACTGTCAGTTGTAATGACAACGGTTAGCTCTACCTTTGACCGCTCGACCTCCGCGTTTCTGACGAGGCACAAAATACAGGGCAGCACAAACGAATAGCCACAACTGCTGTGTATATTGGGAAGGGGGTCAAATTTCCGTGTCCCTGTTCCGATAAAACCTACAGGAAAAAAAATCACGCTGAAGAATTTATCAACCTCGCCAATTAGCTTAATTGTGCGGCGAGAAGCAGATTGTATACTGGGGGGGGGAGGGGGTTGACATCAGTGACACTACTAATGACGAGATGAAAAGTCTTACTCCAGTACAATACATCAAGCTCTAATCGGAGTCGAATACCGGCTGTGATGATGTTAACACTACACGATCAAGAGCGTCAGCGTCCGGTGGAATGGTTGTACATTGATGCTTCAGGCGTGACAAACTAAATCCAAAAGTCAGCGCAGCCGATTTACGACGACGAGCCGCAGACAAGTTGAAGTGGTAAAGTTGCGCAACGCAAGCACCGTCGACACGAGGTTTTTTTTTACTTGGGCCCGAGGTTTTTCCCGCATCTGGCTCGATGGGCAGCCGGCCGCTTAAGTGCGCCGCGCGCGTACCGTTTCCCGGGTACAGCGCGCGTCGAGCCACTCGCTGGCGGCCACAAACAGAATCGCGCTCTCCCCCCAACATGGTGCAGGTGACCAAGCCCCTGGTGCTCGCCGGCGTGTCGGCGCTCGCGGCCGCCGCGCTGCTGGCCTTCGCGCTCGCGCGCAGCAGCAGCAACAACGTGCGTCTCGCGCGCTCTACAGCGGTGTGACTTTTGCCTGCCACTGACGCGTGCAACCCGCAGGACAAGAAGAAGGACAAGCAGGACGACGGCGTGCGCGAGGTGCCCAACCTGCACAAGGAGCAGCTGCTCAGCATCCTGGAGACCATCTGCACGCAGATGGGCCAAGTCGTGGTGCGTTTGGCGTCGCCGGCGCCGCACTTTGGCGCCGCCGAGACCTAATTTGTGGGGATTTGTGTCGCGGCAGATGCAACTGGCCAAGCTCGAGGCCAAGATCCGCCAGGAGTCGTCGCAAAGCGGCCGCTCGCTGCCCGAGGACCAGCTGGCCTCGTACCTCATGGGCCAGTTCGAGGAGGCCATGAAGGCCATCGAGGCGCAGGTGTACGCCAAGTTCCAGACCACGGAGGACGAGGTTAAGGTCGCCACCGAGTACTTCGAGGAGGAGGACGACAAGGACGTGGCCAACGCCGTGGCCAAGCTGCAGGAGCTGTACCGCGTCATGACCGGCGGCGGCTTCAGCGACGTGGAGGTGCCCGCCGAGCTCACGCTCACCAAGTTCATCGAGATCATGCAGGAGACCATGGAGTCGCTCAACGTGGCCATGGAGGAGGTGTGCCTCGAAGTTAAGGAGCTCAACCCCGACAACAAGGAGGAGGCCATCAACCAGAGATATGTCAAGCGCGCAGACAACCTGTCGGCCGAGATCCACGCCAAGCACGGCCTCACGCGCGAGGTGCTCCAGGCTGCTATGATGAAGTACCAGCAGGAGCCGGCCTTCCTGATGGCCATGACCGAGCTGCAGCAGCAGCAGGCCGAGCGCTTCGCGGCTGCCGCGGCCATCTTCAACGGAGAGGTGAACATGGGCTTGACCGAATAAGCGCGCGTTCGTCTACCAACAATATCTACTAGAAGAATGGAACCCGATCACATAGCAGCCTTGTTCATCCGCCCCAGCCCCACCACCACGTCTCCAGCCAACCCTCTTGTCTCTACTCGCTTCCAAGACGTTCCCGACGCACACACGAGCCTGTCCTTCGGCGCTCGGCCGCAGTCGCTAGATTCACGCCGTCCTTGTCCCAGTTATGAGCTCACTAGGAGCGAGGTAGGAGACGTAAGAGGAGGCTTTGCGACCCCGTCGTGGGCGCGCCTTTTTGATTGTCTGGCTGTGCGTGCGCGTCGGCTACATGTTGGTTGAATGAGTTGTGCCGGTCAATCCTGTGTTCGAGTTGCTTATTTCGATGTGTGCATTGGGATCTGCCAGAACTAAATTGCTGTTTGCGTTTGCTGTTGTGCCTCAGCTACGGTGGACCACGACTTGAAGTGCACTTCAACTTGAGCCGGGCAGCAGAATTGACACCGTCCATCCAGCGTCCCCATCAGTGACGATTTCGCTGCTTCAAGAACGTCTTCATATTTTTAGTCGGCGTTTTCAAGATGGTCTGCCTCGTTCGCGACCAAGTTATCTGCGGCAGCACAGTTCGCTTTTAGCTGGGGGCAGAATGCAGCAAGACCGTCTTGAAGGATGGATGGTCAAGCAGATCGAGAATGCTGACCTTGCTAAGGAGACGGTGATCCAACTCCCGCCTCCACGGAGCTCGAGTACTGCTGCCTCGTCGAGTAGACTGGCGAGCGGTAAACCGTCCGCTGCTACACCTCGAAGACCTAAGGGTGGAGTGTCTGCTTCACGTCGCTCCATCACTGCAGCAGGGCAGGAAATGTGCTCGCTGCTTCCGCCTCAATCGCCTCATGCAGCATCGACTCGTCCAGAGCGAGATACCACAATAGAAATGTTTCAAAAAAGGGATCCCGATGAGAGTGTTGAGAAGTTGTGGCGAGCTCAATTCCATGACCGCCAGCAGCCTTGTGTTGAAGGTGACCACGTCGATCGAACCAAAGTGCTGCACAATATGAAAGATAAACAACAAAATGGTGACGACGAGCAGTCACCTCTGTTCCTTTGGGGACTGCCTCGTGAACATGTTCTAGAGTTTATCCGTCAGTCAGTGCTTCCGTCGTCCTGGGCGTATGTGCTCGTTGAGTTCAATTTCGTTTTTCAAGCACTTGCTAACCAGCCCTATGTGAACAGAAACCCTACCTCTAGAGCCGTGGGTGAGTGGGAGGCAGTACCAAATGAAGAGGATGAAGCTGCCCGAGTTAATCGTATTATGTAAGTTTCCTTGCCCTGCGTTAATGGCTAGTGTAGCAGAAAATCTAACTGAAATGGTCGGTTCCTTAGTTCTAATGCGTTAGCACTTGCTCCACCTAAGCCGTCCAAGAAACCTTCGTCACCTCGCGCACCATCTCCACCTCGGAGTCCGTACAAAACTAATGGCAACGTCTCCAGCCCACGTAAAGGCGGCGGGATGAGCCCACGCGTACAAAGCACGATTGCTGCTGGCTTAATTGCATCTCCACCAACGAGTCCTAGATCGCCACGAATAACACCGCGATCAGAAGAAAGGTATACTTCATCGTCCTTTGGCAACCTTTTTTCTTTCCAAGACTAACGAGAGAACTATTCCACAGAATCCACAGATTTATAGCTGAACTTCGCGCAGATCCAGTATTATGGGCAGCATTCCAGGTTCTGGGCTAAATTATCACTGCTGAGTCTCTGACCGTTCACATAACATATCGCTTCTTCTTTTTCGCGCAGCGCGACGTCGAGCAAATTAAGCATCAATATCGCCTGGTACGATGGGTATCATAATGATCTATTGAGTTTCTCGTTCTTACTGAGTGCTATTCCTCTACAGCGAAACCATACGAGCGACGTATGTCTCGTTAATGTATTAATTGAGTACCTCTAGCTCACTCAAACCTTGTCTTAGAAAATTCGAGAGAACAAGGAGCGTGCTCGAACGCCAAGATCTACCGAAGCACACGAACTAAGGTAGACAGCAGCTGCTACTTATTATTTGCTCCGAGTCTTTACTGACCTACTACGACATTTACCTCGGTGTGCTAGGAAGAAACAAGCCGCCGAGCGAATGGAACGTACTCAGAGACAGCGCGAGCAGATTGTACAATTAGAGGATGACCGTCTGGCAGCCAAGCGAGAAGCTTATCTGCGTCGAATAAATCCCTCCAGGGAGCTATCAGCGGCTGAACTGGAAATGACTGTGCGTTACAGACGACGCAAAATTTGGCTTCACGTTGTCTCTTTCGCTGCAATATCACATTCTTGGCACAAGCAGCTCGTTCAAATCAAGCATCTGAAAATGATGGCTAAGATTCAGGGAGTTGCTGCATCCACCATTCAACGAATTTGGCGGAAGTGGAAGTGGCAGCATGCATCAAAGCACACGGTAATTGTTTACACTTGGTTGCGAAAATGTCTTTGGAAGCTGCTTCTACGTGTGCGGTGTCGTCGCAAGGCACGAAATGCTATGCTACTTCGGCAATTTGTGCTTGACTACTTTACCGAGAGCCATGCCACGCGAAACTTTAATCGGATGATGATCCAATGGCGTAGCAAAGTCATCCGTGCTCAGAAGGCCGGCATGTAAGTTACCCACGTGTAAGAGAAGCAAAGCGGTAGTACGAAAGATTAACGGTGTTTTGGTTTCACGATTCCCGTAGGTCTTTCATTAATTGTAACCGAGCCCGATTGCAAGCTTTGTCCTTGTGGTGGGATGAAGTCGACCATGAACGTCAGCAGATAGATCGCCAACAAAACAGCAACATCGACGACGGCCGACGACTGACACCCCGCAAAGAATCTGTTCGCAGCGGTCTCGGGTCTGCTCCTGGATCTGCAGGTGCCCACCGAAAAAGTGTTTCTCGAACGGGATCGATCGCAATACTGGGGGGTATGGATGAAAAGCTGGCCAATATGCAAATGCTTCTTACCCCAATCGAGCTCCAGCGTCTCCAGCAAACATCGGTTCAGGTCGTGAAAATCCCGAAGAGGTGAGGCTATACTCAATCGGTAGACTTTGCACCTTGGCTAACCAGCGTTTTTTTTTGCTGTAGCATCAAAATGAAGCTATTAACAGAGCTTCTGACAAACGCGAGAAGGGAATTCCGACGCAGACAACAAGCCTACCGAGAAATGATGCTGTGCGCAAGTTACGCCAGGTGAGTTCGCTGCGTACGCCAGCCTTGGCATGATTAGCGTCAAGTGCTAACTTTTGTGTCAAACTCTATAGAGAAGTGAAATTGGAGGAAGCTCGTGCAATCGTTCAAAGCTCCGTGAATTGGGATGGCGCAACAGACAGTAACCGTGGCATAACTCGCACTGGCAGCATCAGCCGAACCATGAACCCGCCTCCGTGCTTCTTGTTGTTTTCAGAACCGAACGGAGCAAAGACAATGGAGGCACTTGTTCGTCGCGGCGTTCAACTGACATTAGATGCAGATCCAGATCTGAGAGCACTTGTCATGCGTCAGCAGGAGCACCGCTTACAATCTCCACATTCATCTCCGCGCAGACCTTCGGTATCATTCTCGGGGGCAGCAGTGCTCTCTAACGCAGCCCCATCAGCTTCGCCATCTCTGTCACCTTCTCCAAGATACAGCATCTTGAAAAAGCCTACGCAGAGGAATCTCTTGGCTGCACCTCCAGTTACCTTTCCACCCTCGGTACTTGGAACAAGTACTGACAAAGCCACACCAACTCAGGCAACTAGCACGACACCACCAAGCTCAGCTCGAGAGACATTGCGTCACTGAAAACAAAATGTTACTAGTAAGTTACTAGTCTATCATTCCACAACAACAATGCATCTTAATTTATTAGCGGCGCAACGTAATGCAACTGAGCTTACCACGTCACTCTGAGCCTACCTCCTCTTCAGTGTAGCCACTGTGTTAATCTCCTACGAAATCAAACGAAGAATAAAGATACGATGCTCTGCAGAGGCACCAAGGTTCCACGAGCTAGCAGCAGGCCAAGTTGAAAGGTCCCTTGTGATTATACTCTATCCATGACTTCGGTCCGCGTAGGGGTAGCGGAGCTCCGCTGTGAAGGTGTGATGGAGCCATCCGTTCCTGATGAGCGAAGCATGGCCATGAGTTGCGAATGGTTAAGCTGGCTATTTCGCATGGCAAGCGCCACGCTTCCGCAGACCATGTGATTAGCAGAACCGCGGCTGTGCCCTTCACCTTCCATCTCTCCGTCTTCTTCATCGATATCCTCGAATACAAAAATGCTGTCGTCCCAAGACAGGTTGAAATCAAACTCCGTCTCACGAATTGAGTTGTTGGGTTGCTCACCACCATGGCTCAGCCGGACTAACTCCGCCGGTACGTCAGGAACGGATGTCTTGGCCTGGTTCACTAACGCTGGGTCTTCAATCCGCTTAGCCTTCGGCGCATGCCCACGAATTAGCGTAACGAGTTCTAAACTCAACATTGGCGACTGCACGTCAACTGGAATCGCCTCAATAAGACCAATTGGCTTGGAAATACCCTTGAAACTGTAGTAGCCATGTGCCTTGAATTGGAAAACAGTCGAACCTGGGATATCCTTGATTTTCTCTGCCTTTGTAATAATTTGCTGGCTCGAGCACACAGCCTGTGCCGCACAAAAAGCACTCCATGCATCGCCACCAATAAGTACTTGACCACCGTGGGCTGCCTTGGCGATCCGTGCGGTCTGATTCACAATGTTACCAAAGTAATCGGCTCGACCACTTGTCTTGTGGGGACTCACACTCGCTGGTACACCAGTCTCGATACCCATCGACATTGAGAAACGGAGCTCTTGGTTTTCGTTTTCCAGATCCCATTCCCTGAATTTTAGCCGGATGCGCAGCTGGAACTCGCCACACCACAAAATAGCACTCGCAGGTGTGAAGAACGCGAGCATGAAGTCTCCCTGCAACTCCTGGCACTCGTAACCATTGTGCTTGCGTAGCAGCTCGCGGGCCACCATACACAACGTCTTAATGCGATCTGCAAGCTCCTCTGCGTGGCAGCGAACAAGTGGCCGAGCGCCTTCGATAAATGTAAACACCATCGTGACTGGTTTTTGTGCGGAGGGGGCATCTCGCATACCGAGCGAGAGCTGGTGTGGACTTTTCAAACTCGGGAATCGTCGCAGCTCTAGGTCGCGTGGCAACAGCAGCATCAACAACACCTCATCTCCTAGAACTGCGTGACAGCCTAAATCTTCCACGACAGGGTTTCCTAGCTGTACAAGCTGCTCCTTCAGTCGATCCCACACATTGTCACTCAAGATAATCTGTCCTCCGTGCGCATACTCACTCACAGTCTTAGTCCACTGCACTGCCTCGGAAAGAGATTGCTCCGGCGTGATATCCTGATCTGCTGTGTGGATCACCATCCTGACTCGGAATCCACGATAGAGCAACATGTTCTTTTTGGTTTTTCCATTTGTCGTGACCGACACTTCCTTCATGTCGTCGAACTGTTTGAGTAATTTATCGTTCCACGCCGCGTACACCAGACTCAGTTGCAGGGACAGACACCACTTGGCAGCGTGAAACTCGGACGCAAAAGCAATCACGAACAGTCCCGACCTCGAGTGACTGAGAATTTCCTGTCCGCCGTATTCCGACGCGAGTCGAGACAGCACAGTGTGTTCGTACAGCAATTTGGCGTCTTCCATGAGTTCCTTGGCCTGACTCATCATCTCCCTGAATCCCTGCACGGAAACCTGCACGATCACCACCTTCTCCCACCGCACGGGCGTGAGGTCTCCCAGGTCCGTTTTGATCTTATTCACCGCCGACTTTTTGCCGAAACCTGTGTTGGTTGACCCTGAATACTCCGAGCCGGAGACTTCCAGACTCTGCGTGCTGCTGCCGCCACTCTCGGCCTCCAGCCGCGTGAGGTGCAGCAGCGTGGGGTTGTCTCTGGCCTGCTGCTGCGGCGTCCTGGCATTTGCGGCGGAGATCTCGGCCGACGCACTTTGCGCCTTTTGCAAAGTGGCGTTTGCAAAGTCCTGGCAGTTGCCGTCGCGACCGTCGGGTTTCCTTTGCACGTTCATTTTACACAGAGGGCGCCCATTTTGCGCGCTCTCCGCCTGGAGACTCAACTCGCAGTCCAAACTGTGGCGAAGTGGCACACTTGCATTCACGTGGCGCAGAGAGTCGCTGGAGGTGGCCGAGTCCTTGTCCAGTCCGCGCGGAGACTGCGAACGCACCCAGGGCCCGCCGTCGCCGCGCCGCGTCTCGTCGTCCAGGGCGTCGTCCTGGTGCACATGCTGCAGGTAGGGCGCCAGCTCGCGCACGATGTCGTTGCGCGGCAGGCACTTCTCCAGCACGCGCATGCAACACCACCAGCACATTTTGCAGTGCCAAACCGTGGAAGGAAATGGGTCCCCTCGACTGCACTGCGAACCTGGGTTGCTTTCCCCCCGCGGTTTCCTTTCCTCTCGCGCGATTACGCGCGCTCTGCTCTTGGCGCAGTGGCTGTGGCTTTGGCAGTGCGCTGCCGGGCTTCTTTCCGCAACCCGGCCAGGTGGTTGACTGGGCGAAAGTATTGTGGCCGCTCACTGGCGCTCTCGCTGTTGTCGTCGGGTTGTAAAACGGGCCTTCGACTTTTGGCGCGTCACGCAGGCGGCCAGGCACTGCAACTCGCCCGGCCGCTGCCGAGCAATTTGCACTGCGAGTGCAAAGGCAAATGTAAGGGCTTCTTCAGCCATCGGGGAGCTGATACGAAGCCCCCGAGCACCGCGAATCTAGAACCGCATCGATGCTTTTGTCGCTTTCGTGGCAGCGACAGTCCCCGATTACGCTCCCTGCCAGCATCAAGCGGCCAGCGTGCCGTATCAAGCGCAAATTGCTCGACGCGACGGCCGAGGTGACGTCGACGACACTCGCGGGTTTTTGCTCGGTCGTTATGGAAGCCGGAGCTTGCCGCTGCCGGCGTTAAACGCTAGGGACAGCCGCGGCTTTGCTGGCGACCAGTTTTTGGGCGGACTGATCGGCAGCGGGTCAGCAACGCAGCGGCAACAGGATGCAGAAGCTGCAGCTGCAGCCAGTTGCGGCGAGCGGCCCCGAAGCGCCGAGAAGCACTGGCACGCGCCGCGCATTTGAGTTGCTTGCTGCCTGTTTTGCCGGCAACTTTCGGTGCAACGGTTTTGGCGGCGTCGACCGCTCCGGGACGCTATAGTGTCCTCCCTATGACCTCTTCAACGACGTGATGGATCGCGTAAGCCGACTTAGCAGACATGTCTGCGAAAAACCGAGGAGCCCAACGGATCGGCAGGACAACAGCACTCAAGGCAAAGGGGTCGATTAGTGAATGAAGGTCTCCTCTAGGACCGAGAGTCCCGGCGTCTAGGCCGAGTTCACGATCATCATGAGCAGCGTGATGTACATTTGGATCTTCTCCTTGATCATGAGCATCAGCGCGGACGAGAGCGCTCCCTACAAGCAACAGCAACGAGATTAATTAGCGCCGAGCTGGTTAATGACAATACCTGACAGCACGACCGCCGCAAACGCACCCTGGTGAGCTCTGGGCCGAGTCCGCGGTAGAGCGCCAGCGGGCCTTCCTCCGTGTACACGCGCTGCAGCGTCGACGCGATGGTCTCCTTCTTGGGCTCCGCGCACGTGTCCTGCTTGTCCTTGGCCTGCTCCAGATCCGCCGCAGCGTTCTGCTTCTTCTTGTTGGCCTGCATGAGCACTTTGGCGCGGATGTACGGGAACAGCATCAGCGTCGCAAAGGACCGCGCGATGGCGCCCAGTACGAACGCCTGATGCAGCAGCAGAGCCACACAACACACCCGCACAATGATCAGTCTCCTTCATCACCCTAGACCACAGCATTACAGCTTCAGTCTAACCTCCAGCGCTCCCAGCGCCTGCGACGCCTGCTTGAACTTGCGTAGGTACATTCCCTTGAGTCGCTCGAACACCGTGTACTGGATGGCCGGCTGCAGACACAGCACAAAGTAGGCACCAAGCCCCTTGTAGAGGCCGCCCACGCCGCTCTCCTTCACGATGTTGCGCAGGATCTGCAGGATGCTGCCAGCCTCGGATCCCGTTTGCATGCGCGTTCCAACAAGTTCCATGGGCATCGTAATAGGCAAGTGGCACAGCTCGCTCAGATAGCCGATGCCCAGGTCCGTGAGCGTGCCGATGGGCTTGCCGTCCTTGGGCGCCACCATCTGCGCCAGCATGGTGTAGGCGTAGAAGTAGAGGAACTTGGAGGTGGACGACTCGGCCGCCTTGTACTGGATGCCCTGGTACAGCGACTTGAGCAGCGCCACCTGCCGGTTCTTGGCGGGGGCGTCGCCCTCCTCCTCCTCGGGCAGCAGCGACGCGCCCGACTGAATGCGCGTCTTGAGCGTGTCCAGCGGGTATAGGATGCTCGTGGACAGGAAGCCGCCCACGCCCGCGGCCGTGGCCGCCGCCATCATCTCCATCGGCTTGCTCAGCGCCATGCTGCTCGGTATCTGCGAGCGAGGAAGCGACGCACGTTACGAGTTCGACGGGTATGCAGTATGAAGTATGATGGTTCTAGTGGTAAATGTTGGCTGAGACGGACTGGCAGCCAATATATTTTTCAGCGCCAAGGCTGTCCAAGAAGGCTTTCCATGACGCATGGGCCAAAAGTGGCGGCACTCCGATGGCAGAACTTGCAACTGGAGATGGCAACGTGTCGCCGATACAGCGTGGTGCGACTTGCAGTGCAAGTGTAATGAAGAACCTGGTCAGCGGATGGCGACCGCAGCCTGCGAGTTCTGGAAGGCACCTCCTTGACCGCTTCGACTTGAAGAAGCTGTGCTCAAGCGCAAACATCGCGGTGGAACCTCCTGCTAGGAGGGTCCTACAACAGTTCGTGCTTTCCTTTTTTTCGCTCGCTCGAGGCTTGGTCTTGCCGCTGTTGTGTCGATGCTGATAAGGCGGCTTGGAACCACTGGCGGTGAGGATACCCGCCGCGAGAATGAACTGCCGCCGCCGTCGCTGCCGAGAGGGCTGTCGATACTGGCGTAAACACACGATGAGTCGGTCGGTGAGTTACCGCTTGAAAGCTCGCGATCTTCCGCGCGACTAGCAAAAACGGTCTCCCGTGTCCAAGTGCTCTTGACGCGCTCACCACGAAGGCTCTCGTCGCCGTCGCCTTTACGCACAATGGTCAGGCAGCCTCAACCGGCATCGCTCAACTCGCTGGCCGTTGCAACTCAACAATATCCCTCAAACCAGCACAACAAGCAGCACACCCCGCGTCCGACTTCCGCGAGCACAGCACCAACTCCAACATCTCCCATCCACCGAGTCTCCATCGAGTCCTCCTACCTCATCAACAGGAGCAGAGCGCAATCACGGATAGCGCGTCCCAAAGACAAAAGTGCACTTCCCGACGAGCCATCCGACCGACGAGTGCCGCTTCAACGCCGGTCTCCTCTTCAGCAGACGATTATCATCGCAGCCCTTCAAGTCTACACCATCAACGCTGCATCCATCGCCGTCCTGACCCACGTCGGCCGCAGCTGCCGCCGCCGCTGACGGGACGGAGGATAATGAGCGGCGCGCGTGGCCCGCAATCCTCCGGCGCCTGCGGGTGTCACACCATGTCGCTTGGGTCTTCTATGCAATCGGCGGCCGTGATTGCGCCAAGTGCACACCACCGTCAGAACTGAAGCAGGCGCTGGCCGCCCATTCCATTTGCGCTTCGGACCGGCAGAGCACAAGCGTCCAGCATGGCCATCGTCGAGCACGCCAGCATGCGCGCGGCCGACACGTCGGCGCCCGTGGGCTTCTGGGGGCCGCCCACCTCCACCATCGACTGGTGCGAGCTCAACTACGAGCACAGCTACTACATCGCCGAGTTCTGGAACACCATCAGCAACTCGCTTTTCGTGCTGCTGGGACTCTACGGCTTGTACCGCTCCATCAAGTTGGGCTTCGAGCCGCGTTTCCACTTGCAGTTTATTGGCGTCATGGTCACGGGCTTCGGGTCTGCCATGTTCCACGGAACGCTGCAGCACGTGTACCAGCAGTGTGATGAGACGCCGATGGTCTGGGCCATCCTCGTGTGGATCTACATCGTGTACAACAACGAGATCGAGGAGCTGCCGATGAAGCACGCCAAGAGCTACGTGATCGCCTTCTTGACGACGATTGGCGCTATTTTCACGGTCATTCACGCCATCTACCGCTTCACGACGGTCTTCCAGCTCTTCTTCGGCGTCCTCGCCGTGCTCACGTGTGCGCGACTGTGCATGCACTATGCCGAGGTGAAGGACCCTCGCGCGCGTGCAGTGGCGCGTTCGTATGTGACGTCGGCTCTCATCGGTTTCGGCTTCTGGCTGCTGGACTACCACTACTGCCACACGCTTCGCGGACTGCCAGTGAACCCGCAAGGCCACGCCTGGTACGTTGTTTGTCGACGACTGCAGCCTCTGGAAACTGTACTGTCGCCTTGCTTACTTGTCCGTTGCTGTTATTGCTTGCAGGTGGCACATTTTCATGGGCATCTCGTCCTACCACGGCCCGATCTTCATGCAGTACGTTCGCATGGAGCAGCTCCAGAAGAAGGTGCGCATTCACGACACGTGCCTGGGCATCCAGACCATCGTTGTCGAGGATAACGGTCCGGCCAGCCCCACGAAGCCCAAGCAGTTGTAAATCCCCGCTGCGACACGCCTGGCGAGCGCGCTGGTCATGCCTGCAAGCTCCCGTTTCGCTGTCGCCTCCCCTATTTGCGTCTAATCTAATATCTAGCGAGCGTATGAACCGAAGTCGTCGAGCGCCTCAGCCGTTTTGCTACGTCGGACATGACCGATGCGGTTTATGTCACTTTGCTTCGTAAGAAAACGAGCGGCCACATGTTTATCCCGAGTCGCCCAGCCGTTTTGGGCTACTTACTTGAACCCACGCTGCAAGCGCTAGGTACCCGCGGGCATACTTTCTTCAAGGCTAAACCCATCTGAGACGGCTTCCTGTAAACTTCTTCGAGCAACGACTAGGTTGAAGCGGCGATCCTCACCGCCGTAACGAACGCGAAGCCATTCTCGCTTTCGCCACAAACCCAAGAAGTCGTCACTCTCCGCCATGGCCGCGACGATGGACCACGGCAGCATGCGCTCAGCGCCCGTGGGCTTTTGGGGGCCACCCACCTCCACTATCGACTGGTGCGAGAGTAACTACGAGCACAGCTACTACATCGCCGAGTTCTGGAACACCATCAGCAACTCGCTTTTCGTGCTGCTGGGACTCTACGGACTTTATCGCAGCATCAAGATGGGCTTCGAGCCCCGCTTCCATCTGCAGTTCATTGGCGTCATGGTCACGGGCTTCGGGTCTGCCATGTTCCACGGCACGCTGCAGCACGTGTACCAGCAGTGCGACGAGACGCCGATGGTCTGGTCCATCCTGGCGTGGATCTATATCGTGTACAACAACGAGATTGAGCAGATTCCTATCAGAAACGCCAGCACTTACGTCATTGCCTTCCTCACGACGATTGGCGCCCTCTTCACGGTGGTTCATGCCTTCTACAGGTTTACTACCGTGTTCCAAGTTTTCTTTGGCATCCTGGCTGTGCTCGGAGCCGGACGGCTCTGCATGCACTACGCCGAGGTCAAGGACCCGCGAGCACGCGCGGTGGCGCGGTCATATGTGACGTCGAGCCTCATTGGGTTCGCGTTTTGGCTGCTGGACTACCATTACTGCCACATTGTGCGCGGACTGCCCGTGAACCCACAAGGCCACGCCTGGTACGCTCCGTTGACTCACCAGTGCCACATATTTTTGCTAAACTGTTGTGATTTCTGCTGCAGGTGGCACATGTTCATGGGCATTTCGACGTACCATGGCCCGATCTTTATGCAGTATGTGCGCATGGAGCAGCTTCAGAAGAAGGTGCAGATCCACGACACATTCTTCGGCATCCAGACGATCATCGTGGAGAACAACGGGCCGGACAGTCCTAAGAAGCCCAAGCAGCTCTAACTGCTGCGCGCATGAGCCGCAATCCTGTTTCTACTGATCATGAATTCATTTCGGACAGCCAAACTGAAGTATCGTTAGCTCGAAGTAATGCTGACGCTGAAAACCCCAATCCTAGGCAGTTATTTTTCTTAAATCCTCTTGGTGTTCGTGCTGCTTAGATACAACTCGATACGACACAAGTGGGAAGGCGCGGAACGGCGCAAGTGTGGCTTCACCTAGTGCGTTGAAATGTAAAAGCACTTGCCGGCACTCTGCGATGGCTACACGGACTTAACGGAAAGAGTGCGAACTTAACAATCAATTGTGTAGCCATCACTAAACTCGAGTGGACCACATGGTTAATAGCTCGATACGTGACGCAATGGATGCCGCATCAGCGCTGCTGGAGCTTGTCGGCGACGCCGCTGCAGGTGCCCACAGCACGAATTCCAGCGAGAAAGACCTCATCGATCGCCTAGAGGACGTCTGGAAGCAGTTGCAACGCGCTGGAAGCGGCTCCATCCGTCCAGAAGCCGCTGCAATCGCCGTGTGTCACGTGACCACCCAAGTGGTGGCGTTTTTGGAGCGACACCGACCCATTTCCACGCAAACAGCGAGTTCCAAGTGGCACAAGCGGGTGCTTCTACTGGAAATGGCAGTGGCAAGTGCATTCACGATAGTCGGAGGCTTTGCAAATGGAAAATTTGAGCTAGAAGCGCTGGACAGAAACGATTTTTGCTGTGTCTACAAGGGGTTCTTGCAGAGACTTTGGGGAGCGATTAAGTCACCGCAACTAGCAGTTAATACAGTGGCAATTACGACAAGATGTTGTTTGTTGCTGGCGTGCTGCTGGCTGTCATACGACAGAGTGGGGAAGCTGGTGAAAGTGGAAGAGCTGCTTAATGTCTGCAGCGACTTCTGCTTAAAGCACGAGACGACGGTGGCGCTTGCTAAGTGGCCTTTGTTTCTGTTAGGACTGGTGAATATGGTGGAGAAGAAAAATCAAGATGAGGCACTGCAGTGCTTTAAGGATGCGGAAAGGTGTGGGGGTGAGGACGGAGTTTTCTTTTATTGGTATGCTGTGGCATTAATCCAAAATGACCTTGGAGGCGAGGCAGTTGCTGCTCTGGACAAGTGCATTCAGTTGAACTACGAACCTGTAGCATGCTTGTCACTTCAGGCATTGGTGAATTTACAAGCTCGGGATTTCCATTCGGCGGCGGAGCAGCTGCAACGTACACTGGAAATTGATTTCTCACACCCGCCATCACTATTTAATTATGCACTTTTAATGGAACGCTTGGACAATTTCGAGATGCAACAACAGCTACTGGAGCACATTTTAGTGGGTTTAGGCGATGACAAGGATAAGTCAGGACGAAGCAACATCGTTGCCAACTCTGATTCTTCTGGTTTAGCGGATGCCCCTACAGCCGTTTTCAACCAGGTGCGCTCGTCACATTTGTTCCCGTCAGAGTTGGTTGAGATAAATCCTTCAATTGTTCATTTCCATTTAGCAGTTGCAGCGATGGAAAATGGTTCGTGCTATTTCGTAATTGTAGTGTTCAAGGGTGAGCTAACACGTTTATTATGGTGGTATTTAGGAAGTTGGCTTGAGTCAAAAAAGTACTTTGAGCAGTTGCTTACCGAGGAGCTCCGTTTACCTTTTACTGTGGTCGTCGAGGCCACTAGGGACTACGTCTACGTGCTGCTTCAGGTAGGTTTACCCGCTTTACATTTGCTGGTGATTTGATTTGTCAACTTACCTTCAGGCTGTTGTTCACTCAGTGTAAGCTACCATCCTTGGCACTCCGAATATGTGAGGCATACTTGCAGAAGTTTGATGGCGGCAATATCTCGAATGAAGACGTTGCGACAGTGTCAATACTGTTGCTCCATCTCTACAAAGCTGACGCTTTGCTGTGTTTGGAGCGCGTAGATGATTGTTATAAGCACTTAAAGCAGGTTGCCCAGCCAAAGATTCAAGATGCAATGCGACGGCCAAACGCTGGCCAAATGAACGATGTGATTTCCGAAGAAATCACAGCGTCCCACACACAGCTGATCAACAATCTAGCTGTAACAATTTCTTGCTGTGATGCCGTTGACGTCGCCATATCGATCCTACGCGAGGGACTCCAGCTTTATCCTGAATGCCTTGCCATTAAATTCAATCTCGTTCTGTTGCTCTGGAGAAATGGTGACAAAGTTGCAGCGTGCTCAGTATGGGCCCAAGCCCGAGGTTGGGCTCTCACAGCCATGTCTAACGATCATGAATCGAAGGACGCAGCAGGTGAGGCTGAACGTTGCGCACTTACTGCCACAAGTACTTTTCAAATTCCGTCCATTTCAGAGCATGTCGAAGGTAGTATTGATGGAGAAGAGGGCATATCTGCTCAGCAACTCGTGTATCTGGATGCATTGATTATAAATTATAGACGCAACACTTGGAACTCCAAGCTTTTGGATAACGCTCTGCAGTATGCTAAGCACATCGAAAGTCTAGGTTCAAATAGCGCGATCCAAGACCACTAAAGTGATGCACTGACCATTTTGGGCGACAAGCTGAAACGGTGGCTACCAAATGCTCGCAGTATTTTTGCTCTTCCTGGAGACGCCACAACTTATTACGGCTGAAGGACGGCTGAAGAATGCCTGGGAAGGCGTCACGTATAACTCGCCGAGCTCAGAAGAAGAAGAGTCCTGCCAATGATACACTTACTGTACTTACTCCTGAGCAAAAGTGGTGGAAAGTGGTCGGCCGCCTAGCGCAGGTCCAGCTTGGATGTAGCCTGCTAATGCAGCTTTCATACGTGGCATTTCCAGCTTACAATTTCTCGTTGGCGTTGTGGTGCTTGCTCGCTTGCACCCCATCGTGGAGTGCAAAGTATACGCGTCTTGTGCCTTTGCACATGATCGCTATTAGTTTTTCGGTGGTAACAGATATCATTTGGATGAGCTTGTGGGTGTCTGGACGAGTGTTCTTTGATCAGTTCTGCAACGCAAATGGTGTCTCAATTGTGAGCTGTGGTGGCGCGTCAGATCACTTCCCTGGCTGTAGCACAAACCAGTTTGCACTCTTTACGCTCATTCTCAATCTTCTAGCTAAGGTCGCAACCGTCGGTAGCATGCAACGCATTCACGCTATCACAGTGACCAGCAGAGCTAAACACCGCAATCACGTCGCTGCTGCCAATGGTACAAGCGAGGCATTAAGTGCTGCTGCAGGTGCAGAAGTCAAACCTCTCCCTGAAAGCTCTAAAACGGCTGCGAATGCACAAGAACGCACGGGTAGTAATGGTAGTTCAGGCTCGAAATAATGGCTTAGGCATGACAGACATTTTCAAACATTTTGGTATGTCACTACTAAAAGCCTCCGTTCGTTTCTGCTTGTTCCCACTCCTGCTGGTCCTCTTCGTCTACTTCTTTTGCTCTTGCTGACGCTAGAACAGGATCATCCCATGAAATGTCTTCAGGAATTTCTACTAAAGCACTAGCTGATGAGTCTGTAGTTGTTTTATCAACAGCTTGTTCGGACTCCAGTTCTTTTGCTTTGCGACTAATTTCCGGTACCATGAACGGATCAACCATACGATCATCAGGGAGTAGCGATACCAGCCCGTGGTCATTGCATACAACGACAAATGCCTCCATTGAAAGCGCAAAGGATTGATCGACACCCCCCATTAGTGCCTCACGGAACATACGGAGGATACGACGATCGCTGAAGTGCGGCTTTCGCTTTCGAATAATAGCGCTAAACTCGTCCAGAGTTAACACACAATCATGATTCACGTCGCCCTGTAATAAAACAGCGTTAGGCACCGTAAGTATAAGGTGTGAAACACGATATTGTCTTAACGTTTGTACCTACCGAGTTAAACAGTAAAGTCAGGTCTTCCTTTATTCCTTCACGACGCTGCTCAAGGGCGTCCATCAGTAGTTTCAGCACCTTATGTACATCGACGACAATGCGAGGAGGCAACGGGCGCTGCCGAGCTTTGCTACCTTCCGAAGTGTGCGATGGAGTCGAAGAAGTTTGCTCAGGATTTTCGTTTGCTAGCATAACACGCCTCATTTCCGCCCGAACGGCTAGACGATTGCCCGCGATCTCCAAAATGTTATGTCCATCATATATTGCTGTGCTGTACTCGACCTACTCGGAGCGATAACAAACAGTGTAAGTATAAGAAAGAGTGGATATCATAATTAACGAGTACCTGCCGACAGTACGAAGAAACGCTCTCTTCGGGCAGACAACTAATATACCATCGCAGCACAGTGATCGCATGATCGAGTGATATCCACTTTTTAGTTGGTTCCGCTTGAACGACATGCGCTTGGCTCGGCATGATGTTACTCTGCTTCGGACTGCTCAAACCTGAGCCCAGATCGTCTTTTTTGCCCATCTTTTTACCTTTTCGAGCTACCCGAGGTGGTGGACGCAACAAATAGTGCCGGGCTTCCAGGTACACACGAAGGAAACTCCGATCCAGATATCCACATCGCTTCACGCTTCTTTTGCTATCAGATTCTGACATCTGAGTAGTATTGCTACCTGTTTTCTTGTTATCACTTGGGGCAGACTGAGTATCGTCAGCAAACTCGTTTGCGCTCTTAAGGAGGTTCGACAAGCGGGCAAATAAGCGGACGTGCGAGTTTCTCTGGTACGTATTCTTGATTGAGACCAAGAAGCGATATAGACCAATTTCAGCACTTTGCCGAAGACCATGGGTCTTCAGGAAGTATTCGCAGATAAAGCGTGGCTGTCGAAGACAGCATGTTTGCTGGGTTAGAATTTCTTTATTGTACAAACCTTTGTCGTACTATCGTACCAATTCTTCCCGAGCCACACCATCCGCCTCATCTGCCCTATCAGATTCGAATTTATCATCGTAGATAGCCTCAATCTGCTTGATCACCTGCTCAAGCGAGTAGAATGGGAAGGCTACAACTGATTTGGGCAAATTTGAAAGGAACAACACAGTATGATTCGGCAAGTCCCTGGTGCAGCACAAGTTAGAAGTGTCGACAATAACACAAAAAAAATACTGGAATATACCATTGTTGCTCAATCTTCTCAACACGTTTGGCAGTCTTTTTGGTGTGCTTCTTGCCCTTCGACACGGACCAAATATCCACCTCCTGTTCACCAACAAGATCTTAAAAAGTCTGTATACAGGCTACATCGACGCGTTGACGGTGACCACAAAGCTGCTCTTCATTACCTCATTTCCGTCATCTTGTGAACCTTTGCCAAACGGGTTCGTTTTTGCTGCTTTTGGCAATGGTCGACCACCGCAATTTTTACAAGCAACAAACGCATTAAAACGGCGCCACATCATTTTGTGCAGGACGCTCTTCGATACGAATCGTGGTATTCCATCCTGGTGGACATTTAAATCTTTTAGAAAAACTACAAGAAGCAAAAAATAGTATAGCAAACCAACCTGAACATCCCACAGTCCATCGTCGTCTACTTCTGTTTGCGAGCTCCGCGATTCATAGACAACTGGAGCGGCGGAGACAATTTCTTCAAGCTGACGAAGAGTTACGTCTTGCTTTGTAATATGCCGATCTTTTTCTCGAACGGTCCGCCTAGTTTGACAGTATTATGTTACTGCTACTTACAGCGTTGGCCCTGAAAGCAGTTCATTCCCTTTACCTGAGATCATTGATCAGTTGTTTATGCTGCGCTTGTAACTGGAACCAGAACATGATAAGCATCGACGTTTGCTATAAGTCAATACTTGAAATGTACCTCTTCTCGCAATTGCTTTTGGTACTCAATCATTTCTTCATGTGTTTTCTGTATTTCATTCATAATCTCGCCAAACCAATCAAATTTGCCATGACATAACAATGTAGGGCAAAAAAAAGAAAACGCACCGTCAGCTGCACGAAATCATCTCGTAATTTGCGTTCTAGCACCCGTTGTAGCGCCGCTGCATCCTGCAGCTGAATAATTTGCGCCTCAAGACCACGTTGGTTTCCCAACTCCTTCTCAATGTCCTTCATTTGACCACGAAAATCCTGCAGCTCGATTTCACGGGCACGATGAATAATCTCTCGCGCAGCTAATTTCTTGTTGATTTTAACACACTCGTCACACTTTCTCTCATACTTGTCGCGCCAGCGCTCTGCCGTAGCGCGGTCCTCTCTCCGTTGGGCCTCGGTTCGCTGCTCGTACTCCCAGTACAGTCTCAACGAAAGCTCAAGCAGTTTTTCAAAGAGCTTCAAGTAGTTTTCCTCAATCCGAAAGAGCGCGTGACCTAGCTCTCTGCGATGTCCCATTGTAGTCTGCGCCACATCCTTAAACTGCGCAGACAGAACACGCACGGAATCAATAGCGCGCAAAATTTCAGGATCATGTTGTACCCGTTCCAGCTCGCGTTGTTGAGCCTCGGGGTCACTCTGCAGCAATGTCCGCGGTAGATATCTCCCCGTGACTCGATGACACAGCGCACTCGCATATGCAAAAAGTTCCGTATTCTCTGCCTGTTCCAATCTCTCGGCATAGCTCTCAGCCACACTCGTCTGCATCGTGCCGTCTTTCTGAATCGCTTTCGGTGCAGCAGGAGGAATCCGCTCATTCGGGGACAACGCCCCATTCCTCCCCGGTCTCGGTAGCGACACCGGTCCTAACGGCGAGTTCACCTCTTTTTTCCTCGCTTTCACATTCTCCTTGGGTAAAATGTCCGTAATGTCAAACTGCACTGATCTTCTCTTCTGCACTTCCTCATATCCGCGCAATGCATCCGTCGAGAGACTCGCACTCAACTCTCGTCTCCTATCCATGTTTTTTTTTTTTTCCTTTCTAATCCACTTCAACATGTAGTAGTACATTCGTCCAAAAATAGACTCTAAAGATAGAATCTATTTTTAGCCATCTATTTTTAGCGACAAACGTACTATCGGAGCTGCTCCCTCAGTATCTAATCGACATGAAGGCGGCGACGCTGCTGCTGCTGCTGCCGGTGGCGCGCGCCGTGCTGCCCACCGGCATCTTGTCGCTGGACCTGCGGCCGCAAGCGCCCGGCGCGGCGCCGGCCTTCGCCGAGCAGCTGTGCGCGCCCAGCGCCGCCGCCGGCTGGGGCGTGGCGCTCCCGGCGCGTCACGACTCGCGCTGGAAGACGCTGCAGCAGCTGCGGGGCGACGGCTGCGCGCCCTACCGCCTGGACGTGGACGCCGCCGCGTCACCGCACGGCGCCGTGGTGGTGGTGGACCGCGGCAACTGCTCGTTCGTGACGAAGGCGCAGCGCGCGCAGGCGGCGGGCGCCACGGGCCTCGTGGTGCGCGGCACCAAGCGCGCCGTGTACGAGGCTGTCGCTAGTCATAACAGTACAAACGTCAGCGTCTTGGCTAGTGTGGAGACAGGGGCGGGCGTCGCGACGCTCGCCGTGCTGGACAAACCCGCGTTCGAGTACGACTGCAGTCGCGGAGAAGCCTTCGTGGACAAGCTGGCCACGCCAGTGTGGACGACGGACCATGAACAGTGCAGCCGAGACCACCGATGCGACTCCAGGTCTTGTGTGCTGACGGGACGATCGGTCGTGAAGGAGGATGGAGAGAAACACCAGGTCTGCTGCATGTGGGACACCTTCGTGCTCATGGGCGCCACGAACCGCTCGGCCACCAAGGAGCTGGCGATACCAGTGGTGTATGTGACGATTGCCAATGGACACAAGCTGCAGAAGGCACTGGACAAGTACCCCACGTCGCTCGTGGCCAGGACGTATCGACGGGAGATGCCGCTGATCGACGTGTCGTCCATGTTGCTGTGGGCGATAGGGGTGGCGACAGCACTGGGTGCGGCGTACTATTCGGCCAGCCCTCTGCGTCGTCAGAGTGAGAATATTGCGGCACGTGAACAGAGGAAGCTGCGCGATGGGCCGGATTCGCACCATGAGGAGGAAGGAGAGCATGAACAGCGAGAGGAGATTTGGGAGCTGGATGCGAGACACGCGGTCGGGTTTATCGCGCTGGCTGGGGTCTTTCTGACTGTGTTCTATTACGTGAAAATTGGCGGTGCGATTCCTGTGCTCTTCGCAGTATCGGGTGCAGCGACACTTACTCAGGTGATGGCGACGCCTGTTGTAGAGAAACTCATGCCCAGCTCGGCTCTCCGACAAGTGACAGTGCCGTTGCTAGGTGACACTGCACGCTTGTCGGAGATTCTCGGGTTTGTACCAAGTGTCGCCATTGCTGTAGTGTGGTACATCCACAGACGCACATACTGGGCTTTGCAAGACATCATGGGTATTTCTCTCTGCTTTGTTTTCTTGCGAACCGTACAGTTACCGAACCTGAAAGTGGCTACCGTGCTGCTTACGTTGGCTTTTTGCTACGACGTCTTTTTCGTGTTCTTGTCGCCGATATTCTTCGGTTCAAGCGTAATGGAAGATGTGGCAACTGGAGGACCTGCTGCCTACACGAAAAGTGGCTACCCAGGTGTCGATTACTGCGAGAGGTACCCGCAGTACCCAGCATGTGTAGATCCGGAGCCAATGCCGATGCTACTGGTGCTGCCGCGCATCCTGGATTGGGCTGGAGGTGTGAGCATGCTGGGTCTTGGCGACATTATATTGCCAGGCATGCTCCTCTCGTTTGCACTGCGCTTCGATTACTCTCAAGGTTCCACGAATTACTTCTGCCTCATGGCCATCGGCTACGCCGTTGGCCTCGCTCTTGCGAACCTAGCGGTCATGATCACAGAAATGGGTCAGCCAGCGCTCATGTACCTTGTTCCAACCACGTTGGGCACACTGGTAGTTATATCGAAGAGAAATGGCGATTTTCGTGCTATGTGGATCGGTGCAGGCGTCGACAAGGACATGAAACGAAGTAGCGATGGCCCCGGATACAGAGCGGTGGGATCCGAGGAAGCCCCTACTGGAATCATAATCGGGGAACCGATAGGAAGAGTGAACGACAACTCGAGAGGAGGCGACCACGTGCCGCTACTTAGCTCGTCAAGCTCCTAGGCAAAGAGGACGTAGTGCTTACGAGATGTTGCACACGTTAGCCGATCTATTTGAATTGATTTTATGCTTGGACTCGTCGCTCGTTATACGTGCTGCCGACCCTTACAAAGCGTCGCTAGTGCGTGAATAAATACTTGTGATGGCATCGGTGCATATCGTTGGTGAGCTGCTCGGCGCTTCCGGACTTTCTTGTTCGGTTGGCCAGGAAGCTTTCTCTGTCTCGCATCTACTCGACCTTCTATCTCTGCACCCGTCATCTGAGTTCAGCTACTACTGCAAATGGAGGCTGGTCGTCCAAGATCGAACTAAACAGAAAAATGAAGATCCATCATGGAGAGTCATTCAAGGAGAGACGCGCGGGCAAACTCAAGTTCATGTTGCATCGTCAGGTGGGAGTCTGGCCATGCCTGATCTGTTTCGACACACCAGCGGAAAGGATCACAGCAAGTTGCTACCGAAAATGGACACGGTGTGGGCTCACCCTATCGACTTGCACCTTGCAGTGGTAAACATAGGTGCATGGAAGAACTGGCCACGTCTTGAGTTCCAAGTGAGTTGAGACCGTGACTCCTACGTCTTAAGAAAATATGGTTGCTTAGTGTGGGGGAATAACTGTGCACTTTGTCGATCAGGTTTGGCGATTAAACAGATTTCAGCTGGAAATTCCGTGTAAGTGTCATGGTATTCATGTTATGTTTGCTTCAATGGTAACGGAAGTATGATTCTACTTACTGCAAGAAAAGGCGGAACAGCTAGTATTTCGCTGCCTGTGAACACCAGCGAGTACCTTCTCGACTTGCCACTGGTGCTGCGCGAGCCAAAAACGATTCTAGGATCGCTGGCACGGCTCGTCGGCCTGCCATATCCGGACAGCCCACCTCGCGACAATGAAGCCGATAAAACGAGTGATCTAGAAGTGATTCGAGAAACTGGCACACTGTACTTGCGAGTTGCAGTACTTAGTCGAGGATTTAGCGCACCGAACAACTGAAGGATAGTTGACGTGACTATTACCATGTTGTTGATTACTACAAACTCTTCGGGGCGTGCCCACAATGAAAATGAAAAAATGCAAGCAACCTCAGCACACTGCTGATGTTTGGCGTCACCCATGGTAGTTGTCGTCGGCTTTCACCACTTATTGGTTCAGGCAGTCAGTGTCGATCCAGTTCACCGCATCGTGGAAGAACGGTGGTTGTTCGTACACTCCGTAGTATCCGAACTACAAAAACAGAAAGCATACCTGTCAGTAACCAGTTCATACACGCTGAATCTAAAGCAGTACATACCTTGTTCGACGCCTGCAGAATACAGTCGTCAAGCTGCTGCTGCTGCTTCAATATCTTCTCTGTCTCGGCATCTTCGTCATTGGCCTGCTGCTTCAACGCCATAATCTTCTCAGAAAAGTGCGTTCCGATCTGCAATTGGAACTCATCCTTGGTCATGAAGTCCTTGTCGCCGTTGTCGACGTCATTGCCACCGAGCTGGTTCAGAATATCTGTCGTCGTCTGGCCACCAGCGGGGGTCGATGGCACCGTCACTGTTGTGGTCGTGCCTTCTGGACCCGTCGGGATCTCCAGCTCCTTCTTGCCGTCCGAAGTCGGTGTCACGTCCACAGTCGTGGTAGTGGTGCCCCCATCGGGCGTCGTGATCGTCACCGGCTGCTTGCCATCAACCTCGGGGCCCGTAATGGTCACGGTACCCGGACCCTCGGGGGTGTCAATGGCGATCGTCTGGGTCACCACACGGTAGCCACCATCGCCTTCATACTCAGGGTTGCCATTCGGGTAGCCACCTTCGTTATTGTTGCCTTCTGTCGGAGTCGATGGCACCGTCACGGTTGTGGTCGTGCCTTCCGGACCCGTCGGGATCTCCAGCTCCTTCTTGCCGTCCGAAGTCGGTGTCACGTCCACAGTCGTGGTGGTGGTGCCTCCATCGGGCGTCGTGATCGTCACCGGCTGCTTGCCATCAACCTCGGGGCCCGTAATGGTCACGGTACCCGGACCCTCGGGGGTGTCAATGGCGATCGTCTGGGTCACCACACGGTAGCCACCATCGCCTTCATACTCAGGGTTGCCATTCGGGTAGCCACCTTCGCTCGGGTTTCCATTCGGGTAGCCACCTTCGTTATTGTTGCCTTCTGTCGGCGTCGATGGCACCGTCACGGTTGTGGTCGTGCCTTCCGGACCCGTCGGGATCTCCAGCTCCTTCTTGCCGTCCGAAGTCGGTGTCACGTCCACAGTCGTGGTGGTGGTGCCTCCATCGGGCGTCGTGATCGTCACCGGCTGCTTGCCATCAACCTCGGGGCCCGTAATGGTCACGGTACCCGGACCCTCGGGGGTGTCAATGGCGATCGTCTGGGTCACCACACGGTAGCCACCATCGCCTTCATACTCAGGGTTGCCATTCGGGTAGCCACCTTCGCTCGGGTTTCCATTCGGGTAGCCACCTTCGTTATTGTTGCCTTCTGTCGGCGTCGATGGCACCGTCACGGTTGTGGTCGTGCCTTCCGGACCCGTCGGGATCTCCAGCTCCTTCTTGCCGTCCGAAGTCGGTGTCACGTCCACAGTCGTGGTAGTGGTGCCTCCATCGGGCGTCGTGATCGTCACCGGCTGCTTGCCATCAACCTCGGGGCCCGTAATGGTCACGATACCCGGACCCTCGGGGGTGTCAATGGCGATCGTCTGGGTCACCACACGGTAGCCATCATCGCCTTCATACTCAGGGTTGCCATTCGGGTAGCCACCTTCGCTCGGGTTCCCATTCGGATAGCCGCCTTCAGTGGTGGTTCCAGGGTTACCGCCCTCAGTGGTGGTGCCCATCGGGTAGCCGCCTTCAGTGATGGTTCCACTTGGGTTACCGCCTTCAGTGGTGGTGCCAGTCGGGTAGCCGCCTTCGGTGGTTGTTCCAGTCGGGTAGCCGCCCTCGGTAGTGGTGCCCATCGGGTAGCCGCCTTCAGTGGTGGTTCCACTTGGGTTACCGCCTTCAGTAGTGGTGCCAGTCGGGTAGCCGCCCTCGGTAGTGGTGCCCATCGGGTAGCCGCCTTCAGTGGTGGTTCCACTTGGGTTACCGCCTTCAGTAGTGGTGCCAGTCGGGTAGCCGCCTTCGGTGGTTGTTCCAGTCGGGTAGCCGCCCTTGGTAGTGGTGCCCATCGGGTAGCCGCCTTCAGTGGTGGTTCCACTTGGGTTACCGCCTTCAGTAGTGGTGCCAGTCGGGTAGCCGCCTTCGGTGGTTGTTCCAGTCGGGTAGCCGCCCTCGATAGTGGTGCCCATCGGGTAGCCGCCTTCAGTGGTGGTTCCACTTGGGTTACCGCCTTCAGTAGTGGTGCCAGTCGGGTAGCCGCCCTCGGTAGTGGTGCCCATCGGGTAGCCGCCTTCAGTGGTGGTTCCACTTGGGTTACCGCCTTCAGTGGTGGTGCCAGTCGGGTAGCCACCTTCAGTGGTGGTTCCACTTGGGTTACCGACTTCAGTGGTGGTGGCAGTTGGGTAGCCGCCTTCGGTGGTTGTTCCAGTCGGGTAGCCGCCCTCGGTAGTGGTGCCCATCGGGTAGCCGCCTTCAGTGGTGGTTCCACTTGGGTTACCGCCTTCAGTGGTGGTGCCAGTCGGGTAGCCGCCTTCGGTGGTTGTTCCAGTCGGGTAGCCGCCCTCGGTAGTGGTGCCCATCGGGTAGCCGCCTTCAGTGGTGGTTCCACTTGGGTTACCGCCTTCAGTAGTGGTGCCAGTCGGGTAGCCGCCCTCGGTAGTGGTGCCCATCGGGTAGCCGCCTTCAGTGGTGGTTCCACTTGGGTTACCGCCTTCAGTGGTGGTGCCAGTCGGGTAGCCGCCTTCGGTGGTTGTTCCAGTCGGGTAGCCGCCCTCGGTAGTGGTGCCCATCGGGTAGCCGCCTTCAGTGGTGGTTCCACTTGGGTTACCGCCTTCAGTGGTGGTGCCAGTCGGGTAGCCGCCCTCGGTAGTGGTGCCCATCGGGTAGCCGCCTTCAGTGGTGGTTCCACTTGGGTTACCGCCTTCAGTGGTGGTGCCAGTCGGGTAGCCGCCTTCGGTGGTTGTTCCAGTCGGGTAGCCGCCCTCGGTAGTGGTGCCCATCGGGTAGCCGCCTTCAGTGGTGGTTCCACTTGGGTTACCGCCTTCAGTGGTGGTGCCAGTCGGGTAGCCACCTTCAGTGGTGGTTCCACTTGGGTTACCGACTTCAGTGGTGGTGGCAGTTGGGTAGCCGCCTTCGGTGGTTGTTCCAGTCGGGTAGCCACCTTGAGTGTTGGTGCCGGTCGGATAACCGCCCTCGTTGTTGGTGCCCTCCGTAGGTGTTGCTGGCACCGTCACGGTCGTAGTCGTGCCTTCCGGACCCGTCGGGATCTCCAGCTCCTTCTTGCCGTCCGAAGTCGGTGTCACGTCTACAGTCGTGGTGGTGGTACCGCCATCGGGCGTCGTGATCGTTACTGGCTGCTTACCATCGACCTCGGGACCGGTGATGGTTACCGTTGCTGGTCCAGTTGGGGTTTCCACGGCAATTGGTGCACTAGTCGCAGCCTCCGTGGCTGTAGGTGGAGCTGGGATGTCGGGAACCGCAGGAACAGGCGGTACCACAGGCGCTTGAGTGCTTGGAAACATTTCCATGTACTTTTGAGGGACTTCAATTGGAGTATCGAAGCAGTACACCTCCAGCATGTAGTAGAGCGAGTCGATCGTCTTGCGGTCGAAGGTCAGCTTTCGCTTTTTAGTCTACACAAGCCAAATTACGAACGTCAACAGCCTAACACTCCAGCCATGACTACTAATGAGCTCACTTACCGGAATCATGGCCTTCTTGACGCAGGCACTGTCGCTCGCGATCTTGTCGTCCAGCTGGCTGTTTAGATCCTCCTTGACGATTTCTGGGAGATCGGAGCTCGCGATGTTCTCCCTGTCCTTCTTCCAAACAATGTTCAGGTCTCGCATGTACTCCTCGTAGTTGACGATACCGTCTCCATCTTGGTCCAGCTCGTCGAAGCTAGGATAGTATGGATCACCCATCGACTCGACAAAGTCTGGAACCTCGAGACTCGCCGCCATCTGCTGCTTCGCCGGCGTTGCGATCGTGTCCGACTGGGCTGACCGGAGCGTGGCGTACCCGACTCCAGCCGAGGCACCGATCAGGGCCACGGTAGCTCCTGCCATGGCGAGACGATTCTTTTGCCTGCGCTTCGAATTGGGGCGGTCCGGCGCGGCGACGCGGCGAATGAAGTTGGTTTCTTCATTCTCGCTCCCGTAGCTACTGGGAGACTTCATCGTGCTAGCACCCGTGGGCAGACAAGCGTTCCGTCACTAAGTCTCCTGCCGGTGCTTGCTCTTGAACTAAGTTACTTGCCCAAGGCAAATCGAGAAGTGATCGCGATGGGGGGCTGAAGGGCACTAAGCAAGATCGTATGCATGCGATCCACTTCTCTTCAACGGCGGGCAATGGCCGCGAACAGTCTCCACAAGAACCATGAGAGCCGCATATTCACGAAAGCCACGGATCCAAAGATTTAAATGCCCATGAACCGTCACCTCGGTCAGGGGCCGCTCAATCTTGCATGGAGACCGCACATTCGGCGCACTAGTGTCCGTCCATGTCAACGGATCCCAATGGCGGCTATGACGGACAAACCCAAAGGATCGGGTTATGGACTTGTCCTACGAAAAACTGCGTGTCCTGCTTGGCGGGGCCAGTGTAGTTGAGGTGCATGTGCGAGGTGGTCCCGCAGTAGACCGATGTTAGTGCGAATGCTCGGCTTGAGCTTGCGCTGGTTCGAGATGGCGTCGGCACTTGAGCTGTGCGAAACGGGGACTGTCATCTCCCACGGAATACGGACAGGTTCCACGACGAGTTGTCGTGTGAAGCGCAGCATCGGCGTGCTAGATAGTGTAGAGCGCTCCTCTCTCTTTGCGCGAGAGGCCAAGATCTCGTCCATTAAGCCCTTCTGACGGTCTTGAGCCAGCACGACAGGTTTCAATGGAGAGCGATCACCCAGGAACCGATCTCGTAGTTCGCTGAAGGTTCTGCAACTTTCGCTCGTAACCGGCTTTGAGTTGCTCCTTTGATTGTTATAGCTGCCCGTGCTGCTGGAATTCTCCATGGCAACAGGCCACGGAGTGGAAGGAGGTAGGATTAGCTCGTCGTCTTCAAAATCGTACAGCGAGTTCGAATCAGATTCCTCTGATCGTGTGGTCAGGGCCAAAGCTGTCCTAGGACGAGCATGGGTGGCAGCACGCGCGTGACCCATGGAGCGTAGTTGGGCTTGGCGAGAAGCCATTGCAAGTGGAGATTTGGGCTTGCTGGCGCTCATACTAGAATGGGTATCACTGTGCTCAGCATCTTCCTCAGGCGGCCGAACAAGGTCCTCAACTGAGCGGTGTCGCCACTTCTTGGCCAAATACACTACGCTCCTCTTATCTTCATTGATCACGCTGGCACTTGCACCGTGCTCCAGAAGAACTTGTGTAGCGACTTCGTTTCCATTCATTGCAGCAAAGTGCATTGGCGTGTTAAGCTTCATGGACTTGGCGTTGACGTCTGCGCCACCGGAGATGATATCACGGAGAAGTTGTCGATCTCTGCAAAACGCTGATAAATAGTGGAGTGGACTGTGAGCTTGCTTGTTCTGATGTGAAGGGTTCGCGCCAGCATTTAGCAGGAGTCTCACAATTTTCAGCTGCCCTCCAAGACAAGCCTGCAGCAGTGGCGTTTGCCCGTCCGCATCGAGAGCATCGAGAGTCGCTCCTGCTGAAAGCAGCTCCTTAATCACATCAATTTCCTCTGTGATGACTGCCAAGTGCAGAGGGGTCCAGCTACCATCTCGAGTAGTAGCGTTAATCTGCACCTTGCCGCTGCGAATGAATGCCACACTGACCTTCCTAAAGTTTTTGATAATGGAAGTGTGCAAGCAGCTTTGACCTGATACTTCGTCGAGACTGCTGAACGTTGCGTAGACTTGATCAGGAGGAGTGTGCGTCAAAAATGCTACCACAAGTTTGTCAATGTCGAAAGTTTGCTGTAAAGCGAGATGAAGTGCGTTGGATCCTCTTCGATCGCGCAAGTCAGCTTTAGCACCAGCAACGTTTAGCAACATCTCTATACAAGCGATATGTCCTCGGAGCGCTGCGAGGTGCAGAGCAGTCCTCTTTTCATCTTGCGTGACAACATTCACCAGTAACTTAATGCGATCTCGTCGAGACTCCGCCAGCAGCTCCGTCAAAATTCCATCGCTACCATTTGCTGCTGCGATGTGAAACAACGAGTATCCGTTGTTGTCTAGACCGAGCAGAATGTCTTCAGTGTCTTGCGTTAGCATCGCTGCTAGAAACTTAAACAGGTCGGTCAACCGGAACTCCGCCATCACATGAAACACGCTCTTTAACCACCAGCATATGAGGTCAGTCAGATGCAAAAACAAAAAAAATCTGTCGCGAAAGCTTACCTTCTGCATGTAATCTTTTGTGGTCAAGTCCGCGCCGAGTCGCAGCAGTAGCTTCACCAACTGCATGTCGTTGGTCTTACATGCGCGATGCAATGGTGGTAGTCCAGCCTTGTTGGTGCTGACAAAGTACGTCCTCTTGGTCTCTTCCGTGGCTACCGACAGACTGGCCTCAATAAACTCGAGCAGTCTCAGGTCGATGGCCATGTTCCACTTGTCCGAGTCGGACTTGAGCTGCGTCAGCATGGCCGTCTCGTGTCGGAGTTTCTGCTGCTTGGCCGCTTCGTAGCGAGCCTGCTCGGTGTGCAACTGAGCTGCGTAGTGGTCCTCCCACATCATCTGCCGACTCTCGCGAGCTTCGCGTTTGCCATTGCGCAGAGCTTCAAGACTGTCGGAGCAGTCCGAAATCTCGGCCGTGTTGAAATCTTCCGCCTTGTGCACGAACTCGCGCTGAAACTTGAGCGCTGCAGCCACCTGCGCCTTCGGTATCTGGCCTCGTTGCCGTCGCCGCGGGGCCTCCTCCATGGAGCGGAGCCGCTCCTCCAGCGACGTCATGGTCGTCTACAAATGGCTACATTCGAGCCGTTACTCGCGCCGAGCCAATGGGGATGCGCCGAGTCAACGCTCCCACACGTCGCAAATTTCGCCCCGGCTAAGTGTAGGTTCCCGCTTAGGTGCGATCCGAGACCTCGCCCTCATTAAGACACAAAGCAGCGAAGAAGCGCAAAGGCGAGGAGCTCCGTGACCATGTTCGACTACGTTGCGCGCCAATACCGCTGGTACAAGCTCGAGTTCGGGCTCACGATGCTGAGCTGGTGGGAGGTGTCAATTTTCAGTAAGTGGAGGCGCGCTCGGACGTCCGGTATTGGCGGAGAAAGCGCGAGTTTAACGTGGCTGTGCTGCAGACAGCTTCCTGCTGCTGGTGACGAGCGTCGCGGGCTACTACGTGTACAGCTTCGGCAGCCACGTGGCCGGCCTGCTGCAGTAGAGCTCGGGTGGACATTTCGGCCAGGACAGAGCCTCCCCGTCGCTGCCAGGGACCAGATAGTGCTGTCCAGATACCTAGTGAGACTTTTAATGAAACACTGGCACCCGTGCATGCAGTTGTTGGTATTTTTGATCTCGTGAGTCGTCTGGCAGCTCTGCAAGGGGTTTCATGCGATGGTGTGTTGGTCGTATTATTAGGGAGCGGAGAATGGAACAGAGGGACACGCGTTTTAGAGGAGAGAACTGAACGCGGACAGGATGGAGGACTTCGACTGTGATGACTTTGAGAGTGCGTTGGGTGGGCTGGATGGATGTGGACGCGTGCTGACGCTTTTTGTTGTGCTTGTCAGAAACGCTGAAGGTGATTGTTGTGGGGAATGGTAATGTGGGCAAGACGAGCATGACCACTCGATACGCCAAGGGGAGATATACCGGCACATACAAGAAAACGATTGGCGTGGACTTTATGGAGAAGACGGTGGAGCTGCGCGACCTGGGCGAGACGATCAACCTCATGATCTGGGACACTGCTGGACAGGAAGAGTTTGACACACTCACGAGCAGATACTACAAGGGTGGGTGGGTTTGAGTTTTTTGTAGTAATGAAAGCGCAACTTGCTAACGATACTTCTTATGGTTTTTGGTCTGATAGGAGCTGGAGCGGTCATCTACGTGTTTTCGACTGTGGATCGAGCCTCTTTTGATGACCTGCCGAAGTGGAAGCGCAAAGTCGAGGAGGAGTGCGGCCAAATCTGTAGCGTTCTGGTGCAAAACAAGATTGACTTGGAAGATGATGCAGGTATGACCCGTGACGAAGTGGAGGATATGGCCGACCATCTGGATATGCGGCTTTACCGCTCCTGTGTCCAAGACAATATCAACGTTGGCGAAGGTGTGTGTTTAGTCCTAAGCTTAATGTCCCCGTTGTAATATTTTTGTTGACCACTTTGTTGTGTGCAGTCTTTCGATACCTGTGCCGAAGATTTCTGAAGAGTGGCGACGATGGCGATGAAGTTGTCCATGCCGTCACTGACATTTCCACGCTCAGCCAAACTGTGAAACCTGCAGACAATGCACGTCGCAATTCGATACCAGAGCCCAGAGCGAAGCGCGAAATCTCGGATATTTCAGATATCGATTCAGATCGCACCTCAACCGCGGCTCCATCACCCACATCCCAAGCGCATTATGGGAAGAGTTTTCCTCCCTCGTCGCCATCAACTATTGATCGCGAATACGCCAGCGATAGCGGAGATGAAGAATCCCCAAGAAAAGGTCGTAAACATGATTTTGGGACTGACGATCGTAGCAACGAGCGAACGCATGACAAGCGTCGGGGTTCATCGAGAAGAACTTCTGGAAGGGAAGAGCGTGAAATTGCGCAAGACACCGAAGAATCGCCTCGACGCGCGCCATCTGGACGTGATTTGGAATACGATGAAGGAGATGATTTCGATGAAGACGAAGGTGTGGATTCTTCGGAGACACCGAAATTGAAGCCGAGCAAACGACGCACAAACGGCAAGAAGACACACCCACCTCCAGAGTGTGTGATTTCATAGGAACCGTTTTAAGCAAAGCAATCGATTTCATATTACTGCCAAAAACGAGTAATCTCGATTTCCAATCTTCGTGTTGAGTGCACCACCCCTACCGTCGAGGGCGTGCTTACTTAAATGATTTCTGATGTAACTATGGTACTCCCTGCTAGTGTCTGCAATGCTTAATAGTGCTCGCCGTGAATTCTCGAGCGCGACATCGAGTATAGGTCTGACAGAAATCCATCCTTGTCGGCGTGGCTAGTGCGTCCGTAGCGCGGGGCTCGCCGGCTTTTGGGACGGTCGTCGCCGTCGTCGGAGTACATGCTGAGGGCAAGGTTGTCGAACTCGGCCACGGGAGCAGCTTGCACAACGCCAAGGTCAAACTTGCTCAGACCGAGACCCACACCAGACTCCGAAAGCGGCAAAGCAGCAACTTCTGCTCCGTCATCGCTATCGCTCGAGATGACCGTGAAGCTGCGAGTAGAGCTTGGTGACTTCGGCTCAGACGGCGGGTATGGAGTTCGGAAAGGAGGCAATGGCGCAAGGTGCCCTTGCTGAGGCTCCTGGTGTTGCTGCTGCAATTGGGTGTATCGAGGAGGTGCCGCGTACTGATCCAGCGGCGACTGATACTTTTGTGCGGGCTGCTGGTAAACCGAAGCCTTGCGCCTCTGGTGCACACGATTTTCCTGCACACGTTTGTTGCGTCCTTCGGTTTGCGGCTTGTGCGAGCCGGGAGTGGCGGGGTAAGGAGAGAACTTGTCCTCCGAGTCCAGGTCTGACAGCGACACAGTGTCGCTGCGATTGCTCCTGCCGCTTTTGGCACGGGCCCTTCCAGCAGCACCACGTTCGCGAAGGTATTCGTCGTCATCGTCGTCCTGGCTGCTCCAGTCGCTAGCCCAGTCAAGATAGTTTGAACGCAGGCTTGTGTCGGCCACCGACTGCGAAGTCTTTGCGGGGGACTTCAGTGCATTTTGGCGACTTGATGCAGGTCGTGGCCCACGGAGGGCGACACGATCCACTTGAGTGTCCGTATCGGCATTGGCGTCCCGAGCTTTCTTGATGGAAGCCTCAAAGTTGAGCGAGTCGATGATCACCGTATTGTTGATGCAAAGCTTGCAAAACCGCTGTTGGTGCGGTCTGCCAGTCTTGGCGTCGATGTGGAAGATGAAACGATAGTCCGAGCAAGATTTGCAAACGCTCTGGAAGCAACCTGCGCACGGGCGGTTTGTCGACATGAATGACCGGCCGTAGCAAATGTGGCACAGCGAGCTGGCAGGCCACTTGTTATGCTGGGCGTGCTTCATCAGCATCGAGTACTTCTTGGCTCGTGCGCTCTTGACGCAGTCGGTGACGTTCAGAAGCGTGCCTGCCACAACGTACTCAGCGAGACGCTGGGCGACGGAGTCCAGATTGTACACTGTGGACCATATGAAACACTCGACGTTGGTGTCGTCGTAGTTGCGGTACAAGAAGCACGTCACTTGGTGCTCGCGCTTGATGCCCTTGATAGCGTCGATCGGCCAGTCTGGGTGGTCGATCGAGTGCAAAACGTGGTAGGCCAGCTCGTTTCCTTTGGCGTCTGTGGTCGTACCCATACGTTCGTAAGCGAGCACGTCGCGGTGCTTCGAGAGGCCCCATGCTGCCTTGGCGGCGAACCACTTGATGCCTGCAAAACGGTATGGTGCGTCGGCACTCCTTCGCTCAGTCACGTTCATAATGCTACCGTCAACCAACTTGTACTTGAGCAGAGTCTTGCATGCACGGAGTTCGTCCGTGGTGTCGCAGTAAAGTCCGTCCATGACGTCTTCTACGGGCCCATGGATCAAGCCTGTGCCTTTGAAGAGCGTCACCTGAGGGTCACGCGTGCCGTACACGCTCTTGAAAATACTAAGCTGCTTGCGACGCCGAACGTGGATCCAAGCGTCCTCGTTGGTGTGGCCGCTTTGTGCGGAGTACTCGGCCACGGCATCGCAAAGGAACGAGGTGACGTTGCGGTCGTAGCGCGCCTGCTCCTCAGGCGTAAGCTCGATCTGTGGGAATGGAGGGATATAGTCCGTCATGGCTCCACCTGCTAGCCCCGAGTGCTGTTTGCGGTTCGGTGCAAGCGAGGTATGTCCAAGAAGCCGACGCGCGTCCAAGTCGGCAAATCTCTTTGTGACTTTTTCGAGCAGTGGATTCGGGTCCTGACGTCGTCGAAATGCCAGAGAGACGTTGGGCTGCACAAGCAAAGTTCAAACGTGGAATCTTGAGACCACGTCCATCTTTTGTAGCGAGGCAGATCTCGAAATTGCATCCGGCGGAAGGGGTCTCCGCACACGACCCCGAGTTTGTGGATGGGGGAGCTCGGCAAAGAACGACTCGTGACAGCCTGTTCTTGGGCAACGAGCGAGTTGTGCGGAGCTCTCGGCTCGTCTGGGCAATGCCATCGGAGACTTTCACAAACTAACTTGGCTAAAGCGAACAGAGAGAGAGATCCGGTCGGCAGGTTCAACGATGAGGTGAGGTTGCGAAAGTTGTCCGATGTGAACGTTGCATGTCAAGCTCCGTGAGAGCACGTTGCAGAGGCACTTGCGTGTCCGTAGCCACCTCTGCAGAAGTGTCGTCGATACTGTCAAACCTTTCGGTGGCGCTGGCGGTGGTGCTCGTGCAGACATCCTTCCATTAAGGTGGAACGCCCCCAAGCAGCGAGTGTCTCTACAGCATCGCGGTGGCCTACAACGTTTGTACACCTAGGCGTCCCGTCGTGAGTCGAACATAAAAAAGATTCGGCAATCGTACGGAACCCTGGCAGAAAGCATGAAGAGTCAATCTGACGACGCGAAAAAAACTGTTCCCATGCCAAAGCCAAACTCCATTTACTGTAGCAATAAATAATCACGAACAGTTGATTAATGAACACAACTAGTCGGACACTCCGTCTCACAGGTTTTTCCGACTCTTTTTTGACGCGCATCAGAACATCCTCAGGATGGGACACCCAGCTACACTTGGCAGTCCGAGACGGTCTCTTTCGGCCTTCTATCCTAAAGATCGACGCGAGAGAGAAAGCGGCTCGCTCGAGTTGTCGTGACAGCGGCGCTTCAATGCCGTCCGTAGCCACCTCCTTTGAGCCAGACGCAATACGCCCTTCCTTGTCAGCGCAAAACTTCTACGGCGGCGGTAAAAGATCGAGGTACACGCGGGAAGGCAAGGATGCCAGGATGGCCCGCGACTTAATTAATTCTTCTACACTTGTTTCCCGGTGGATCATATCCCAGGGTCATCAAACATCCACGCCAGCGGGGCGACCAACGCAGCAACAGCAGGTGTTACAGCAATTGAGCCTTTAACAGCCAAGGTCAAACCACTTGCAGATCTGTCTGATGGACACTTCAATATTCAAATTTTGGCATGCATTACCAGCGCAGAGGACCGATCGCCTTCCGCTTGCTAGCCATGGATTGGAGAGCAATTGCCACGCATCATGATCATGATGTGCTTCACGCATTCATCGAAACATTTCTGGCAGCTGCGATCCTTGCGCTACGAAGGAAAACCCTGAACTATCGATCCTCGATTTTCATTAGCGAGGACGTGTTGACGGAACTCACATCGTGAGCAGCAGCGCGGTGAGGACAGCCTGACAGCCGCGCACGTATCGCACAAAAATCCGTCAGCCGGACGAAGCAGCGGATTCAACGTCCGGTTCCGAATCAGAGCTACCCAGATCAAGTTGACGTTTTCTCGTTGCTGTGCGGACGTGTGATCAGCGGCACCCGGCACACATCCCGGTCGAGGTTTCCATGTGGCTGGATCATATGAAGCTCCACACATGGGATCTACGAACGCCTGCACCACGAAATGCACACCGAGTCGGACAAGGAGGGCAAACACACCGATATCTGCGCTGCTACTGTATATCGTGCTCAGCCAAATAAAAGTCGTCGTGACGTGGAGGCTTATGCTCGACGAAGAGACTGTGCCCGCATCCGTGTTCGTTCATTTCCCGCAGTCGCGGCGTTACTTCGAGACTGCTTTCAACGTGTTCGCCTCACGGCTCTAGAGACGATGCGGAGATGGCTGCCCCACAGAAATGACAATCGCAACATCTCTTCATGAAGATCTCAATTCTTTTATTACTGCACTCCTTTCCTACCATTTTAACAAAATTAGGTACACAGTACACGATGCTATTGAGTACACGGCAAAGAACTGTTTCTTCGCTATCGTGTCGTCATCGCGGGCTCCCCGAGTTTGCGGGCGTGCCGTATTTGTACGTTCCTTGATTGCGCGCGTGGCTCGCAGCTCGCTTGGATTTCCTCGATCATATGAGCTCACAACGTGCAGAGTCTGCTTTTTTTGCTGAGTAGATTGAAGTTGGTCGTGACCAATTCCTTCAACTTGATCCTGCCGCCTTGACTCAACATACCGGTACATGTAGCAGTCAAAAATGCACGCTTGCCTCCCAGCTTCAACTGAGATAGGCAGCACCAACATTTCCCGAGTCCCCTTCCGACCTTGCCATCAGGCGTGTCAGGATACGCGTGAGGCACACCACGTAACTTAATATAATCTACGTCTAAGAACCGAGAGCAAGTTGCGATGGCGTTCTTGATTCGAAATGTCGTTTCCAGTCGCGCCGGGCACGCCAGAAAACAATCCATGGGGCTTCAAAGCTTGACAAAGAATTGCCGACTTGCACCGAAATGACAGCTTGCCTTCGAGAGTAGTAGTAACTTTTTGAAGTAAAGGTGATCGATCAACAGATTTGGTGGCCGATAAATTTTGTCCAATTCAAGTGCACAGACTTGAAATGATCAAGGCAAGCTCCTCCCAACATCAATTAAAGTGCTGTAGTTTTCGTGTTTTAATTTTTACCAGAAAAGTTAGAAGGTTAGTCACTTGAGCATAATTTCACTTTTCCAACAGCACATGTATCAACCCGCATTTGCTGCTAATTACACAAGAAATGAGGCATTCAGATCTTCTGGTCCGGATTCAGTTATCGAGCTTTCGCCTCGGACCCGGTCGATATCCTCGCTGAAGCTCGTCAATTTTCGTGGCGGAGGGAATCCACCCACAACTTTTTTCACGCATGGAATACAGAATTTTTCCGTGAGGGGCTTCCCTGTTCGGGCGCTTGTCTGGTAGATAGCTTGCTCTAGCGAGCAGTTGCGGCAAGTGTTCTGAAAAGCAAAAGCAAATCCAGATTGGATTAGCCCACCGAGCCTGCGTGGTCGCAGCTTTGCGATAAAATTTCTCACCTGCATGCATCCCGCACACTGAGTAGCGCTGTTGCGTGACTTGCATCGAACGTGGCATACGTCGCAGACGTCACTACATAATTTATGGAGCAATTAGTGTTAGGATGAAGAGAACATTCAACCTCACTTCCGTAGTGACAATGAACAAACCTGGGGTAACTTCTCTTCACAACCGCGCTGTCCATAAGGCGGTAAAACTTCTTCGCGTGCGCACATTGAATTGCATTGCTTACAGCGAGCCATTTGCCAGCCATGGCATAATCTGACACCTTCTGCAGTACTTTTCCGCGAGCGAAGAAATCGCCTTGGAAAAAGCACTCAACAAATTCAGGAGAGTGCTGTCGGTACAGATAGCACGTGGCCGTGTGCGCACGCTTAATATTCTTCATATTATCCGCAGGCCACTCAGGTCGCTCGATGGACTGATAGCTGTGGAATGCGAACTCGTTGCCGTGCTCATCCATGACCTGCCCCATTACCTACCACACACGAACCAACAAAGATTAGCTGCACGTGCACTATCAGTGAGCTCATTGCACTGAAGTTTTTACCTCGTAGTTCAGCATGTCTCGGTCAGCAACCAACGGTCCTAGTGGAGCTTTGGCTGCAAACCACTTGATACCAGCGAAGCGGTACGGCGCATCGGGAGAGCGACGTTGGCTCACTTGGAACACTGCTCCGTCGATGAATTTGTAGTTGAGTAGCGTCTTGACTTTGCGTAGATCCTTTGTTGTGTCGCAATAGAGTCCGTCCATTATATCGTCGACGGTGCCTCTCATGAGTCCTTTGCCGAGGTAGAGTGTGACTCGCGGGTTGGTAGACCCCTCGATGTTTTTGTAGACGTCCATTTTGTCGCGCCGACGCACGTGCGCCCATTGTTTCCGATTCAAGTCTGGTCGATGCTCCTCGTGGAATGCTCGGAGCGTTCGCTTGAGCAGGTCGTTGCTGAACTGATCATAGTAACGCTGCTCTTCGACCGTGAGGTGGATGGTTGGGAACCGGGTCGTCGCCAAACACAGCACCATTGTGAACGCAAGAAAATCTGCAATTGAAACAGGATAACCAAGTTGATCGTCGAGATCGATGAAGGCGACTGCGACGACGATCAAAAATTCGGTAATGGCGATTGCCTCACAGCGTGCAAGTTCGACATGTGCCGGGAACGTTGGCTAGCTGTGTCCGCACCGATCATTATCCCTCGTGATTACAGACATTATGTCTTTATTCATTGGTTTGATCATTAGGTGAACTGCGCCTGTTGTGATGCCATTGTCCTTAAAGCAGGGTTTATGAATTAGGTACGATGAAATCTCTATTCGATTTGAACTGCCCCTATCAAAGAAGTAAATATAAAAAATTATATATAAGAATAAAAGCAGGGCAGGATATGCCGGACAGTGGAGAAGATACTGAGACCGTCGTCGTGCTGTCGTACAGCCGGGAAGCATGGACACACGCGGTCGTGAGCCCCAACTTCGCCGGTAAGTGGTCGAAGGCCTCGCGGTCGAGCGTCCTGGACCAAACATTGCCATTGCAACCTGTGATCGCATCCGGAGTGACGCTCGGGAGGTCAACAATCGCAAAGAATACGCTTGCAACATCGAGGTATCACCCGCACAGCTTGGTCTCCTTTACTGGCGCAGTAGTCACCTTGTATGAGCGATATTTTCATTACGACGGCCACTGCAATCGATCCGTCTGCTTTGGCCGAACGTGCGTGGTGGTTCATATTGAAACGCAACTTGCATCCTGGTGAGCCTGCCTCGATCTAAACCGAGCTGGTTTGCTGGTTTTGGAAAGGACACTTGAACCGACGCGAAATGGAAATCTTTTAAATAAGTCGGCATGGTGAAGAGTCTCAAGAAGTTCGTGCCACCTCTGCTTCGACTTGTGGTGCTGGTTGGTCTGTACTCGCTTGATGTGGTGGATCTGTACGGCAAAGTTTTCTGGATTGGACCAGCAGACTCCTTCTCGTTCAAGGTGGTTCAGGAGCAAAGTTTTCTCGAAAAACCACTTCCAAGACCTGTTTTCTTGTCCTCAAACGAGTCCACTGTTGAATTGGGTGGTGAGCTGTTGCGTGCGTCCGGGTGGACATCATTCTATGACAAGTGCAGTGAGCTGTATGCTACCGAGAACGAAGAGAACTTCCACATGATAAAAGCCATAGACTGCAATCTCCGTGCAATTTCCTCGGATCCGCATATTGTTCATGAAATTGTTCTGTCAGCTACTTTACGTGCAGACTCTGTGGCATGGGTGAGTTGCCAGCTACTCTTCTTTCATCGGCGACCACCGCTCTGCCAAGAAAATGTCGTCACGAAGTTTACCCAGCGATACCAATGGATGGAGAAAGAGGTAGACAACGACAAGATGGTTCCTATTAACTCGCTGGCTGAGGCAGAACTTTTGAAAATGCTGAGCCTCCTCAGCCGGAGTTACCCACTGTCCCATGTTGTGTGTGCTCAAGGGTTTGAGTCAACTGCTGGTCCTGGCTACTATGTTGCTGATGTGTTTGCGTGCGGGAGCCCCAATATTTTTGAAAGTGTGTTTGTTGGGACTTCAGCAACTTCGTTTGCCGAGCTACATGAAGATTTATCGTGGCTTGCAGTCGATAAAATCAACATCATGGGGTTCGAGCTTGTAACACGACAGAACTCTCACTCGCAATTCGTACTTCGCGAGAAAGCTGGAAAAATCGTTGCTGTGGAGGAGAGCACAATAAACTTCTCGACATTTGGACATCTTTACATTGCTTTGATCACCGTCGATGTTGCACTATTACTTGCCAATGCTCGGGCTGCATTTGACACATCTCGAACATTTGGATGCAGCACACTTCTTGGATTCGAATGGACAGGTGAGAATGTTAAATGCAGTGACTGGAGTTGGTTGATGCTGTATCGTTCGTTGTATCGCAGCGACTCAATTGTCAGCCTTACAGTATTCTCGGGAGTCATTTCGTGGTTAGTGGACTTTCCTTTTGCACTGATGTGGTGTAGCGAAGCAGAAGGGAAGGCTTACGCAGTGCTTCCTGCCGTGCGTACTTGGATGCTTGTCCTCTGCTTGTTGAATTTACTCTGGAGCTTGTTTGCACGGCTACGTGAAGGCCGTGCTTACACTGTAGCGAAATACACGTTCGTAACTCTGCTTGAAGTGTTTGTGACTTCAGCGTTTGCTATTGCACTGGAGACAAATACGCTTTTCGGGGTAGCTGAGCTCAGGCGTCAGCTAGAGGGTCAACGTTTGATGGACAATGCAGCTTTTCCTGATCGTTTTGCTGTGGCCAATGCGTACAATGAAGATATAGATGGGTTTGCCACCACATCACCTCAGGTGGTTCATGAACTGTTTGCTCCGTTGGTAAAAGTAGTCGGTGAAAGTATAGTGTACATTCTGCTGGTGCTCATTCTAAAAGCACTGTACAATCGTCACCAACTTCTGCAGCATGAACGTGAATTATCAGGCTCTATCGCGGTGGTAGATTTTGATAATATCGACCAGCACTTAGCCGAGGAAGCAATTGAACAGCGTTCTTCAAATGCACCTCTTTTGACTCGTCGCCGAGCAAGGCTTTACCATCGATTACCTTTGGAAGAGTTACTGCGTACCCCTGCTCGCGCGAAGAGTATAGTCCGTTGCTGCTTTGACATTGATGAGGTCGAGGATGATGGACTCACGTATATGCTCCCACACATCTACTACGACTTTGGCGTTGTAGTAAGCGATGCCGGATTCCTTCGCACTCGCCGAGGGTTTTCCACTGTAATTCATCGCCGACTCGATGTTGAGAGATTTTTCGCTCCTACGGAAAAGATTTCGTCTGTTGCTCCGTCACCATTAAAGCGCCAACGAGTTGGTGACGGACGGGCAACTGGCAGAGCCAAGTTCGCATTGAACAGCGTGCCATCTCCTGTTGATGCGATTGCCACTGTGCAAGGTAGTCCTTCGCCTCCCCGAACACGCTCTGAGTTTCGACCGACACCAATGTCGCGATCTATGCGTCGACGAAAGAGCATGGAAAACCTGCTTGAGGGCGCGTCGCCGAAGCTGTAGACGTTGTCCGTCAACCACCAGGTTTTCGAGTGAGACCTCGTAGCGGGTGTACATCACGTGCCCTGGACATTCTTTTTGGTATGATGCACGAAAAAAAAACTTCTGCGTGGGGGGCTCTGGCCGAATGGCTAAGGTGACGTGGGTCATTTTGAGCAGTGAAGATCACGGCGCGCTTGGAAACAAGTGTGCAAGCGTCTCGACTATCGAGAGCACAAGATGGTCGAGCGATAGACTCCAGTGCTGTAGGCTGCAACACCGGATTGCAACGCCAGTTCTTGACTTCGTTGTTAGCTGAAATGGACTCGAGTTTTTGCCAGCTCGAGGAATCAGGATCACATCGCCCGCATGCTCAGTTATCCGAACCATCTCGCTTTGATTTGATCTCTCAAACATAACCGGTGGTCGTCTATGGAGACTCAAATCACTCGAATGTGAGCAAGTGCGTGGCGTGAACGACTTGATTTCACCCAACTTTACGTTTCGGCACACCAACTGCGTGAAAACACAGTAAAATTGTATTAACACACAGTTGATCTGGACAACACATTCTTTTGAAATTTACCACATTAACTTGCAAACCAGCACACAAAAAGTAGGTACCACCACACAAAGACAGAGAAGAGACTACTACCCCTCAAAAGAGTGACAGTCATTCTCGTTAAAACTTTCCCCCCATCCCAGAACGATGCCCAAGAGGATTGATTGGAGAGAGCTAGCGTTCGCCTTGACGGCGGAGGACGGAAATGAGCTCCTCGACTCAAAACATGCAGCGCGGGTTACCAAGGCTAACAGCAATACTTGCACTATCTGCGCGGACCCCACGAAGCACTCAATGAAGTACCAGCTACTTCGATGCATGTCAGCAAACTGCAAAAATGCAGGCTCCGGTGCAACATGCGGATGGAGGGGAAAGGTGTTGACGTGTACTCTCACAAGGAAAATGGCGCTCTACGAAACCGGCACCAAATTTTCTACTGTAATCTCCCCGCGGAGAGCAGGACTAAAACGACAGCAAAAACGCTTCTGCCAAGAGCTTGTGGGCCACCGTCTAAAACCGGTTCGCTTTCGAAATGCTTTACGGGTAAAATTTGGATTAGAAGGAGATCGATTGCCACGACTGCGCCCAATTTAAAACTTCGTCAACTATTATTCGAAGACGCAGCTTGGGTACAACGACGACCACGAACGTGTTACAAGTGCTGTGAGAAATATGGCCTACGATCCTTCCAGCAATGGCTCAACTCCAATTCTTTCACGTATAATAAACGCGAACAGAGTGACCTTGTTGTTGGTGACGGATCCGACGAGGAACCGTTCGTTGTTGGAATAACCACAAAGAACCTGCTGATGCGAATGGATCGAAACCCAGACACCTTTATTTTCCACATTGACGCGACCTTTAAGCTTTCTCAAGTTGGTTATCCAGTGCAAGTGATAGGAATATTAGATCGTGCACGAAAATTTCACCTGGTTGCTTTCTGTATTATATCACAGCGTATCGAAGCCGTTTACACGATGGCACTAGTTTCGTTCCGCTCCATCGACACAGAGGTCACAAGGAAGCAAGTACGCTTAAAGTTTGTGATGGGAGACGCAGAGATGACCAACTGAACGCGCTCGAAAACACGTTTCGCTGCAACTCAGATTTTGTGTTTCTGATGTGCTTCTTTCATGTCATGAAGAAGATTTAAGAGCGGACAAAATATCTTGTGGAACGTTTAGTTAATGTAGTACTCTCACATATCTACGACATCCACGTTTGTTCGAGCTTGGTTGAGTTGGCCCAAGTCACAGAGTTTTACGATCACCTATGGAAAAGCAGAAGCGACCTTGACAGTTTTGCTGCTTATTTTAAGACGCAGTGGTTAAGTGCGCGGTATTCGAGGTGGCAATGCTGTTTTATGGGCCCAGGGTTTGCAACCACGAATAACCCAGTCGAGCAGTTTAATCGTGTGATCAAGCGGGACTATACTCTGCGAGCGCGTTTAAAATGGGTCTTCTGATCAAAGTGCTCGCGGAATGCTGTACAAACGAGTCAAACGAAATGAGATTGTTTCGCCGTAATCCTGAAGCGACGACAGCACTTATTCGTCGGGCCAAGCAATTAGCGAGTGACAAGCTACTAGAAATCGGCCTCGCCCTGTAGGGAGCCCAAACGCAAGCTTTGTCCACGTTAAATGCGGTGTTGAGACTCAGCTGGGAACGGACTTGCCGGATGCCGCCGAAGTTCCAAACGGTGATAAGTTGCCGGGATACGGGTTAAAGGATCCCTGGCCATTGATTGGCTAATAGAAAAAATCACTGGTTCCGATGTCTCAGAGTCAACCCGTCGAGTGACATGACACTATTTCCAAGCCGAAACCCCCGGTCAGATCCGTACTTAGCCGAGTATTCGGCGACGGTTCGAGTCTTCGGCGACTAGTCCGAGTCTTCGACGTGACCTTTGAGTCATCGGTGGTTACACCCAAAGATCGCAACGGACATGGGAAGATCCAAAACGGACGCGTTTATATTAGACATTTGTATAAGACTATAGGAAACTCTAGATGAGAAACTAATGCCCATTGGGCACTAATACAGAACAGCTTTTCCTCTCAACCACGCAAGGCTGAAGTCCGGCTATCGGTAAGTGCACGTAGCGTCTGTGTCAAGCCCGGTAGGAAGGATTATGTCTGTCGGTGAGCACGCTTACTAGTGTAGCGAGTGGTCATCCTGGCAGGGCCAAGAGACAGTAATAGTGGCCGTGTGTATTAGGATTGTGTGGCGAGTTGTCACCAGTGACCGGAGGAGCGAGAGCGCACTCCCGTCGACTCTTACCGCCGGAGCTGAAGCTTTGGCAACCCCGTATCAGGCCGTGACTGGTTGGTACCCATCCTTCTGTGGGACTGCGGGGTATATTTGCGTGTGTAGAGCATCCTAGCCGTCGCTCGTGGCTAGAGGTGCTCGGCTTTGTCGGTGGCCTGTGGTAACTACGGTACAGAGTGGAAACAGCCAACCCGGTGTAAGGGCAAGATCCTGGGCCTTCAGGTTCAATTTTCCCGACAAGCTCCACGAGTCTTCGCGGACTCGGGGAGTGTTGTTGGTTGGAAGTGTGCCTACATATTTTGGACGTGTTCCTACACGACATAAATCACAGCCAGTACCTCGATTTTACATTCCGGCGAAAAAGCGAACTAAGGCCCATGATAAATCGGGGGCCTCTCACGTTAAAGTAGCTGTATAGTTGAACATTCTTACTGCTGCAGAACACCATTTGCTCAATCCGTTGCTCCCGTATGCGTATGAAGTTGGGTTTTACTCGAATTTCCATTTGCCAAACCATAGTTTATTTTTAGATCCTCATTTCTAGTAGAGCTTTGCTTGTACTAAATGCATGCGTGTTCGTCGATTTGACGCTTTAGCCAACCACTACAGTTACGGCTTTGGGTCTGTGACCAGCTCTACAAGTTTCGCATTGTGCTTATTAGCGGCCCGCCTTTGCTGAAGCTTCAGCGCACGTTTCCTGCGGTCCTCCCGAGCAGTACGAATCCGCTTCGTGAACGAGTCGTATACTCGCCTCAGCAGTGTTGAGTCGGGGTCTCCGCACTGCTCTGTCTCGGCCCGGCGCAGACATACCTTTAAAATTTCGACTTCATCCGTGGGATTTTCATCCTGTTCGGCTTCATCAAGAAGGCGCGACGCGTCGAGAGGCATCTGCGAGTATCGTCTTCGTAACTCCTTCCAACGTCGGCTTCGCAAAAACGTTTTGTCCAAGAGTAAGCGCTGCTCAGGAGTAACATCCTTCTTTGAGATAGCGTAGGCCTCTGCACGTTTGTCACCCTTTACTCTGCAAAATATCCAGAATCCTCTCTCCATCAGCTTCGGCAAATTTTAAAGTGACGGGGTATCTGAACAAAAGCAATGGCTAGGATTGAGCAAGCGGTACAACCTATCCAAACTATGGAATGATTTATTGCAGGTACGGTACTAGTATTAGTACCGTAATAGCATCAGTATAACCGCAATTTGAACAGCTGTACCATGTGACCTGTCTTAGTACCGTAATAGCGATAGTTGAACCGTAATTTAACAGCGGTACTCTTTGACTAACTACAGTACGGCTGGTAGTACCGAAAGCAGCATTGTTGGTACAGTTATTTGTTCATTTTTCTAATGCTACTTCCTTAAGCTCATTATTTCGATATTGGAGTTATACAATGCATCATACATACACTAGTGTATAATAATCCGTTTCAGGTGCGGCTTTTGCATATTATTTAGAGCTATGACTTTCCGGTTTAAACAATGCAGCTGCTCATGCTCAATATTAGATATATACAGGCAAGATGTAAATGACTCGAACCAGTGTATATTGCTTAAAAAATTTTTGATGCGGGTTTTAAAAATCAATAAGTAAACAGCTCTGTCACAGTTAAGACTGTTCGAGTACAACGTTTAAACAATACCATGGATACCGTGGATACCAATACTTGTATTACATTGAAATCAAAGAATGCACTAGGCATTGCCGCCGGTTGCACTTTGTCACGACACATGTCAGTACGACACGCGTGGGGAAAACCAGGTATCACCGTAGTCCACTGTAATCTCCTCACCCGCTACTATATCTCGTGTAGTCTTCACCATTACATGCACTTCGCGTTTGTAGCGCATCTCCACAAACTGTGTGTTTGGCTCACAACTGTGATTTATAAATCTGGCAACAGTGCCAACAGTGCCATGATTTTCGGCATCAATAAAGAGTTTTTTGTTGCCGCGTCCCCTCGATTGAATCCAATTATATACTCGTACTGGTATGGGTCTGCGATGTAGTCGTGGTCAGATATGAGGCCAGTATAAGATGCAATTGTTGACCCAGCATTTAGCGTATCCGTTGCACGAAAATTAAAAAAATTAATAATTGAAAATTAAGAAATTAAAAACTAGATCTTTCCTAAAAAAATTTAATATATATATGGTTCGAACGCCTATCCCGGTGGTCGAGTTTAAAGCTCAACATCGCTCGTTGCGTAAACGCCATTTGAACACCGACCGGAAAACGTACAGTTGTCATGTGCGCAAAACAAATCGCTGCTTGCGTTCAGACAAGTGTCGGCGTAGCAGTCACCAATGCAACCGCATCTTTCAGCTGGCCAGCTTTCTTTTAAAACCACGCCCTCTTGAATCTCATTCCTGAGAAAGTAAGTTATCCCAGACGGCCAGGGTACACTCTCATCAGAAGCTTGTAGTTCTCCATCTTCTTCATCATGCTCGTCATTATCCTGAACAGGAATATCATTCACAAGGTTTGGGGGCTCGTGTCCGGTCACCTCTGGCTCTGCAGCCACGACATGCGCTGGCGCCTTTTCTTCCTCTTCTCGACGGGCTCGAAGCTGCTGAAGCGCTTCACGAACGCCAGGCACTTGTAGATACTTCTGAATAAACTGTGTTTGCATCGTTTTAGCGTGGTATACGCGCTTTGAGTCTTTTATAGGAGCTCGCTGGGCTGGTACTGGCGTCGCCGAGATAGTCGACCAGACCACGGGTTATTTTTCGTCTTCGCTCGCTTGGGCTTTCATCCGCTCTAAGTAGCTGCGGACACGCTTTAGAGAACTTGCTACAGCCTCTAGTTTGACGTCAGTTTCTGCTGCTGCTCCACGTTCATCAACCTCGCCATCACTGCTGCCGACGGTTAAATCAATGACATTTCTGCTGGGATCATCAAAGATCGGGCGCCTTGACTCTAAGGACATCTCTGTCGCTACGCTGCCTGTCTCCAGCGGCCTCGCTGCGCTGTCCGCTGCCGTCACTGCGCTCTTCGTCGCTGCAGGAACTATCGCCGATGAAGCTAAATCGATTGTGGCACGCATTCAGATTGTGTCACACACCATTATGTGTACCACGTACGTGGTACACTGTACCATAGTATTGGCTGGAGTCAATAGCCTGCAGAAACGGGGAGCGATTGGTCTATAGCCTGCAGAACGTGGAGCTTCTAAAAAAACACACAAACTTGATGTGTTTTTCAGGCCAGGTTAGGCATTCTCTATATGTTTTCGTGCGTGGCAGGGCTCGATGAGTGTGCCAAAGGTGCTCGGCGGGCAGCTCATTCCGGCTTTTGCGGGCAACTAGAAGGATGGGTGCCAGACAGTATGCAAAGGCGATGGAGGAGGCTCCGCTGCTCCCCAATGCGGTCAACGAGTCTGTTGCTGTGAAAATCCAGGTCGAGGCAACGCCCAAGCACCACGCGTTGTTGGGAATGGCATGTGTCGTCTGCTCTGCGTTATGCTTCAGCTTCATGTCGACCTTCATCAAGTACTTGACGTTCACGGTTTCGTCGATCGATGGTTGCTTGTGCCTGCAATTTCGTACGTCCTGGAGGCATTTGCCCATTAGCAATATTTAGCGAGACTGGACTGACAATGTGTGGAACAGGTTGTCGTAAAAAAAAGTTCACTAGCCAGAGCCTTTATGTACCGCCGGAGGATCGTAAAATGGTGTTGATCCGCTGTTTCGTTGGATTTTCGTCAATGGGCTTCGCCTTCTACGCGATATCACAAATGCTGCTCGCAGACGCTTCCGTCGTCATCCTTACTTCGCCCGTGATGACTTTCTTCATGGTAAGCGGCGTGCTTGAAGACTTCAAACTCCTGGGTTCTAATGGTTTATGAGTTGCGGGTTGCAGGGTGCGCTGTTCCTGCACGAAAAGATTGACCCTATCAGCCTAATCAGTGCTATCTCGGCGTTCGGCGGGAGTAGTATGACATGGAACAATACGCCGGTAGTTTTTTTCATTACCGTATTTTACCAACAAGAACAATCCTGGAACGTTCTTTCGAGGCAGCTGCTATTTCGACGACGCAACCTCTTTGCCACCTACTGGCGGGTTGGTTTGCGTCGTGCGTCTCATCGGTTATAACCACCCCACCGCATCCGCAGACGGATCGTGGGTTGCTGTGTGCTCGGGTCTGCTCGGCGCTTTGAGCCAGGTGTTCGTGTTCCTCATTGTGCGGCAGCTCAAGGGACTGAATGTGTTCGTGATCATTCACTACTTCACGATTTCCAACGTCGTCTTCGCGATGGTATGGATGCCTTCTTTCAACAGGTACGTCTCGAGATTCGTCGTGCTACTTCCGCTTTGTGATGCTAACTAATTAATGTTGTCGCAGTCGTTCTCTATTTCCTCGGCTGCGCAGTTCTGGTGCGCCGTTGCCGGTTGCGGCTTGTTCACGTTCCTGGGCCAGCCGTTCCTCACCAGAGGCTTCCAGCTCGAGAAAGCAGGTATCGCGTCCGTCATGCGCTACCTGGACGTCGTGTTCGTCTTCATCTGGGACTCGGTCATCCTCGGCGAGCACATCAACCACTGGAGCGTCGTGGGCGCCTTCATCATCGTCACCTGCGCCGTTTTAAATGCTCTCCGCAAGATCAAAATGACTGCAGCCTAACCTAACTCGACATGCTTCAACTTCAGCTTGCGTGGTCCACATCCGACCGTTACACTCATCACCCATGCTGAGAGTGTCATTCGTCAACACGCCGCAGACCGGAGAAGTCGATCGAGATGAGCGTGGGAGAGGCCAAGCCAGCGAGTGAGGCAGCGCCGCTGCTTCCCACCACGGCCACGGACCCCGTGGCAGTGAAAGAAGCGGAGCCGGAGCACCACGCGCTGCTGGGAGTTGCGTGCGTGGCCTGCGCGTCCGTGTGCTTCAGCTTCATGTCCACGTTCATCAAGTACATGACCTTCACGTTCTCGTCCATGGAGGCCACGTTCTGGCGCTCGGTCGGCGTGCTGGTGTGCAATTATGTACGTGTTCTTGGTGCTGGTGTTCAATTGAGGTGAAACGCTGATTTGGGTTCTGGTGGTTGGGATGCAGGTGGTGGTGAAGCTGCTCGGCATCAGTCTCTACGTCCCAGAAGAGAACCGCAAGATGCTGCTGTACCGCTGCATTGCAGGCTTTGCGTGTATGGGTTTCGCCTTCTACGCGATGTCGCAGATGGTGCTGGCCGATGCAAGCGTGCTGGTGTTGACGAGTCCGGTCATGACCTTCTTCTTCGTACGTCCGAGCTGTTTGGGAGCACACAACTAGGAGCTAGAGCGTTGGTGCTGACGTGCTGTTTCTTTACTTCTGTGTTTAGGGCGCTTTATTCCTGCACGAGAAGATTGACCCTGCCAGCCTTCTCTGCGCCGTCGGAGCCTTCGGCGGACTGATCTGCGTTGTTCGCCCGGGTTTCGTGTTTGGTTATGACCACCCCACCGCTGCCACAGACGGATCGTGGATTGCAATTTGTTCGGGACTGCTGGGAGCTTTGAGCCAAGTGTTCGTGTTCCTGACGATGAGGCAGCTCAAGGCACTAAACGTGTTTGTGATCGTCCACTATTTTGCGTTGGCCAGCGTCATTTTGACAATGCTGTGGCTAGCACTGGTGCAACAGGTACACTGCTGTTGAATTGAATCACTTTATTGGACGTCAACTAATGCTTTTCTGTGGTAATTTGCTCAGTCTTTCTACATCCCATCAACATTCCTGCTCTGGAGAGCTATCGTTGGTACCGGAATCTGCACATTCGGTGGACAAATGTTCCTTACAAGAGGTTTCCAGCTTGAAAAAGCAGGAGTTGCTGCTGTTATGCGCTACCTAGATGTGGTGTTTGTCTTTATCTGGGATTCAGTCATTTTAGGAGAGCACATTAACCACTGGAGTATTGTTGGTGCGCTGATTATTCTTACGTGCGCTGTCGTGATTGCGGTGCGGAAGATCCAGATGACAATGCAACGCTAGATCTACGTAGGATAGCAGGGAATAATCAATGTCAACATTGTCTTCCAGACCATTATGCCATACTACGTAGTAATATGTGTAACCTCGTTACTGGGTTCTTGGGTTGGTCAAGCCAAATAGTCAAGTTTCCAACACAAGGTTAGGCTGTTGAATGCTTAAATAGCGACGTGTAGCTAGTTTCTTTCCTACACTTCGATTAGATACAGTGATACATGTGGCAAATTTCAAGTACTGTACGTCAAAGCAGAATATTTATAAAACGAAGATCGATCAAATTTCGCTCTCCGCCTACACCAAGTCACTGTTGCTGACTACGATACGTTAGTTTTCACGGCAGTGTGTATCTTGCGTACTGCAATCGTCACTGCGCCAGAGAGGATAATCAAAGATCCCACAATGCTCCATCGATTTATGTGCTCACCCAAAATGATCGAGTCCCAAATGAAGACAAACACAACTTCTAAGTAGACTGCTGCGACGCCTGCTTTCTCTAGCTGGAAGCCTCTTGTAAGGAACACTTGGCCCCCAAAAGCTAGAGCACCAGTTCCTATGATGGCTCTCCAGAGATGGAACGTCGACGGGATGTAGAAGGACTGCAACACACGAGTTAGATATGTCAGCATTTCCTCCTACGCCTACAGGATCTACCATAAATAACAGACTTGCTGAACCAAAAGCAGTCATAGTGCTGTCAAAATCACGCTAGCCAAAGCGAATTAGTGGACAATGACGTCCACATCCAACCTTCAGCTGCCGAACAGTCAAAAACACGAAAACTTGGCTTAATGCACCGAGCAGAGCGGAGCACACCGTAGCCCATGATCCGCTCGCTGTGTCACTTGGATGATCATACCAAACAGGAACCCCGGTCGTACAACACAAATTAAACCGCCGAATGCCGCGATGGCACACACCAAGCTGGCAGGATCTATCTTTTTCTTTAGAAACAGCGCACCCTGTTGAATCAAACAAAACGTGTTAGCGCTTTTTGCTTCAAGCAATTACACACGCGAGCACCACAATTCAGCTGGCTGGTTTGAAAACAGCACTAAACGATGAACGTACAAAGAAGAAAAGAGTCATCACTGGGCTCGTGAACATCAAGGCACTCGCGTCCGCAAGCACCATTTGGGACATTGCGTAGAAGGCAAAGCCCATCCACAAGAAGCCAGCAATGCAGCGATACAGCAGCATCCGACGAAATTCTTGTGGAACGTAGAGACTTCTTCCTGTAATTTTCACGGCAAACTGCTTCAGTAAACAAATCTGGGGTAGATATCCATCCATTCCCAACGCACATCAAAGATTTATCCACCTACGTAATTGCACACCAGCACGCCGACCGTGCGCCAAAGTGTGGCCTCCATGGATGAAAACGTGAAGGTCGTGTACTTGATAAACGTGGACATGAGGCTGAAACACAGCGATGCGCAGGCAACGCACGCGATGCCCAGCAGGGCGTGATGGCTTGGCCCCGCATCGATCTTGCGGTCTGTAGTCGGCAGCAGAGGTGCTGCCTCGGGCGCGGTCTTGGACTCGCCTACGCTCATAGTAGTTTACTTCTCGCGCTGGCGAGCTGTCGGTGAATGCTGGGGCAGGCTCCGAACTTCTCACAATCATCACCGCGATGCTCCACGCGCAAGCCTGTTGCGATGTGATTGGCAAACCTGGGAACATCCGCTGCCACGCTTGTCCAGCTTTGCTGCAACAGGAAGCGCAACACATAATGCAAATTGGCTATACGTGTAGGAAAAGATAAATGCAAGTTGGTGGAGGAACGGGTATGCAGGCGTGTTATGAACTGCTTTCCAACGTTGTTGCACCCGTAGGCAAAAGTAGAACTTTTTTGTCGAAGCGTTCTAATATTTCGTAGAACGTGCGCTGTGATTGGTCGAATGCGTGCGCCTGAGACGACGCCCGGCTCAAAGTGAGCCTTCCTCGGCCGTGAAGGGGGGAATGCCCATGGACTTCGCCTACGACGACAAGGCCGCTCCTCTGCTGCCCCAGACCGCTTTATCGGTCAAGTTGGATGCAATTTCTCGTCGCAATTCATTGCTGGGACTTGCGAGTGTGGCCGCGTCGGCTTTTTGCTTTAGCATCATGACGACGCTCATCAAGTACCAGACGTACACGATGTCGTCCATGGAGGCCATCTTGTGGCGGTCAACGGGCGCGTTCGCCTTCAATCTTGTGTGTATATGATGCAATGGAGACTTTCATGCAGGTGGTTGTTCTAACGAGAGTTGTACCGCTCGTAGGTGACTGTGCTGTCGCTCCGCAAGAGTCTGTACGTCGCCCCCAGGCAGCGCACCATGCTGGCGCTGCGCTGCCTCGCAGGCCTCTTCTCGATCGCCTTCGCCTTCTATGCGATCTCGCAAATGGTGCTGGCAGATGCCAGCGTGCTGGTCTTCACGAGTCCTATCATGACCTTCTTTTTCGTACGTTGCAACAACTGATGCTGGTCATGAGGTGACCTACACTAATTCCTGCCGCGTACCACTGACACGAAGGGCGCTTGCATCCTGCATGAGAAGATTGACCCCGTGAGCTTGTTCTCTGCCATTGTCGCCTTCTCCGGGCTGGTCTTCGTGGTGCGGCCGAGCTTCCTCTTTGGGCACGATCAGCAGTTTGATGGCGCTGGCGCTTCCTGGGACGCCGTGGGTGCCGCTTTGCTAGGCGCACTGGGACAAGTGTTTGTCTTCATCACTGTGCGCAAGCTCCATGGCGTCCATGCGTTAGTGATTGTGCACTACTTCATGCTGTCGAGCGCTGTCGCGGCGCTGGGCTGGGTCCTCTTGGTCCAGAAGGTGAGCTGCCAGATTGCTTGTCGGGGGAGAGGTAGTGTCCTACCAACCATGCTGCGTGTTGACACTTTTCCAGAAGTTCGTGCTTCCGTCCGACTACGAAGGCTGGCGAGCGATCGTCGGCTGCGGGCTGTTCACTTTCAGCGGCCAAATGTTTCTCACGAAAGGCTTTCAGCTAGAGAAGGCCGGCACCGCCTCCGTCATGCGCTACCTCGACGTCGTCTTCGTCTTCATCTGGGACTCGGCCATCCTCAAAGAGCACATCAACCACTGGAGCGTCGTCGGCGCAGCGATCATCGTCGCCAGCGCAGTGGTCATCGCCTTCCGCAAGATGAAGCACCACGCGTGAAGTGTTAAACAGGAGGTTCTGCAGGTGGTGATTGCGCTAAGTGGTCTCGCCATTCGAGCACCATTGGAATTTACTCGTGTCTCCGACAATCCGTTGGGCGATCCGTTGCGACACCTTGTCACCCTCTTCCGCTAGCGTTCATCGCCGAAGCCGCTCGATGAACACGCGCGACTTGCACCGCATGATTGGCCAAACAGCACTGGCCGTGGACTTTCTCCGACTTGTCGCCGCACTCATCAAGCTTCCCGGACCTGCGCAGACCTCCTCTGAGCTCTACAGCCAACGGACCAACCGCCATGTCCATCGGAACGGAAAAGCACGTCTCGGAGCACCGGCCATTGCTCCCGACCACGGCGTCGGATGTGAAGATCGAGAACCGGCCGCATGCACTGATGGGCATCTCATGCGTGGCGCTGTCGGCCGTGTGCTTCAGCCTCATGTCGACCATGGTTAAGTTTAACACGTACTCCATGACGTCCATCGAGGCCATCTTCTGGCGCTCCATTGTCGCCATGGTCCTCAACTACGTGAGTTGATAGCCCATGTGTTGGTGGAGAAGGATGGCGGGGTAACGGAGACCGTGTGCTGGTGGTGCTTGAATCGCAGGGCTGCATCTGGTACAGTGGCAAGACGCTGTACGTCGCTCCGGAGGACCGCATGATGCTGTTCTACCGCTGTCTGGCTGGCTTCTCGTCCATCTCGTTTGCGTTCTACGCTCTCTCGCAAATGGTACTGGCAGACAGCAGCGTTATTGTCTTCACATCGCCCGTCTGGACGTTCTTCTTGGTATGCAGAGCGCTCTTCTTGCACAGGGTATTATACGGAGCTGACGTTGTTGGTGGCGTTGATTCTAGGGAGCTTGCCTTCTTCACGAGCACATTGACATTCCTAGCTTCGCGTGTGCGCTTCTGTCGTTTGGCGGCTTGATTTGTGTGGTGCGTCCTGGTTTCATCTTCGGGTATGAACACGCCACTGCGCAGACGGATGGATCGTGGATCGCGATCGGGTCGGCTATGCTTGGTGCGATCGGCCAGGCATTCGTGTTCATTACTGTGCGAAAGCTGAAGGGCATCCACTTTATGGTCATCGTGCACTACTTCATGCTGTTCAGCATGCTCGGCTCGCTCGCGTACATGCTACTAGTGCAGCGGGTACGTCACCGGAGAAACGTTGCGTTGTAGTTGACACATCACTAAATTATTTGTCGTGTAGGTTTTCGTGGTGCCATCGACTCTCGGCGTTTGGCTGTCTATCATCGGCAGCGGCGTGTTCACGTTCGTAGGCCAGCTGCTGCTTACTAAGGGTTTCCAGCTCGAGAAGGCCGGCATCGCTTCAGTGATGCGCTACCTGGACGTGGTTTGCGTGTTCATCTGGGACTACTTGCTGCTTGGCGAGAAGATCAACTACTGGAGTGTTGTTGGAGCTGCTATCATCTGTGTATGCGCTGCCGTGATTGCACTGCGCAAGGCGCACACCAGTTAGTTAGCTTCTTTGACAAGATATAGATTTATCATGCTTATCTGAGCTTCACAGCTTAACAGCTAATGCAACGCAATGCCTTTTACTCTCCAGTTTTCTTTTGTTAGAATCTGGGTCGTGCTGCTACTTGTGCCATCGCAGCAAGTAAAATACCTGTCACGGTCTACACTATGCAGTAACTTCGACTTCGAAGCAGCTCGTGTATGCCGCTCCTCCGTAGATTCCACTGCTCGTGGGGATGCTGGTGTTCGTGCTAGCATCGTAAAACTTCCAGTACCAGACAAGGTTGTAGATGCCCGCTGCCGTGCCAGCAGGAATCGTGAACGTGGCAACACAAGGGTATCCATCTCCAGCACGTCCCGACGGAATGGTATGTGCTTCGTCAGTGAATGCTTCACCGCAGTTTCCATCGTCAAAATTGTGAAGCTGGCCGTCAATGAGCTTGTCCGAGGTCAAGTCGGAAGTTGTCGTCAAACTCGTGCCAGGAACCCCCGTCCAGTACAGGCCGTAGAAAGTCTTGCCTGCTGCCTGCTCCTTGACGATATGGCCATTTGAAGTGTAGCCGAAGTAGAAGGTAGTTCCTGCCGTCAAGGAGAGGCGGTGGCGCCAGCCAGAGTAGTCGGAGGCAGCGGTGGTGCACACTGCAGCGTTCTTGGCCACGTCGGCGATTAGAATCTTGAAAGTCATCTCGTTGTTAATGTTCGCGTCGCCGCGACCGGGATAGTTCTTCATGTAGCCCGCACACATGCCGTTCGCTTTGCTTCCACCGTATATGTACTCTGGGCCACGGTCGTACACCACAGTGCGATCCGTGTCGAGGCAGTCGATCCAGCTGTGAGCTTGCACTGCAGCGATGCAAAGCAGCAAGACTAAGACCGACATGTTCTTTCGCATGATCGATAGTGGAGCAAGCTCTGGAAAGTGCGAGGGCGAAGGTGAATCGCGAAATGACACCGTGCTTTCGAATGGGCCGTGTAGCCTCGGGTGGAACAAGCAAGTCGAACTTGTAGCCAGGCTGCAGGGAACTACGCTAAGAAAGGCTGGAATAAGAGAGGCGGCATGTGGATCTACGCTTCCACATGCTGGCGTTGACAGCGGGGTGATCCACGCGATGAAGCTTTCATCGACACCACCGACCTTATCATCGGTACCCGCGACGCCGGATGTCAAGTGGCAAGGACAGATGCTGGTCACTTCAACCATAGCTTCGGATACCTGTCACCGTCGATTGATTCGGGGGTGCATGCGGTGTCAAGAACTTAATGATGGCATGACAAGGCTGGTTACAGAACATAAGCAAAAAGTCTAACGTTTTACAGGAACTTTTGGTCATCGAAGTCGTTTTTCCTGCGGTTCAGCTGGCGCTTGCGAGAATGGTAGTTGTCCTGGATGTGTTTCTTCGCAGGCTGCTCTTCGTCTACATCCTCTTGCAAAAGCGCTCGTTGCTGGTCTGCGTGCTTGGGCAGCATGAGGTGTGGAGGAACGTCCTTCACGATACTTTTGGCGCGGATGTCCATCCACTTCCGGAAATTCCAGTACGGTGCTCGTTCAGGCAACTGGAGCGAGACGCGCAGCGCGTTGTGCCAGTCGAGGCGGCTCAGACGCTTGTTCACCTGCATCATCTGCATCGTAAGTCGGACAGCCTCACGAGGGTTTTTGCGCTTCTCTTCGTAGAATTCTATGGCCTCGCGGTAGCACATGGTGGTTTTGCCCATGCGCTTGGCATTCTTCTGCAGCATTTGCACGGCCGTCTCCACGGCGCCGCCGCGAATATAGGACAGGATGAGGCATTGATAGGTAACCGTGTCCCACTTCATTCCTTGCTTCTTCATCTCGTTGGCAAGAGGGTGCATCTTCTCCAGCTGGTTGGTCTCTAGTAGCGCGATCAGAGCGGCGTTGTATGCAAAGAAGTTAGGCTGTTCCTCCTTGTCCTTCCGTGCTTTGCACTTATAAAAGATATCCAACGCGCGCTTCTTGAGCTCGTCTTTCTCCGACTTGGCGTGGCCCATAATCACAGCACCGAGATACACACCACGCAGACTTTCACGGAGTTCTTCGGGCATGCACTCATAGACTTCAACAACCGTTTCCCACTGCTTGCCCTTCGCACAGGCCGAAAAGACCGAGTTGTAGATCGTCGCCGTGGGCTCGAATCCATTCCTTTCCATCGTATTCATGGCGTCAAGCGCCAGCTCCCACTTGCCTGTCTTTCCGGCGCAAATGGCAAGGGAATGATACGTCGCCTGTGTCATCTCCAGTCGCCGCTGACGAATAGCCCGCAGCACGCCGAGCGCGGACTGCACGTCCGCAGCTCTGGCACAACTGTTCAAAATGTTGTTGTAGATGACGATATTGAGTTCCAGTCGGTTCTTGATCATGTCATCGAAGATCTCGAGCACGAGCTCGTGCTGCCCCGACTTGAGCGCCGACGACAGCGCGTGCGAGTACGTCACCGTCTGCGGGATGTAGCCGTCGTTGCGCATGACCTCGAACACCCGCAGAGCGTGCGCGTACTGCTCCTCCTTGTAGCAGCTGCCAATGGCGCTGGAGTAGGCCTGGATGCGCGGACGGATGCCCTGCTCTCTGGAGTAGGCGAGCACGCGCATGCAGTCGTGCACTCTGCGTCTGGCGCCCAGCACCTCCACCAGGAAGGACGCGACCTCGAGCGTGAGCCCTCGACCACCGGAATGCTTGATCTCGGCGAAGATGTCGAGCGCCGTGCGCCACGCGGCGGATCCGTCCGAGGTCTCCAGCGCCTCCACGAGCCGCGCCATGTACTCGTCCTCCAGCGTCTCCAGCGGCAGCTCGCGCGTGTCGCGCAGCGTCTTGTGCTCGCCGTGCTTGGTCTCGTGCTGCGGCTCGTCCTCGTGGAAGTGCGGGCTGAGGCTCTGCGACAGCAGGCGAGCGCCACGCGGCCGCTGCAGCGCCGCAGACGCCGCCGGCGTCCAAGCGCCCGCCAACACATTGGCAGAGCGCGGAACGTGCAGCGCCGCGCCGCGCGGCTGCAGCAACTCGCCGGCCACGCGCCACAGGCCGCTGCGACGGGCTCTGCGAGCCAACATGATGCGCAGGAATGGGAGGCTCTCGACGGCTCTGGAACTGACGGTGTTAAAAAATCTCGCCCCAAGTGAGGTTCCACCAATTGTACACGAATCGAGGGTCGTGTACATTAGATGCACACCAAGGTAGGGAAGTACACCTAGCGTAGGATACTGCCTAAAGTGAGGTGTGGGTGGCGTCCGCGATTCCGCATTGAAGCCCCTTCTTCCCATACAAAAAAGATCATGGGGAACGTCATGAGCATGGGCGGCGGCCACGCGGCGGACGCCGGCGCCGCCTACGTGGCGCGGCTGTCGGACGCCGAGGTGAAGCGCTTCACGGACGGCTACCGCCGCATCTGCCGCGCGGAGGCCGCCGCGCCGACGCGCGCGAGCTCGTCGGCCTCCAACGCCAGCAGCGGCAACGCAACTGGCGCAACGGAAGCGGCCAACGGGCCCCTATTGGGCAAGAAGCTGTTCCGCAACAAGGTGCTGGGCGCCTTCACCATGATCCCGCACTCGCTGTCCGACCGCCTGTTCGAGGTGCTGGACACGGAGCGCTCGGGCGAGCTCAGCCTGGCCAACGTGCTGAGCGGCCTGGCCTGGCTCAAGCACGGCACGTACGAGGAGCAGGTGCAGCTGCTCTTCATCATCTACGACCTGGACGGCGCCGGAGAGGTCTCGCGCGAGGTGCTGGACAGGTTCATGGACGTCATCTACGGCCGCAAGCGCGCGCGCCACGCCTCCACCGTCAGGTTCCTGGACCGGGTCTTCGCCGGCCGCGCCGTGCTGGACCTGCACGAGTTCGGCCAGATCGTGCAGGAGAAGGACGAGCGCGGCGACGCGCTGCTGGTCAAGTGGCTGGCCGTGCTGGCCGCCAAGATCGGCATGGAGGACGACCCGCAGATTCTAGCTCTGGAGAAGACGTACAACCCAGTGGCCATCCGGCGACGCATCGCCAACGCCACGTTGTTCTCGCTAACGGAAGTCACAGCGTTGGAAAGACAATTCCTGAAGATGTTCGACCCCAAGGGCGGTGCCAGCACCAGGATACCCAGCAGTCAGTTCGTGGAGGTGCTGAGCGCCAAGGGACTGTTCCCGGAGATGCTACTCGAGAAATTTTGCGCCTGCACGGCGATGCCAGAGCTCGTGCTCTTTGAAGAGTTCTGCCAGTTCCTGTCCGATTTCTGTCGAGGAGGCTCAAGAGCGGAGAAAGTACATCATTTATTTCACATTTACAGCGATCGAAGCACCACCGTGCGGGTAGACTTTGGAGCGATGAAGGAGCTTATTCACGTTGGAGTTCACTGCGACACGAACGACTCGAGTGACGATGTCGAGCAAGAGGAGGAACGACAAGTTGAGGAGGTGACGCCGTGATTTTGGTGTTCACCACTTGCTCATATTTTGAAACTAACGCTTCTTCTCTCTGGTTGGAATTTCGGTCTTTTGGATGCAGATCTCAGCAACGCAGACTGCAGAAGCTGGGTGGGACGAGGAGGCTTTTGCTCGCTGGGCAGCAGGGGCGGTGTCTGTACAAAAATTGCTTCACCAGTTAGCATTTGCTGCATGCATTCTATTTGGCTTAAGACCTGAATCAGCTTACCTTGAACGACGAATAGTGGGATGGCACTGGCGAGAAGCTACACATGAATTCGGCATCGGACAAGTACGTTCATTATTGTAGAGATGAGGGTAGTATTGCTAGTTGACCCACGAAGGTGTACTGTTTCTTTTCAGAGCTGGAACTTAGTGGGAGCAGAATGGTGGAGGAAATGGTGTGATTACGTTGGTATGGACCCCAAGAATGGAAGTCCTCACGGATCGCTTCCCGTACCGCTGATTCCTCCGAATACCGTAGTGGAGGTGGCTCGAAACATTCGAGGTAATATTGCTCTACGGGCAGGCAGCTTTGGTGGGGAAACTGCTGGTAATCACTCGCCTAGACCCGGACCGATTGCCAATTGGAGTCTTCTCATGCAGAGTGGATGCAGACGCCTCAAAGAGAAGCTAGTCCTAGCACGAGACTTTTATGTAAGCTCTTTCAAGTTTTCATGTTTTGGCTGGTGTCTAATTTTTTGCTGTTGTGTCTGTAGATGATTCCATCGCCAGTCTATGCAGTTTTATTCACATGGTATAGCGGAGGACCCGATTTAGTTCGATCCATCGTTGAAGTCCCAACGAAAGCAGAGCCGGAGCTTCAAATTGAACTTTTCCCGCTAGTTTTACGCGTTGCACGTGTTGATCCTGCTAACGGAAGCGTAATTCGGTCAGGCGAAGAGGTTTTGCTTAGCGAGTTAAGCACACCAGCTAGTCTTCTCGAAGCTACCTGCCGTGCTTTGCAATTGTTTAAATTGATGGACAAAGCGCGCCTGTGGTATTTCAACGAAAAGACGCCGGAGCACAAGATTCGTCTACGCGACGAATACTCGAACGAGCTCAGAAAGCTTACTCAAGACAGTGTGTTTTTGTTGGAAGTTCAAGACGATGATGGATCCTGGCCACTATCCCAGACGAATGACACAATCACTTCTTCTCCTTTGGGCAGCAGTATTCGGCAACCCACCCAGAGCACCGGTCAAGTTAGCGAAAATGATACGGCTGGGTCTACGTCCCGAAAGCGACAGCGAGAACACCGTCCATCTCTTCGAACATCAGACATTTGTTCTCGAGGTAACCTTGGTGAATCCCTAGCGCAACGCGGTACGTTGGTGTGAGACCAAACATTCACAGTTGGATCGCTGACTGACAAGTGCTATTCGTGTAGATGCAGGGAGTGACGGTGGGTCTCCAACCATTGAAGTGGATCCTGTGCTTGCGTCACCTGTTGTTAGAAAGCGTTTCTCTAAGGATGCGTTTAAAGGTCCAGGGTTAGTGGGTCTTGACAATCTCGGCAATACGTGCTACATGAGCAGTGCGTTGCAGTGCTTGAGCCACACGCGGTTACTAGTTGAATACTTCAAGAATGAAGCGTACTTGAAGGATATCAATCTGCGGAATCGCGACGGTACCAACGGCAAACTGACAGCTGCATTCGGCGAGTTATTACGTGTCTTATGGACATCTGACCGCAAACGCTTTGCGCCAAACGAGTTTAAGAAAGTGTTGGCTAAATGCAGCCCTCAGTTTGCTGGTTCAGACCAACACGATGCACAGGAATTGTTAGCTTGTTTACTGAGCAGCCTCAGTGAAGATTTGAACAGAGTTGTGAAGAAACCTTACACGGAGCAGCCTGATAGCGATGGCCGACCTGACGCATTGGTAGCAGAAGAATGGTGGCAAAATCACCAGAAACGGGAGTTTTCGGTGATCGTTGCGCTGTTTACTGGTCAGTACAAAAGTTTGTTGGAGTGCTCAGTATGCCGATATGAGTCGGCACGATTTGAGCCATTTACATTTTTGCAGTTATCTCTGCCAGAAAGCAGCTCGCGATCGATAGTACTGACGATAATATTTCGCACTGATCGAGTTCCGCTTCGTTTCTCAGTACGAGTGCAAAATGGCGATACAGTGCAGCAGATGAAGGAGCAGGTGGCTGCTTTTTTGAAAAAGATAGAGAGGGAGAGTGGCATCCCAAATTTTACAGAGGAACAAGATAATTTGGAAGAAAAATCGCTAAATGAAGGAGACTGGACGAAAGTGGTAATTGCACGAACTTCAAGCTTGCACACTGTGGAATCCCTTCTGGACGATAAATTGCCTTTAACTCAGATTCACGAGAAAGATCAGCTTACTGCATTTGAGCTTGATCGTGAAGAGGACTTGTTGCCACCGGATTCACAAGAGACGGATCTGTTACAAGAAACGAACCGCTCAGCCACGCAAGAAACTGCTGACACGAGCCAATCTCGTTTTACAAAGGAGAATGCAAGTAACGCTGAAGACGAAAACCGTAAAACGGCTACTGCAGCCCTCATAAACGGAGCGAGTTCGTCTAAGGAAGACGGGAGTGTTACTTCCAATCCAACCCAAGGCAATGTTCAGGAGGCAAACGAGGAAAGTGAACATGAGGATGAAGATGAAGTTCTCCCCCTAGGAACGTCTGTGTACGTTCGCATTGACAAAACAAAAGAGCTAGTCGCTGCGCGTGTAATTGGAAGCAATGCGAACTCCGGAACAATCAATGTGGCCTACCCATCGGGTGTCCGACGGTATCACATCCCACTGTCGAAAGTAATTGAACGTCGTCAGAGCGATGCTTTTGTATTTCTAGTGCATCGCCGAGTTGAACGATCAACAGACAGCTTTACTAATGCGCATATTACCAGGCTGTTTGGTGCTCCATTGGTAATTCGAGTGTCACTACGTGTTACGACGGCCTATAACCTCTACATGCTTGTCTGGAACCGATTGCGACGCATTTTTAATTGGCTGCAGCCCCCGCCGCCGTCAGATTTCGACGCTAAAACCCGGAGTCGAAAGAAACTTCGTACAGATGCGTCATCGTTAGCTCTCGGAGAACATCTCCCCCTTACAAAATTTGGATTCTGCTTGCGCCTTGTTACGTCTCACGGTATTGGATGCTCGCGGTGCGAATGGATTAAGGGATGTCTAGGCTGCGTGCTTTATCCCTCATCGACGACGGTAATCCCACTCGCGGCGGAAGAAACCGTTGCTATTGACTGGGATATTCGTACATTGAAAGAGGAGTACGACCCAATTCAAGCGAGTAAAATGGACTTTGATGCCTCTGTTCAGCGGCATCAGCGACAAGATAACCAGCCTCTAAACTTGGCACATTGCATGGAGATGTTCACAGCCAAGGAAACCATTCCAGAGGCATATTGTGGGCACTGCAAAACCCTCCGTCCTGCTACCAAAAAGATGGATTTGTGGCGTTTGCCTCCGCTGCTCGTCATTCACTTAAAGCGCTTTTGCTTTACACAAGTTTCGCGGCGTAAATTGCATCACCTGGTTGACTTCCCTTTGAAAGGGTTACAGTTCGATGACTTCGTTGCTCGAAAGCGTGAGGCGCGTGGTCGATTATCTGGTTTGGAGTATTGGTTGTTCTTGGGTGGAAAACTCAGGACTGAGCCTTCCAAGGACAAGCCTGAGTCACCACCAGTTAGTGGTAGCTCAAAGCAAACAAGGCCAGGCTCACCGCGCCGAGTGTCATCGTCAGTGCTAGATGCTCCAGCTTCGGCAACAGCTGCTGTTCGTGGCGACGATGGATTTCTGTATGACCTGTATGCTGTTGTCAACCATGTGGGTGCACTTGGAGGTGGACATTATTTTGCATACGTGTTGAGCGATCATGACGGCAAGTGGAAGTGCTTTAATGACCACCAGTGCAAGGATATCGATGAAAAAGAAGTTGTATCGTCGATGGCGTATATCTTATTTTATCGCAGACGTGACACCGCACAAATGACGATTGAGCAGCTTTTTCCACCCCAACCATTGGATGCAACAGGCAATGGGTCCAGCACTGAAGAGGAAGCTGCTAGTGACAAGGCCCAAGTTGAGGAGTTACTACAACAGTCGAAGTTGACCTCTTCAAGTAATGGGAGTAGTTGCATTATTAGTTGAAATAACTCAGGTGCATTGCTGGGTCTCCTGGGTCGCGTGCATTGTTGGGGACATTTCAGCACTAAAGTAATCTATGACACCAGTTCTCCAACGTTTTTGAAGTCATTACCGTTTGTGATGAAGACTGGACACGTTGCCGCGTCGCAGAACATGTCAGGGTGCTGCTATCGACGGTGCTGATGACGGGCAACCGTTTTACATGTACAGCAGCAAGGCCGCAAACTTACTGTCTACTACAGTATATATGGATTTTTTCTCTCGTTCTTACAGCGTCCCAAACCCTCAACGCTCGTCCCAGCTACTACTTCGTGCGAGCGAACCTCACTCCAACATTAGGCAGCTTCCGGATAAGTTGTTCTACCATGGATTATCTGTCTTCCTCTAGGAATCCAAATGACCAGGAACATCTGCCTTCCGACACACTGCAGAATGCTCGCGAGGACAGTGCCCCTGATGCCAGCTCACCTCAACAGCAAGGGGCTGACACTGGAGCATCCTGGGACGAGGAAAGTGATTACATTGATGCGGAGGTTAGTCAGCGGTCTCGGAAGAAGCAGAAGGTGGACACGATCGATTACCAGTCACAGATCGATAAGTTGCAAAAAGAAATCGCCGAGATGAAGGCTAAGTTGGATTCTCAGCAGTGTCAGGCGACGAATCCAGCTTACGCGATCGGAAGGAGCTGTATTGAAGCTAAACAAACTGCTGCATCCATGAAGCGTAAACTAGCAGAACATACTCACTGGCTGCAACGCGTCAGCAGCTTAATGGAAACAGCTCCGCTATTTTACTTAGCTGCCCCCACTGCAAATGACGAGGAATCGAAACGAGAAAGTAAGGATATGGATTCACAGAAACGTTTGCAGCAAAGACTCCAGTCACTTGATGAGTGGAAAGAAGAATCAAACAATTTGCCACATCCTCGATTAATACTCGATGAACGTCTGCGTGCGGCCGTAAGTGTTTGTCAAGAAAACGCAGCAAGCCTTCTGCGCGATGCAAGAGAGAACGCACCATCCTTTCAATTATCGCTGAAATTCCAGTCCTACGGGTGGGATATAGCAACGGGAACACTCATGAACAACCACATAGGGTTTCGATGCCATCGTCTTCTCCCTGCTAAGCTAAAAAACAAGGCCCAAGAGGTGGCTGTTGCAATGTGGAACTTTATCGAGTGTGACGAAGTTTTTCGTACGTTTATTCCTCTCGTACAAGACTCGAAAATCACTCACCGGGAATCAAATTGCTCTCTTTCCTGCCGGGTGCTGCTACTTTCCCAAGAAATAGACCAACAAGCTGTTGCTACGGTCGAGTCTCTTAGCTCGATGCGTGGTGATGGACAAGAAGACTCATGGCAGATATCGATGGAGGCTGTACACGACCACTACCTGTGCACATACGTAGCAGATGCTTCTGATGACTCGGTTCTCCACAATACCGCCCCACCAGTGAAGCTTGATCTCGGCCTTCAGATGAGCAAACTGAATATGCACAACAAGTTTTTGATGGGTACACGCGTGACCAAGACAGACAAAGGTGTAGATATCCTCATTGCAGGCTCTGCACATTTTGACCTCCCTTGCTATCGTGACCCAACGTTTGATTTACTGCAGCATTTTGTGTCGCACCTACCTGTGTACGAAGATCTCCATCTAACACCTCTCGGCGAATGTAGCGACAAGCCTGCATCGGATATTCTCTGTGAGTAAGGCACGTAGTTCGTGATTGATCAATTTCCCTTCTATTTGATCTGTACGGTATCGTATCAGACTAATCAACGTCAGCTTCAGTTTCTAATCTGTCTCTGCCCTCCATTTGCCTGTCCGGTTCCTCAATTCCGACGTTTCTTCATCGTCTTCCCAAAACGGAGCAGGAGCACTGGGAGTAGTCGGCGAGAGAAGCGGTGCAATCATTGTCTTTGTCGACTCCGCAAGCGTTTGTGAAAGCCATGCTAACATGACATGCATTATGTCGTGGTGCAGCTCGCTCAAATCCACAAGTTCTTTGGTCGTGATCTCAAAAAGTGTGCATCGGCCTACTGCTGAGGCAGCGCCATGCGCTGTTGAATTTGATACGAAGGACTGAATCATAAGTACAAACAACAGCCGAGTTAGTCACGAATAATCTTTCACACTGTCAAACGTAGAGTGAGCAGAGGAGCAGAAGCGTGCATACCTCTTCCCCAAAACATTCTCCATCATGTAGCTTAACCGAGCTAATGGGTGCTGAGTTTGAATCTGTATCGCCTACGGAACTGGTTATCTCCATCGTACCATCTATTATGACGTACACACACTCGACTTTTGCGCCATTTGAGTACAGCACGTCACCGTGGCTAAGCACCAGAACGCGCGACAACTGCGCCACCAGCGATACTTTGTCGTCGTCGAGGTTTCTCATCAAATTAGAGGCTTTCAAGTGAATGCACTTCTCGAACGTTGTATAGTCCGCCGGATCTGACAACGTAAGCAAACCTTTAGACGCCAACGTACCAGAGCTCAAGCTGCGTCCGATCGGCTGGGAGTTGCTGAGGCTTCGATGTCTACCCCTTGCCCCTGGCAGCGACAAAGGAACCCCACGAGGAGTAGTCCGGTAGCGACCGACATTATACAGGAATGATTTTGCTGCACGGTCTACGGAAAGTGCTGCCTTGATGTTCGTTGTTAGCGACTCCGTCATCTTGAGCATCGGATGCTCGGCATCGTTATCCGAGTGTGCAGTCTCTGCGGTTAACGAAGCTCTTCGGTCACGACGAGGAAGACTACCAGATTGAGCAATGGCACGGAGTGGCTGGTGTACGTGATAAGCAACAGGGTAAGCTTTAAACAACGATATATCGCATTGGCTCGCCTAACTATCCTTACCTCGAAGTAAAGCAGCTGAAGGGCCGACGCTACCGCATTTAGCACACCTCGTGACACTTGTGGGGTTTCCTTTATCAATGCATCAAGTTCTTCCCGCGAAATACTGAGTAGTGTGCAATCAGTAAGAGCGGTTGCAGAGGATATGTGGGTTCCAGCATGGAGAGAATGTTGAAGTAGTGCAGCTTGACCTACGCACGAGCCAAAACCCAACTCGGCTAAGATTCTTCTCTCTTTGTGGAGCTGAACAGTTCCCATAGCAACGACATACATGGCAGAAGCTACACATTCACATGACAACAAGTAGCGGATTGTGTCAGCACAAGTAGCATCGCATCTCGGCAAGCAAAGCATTACCTATGTTGCCCTCCACAGCAAATGTCTCCCCGGATTTCACTGTTATTGGGACGAAATGATGCGATATCACTCGCAAAATGCTAATCGCGCATACGTTCTCAAACAATGAAGAAACTCGAAGGCAGTTTGCCACCTGCATAAGTGGATTTAGAATATTCAATATAAAAACGTTTGTCAAAAGAATCAACTCACCGCAATTCTCGATAGCAGAGGAGGAATACATTTGTCCAGAATAGCAACGGAATTGTACGGGAGAACTTCTGGCCGGCTACAAGAACCCAGACCAAACCAATATGAGAACTCAATACGCAAGAAAAAGCTTGCTACGCACATTCGCGCACCTGTGATAAGTTTCGATTAATAACTCTTTGGTAAGCTCGTGGCGGAGTAAGCTTGGGATGATCTCAGTCTGGAATTCTAGTTTTGCTTGGTCGCTGAGGTGGTTGACGTGATTGCCAGCAATATGCAAGAAATATTGGAGCGCAAGAGCCGAAAGCTCAAGTTCTGTTTCCTGGTGTTTCATGACGTCCAGCAAAATATCAACGCCATCCTTTCCGCCAAATAATTCTACAATAGTTTTTGCCATCTACAAGCACACCGTGGTGGTTACGTTAGAGCTGTGTAGCAAAATCGATGCTGTAGAGTAGCCACAGACCTTCGACGCCGCTTTTGTTGACGATAGCTTCGGAAAAAGCAACGGCAATACCAGGCCTTTATAGCTTGAAGGAAGAAGATTCTCTAGTACTTCCTGCAACACAACAATATTAAAAAATCAACTACATCCAGGCAAATAGTAATCGCACAGCATCAGTACCTGGATGGCTGAATGCACTTGGCCTAAATCAGACTGTAAACCTTCAAGAATGACAGCAACGTCAAATTCTTTTGGGAACCCCGTCGAAAGCAGCTTAAGCAACAGGCGCAGTGTATCCTTCAGGCTATGCTCAACGTGTTGCAGTAATAGAGGAGACGTCTCCTCAATGTTTGTTGCCGTACGCGGGCAAATTTCAAAAAAGAGTTCAAGAACGTGGCGCATCTCGTGCGCCTCACGTATTTTGATGCTCAATGCATGATGAATTGGATCCATCAACTGAGAAAAGGAGTTCATTGTCTTCTCATCTGTTGACGAAATCTACAAAAAGCCAAAATTGCAGTACATACACAAGAATTACTTGAGGTATGTGGTAAACCTGTCACGAGTAACGCAATGCTGTTTCTTACCAGTGAAAGTAGCGCGTCAACAACCAGCTCTTCCATAACCACATCTTTTCCAAAAAGGTGATGCAATACATCAGTGTTGCTGACTGTCTTTTCGCCTTCATTTTCAGCTGACTTTGATGCTACTAACAGCGTCTCGACCAAATGTAACAGGAAATCCAGTTTGTCTTCAAATGGAAAATCTCCAAGGTCGAGCACTTTTAGAGCACCAGCCAACCCCTCTCGCTTGCTGTGAATCCTATCAGAAGCTAAAGCGTAATTGCTCAATCCTTGTGTTGGTAATTGAAGCATCTCTTCTGTGTACTGGCAAAGCGGTCCCCACAATGCAACCGGGTCAAAACCCTTGAGAGCTGCCACAATTTGTGAGCGTAGTACTGAGTTCGACAAATGTTTCATCAGGGCTGGAATAAGCATTCGAGAGTTGCGAGAGCTATTGGAGCAGCACTCAACCGCCGCTTGAACGATTTGAGTCGATGAGTGGTGCAACAAGTACACCAAAAATCCATCACCTAGCAGTTCAGGCAGCTCTTTACCAACAATCTTTAAACCCACTACCCGTGCTTCAAGAACCTACACGTGGCCACAGTAATTATGAGCTTTTGGCACCAGTCACCCCTAGTACAAATTGTGAGGCAACAATTACCTTTTCTTCGTGGAGCAAACGTTGGAGAATAACATTGGCCTCTTCATCCATCCAGTCCGATAGTCGAAGCAACGCCACCGCAGCGCACACCACGACTGATTTGTCTTCATCGCCACTACGTAGAAGCTTGTGAAGCATTACCGAGCACTGATCTGCATTCATATTAAACTTCTCATAACCGCAAGCTAAAATCGCTGCAACGCGTAGCTGGCGCGGAACCGCAACTGACTTGTCCTTTACCAGCATCATTAGATCCATCGTGTTAAAAATGCCAGTAGGAAAGATGCTTGCATCAGGTAGCAAGTATGACTCTTGTGCGTGGAGCACGAACTCGCGCTTTGCTGCGGTATGAAGGTTTAGTAGCCGAAGTTTCGTATGCATTGGTGTGAGAGGTATGCCATCGCGGTTTTTCTTGTAAAAAAGTGCTCTTAGTTCCTAGTAGACAAAACAATATGATCTCTTAGCAAAAGCTCGGAAAGAAAAACAAATCAGTATGAATAGCAACAACCTGTGAAAATAGACCGATGTGCTCATGAGATAATGAGCTCAGCACGAAGTTAGCTTGGTTTTGTTCTCCATTTACCAGCGTTTCTTTGACCAATAAAATCTAGACACACATCATGACCCAGAAAATTAGCCTGTGGCTAACGTGACTTTAGAATGATAGACTTACCTGATCAGGCGTGAAGTCAACCAGAGGAGAGGTCAAATCTAAATATCCTTGCCTTAAAGATGCGTAGAACTCGGATGCATACGACTTTCTGGCAGCTAGCGCATCTACAAACCATGCTGCTGAGGTCGCGATCATCAATGCACTAAAGGCGCCATAACGAATCAGTTTCAGTTATAACAAAAAGCAACAAATATGATTGCTCTACGATACCCACTTTGAAAAAAATGGCCCGATAAACTGTATGACAATGCTTGCTGTCAGAAACATGGACAACACCGCACCAAAAATTCGAGAAAGCGATCGGAACGGGCCACAGACAAAATTCTGGAAACGGCCGCGTTCGCTCTCGTTAAAAGGCAGCCACAGCAGCTGCCGTGCCGGATTGAAAATAGCCTGAGAAACTGCATTGTAGAGAGCCCGCGTAAAGATCAGTGAATAGGCAGACTGCTCATACGCACACAGCAGCAGTGCACCCAATTAGATAACCCGAAAAACCATCACAGAAGTACAGACGATCTTACACTTGAAACGTAAGTCGACGCTCCGAACAAGAAAATCGTCACTGGAAGCATAGCGATTCCATACATCACTCCAAAGTGCGTGAAGAACGGTCCGGACAGAAGCTGCATGGGGATCATAAGAAAACTCTGCAGTCCGTTAATCATGGACAGCGACGACTTCACTTCCTCCTCCGGCTGCAGCGACACCACCGAGAGCGTCGTGTTGTCCACCAAAACCCGCATCACCGTGGCTAGCATATCGAAAAAGCAAATGTGCTTGAGGTAGGTCCTCGCCTGGATGTCACTGATGATAGCTGCCGACGACAAGGCATCGGCCGGTTCCCCGTTTTTCATCTTGTCCTTTCCTCTCTTCCCCGCTGCATTATTCTGTCCCGCACTTGCCGGAGCAAAGTGTTCCGCCGACACCAACAACACCCCCGCAATGAAGAAAAGCATCCCAGCGGAGACCAGCAAGTTAAACTCCGTGGGCAACTGTCGGCTCTGAATCACGGGCAGGACGACGAAACTCGCCAGCAAACTGCCACACGTGGAGCCAAAGGTGATGACCCCGAAAAACTTCTTGGACTGCGCCACATCGAAGGCCTTGGCGCACAAGTCCCAGAACTGCTGCGTGAGCCACTGGGCCGAGACCTCGAGCCACAGATACAGTAGGACCGAGGTGACGCCAGCCAATCGGGGCGCGGCTAGGGATAGGACTGTGAGTATTAATAGCCCGGATCCTAGGACCAGCGGACTGGCGGCGTACACGACGCCAGGACGCGCAGGACGCGCCGCCAGCTGCTCCACCAGCCGCGTCGCCAGCGTCAGCGCGTAGGCCGTGCTCAGCGCCAGCGCCAGCGTCAGCGCCGCCACGCTCGAGGCCGCGTAGCTGCGCAGGAAGATGGCGTCGCGCGAGATGGCCCCCAGCACGGCGGCGCAGCACTGCAGCGTCCACAGCACGCAGAAGAAGCCCACGCGCCGCAGCAGCTCCAGCTCCATGACGTCGCCTTGTAGCGGATCGGGGGGTACCAGCCGGTACAGACCTGCAGGCGTAGGGTATGTGATTAGAGAGGTTTTATTATGCGATAGGAGAGTGGCAATTTCGGCGGGAAAGTATGACTGATGAGGAGTGGTGCAAAGTACGGGGTGAGATTTTGCACTGCGATCGGTTCATCCGTGAGCGAGTTAACCTCAAGACGCAACAAGCTCAGGAGGCGACGAAGTTTTATCTGTCCCGTGAAGAACGCCGCTGCTATGGTCGCCCAAACTGGTACCAAAGAGAAATGAAACTTGTAAGTGCTCGGTGGAAGCTTGCAGCAGTTCTAAGACAATACACGTGGAGAGTGGAGAGGAAAGCGGGAAACGTCATGGACAACGAGCGGAAGTAAACATTCATGATGCAGTGCGAGTGTGTACCCGAACTGTATGCTGTGCATGTATGTACAGCATACACCACCGAACTGTATGCTGTACATACATGTACAGCATACAGTTCGGTGGCGCCCGTGGTTGTTTATGGTACACACTCGTACTATATAGTACATCATCGCTGTCTCTGAGGGTGTCTAGGGGTACTCTAGATGCCTTTTTATGCATAGCTTGAGCGGACAGTGAGCGGACGAGCGGACGATGAAAACCGGTTTTTCCCTCCCCCTCTTCCCCGCTTTCCTTTCCCATTTCGAGAAAGAGAAAATGAGCACATGCTGCGACGGGGATTCGTATTGTTCTTCCAGTGCAATCCAATATACGACGTGGTACGGCCAACATCAGCTGCAGCAAGCATGACGACTTTGAAGACCGTCGATGATATTCGCGTCGCCATCGATGCGCTGGAGCTTGATGCGGTTGCGAGTTATTTCGACAACGATGACGATGAAATCGATCCGTACGTCGTGTGTGAGGGAGTCTCCATTGATGCATTCAATAAGTATGTTGGAGATGGTGAAGGACTGCGTATTTCTCTTCGGTTTCTCGCTCTCTATGATGGGCGTCTCGTGATTGTCGAACTGCCAACGAAAGTGCATGAGAGCACAGCGGATGTGTTCAAGTACGAGTTCATGGCTGCAACGGGAAATAGACGCGAGGTTGCAAGTGGCGGCTCGATGACAGCGAGAAGAGCTGGCAACCCGAACAAGGAGGCTGATGCGACATTTGGCCCAAAGAGAACTACGCTCAACCGAACACCGGCACCGGCACCTCGCACCGTTACCGATTGGGTGACGCTGGCAGTGGAAGTTGGGAGAACTCAATCTTGGAAAAGTCTGAAAGCTGCTGCCAGATGGTGGTGCGGTTATACTGGGATGCAGTATGTGCTGCTATTGAAAATCAGTGCCCTTGGTACTCAGATTCGATATGCGCTCTATGACAGTACGACCCGACCACACCCAACCATCAGACCAACAGCGAGCGGAACATTTCGACACGCAGCTGCTGGAGCTGCTGTCAATGTCACCTTCGACATGCGCCGAATTTTATCGATCCCCGCGAACCAAGCTCTCCCAAATGGTGTAAATGCAACCGCCGTTGTCGATCTGCGTATCATCATGAATCTTGTCATTGATAGTCTTTAATAGAAAAAGCACTCCCGTGGATTTCATGCGGTTCTGTTGCAGTCGTGAATTCATGCGATTCTGCTTTGTGAGACTACCATGAATACATGATCTGATTGGATAAAAATAATCATGACATTTGACTCAAAGAGCGAATATTGCGTGAGTATTTTGTTTTGATACTCACAGATTTTTATCAAAAAAAAACATACCACGAGAAGGGCCGTCGTGTATGTCACATCTCTTGAATTTGTGGGTATGTGAGTATTATAAAATGGCCTTTTTTGCCCAGTTCATAGATGTCGCTTTTTTATGAAGGGGGCCCCCTGCTTCATATATATTTATGGTTTATCTATCCCAATACTCACATACTCACATACTCACAAATATTTACTAATGATATAAAGTTACTATAGGATCTATCGACATGTTCTAATTGAAAGCTTTGTGAGTATTTTGCTATTACTCACACTTTCATCTAAAATCTATCTCCTATTGATATTAGATGAACCAAACCTTGTCTCGGTCATTGTTTCGTGTGAGACAAAACTTTTACGGACATACTCGACACATTTAACATGAATACAAGTCATATGATCCACTCGCTAATATGACTTTAGGGTATGCCGTCCCCGGAAGGCAGCATAAAAAAATTATGATCTTGAGCGACGAATAAAATAGAATATAAAAATATAACTTTAGTAATATAAACCAGATATACACATGATACCACCCGGGTTTCGAGATTATTTAATATCTGAGAAACAGAATCCTGTTTTCACTGATTCGAAGGCTGATTGTCTTCGATACAGCATATGGGCCAGGCGATGGCTTGATACATTTGGTCGTAGATGAATCTAATTGTGTCTGACATCACGACTCAGTCTGGTGATGCTGCTTCTCTTAATCTTACTTTCGAGATGTCAATCGATCAGTTTGGTCAATTATTTTTTTGTGATACTTAGCGCGCAACTGCGCAAGCGATGGTATTTCAACGATGCACGCTTTGGCCGAAGAATTATTTTTGCTGATACGATTATAGTCGTCCAAAGTAATTCTTGACTCAGCTACTTCTGACTTTGGTTTGGAAGTTGGTAGAGAGTAGTAATCATCGTCGATCTCAATCGGCTGTGGTTCTTGTGAGTCTATATACTGGACATCCATTGGCTCTGCGTATATTACAAGGGAAGATAATGAGAATTACAACTCAATCTCACAACAGCCAACATCTACCATGATGAGCTGACCGTATTTGAATGGGTGCTCCCGGCAGAGCAACTGATCGACCCTCAGAATAAATGCATTTCGATGTGGATCGTATGATATAAAACGACACCAAAAAGCTTCTCCCTGGCCAAACAGTTTTACAAAGAACCCGTCGTTAGTATCGTAATCACCGATTACTTTATAGTCCAAATTTGTGAGATCCATGTCTATATTGATGAGATTGATCAAAAATTATCATACTGATCTTTGAAGAGTTTGTAGAACTTGTCTAATTGATTGTGTTGCAGATAGTAGAGCCAAAGAACACTATACTGCCCACAGTGTCCAAATCGAGGATTCTGTATTGCAACTTCACGATAAGAATAATCCTTTGGTATCACACGTGGCCTAGGTAAGCCGAGAGGATCGAAGTACGCCTTATGCTTGTTTGATACTGCTAACCAATGCGTACCCCCGATCTGAGGGGTTCCCATGTTCAGAATACAATAATCTTTGCTTCTATCTAAATGCTGCTTGAAATCAATTTGATCCACTTTGACGCCAAGGGAATTGGCAAGTTTCATGAGTTGATCATCCGTCGTTCTAGACAATTTAATAATTCTTTTTTCGCTCATGGTGCTTTATTTTTTTTATCAGTATAATATAATCATCATCAATATAATCGCATAAACTATGTCGTCTGCATCTGATATTTCTGCTTTTGAGCATTCCGTCGAACCAGCAGCTGAGACACGCTTCCGTGATAAGAAATGGACATATATTCAGGACTCAACGTCTAACACCGGTCAATATGCCGGACAAATCCAATTTAATCTCTCAACGATCTCTTTGCAAGCTGCATTTGTCAATTGGGAAGAAGCCATCATCGAGCTTCCAGTAAAGCTTCAAATTCTTAATGGTGGTGCTGGTTCGGTCACTTCGACTGCTGCCTGTACTGTGGATCAATTGATTCCTAAGGCCGGTGCGTGGCAGTTCATTGACAGTGTTCAGGTTGTTACTGATGGAACCACCGTACAAACGAATCAAGTTCATGAAAATGTAAATACAACGTTCAAGGCTATCACTGAAACGGACTATAATACGTATGTGACATGGTCCAACGAGCAACTTTGTCTTGGATGAGTATTCCACTCCAACGATCCAAGGGTCTAGCGGTTTTCGAGCGGCACAGTCACTCGAAAACTTGGCCACTTCGTCGTTTATGACCGCCACTAATAGCATCGGTGAGTTTGGTTTAGCTAACACCTACTCGAACCGTGGAGCCGCCGAACGATCGCTTTTTACCGCTCTTGATCAACAAAGTACGAAGCTTGCATTTGATGTGATGGGAGGGAGTGCAAATCTTCAAGCCGTATCAAAACCTCAAGTCTATGTGGCTCCTGCTGGTGCCGTTGCTGCTGGTTCGCCTTTTTACGTCGCTCATTATTTGGCTTGTATTAAATTGCGGGATATCTGTGACTATTTCAAGAAATGCCCAATGCAGAAGAACACGCGCGGTTTTATTTACCTCAATTGCAATAGCTCATCTACTACTTTGGTCACGACTGGTAGTGCTGGCGCTGTCGCGCCTGCTACTATTGCTAGTTTGAGCAACAACATGAATTTTGGCAACACGTGCCCAGTGCTGTGGAATTTAAATAGTGGTGCAGCGACAACTGCTCTGGCTGGCGGCCTTGCGCTTCCTGCATCAGCTGTAACTCTTACGATTACCGCCGATGTTAACGGTACTCCCACTGCCGGAACTGGTATCACTCCTTCGCAATCGTTCTCGCGTCTTCTCGTTCCAACCTACTCGCCCAACCCAAGCGCCGATCATGCATTGGCTCAGAAGAAAACCTTCCGCTACTTCGAACGAATTACGAATAAATTCACAGTTGCTCCAGGTGCTTCCTTCACTTGGACGGTCAGTAATGGCATTGCTAACCCAAAGCGTTTGATCATGCAACCTGTTATTACCAATCCAACCGCAGGTGCTACTGTGTCGGATGTAATTAATCCGTTCCGCAGCCCATTCTCGACAGTTCCAGCTACGACAAGTCCATTTGCTGCATTGAAAAATCTACAAGTTACCGTAGGAAATGTCCCTATCTGGAACAACCCCGTCAGTTTTGGATATGATTTGTTCGTGCAAGAGATGTCGAAGTCAGGTGTTGATGGTGGCCTTGATGATGAAACGTCGGCTGGTTTGCTATCTCAGCGTCAATGGGAATCGCTTTACCGATTTGTCGCTGTTGATATCGGTCGTCGTCTTCCAAGTGAAGATGGTGCCGGTAAGAGTATCATTGTGTCTGGTACTTCCAACTGTAACTACGCTCTCACAATTTATTACCACGTATTGCGTGAAGTTGTTGCAAGCGTTGATACGGCTATGGGCACTGTCTCCCAAGGCCCTGTTCAGAACTAAGAATCGAATGTAATTCTTATTAGCCAATTTCTTTAATCATCTTCAATATACGTCACCTTAAACGAAACCAATCATGAGTGGCTTTTTCTCCGATAATCAGACAAAGCAAAAGGCGTACGATCGCTATTACAATGCAATGGCGAAAAGCGATTTTGTTCAAGGTAAGAAGCTAAAAGCACTGATTCAACTCGAATCGTTAGACGATGCGAGCACTGATTCACTTGCAAATTTGTTTCAGCAAGTAATGGGGAAGAGTCGAGAGTATGAGTATGATCAAATCACAAAAAAGCTGCTGAAAGGTCCTAAAGGTCCTCCTGAAATTATCAAAGGTGAAGCAAGTGAAATTCCCAAACCTAGTAAAAAGAAGCATACATACGTTCCGCAATCTACAGATGCAGACGCTAACATGGAAGAGCCCACTGCGCCTGAAGAATCATTCGAGGATTTCTTCAGTGAAGTCAATGATGTAGCACATAAGGTAGTTAATACTCGAGCATGCATCAAAGGAAAAAAGACTTTGAGAGAGGTGGTGGATGACCACGCCTTCTGAAATATCTGAACAAGCGAAGAGAGTTTAGAAAAGAGGATTCAAATCGAAGACGTCAAGAAATGGCCGATAAATTTGCTGATGAAGTCATGAAAGAATCGGTAAAGCTTTTGAAACGAAAAAGAATTGATACCCCCCCCTAATAAATCTCCCACTGACAAGCGAGCTACAAAACGAGCTGCTAAGCGAGATGAGGACCTTAGTCGAAAACTATTTGAGAAATCAGATGATGAGCAGAGCAGCGACGACGAAGAAATAAAAGAAGAGAAGAGATTACGCGGGTTGAATGCTGGCATAAAAAAAGTATATACTGACGATATCAACAGCTACAAAAGTCAATTTGCAGCAAACTTGTACGAAAGTATTCGGCATAGATTTGGCGAAGCTGTCGAGCAACGCAAAGGCAAAGAGTATTTTGATGACAATGCTCCTAAACCGCCAAGGAAGCATAAAATGAAACGAGATGCTATGAATCAATACAAAGCTGAATTGAAAGGTTGGCTTAATGGAATCTTTATCTAAACTAAATGTTACTAATTTTTCTTATACTTGATTCAAGTTTTTCAATGCGACTAATCAATTGTTTGATTACAGCAACATTTAGTACAGCAATAGCGTTATAGTCCATGCCTAATTGTAGCCCTTCAATATCGCCTTCTTCCACTTTCATATTAGCATTTTTATTGAATGTTAATGCTTCTCCACACACCTTGGCAACATCTTGAGCAATTAAGCCGATTTTAGTCTTATCAAATTGATTCTTGTAATTGTAACTACTTGGCTTCAGAAGCTTGTATCTCTCAATATCCAAATCAATGTCTTTGATATTCTCCTTCAATCGTCTGTCTGAACTTGTATAGACACTATTTTGAACATAGATATCGTCATTAAAGAAGGCAGCAATGCTTATAGTTACCGGACCTCCGCCCAAATTAGCCCATGTGTTGTTAGAAACATTGTAGATGTATGTGTTTGTCGCAATATTTGTAATAGTATAGTTTGCTACACCCGATACATGAAGAGGGGCTACGGGAGTTGTTGTTCCGACACCAAGACGCCCAGCTGTAGTTAAATACATATTCGTTGTGTTATTAGTTCCAAATCGAAGGTTTGTATTACTGACATTACCAACCCATGTATCACCATCATTAGCATTTACAATCTGGATTTGAAATTCATTCACGAAGTTAGGATTTGTAATCCGCGCTTTGTTATAGCTACCATCAACGAGATTGGTATCAGCACAAATGGTAAGCTTTGCGGTTGGTGTATAATTTGAACTATTTGTTAAACTATTGGCTGTGATCATAAGAGCTTGTCTAACTATAGCATTATTACCACTACAAAAGCCTACGTTAGGCATAGACGCATTGGTGTCAGCACCTGATTGTGGTCGTGTATGAAAGCAATTTTGATTATAGGTTGATATACCTGCAATCTGAATAGTTTTGGCAGGATTATAAAAGCCCATATTTGAGTATGTGAGTATATTCTGACTGCAGCGTATATGCGTAATCCTGAGTCATTTCCACCAACCCCGTCATAAGCATCTATTATGAAGTCGGGGCAGCTTCCAGTCGTTCTGATTCTTAGAATATCAGTAATTGAAGTTCCAGCAACATCCAATTTATAAGTGTTGTTGTTGTTTCCAATTGATACATTACCACCCGAGTTGATGATAAGTTTCTGAGAGTTGTTGGTCATCATTCGAAAAGGATGGTTTGTTACAGTTCTGAATATCGGTGAAACATTGTTGATATCCATATCAACGGTAATTGGCGTTGCTAACGTATTTGACCATGACTGATATGTTTGATTGGTGGATGTATTATTCGCAGTAGAAGCATAAAATACAGGGGCATTACAATTGATAGCAGCTGATAGAACATCAGTATTCATGAACTGAATATTAGCAGTTGTTCCATAGTAGGTGGATGATGTGAGTGACGTGATTGTCGAGATAGAACCAGTTCCATCCAACGACATCACTTTGTTAGGCTGAGCAGTACCCAGTGTTATTCCTGAAATAACTGATAGATTAGTAGGTGATCCACTGAGAGACAACGATCCAACGTCGATAATGCCAATCACATTTAGTGCAGATAGCGTTCCAACACCACCCAGCCTTTAGTATCTTTGATCGTCTGTAGTTATAGTAGGGAAGCCATTCGATGCGTTAAAGTAAGAGCTGTTGAATAGAGGAGAATTGATAATTGGAGGGAGAGACATTTTTGATCACTATACTATAAGATGCAAAATTTCTACGAATCCATACCAAAGTCAAAGTTGAAGAAATTCCCAAAGAACGATCACTTTGAGTTGCCATTTCGCATGTGCGTGGCCTCTCCCAGTGGATCAGGGAAATCAAATACCGTTCTCTTCATAATTGCTCTTCTAAGCAAATGCTTTACCAAGATCGTCATATGCACAAAAACAAATGAAACTCTCTACGATCATCTTCAAGACACTATCGACAACGTCCAGGTGATCGAGGAAGGAATGGTCCCAGCAATGAGTGAATACGATTCTGAGACTAGCAAGTTGATAATCTTTGATGACTTGGTCATGGAGCCAAAAAGAACTCAAGCTCAGATCTCACAGTACTTCATCCGAGGACGGAAGCAAGGCTGGTCAATGATTTACATTTCACAGAGTTACTTCGGAATTCCAAAAACGATTCGAATTAATAGTCAATATGTGATTCTTGGTCGAAATCTTACTCAACGAGACCTTGGTATTATCTGTCGTGACTTCCCCACTGACATCCCAATTAAGACATTCAGCGATCTATACAAACGAACAACATCCGAAAAAATGAGCACGATGATGATGGATATCATCAATCGAAAGATCTACAAGAATGTTATCGAGTATGTATGCGACTTATAAGTTGCTTATTCACTACTACTTTTTTTTGGTCGTATCAACAGACGAATGCATACGTTGTTGTCAATGATACCAAGCGGGATCATATTTTGATCAAGGAATGACGAAGTCAATTCCGAATTAGTTCCTTGCATTGGGCAATATGCTAACCCCTGACCTTGTGAAGTTGTGATCAAGCCGCCATATTCAACCCCCGCAGAAGTGAATGTGTGCAATACCTGATTATTGTTTGCAATTGGATTATACAGATTTGAACAAGTGATAACAACTGCGGCGGTCGGATCGATTTGAGGAACTAGATACTATTAACCGCATAAACACTTGTTGTTTGAGCCGCGGGGTACGTAGCTGGACTGAACCCAATGATAGAACCAAATGAGGAATCGACTACCTGGAGCTGAGGTGTATAAGCACTGACTGGCATTGTAGGAAAGCCACTTGCAGCAGTGTAGCCAGTGATATTCTTAACTGGTTGCATTGTGATTTGAATAGCATAACTCGACGGGTTCTCAGCACATGAGATGAAATAGTAGTTTGATCCGGTCGTATTGTTTGTCAAATAGAGATTGTTTTGGATAGACCAATATTGAAGGTAGTTATTGATGTCGCTTGCCGAATAGGTGCCATCAGGGAGCGTAATTGTGTATGTCGTTGTCGTCGAAGCTGTTGGCCATATGATCTTAAAGCTGTTGTTTTGACGCTGAGCAGTGATTACTCGCCACGAGTAGTAGATGGATATTGATCCTAGTGCAATTTCATACTTACTGAAGTTGATTGGCTGTGAGAATGGATATCGGAACTGATGAGTAGCCGTAGCCACCTGGTTATTGAGATTTAACAAAATTGGAAAGCTCATTTTATCTACTTGTATATACTAACACAAAGAAAGAAAAATGCATCGACGAAAGAGAATTCGACGACAATTGATGCCCCAAGCAATGGAGATCGATGGATCAGGTGAAGTGGATCACTCGAAACCTGTAGCTCCATCCAAAAACGACTATGGTTCAGCGAATATTGAAACATTGTCCAATCAACTTCAGAAGATCAGCGTTAGTCATCTTGCCAAAGAGCAAAAAAAGATGAAGAAGCTCGTTATATCGATACTTCAAAGTTGCTTAACTTCAAACGCGAGTCTAAGAGATCTTCGTCATAAGGTCTTTCACCACAGATATCGCTTACTTAACCAATCTGGTGTAAATTCAGGGTAGTCAATTTTGTGTCGAGCGTAATATCTTGCTCGTCGATCACGGTCATTGTGATCAAGATGCTGATATGCCTTCAGTGGCGTTCGGTACTTATATTGAGCATAACGAGAATCCCCGAAATCAATCTTCTCATATAGAATATAAAAATATAACTTTAGTAATATAACAATGTGCAACTTTATCAAAAAGAACGGAGAACAGTGTTTGCTAGCTCGCAACAAGGATCGCTGCGGCAAGCATCCAATTATTATGGATCGGGAAAGTATTGTCGTGGAGAGTAATATAGTAGAAGAAATGTCACCACAAGTCAATACCCCAGTCGTCGCTGAGGTTGTTGATACACCAGCGCCATCGGTGATCGAACCCGTCGAGGCCTCGAATGTCAAAGTAAGTGAAGTTCCAAATGTGGATGAGTCGATTGTCGAACCGATGATCGCGGATAGCACGGTATATAAGGAGGAATATAATTCAGATTCGGAACAAATATATAATTCGGACGATTCTGAGAATGAAGTGACCTCGACAGCTACTGAGGTCATTAAACCGACCGAGGCACAGTTGAGACGATGGGCATATCTTATTGTTTCTGTAAATTATCTTGAAAATCGTGACGAAATTGCAGAAGCTGAGAACCTTGTTCTCGATCAGCAACAAATCGATGTCTTGCGAAAATTCGTTGAAGCTCATACCAAAAAAATGCTAAAGGCAAAGATATTGAAAGCACACTCAAGCGTGATTCTATGGTAATTGATCAGTTTGAACGCAAAATGAAGGAGCGTAAGGCCAAGCGAAAAGTCATGACTAGAACTGATGCAGAGACTAAGGGCACTACTTGGGATACTTATGGACTTGAATACGGGAATAAAGACATTCTGAAGTTTTCTGAAGTAACCGATGCTTGGCGCTCACTTGCGAAGGAACTACAAATCGATCATCAAAGCATTAAGAATGCAGATCCACAAGTATTATTCAGTCAGGGTTATATCTCACCAATCCAACTTGAAAATCGAAAAGATGGCAAAGTAACCTCGCGTAAGCGTATCTACTTCAAATCAGATGAGGACAAAGAAGCCTTCTTAGGGCTTTATCAGAAACTTAATCTTGTAGAATATTGTGTGGCAAATGAACTATACGATCAGCGTCTATACAAACTATGCTGCATGATGAAGAGGTCGTGGTATTGTGATAACAATAATACTTGGAACTTGGCTGGTGTGCTATATCGCAAGCAACACATCGATCTTGGCTTAATGCGGAAGACATATTTGTGCATTCTCTATACAATGACAGATCGATTTGATCAGGCCGCTGCGTTGAAAGTGTTTAGTGATTGGGAAACATCCAAGTATTACCCCGAGCTAACTGAATCCCAAATAAATCTATTGTTGGAGGAACCGATCCAGATGGATACAACGAATGGAAAGCGGATTATGAATCACAAGAAGTCAAAGAAAAGAATGAAGATAAGGAAAAGAGAAGACCATTAGATATTCTTAAGGAGAAGCTGATTGAGAACGTCAAAGTATAAGCGTGAATTTTAATCTGGAGCAATCTATGAGAATTTGCTTCCATATTACTATGTTCGTAAATACGATGATCCGGCAGTGTTTCTGAATGTAGTGTTTGCTGATGAACCTCTGTTTCATATGTGCAAGTCGCAAGATCATCAGCAATTGCTGTATTTCATAAAAAATATCATCAATCCTGACTTTGAGTTCATTAAGCTTGATTACAACTACATTGGATTCCGCAATGGTATTTACGATCTATCTAATGCCACGTTTATTTTGACTGCTGATATTGTAGAGAATATTCAGGTTCGAACATACATTGACTCAGAGTTTGAGATCGATAATGACTATGCTCCGCTACTTGATCAATATCTCAAGTTCCAATTCGATGACGAGACTATTGAATTTATCTATTTCATGATTGGTCGCCTAATGACTAGGCTGAATGACAAATTTGATTTCATGGTATTACTTTATGGTGAAGGTGGATCAGGTAAATCGTTATTGATGAACCTTCTTAAGTATTCATTTGCTTCTGATCAGGTTGGTATTTTATCTAACTCTCATCAAGAGCAATTTGGATTAGAAGAATATCTCATAAACAAGTATTATGTTGTGATGATATGGATAATCTTGCTAAGACTTTACCAAAGGCTGATTTCTTGAGTATGGCTACTCGTGGCTCCATTTCATGTCCAGTAAAAGGAAAACAGCGTTCAGTAATTGTGCCTAATTGGAATATTGGAACTATTCTTAATAGCAACAAGCTACCAAACTACAAGGATGAGTCAGGGGAAGTGATTCGTCGTTTCATGGTCGCAAATTTTGAGAATATCATTCCTGAAGAAAGGAAGAACACAAATCTTGAGAATGAGATCAAAGATCAGGAATTTGGGGTCTTTCTACACCGCTGTCGATCAACCTATTTGAAGTTTTATTCCAAATATAAGAACAAAGGAGTTGAGTCGTTCTGTCCGGTCTCATTCATTGAAAGCCGCAACCTTCTTCGTATGGCTACCAACAACACCTACCAATTCATCTCCGAGAAATGTACATACGAAGAAGGTGCTTCTATCAGTGTTTCTCAATTGAATAAGGCCCTGAAAGCGTATATAAAGGAAAGATATGAAATGAAGCAAACGCCAAAAGATACGATCAATATTTCAAATTTGATGCTTGTTGATACGAGGTTTGTAGAAAAGAAGCTGAATATCTGTAAGAGCTGTCGCAAGGCGCACATAAAAGGATGCTGTGATAAGTACAACCGCCTCAATCGATCAAAATCTCATGTTATTCAAAATATCACGTTCTCGTATAGAATGATTGATGACGAGTAATCATATGCAGAGACAAAAAAATAGATTGAGCTAATACCAAACCTACGGAGTTGATTGAGCTTCCACCCATCTGATATGCTTTGAGATTTAAAGTGATATGTTCTGCCTCTATATTGGTAATGACCGCCACATTCACATGTAATTTTTTCAACGAGCCTCTCTTTATGAAGCTCGTTGTATTTCTTGTTCTTTTCATTGAGCACTTCTTTATTGGCTTCCCAGTACTTTCTTGTGTTCTCTTGTTGCTTTTGCCGTTTCAGTAACCCAAAAGAAGGAACCTTATTGACGCAAGTTTTCTTGAATTTGTTGATCCACAAAGTTTCATAAGCACGAAGCTGAGATCTATCGGCAACCTCATATTGCTTGATCAACATGATTTTAAACTCGTATGGGCCATACTGTCGAAAATATGGAAATATTGCAATTTCACTTGTTGTTTTCCCTTCATCCCAACGCTTGAAATTAGACCGATGCCCATTCATACGATGTTTGAGTAGATTGAACGTGCTACCAACATAGCAAATGTCGCTTTGACTACAAACGATATTATAAACTGAACCGATCATGACTATTGTTATATTTGTAACATTTATATATCCAAATCAAACATAACTTAAGTTATTTAAGTCTGAAGCTTCCCCCTTTCATACGACGACGGGTCATGGGAGGTGCCATACCCACGCCGCTCACCTCTTTCACCAAACCACGCAAGGGAGCAGCTTCAGGTCCGGCCGCGGTGGCAATACCATCCAAGAGTCCAGAAGTGATTGGCTTCCAGTTGTCTTTAAGGAAACCACCAATACCTTTTGCAGCAGACTTAATTCCATTCCACAAGCTTCCCCAGATACCAGAGCCACTAAGTCCCGACTGATGAGTTCGAAGCACTTCTCCATGAGACATATGCAAAGTCGTTCCTTTGCCCGATTCGTAAGCTTTCACAAGCTTCTTGTAGTTCTCAGGATGGAAATAATGCGCATGACCCTCGTTCAACTACGAGTGCGACAAACGAACGGGCTTGCCGTGTATGACTTTGATAGCCTGCGCGTGGCTCAAATCGACGGGGAATTCCTTGTACATCTAAATTGAATATCTGGATTACTTATATAAAGAGCTAGAGACAAAATATGTCAAAGGTTAATAAATTTAAAACACTCAGTCTGGACGAAATTAAAGATATTGTTGCTCGTGACATTAAGTTAGGAAGCGAGCATGACAATCTATCGGACACTACGATTAAGTTATACACCAGGCAACTGATCAAGCTCTACAAAGCGGGGATTGCGAAAGAGCAATGGTCCCCAAATGAGTTCATCGCCAATATTCAGTATCCAAATAAATACGACGACGTGACGTTTCAAAAGACCTTTAAGGTACAGAACTCGACGATTGTTGCACTTCTGATGAGCATCTACACGAGTAAGGAGAGTCTGATACTAACACTGAACGCCATGTGTAAGATGGTCAAGAACAGATATCGGGATGCATTTGGATACTACAATACGATTCGAAAGGAACTGAGTAAGCAAAACAAGGAACAGAAGCTGGACAACGAACTGACGCCTGAGGAAGAGAAGAAATACATCAGCTATGAAGAGCTTATGTCTGTCCCTGGTAAAGTCGCAAAGGTGCTCAACGAAACGTATGGTAAAATATTTCTCTCTCGATCAGAGTTCGAGCAGTTGGCCAAAGCTAAGAGAACTGATTACTTGAAGCTCGTGTTTGATTATGTTACGTTGTGGTTGAACGTGCATTATCCGCTTCGTTTGGTATGGCCAAGTGTCATGCTCACCCCTGAGGAAGGTGCTAATTATCTTCAAGGGAACGTTTTACATCTGAATGATTTCAAGAATGTTCGGCTCATGGGACCGCAAACGATTCAGTTGTATAGTACTACGATGAGCTTGATCAAGTCATATCTTGAGTTCTTGACTAACACAGTAAGAGAACAACCTAGCAAACTCTTGTGGCGCATTTTCAATAGACAGCCAGGTGAGTACGATTATACAAGTTCGAGCAATAGCTTCAGTCAGGTCATATCAAAACTGTTCATGAAGTACAATGGAAAGCCAATGTCAATGAATATGACTCGACACATCGCTGAGTCTCATTTAATTCAATCTCCAACATATGCTAAGTTCATCAATCGTGAGAAGAATGATTTACATGCTAAGCTACTCTACAGCACCCTGGCTGCTAACACGAGCTATAACAAAAAATCGCAAATCGATCAAATGCATCCAAGCAAAACGCATCAGATGAGCCAGATACATCCTTTGAACCGGAGACATCGTTTGAGCCTGAGCCATCACCTGTTGCAAAGCCTGGTGCAAAGTCTCCAAGCAGACCTAGAGACCGTCGGGAACGCATATTCCATGGAGATTTCACTCCTTCTGGTAGCGACAAAACACTTGAAATTGATATCTACGAGAAATAATTTATTTGCTATAACATACAAAGCGATCATGGAGCAAAAACAAAAGAGACCATACCGTAAAGCTGGTCCATTCCATGTGGAATTCCATGGACTTCAAGCTTGCTTAAGAAGTGACAAATCTCAAGTAAATATCAAAACAATGCTTGTCTCTCATGCATTCGTGGATCTCTGGTGGTTGATAAGAGAAGATAGGCAGTTCAATAAAGCCCTGTTTGATCTTTTAGACGAGCAGGAGCGTGATTTCATGCGGTATTGTTTGAATAAGTGTAAAATTACTTCACGAGGGTTTGAAAGTGCGTATAATCAGCTTCTTAATGGTCTCGTAAAACGCTTAAAGGTGCTTGAAGGCGCAAATCGAATCGGAGACGACAACCCATCAATCAAAATTGAGATGAAGTCCATTTTGGACAAGCTTTATGAGAAAAATGTGTGTTCGACCTCATACTACAGTCAATGTAAGCGTCTGATGAAGCTTTAGCTCGATTAGACTCAATAAACAGTCTTGAGCTTATATATACGATGCTTTACATTAATTCATGGATGCTCTCCCCAAAAAAGAATAAAAAGTATCGAGTGATACTAAATAGTGGTATTCGTCGCTCAAGATCATAATTTTTTATGCTGCCTTCCGGGGACGGCGTACCCTAAAGTCACATTAGCGAGTGGATCATATGACTTGTATTCATGTTAAATGTGTCGAGTATGTCCGTAAAAGTTTTGTCTCACACGAAACAATGACCGAGACAAGGTTTGGTTCATCTAATATCAATAGGAGATAGATTTTAGATGAAAGTGTGAGTAATAGCAAAATACTCACAAAGCTTTCAATTAGAACATGTCGATAGATCCTATAGTAACTTTATATCATTAGTAAATATTTGTGAGTATGTGAGTATGTGAGTATTGGGATAGATAAACCATAAATATATATGAAGCAGGGGGCCCCCTTCATAAAAAAGCGACATCTATGAACTGGGCAAAAAAGGCCATTTTATAATACTCACATACCCACAAATTCAAGAGATGTGACATACACGACGGCCCTTCTCGTGGTATGTTTTTTTTTGATAAAAATCTGTGAGTATCAAAACAAAATACTCACGCAATATTCGCTCTTTGAGTCAAATGTCATGATTATTTTTATCCAATCAGATCATGAATTCATGGTAGTCTCACAAGAGCAGAATCGCAGAACCGCATGAAATCCACGGGAGTGCTTTTTCTATTAAAGACTATCAATGACAAGATTCATGATGATACGCAGATCGACAACGGCGGTTGCATTTACACCATTTGGGAGAGCTTGGTTCGCGGGGATCGATAAAATTCGGCGCATGTCGAAGGTGACATTGACAGCAGCTCCAGCAGCTGCGTGTCGAAATGTTCCGCTCGCTGTTGGTCTGATGGTTGGGTGTGGTCGGGTCGTACTGTCATAGAGCGCATATCGAATCTGAGTACCAAGGGCACTGATTTTCAATAGCAGCACATACTGCATCCCAGTATAACCGCACCACCATCTGGCAGCAGCTTTCAGACTTTTCCAAGATTGAGTTCTCCCAACTTCCACTGCCAGCGTCACCCAATCGGTAACGGTGCGAGGTGCCGGTGCCGGTGTTCGGTTGAGCGTAGTTCTCTTTGGGCCAAATGTCGCATCAGCCTCCTTGTTCGGGTTGCCAGCTCTTCTCGCTGTCATCGAGCCGCCACTTGCAACCTCGCGTCTATTTCCCGTTGCAGCCATGAACTCGTACTTAAACACATCCGCTGTGCTCTCATGCACTTTCGTTGGCAGTTCGACAATCACGAGACGCCCATCATAGAGAGCGAGAAACCGAAGAGAAATACGCAGTCCTTCACCATCTCCAACATACTTATTGAATGCATCAATGGAGACTCCCTCACACACGACGTACGGATCGATTTCATCGTCATCGTTGTCGAAATAACTCGCAACCGCATCAAGCTCCAGCGCATCGATGGCGACGCGAATATCATCGACGGTCTTTAAAGTCGTCATGCTTGCTGCAGCTGATGTTGGCCGTACCACGTCGTATATTGGATTGCACTGGAAGAACAATACGAATCCCCGTCGCAGCATGTGCTCATTTTCTCTTTCTCGAAATGGGAAAGGAAAGCGGGGAAGAGGGGGAGGGAAAAACCGGTTTTCATCGTCCGCTCGTCCGCTCACTGTCCGCTCAAGCTATGCATAAAAAGGCATCTAGAGTACCCCTAGACACCCTCAGAGACAGCGATGATGTACTATATAGTACAACAACGTGGTCTCTAAGGGGGTCTAGGGGTACTCTAGATGCCATTTTATGCACAGGTTGAGCGGACGATGTAACCTAATCCATTACGTCCGTCCACTAGCCTACGCTCAGAAAAAGAACGCGTGAAGTTACTAAATCCTAATGTGAATTCTTAGGAATTGTCAGAACTCGTCACCTTAAACGAGGGACCACCAGAGTGATTGTAGTTATTAAAATCAAGTAGTGCGCAAGTTCCTAAACCTGATATGAGCCAGTTCCATGTCACCGAACCGACGTAACAACGACAATTATGATCATGGTAGGTTTTATACGCCATGCGGGACTGAGTTCCGAAGTTCCACAAGAAAAACGCTACACTGTCTCTCTATATCTTCTTTCTCTTCTACCCCCTACCCCCCTGTCTATAAATTTTAGTATATATATAAGTATAGGAACAGAAGATGTCAATGTAACCACAGCCCTTCTAGTTATTAAAATTTGGTTCCGAAATTTGGAACCAGGGTTCCCACAATTCATCAAATAATTGCAATTCACTATAGAATTGAAGCACCACAGCAGCTCTAGTAAGTACGGCATCATTTTGGAACCGGTTCGGAACGCGGTTTTGGAACCTCGGAACTCAACATCCAAAATCATTATTCACCTTATCGAGCTAGTTACGCCTCTGCTTTTTCTTGCGTCCATTCCGTTTTTGCCGTTTCAAGTATTCTTGCTCAAGCTGACGGAGTCGATCGAGTGCTGCAACTGCAGTGGGTCTTCTGGACGGATCGCGATGCATCAGCAGCTCCAAGAACTGTGTCCTCTCTCTTCCTGTGTCATACCAGCTCCCGTACACAACATCTCCGCATGTTTGGATCAACCGCCCAACAGACCATACGTCCACAGCAGTGGTGTGATTACCATCGCTGAAGATCTCGGGGGCGTGTTCGGCTTGACTGAGGTGGTTGCCGCTTGGTGAAACCTGTGGACTTTGCGCGGCGTCCATGAAATCTATCAGGAACCACGAATTGTCGCCATCGCGACTCTTGATAACATTCGGCCATCGAATATCTCGATGCATCCACGAAGCAGCATGCAGCTTCACCAATGCTTGCAACACATTTGCGAGCGCGTAAAATAACTCCACAAGATTTTCTGGTCTTTTCTCTTGGCCACGTGGCTTGAATATCAATCGCATTGCATTCTGGTCTGCATGATCCAGACGATCAACATTCGGGATAGCGTGCTCTTCTAACACCTTGTAGACCGCTTCAACATGGTCCTTTGCTCGTTGAAATAGCGCTTTCGGGAAACACTTGACAACGCGGGATGGCTCGAGAAGTACCTTGATCCCTTGATCTCGAGATATCTTCTTGTACTCATCTCGAGCGCTTTCTGGGCACAAACTCGCGAGGCTCCGCAATAACCGCGCGACGTTCAGAATTGCCACCAGCAACCGAAAACGTCCTTCCAAATGTTGGACATCATATACTCCCACCTCAATTGCGTCCACGTCATCTTGTACACGAGTGATAGCATACAATCTGGCTTCATAGCCAACCGCTGCGTATCCGAACAAATATGGAGCGTCACCGTAGCTCCAAACAAGCTTCTCGAACAACTCGCGCCTCGGCGTCTCCATCTGCTCCCCAGGAGCCTTTTCCTCACCGCGGAAGACGCACACAGAGTCCACGATAAATAGGTAGTCGGGGCGATTTGGTCCTGTTGATGCCGATCGACTTGAATTTCGATCGCTCTTGCCGATGCCGACGAAGTTTAAAACGTGGCAGATTAAGTCGTCCCAAAACGAGACGAACGAATACTCTGTGTCACCAGGATCCACGCATTCGACCACACGACTGCCGATCTGATACAAAAAGTCCACACAGGGCTCCGCGTTGTCGACCCGATAGAGCTTGTCCATCAGCTCCGGAGTCGCGGTCTTCATTTTCGCCAGCCAGTTGACTCGAATCTGCTCGTGAAGAGTGATCTTCACTGGTAGCTCATGTTCGACGAATTCTGCCAGCTCTCCCAAAAGTGGTAAATTATGCGGTGCTATCTGGCTCATGCGAAACTCGCTCAACCATCTGGCTGTCCAACCTTGGTCAACTGGCGGCATCAACTGTGTCAGTGTCACCCCAGCTTGATCAGGAGGGAGTTCCACCAGCACGTGGATCACTTCCTCTCCGAGAGCGAAACTCGGCCCAAACAACTCCGTTTTGTTAAGCTTCCACGACGGACGCATCTTCACGTACTGCTTGTCGACATCTCCTTGCAAGAGAGCATCCAAGTTGTCGTCGTCCGCCAGCCACGTGGTTTCCCCTTCCTTTCGCGCCAAGTAGAGCGTCAACAATCGTGAGGGAACAGTGTGCTGCTCGGTGCTCAAGATGCCAGCGATCTTCTCCTGCAGCGCCTCCACTTCTGCATTGCGCTGGATCTCGACGGAGAAGACGCTCCCTTCGCCGTACACACCGCAGCGCAGCTTCACAACCGTCTCCTCTGTCATGCTCCTGTGCTTTCTCTTAGACAGTTCTCGACTGAGAAGCGGCACACATTCACGCAACACACCGCGCAGTTTTAGCCAATCACATCACTCCAAAATAATTATTTTTATTTCTGACAAATATATTCCTCAATATGTAGAAACTAAATAATAGTGAGTTCATCTTGAGCGATAAAAAATAAATATATAGAAATAACAATGTGCAAGTACATCTTTCTTTGTATCGCTTGAATGTGATACGCTTGTCCAACTTCGAGATCTTCTCACAAAATCTCGATCGCTTATCAGGGACTTCACCAGCTGTCTCACACCACCTTTGACAGTGCTGATACATAATATCTCTCTCCATGCGATATTGGCCCTGCGATTCAGTGTGTACGATTCCATTTAATCCCGATTCCTTAAGTTCATTGACATAGTTGACAATGCCTTCATTGCTAGCAGTTGTCATTGAATCATAGATAGGCGTTCGGAAGAAGGATTTTGGCTTGGGGTTGGCGAACTGCTTCAAATATGTGTAGAATTTGTTCATCTCATTCTCATTCTTGATCACATCATCAATCAGCTTGCCATAATAGACCTTGTTGTGTTGTTCCGCTGGATTTACATCGAAAATTGTCATCTTGTCTTCGACGATGCCAATCAAGTTGTTAGAAGCACCAATAAATTCAGTGATGTTGCCATGTACTTCTTCTTCATGGTAGAGCTTTCGACTAGATTGCACGGAATCGGTGATTGCAGATTTCATTCGCTCAAAACAGTTACGCAACGAGCGCTTATCACCAGCAATTTCCTCAAACCAGCACAATTTTTTATGTCGAAGTTGTGGCGAACCACGCTCTCCAAAGACATTCGTTAGATGTTGAGTCATGTGAGTATTTGCCGTTCCCAGAAGACTCGTAAGGAGCTTAAAGAAGTTCGACTTGCCAGTCTGCTTCTCCATTGAATATAACACGAGCATAACCTTCGTCTTGCTGTCTGGATAGTGGCAAAGGCTACCGATATACTCCATCAACCACTGGTACCTTTCAGCATGATTGAAGCAAATGATACTTCAGGTAATCGACTAATACTGGGTGCAAGTCAGATTCAGTAATTTCCTCGTGAAGATCCTTTGCCAGTAGTGAATTTGCTGAATGTCTCCATATCATTTGGATCATGTTCCCATTTGCAGACGGTATTTGCAAACTTGGGGAATGGAACCGTATTGAGAAGGTCAGACAGCTTGGTGGAACGTGGCTTCTTGTTTTCAATGAACTGAATTTGCACCTTGAAGAAGTTCTTTGGATCATATGCCTTGATCACAGAATTATCGTCCTCTGTTGGCTTACGCTTGTAGTAGGTGATATCGGATCCTTCAAAGACGTAGAACTCGTGGATGAAGTAGAGCACAAACCGTTTCAGCAAATGAAGAGACTCGAAGCTAGTAGTTTTCAGCATCTTCTCAAAAGTACTGAAATTTAAATCAAAGTCACGATTGGGCTTGTTCTCGATCACTAGATACTTCTCCGCCCAATACTCAAGCTCATCGATCTCAAATGATGTATCAACCATGGATGAACGCATGTCGTCAATTGTTCGACCAGTTAACTTTACCAGTTGAGTTAGTGTTGCGAACTTCCGCTCAGACTTGAATGTCAATTCGAAATCTTGATCAAGTGTAGAAAGCTCAAACGTCTTCGAAGTGGATGTTTTCCTTGGCTCCTTGACTTCATATTCATCCTTCCATTGCTTGTATGCAGCAGAATCACAACCAGCAGCTTTCCCTTTCAGCTTGGCTTCGTTCAGTGATGGATTATACTTGGAATCAAACCAACCATCGAATTCTTTGGTAGCAAACTCCTTGTTGAAACGCTCTAATTTTTGTTTGAGCACACAGAGATAGGTCTTGCGCATCAAATACCAATCACAATGAGGTTGACAAGCAAAGAATCCAGCGAGATTCCACACGTTTTGGTTGTTGCAGAACCAATCACTTCGAATCATCATGCATAGATTATGCAATCGCTTATCGTAGGATGTAGTTGCAAGGAAGTAATCCACACCGCATTCAACGTTTGCTTATTCAAATAATTCACGGTCTTCACTGGACTTGAAGAAGAAGTTATCAAGCATCTGCGATTCATCCAGTTCACTGAAGTGATAATGCAAAAGGTACGTGTATCCGTCGTTCCCAAAGTCGGGTGTGACATCATCACTGTGCTTGTAGTCGATGGAATTACCAACTGCGTGCATCTTCGACTTGATCCAATCACTTGGTGACAATACGCGTGAATCTCCCAACTTGGGTTGATCGTATTTATCAACAGATTTGATGTGCCGAATGCAATGCTCACCATAAGTTTCTTCAATAGACTTGGTCATCGTTGGTTCAGCAACTGCAGGTTCAGCAATCACTGGTTCATCAACTGCAGGCTCAGCAACTGCTGGCTGATACTGTGCGTGGTGTCGACACCAATCGCCTTTTGAGCCGCACTGTTGGCTTGCCTTTGGGTGGTTTTCTGGGAAGATGTACTTGCACATTGTTATTTCTATATATTTATTTTTTATCGCTCAAGATGAACTCACTATTATTTAGTTTCTATATATTGAGGAATATATTTGTCAGAAATAAAAATAATTATTTTGGAGTGATGTGATTGGCTAAAACTGCGCGGTGTGTTGCGTGAATGTGTGCCGCTTCTCAGTCGAGAACTGTCTAAGAGAAACCACAGGAGCATGACAGAGGAGACGGTTGTGAAGCTGCGCTGCGGTGTGTACGGCGAAGGGAGCGTCTTCTCCGTCGAGATCCAGCGCAATGCAGAAGTGGAGGCGCTGCAGGAGAAGATCGCTGGCATCTTGAGCACCGAGCAGCACACTGTTCCCTCACGATTGTTGACGCTCTACTTGGCGCGAAAGGAAGGGGAAACCACGTGGCTGGCGGACGACGACAACTTGGATGCTCTCTTGCAAGGAGATGTCGACAAGCAGTACGTGAAGATGCGTCCGTCGTGGATTCTCGACGAAGATTGCTTTGGGAAGAACTTTCAGCCTGGTCGCAAGGAGATTCACGTGCTGGTGGAACTCCCAGAAGCTCAGCAAAGTGCGGCGACACTGGCACTGTTGATGCCGCCAGTTGACCAAGGTTGGACGGCTAGATGGTTGAGCGAGTTTCGCATGAGCCAGATAGCACCGCATAATTTACCACTTTTGGGAGAGCTGGCAGAATTCGTCGAACATGAGCTACCAGTGAAGATCACTCTTCACGAGCAGATTCGAGTCAACTGGCTGGCGAAAATGAAGACCGCGACTCCGGAGCTGATGGACAAGCTCTATCGGGTCGACAACGCGGAGCCCTGTGTGGACTTTTTGTATCAGATCGGCAGTCGTGTGGTCGAATCCGTGGATCCTGGTGACACAGAGTATTCGTTCGTCTCGTTTTGGGACGACTTGATCTGCCACGTATTAAACTTCGTTGGCATCGGCAAGAGCGATCGAAATTCAAGTCGATCGGCATCAACAGGACCAAATCGCCCCGACTACCTATTTATCGTGGACTCTGTGTGCGTCTTCCGCGGTGAGGAAAAGGCTCCTGGGGAGCAGATGGAGACGCCGAGGCGCGAGTTGTTCGAGAAGCTTGTTTGGAGCTACGGTGACGCTCCATATTTGTTCGGATACGCAGCGGTTGGCTATGAAGCCAGATTGTATGCTATCACTCGTGTACAAGATGACGTGGACGCAATTGAGGTGGGAGTATATGATGTCCAACATTTGGAAGGACGTTTTCGGTTGCTGGTGGCAATTCTGAACGTCGCGCGGTTATTGCGGAGCCTCGCGAGTTTGTGCCCAGAAAGCGCTCGAGATGAGTACAAGAAGATATCTCGAGATCAAGGGATCAAGGTACTTCTCGAGCCATCCCGCGTTGTCAAGTGTTTCCCGAAAGCGCTATTTCAACGAGCAAAGGACCATGTTGAAGCGGTCTACAAGGTGTTAGAAGAGCACGCTATCCCGAATGTTGATCGTCTGGATCATGCAGACCAGAATGCAATGCGATTGATATTCAAGCCACGTGGCCAAGAGAAAAGACCAGAAAATCTTGTGGAGTTATTTTACGCGCTCGCAAATGTGTTGCAAGCATTGGTGAAGCTGCATGCTGCTTCGTGGATGCATCGAGATATTCGATGGCCGAATGTTATCAAGAGTCGCGATGGCGACAATTCGTGGTTCCTGATAGATTTCATGGACGCCGCGCAAAGTCCACAGGTTTCACCAAGCGGCAACCACCTCAGTCAAGCCGAACACGCCCCCGAGATCTTCAGCGATGGTAATCACACCACTGCTGTGGACGTATGGTCTGTTGGGCGGTTGATCCAAACATGCGGAGATGTTGTGTACGGGAGCTGGTATGACACAGGAAGAGAGAGGACACAGTTCTTGGAGCTGCTGATGCATCGCGATCCGTCCAGAAGACCCACTGCAGTTGCAGCACTCGATCGACTCCGTCAGCTTGAGCAAGAATACTTGAAACGGCAAAAACGGAATGGACGCAAGAAAAAGCAGAGGCGTAACTAGCTCGATAAGGTGAATAATGATTTTGGATGTTGAGTTCCGAGGTTCCAAAACCGCGTTCCGAACCGGTTCCAAAATGATGCCGTACTTACTAGAGCTGCTGTGGTGCTTCAATTCTATAGTGAATTGCAATTATTTGATGAATTGTGGGAACCCTGGTTCCAAATTTCGGAACCAAATTTTAATAACTAGAAGGGCTGTGGTTACATTGACATCTTCTGTTCCTATACTTATATATATACTAAAATTTATAGACAGGGGGGTAGGGGGTAGAAGAGAAAGAAGATATAGAGAGACAGTGTAGCGTTTTTCTTGTGGAACTTCGGAACTCAGTCCCGCATGGCGTATAAAACCTACCATGATCATAATTGTCGTTGTTACGTCGGTTCGGTGACATGGAACTGGCTCATATCAGGTTTAGGAACTTTGCGCACTACTTGATTTTAATAACTACAATCACTCTGGTGTTCCCTCGTTTAAGGTGACGAGTTCTGACAATTCCTAAGAATTCACATTAGGATTTAGTAATTTCACGCGTTCTTTTTCTGAGCGTAGGCTAGTGGACGGACGTAATGGATTAGGTTACATCGTCCGCTCAACCTGTGCATAAAATGGCATCTAGAGTACCCCTAGACCCCCTTAGAGACCACGTTAATGTACTATGAACAGTGCTGTTTATTTAGCAAAGGGCCATGCACAATACAGTTCTGCTTATGCTACAATTGCTGCGCCGCTCGCAACCACTCGCTGCTTCTTGACATTCTCCGATTTGCGTGCTAAGGATTAAACCCAGCCACAACACAAGAGTTGATCATGCGTCTGACCTGCCTCCTACTAATGGTGGTGGTGATATTCGTCGCCTGCTCGAGTGTTGCCTCAGCTGCCACTGAAACTGCGCTTACCAAGACGAAATATTTGCGCCAACACAACGAAGAAGACAGCCGCTTTCTTTCTGAGGAAACCAGTGAGCACGAAAATGAGGAAAGAACCCAAAACATGGACAAGCTGATGGCGATTGGCAAGAGCGATGACTTTCTGATGAATAAGTTCGCAACATGGAAAAAATTCAAATTGCCGTCGGGGTTAGTTACCCTACTAGCAAAAATAAGAGGATCCCCTGAGGCTGCACGGAAGGCCCAAGGTTATGCAGTCTACCTTGACGACATTCGCAAGCAAGCGAAATAGATGTACCACTACAGAGGCTGATGGCATCAATATGCCTAAAACAACTTTGAAATAATGTAGTAGTGAAAGAAAATGATGGCCAAGGAAGTCTGAAAAGGCGTCTTTCTTCAAGCAGATCGATAGCAGCAAGCACAAGAGTTATATGTACTGTGTTGGCGACATAAGCCCTTTCTGGCGTGGAGAAAATATATGCAAGACCGTCTTGATAGCCAGAATATTATGGTGGTTGTGGTGACTTAGTCAAAGCTAGGACAATGATTGAGTATATTACAGATATCCTTCGCCGTATTTGTGCTGATAGACACACCAAAGAACAGCTCTGAAAGTTGTTGGGAACACAAAAAAAGTAATAGCCTTGAACGTTCTTCTTAAGACTCTGTCACCACTGAACTCGACTATACGACAAAAAAATAGGTCAGCTAATACGTAGTATCCTTCTTCTGATTTCCTGTTAGTTTTGTACAAGGGGGGAGAGTGACTGCTGCCGAAGGAAGGAGGAGGGCACTTTCGATTTGTTTTTTTCGTCCATGAGCCACGTAGCCAGACAATTCTACGTCAATGAGAGGTGGCGCTGCTGATGTGCGAGCCCACGTACATCGCCCACGAACTGCTGTGTGGACTCCACGACAAGAGCACGAGTTGCTCAACGCTGCTGTTGACTGTCTTCAACTGCCTCGCATCACAATGTATATTAGCACGTGGACGCCGTGGTACAACGGCCAGCACGACTCTTGCAGTAAGAAGCCGCAGCCTCTTGCGGACCGCTGTAGGTCGTGATTGATTCATCGTATGAAGACTATTGACTCTCAAAATAGGTGCAAGAGCTGCGTACGTTGTCGAAGACAAGTCGAGTTGTTCCACTTGCCCGTAGCTCGAGCAGGGACTCTCCACGAACTAGATCTTCAAGCTGCCGCCTGTGAAAGATAGCAAGGACAACGACCCCCCCCCCCTAGCTCCTGGGGTTTATTACGTTAGTGCTTTCAAGAGAGATTGTCTTCCGAGAATCTTGTCACGGATGTGTTTGTGGAATAGGCAATTGTTGCTGAACACATAACAGCCACTCCACCCTTCTCTGAGGTACCATGCGTGAGTGCCAACCGAAGGCGCAAGAAGATAATTGCAGGAGGCGAGCCGGTCCGACAATGTGGCAAACAAGAATACAAATCGATTGTCAAAATCCTTGTGTGCTGTGCAGAAAATAACGTTTGCTCGAAGCGAAGGCTCGTCAGCAAATTGGTTTCGGGGCCTGATTACATTAATCGAATGAGTGGAGATACATAATTGCCACCAATGTCGAACAAGCAGCTGGGTATCGATGGTGAGGTTGACTATACGTTTCATGACTGCTGAGGAAAAGGTTACAGGGTGTGAGTATATGTTGTGAGAATACTACGTTAGGATGCGCCATCCATCCCATTAACGATTGTGTTCACAATTTGCGAGCTTTCTCAAATTACAGGATATGTACAGTATATATCACCGACTAAGTGAACTGATCGGCCGTGCGTGCTTTAGCACAGCACTGCTTACACTTCATTTGCTATGCTGCTTGCAACCACCCACTGCCTCCCTATCATTTTCCAAGCTGGAAGCTAATAATCAAGCCAAGAGTCGATAATGCGTCCGAGCTGCATCCTACTGATGACGGTCGTGATATTCGGTGCCTGCTCGAATACTGTCTCGGCCGCCACTACATCTGTCGTTGTCGAGAAGATGTCTTTGCGCCAGCACAACGAAGTTGGCAGCCGCGTGCTATCTGAGGAAGCCAGTGAGCGCAAGAGTGAGGAAAGAGCCCCAAATATGGACAAGTTGATGAAAGTCGGTAGAAGCAATGACTACCTGACAAAAGAGTTCACGGGTTGGAAAAGAGGAGGACTGAAGGCAAAGATTGTTACCTTTCTGGCGCAACTACTGTGCACTCGCGAGGCTGCACGAAAGGCGCAATCTTATCATGTATTTCTTGGGCGTGGCCGGAAACAAGGAAAATAAATGCAGAGGGTCCTACGAACGCTCCAGCGTAAAAAAGTGATATGTATAACTTCTATTCCACACCTGCAAGTACTTTGTCAGCATGTTCTATTCGCTACACAAGAAAGAAGATCGATATGAGGAAAACATGGTGCCGATGAAGACTGCAACTTAGAAGGAAGTTAATACTACGTAGTATATTTCACACAGATACTACAAATAAATCCCGAAGAAATGGCATCAGCAGCGAACACAGTGAAGTACTACTAGTACACATTGGCTTTCTCGTTCTTTGTCGAATTCCAAGACTTCCTCGTTCCATTTGATTGAAGAAGGCAATGATACGGCCATCCATGACTCCATAGAACGGACACTACATCTGGTTTTCGGCAATCGAAAGGAAACGAGAGCGTTCACTATTTAAATTGCCTTCACCGGTGTAAAGCTCCACGGCAAGCATGACCAAGGCCTCCATCCTCCTTACTCTGCTCATGGCACATTTCTCCTTTACCGCTGCTGCAGCGGATTGCAGTATCGAGCATGACACCTTCAACCTAACGAGTTCTAGCTCAAACGACCTTCAAAATGGGCCTGATGGCGGCTTGTTGATTGAGTCGGGAACGATCTCTATCGGGAACAAGGTCTTCAGCACCGTCGACGAAGGCAACACGATAACTATCGGTAACACCAAATTCAGAGTTTTCAGCTAAGCCAAATGGGCATGCACACTACCATGGAAAACTTTAAAATGAAATGACACTTTGCTTTGATCGTACGAGACCTTCAGCTACGAATGCAACACCATTCCATTACCGCTAATGCAGCAAACACTGATTGTGGTTGAGCCAACAACTCTGATGGAGATCCGAACTCCGCCACGCGACCCGCGTCCATGACGGCGATCTTGTCGCAGTACAGGATCGTAATGATGCGGTGCGCGATGGTCAGCACGGTCTTGTCCCCGAACGTGTGCTGGATCGTGGTCTGGATGAGCGCGTCCGTGGCCGTGTCGACGTTGGCCGTGGCCTCGTCCAGCACCACGACCTTGCTGTCCTTGAGCAGCGCGCGGCCGATGCAGAGGAGCTGGCGCTGACCCACCGAGAGGTTGTCTCCGCCCTCGGCCACCTCGAAGTCGAGGCCGGCTCCCCAGCGACGCAAACTCTCGGCCATGTGCACCTGCTGCAGCACGGCCCAGATGCGCTCGTCCGCGTACTCGTGGAACGGGTCCAGGTTCTCTCGCAGCGGGCCGCTGAACAGCACGGGGTCCTGTGGGATGATGGCGAGGCTGCGGCGCAGCTCGCGCAGGTTGATGCTGGCGATGTCCACGTCGTCGATGAGCACACGTCCGCTGTCGAAGTCGCAGATGCGGAAGAGCGCGATCATGAGCGAGCTTTTGCCTGCTCCGGTGCGTCCGCAGATGCCGACCTTTTCTCCGGCGGCGATGTCCATGTCGACACCGCGCAGTACAAGTGGAAGTTCCGGTCGGTAGCGGAGGCATAGACCTTCAAAGCGTACCGAGCCTCGGATAGGCCATGTTGTTGATTCTTTTTCAGCATTTTGATACTCTTTGCTAATCAATTCCTTCACAGTTTTGCCGGAGTCATCTTCACGCTCGATCTGACGGAAAAATAATAGACGCTCAACACTAGTCATGGCGTTGTCCGTCCGATCGACCGACCGCATGACCCATTGCACCATTGAGGTCAGCATTAGCGAATATGTCAACGATAGACCCGAGGTCAACGACCCAACCGATCCCGCTGTAGCAACGAGATAGAGCGTAACAACAAATATAATGACCACCGACAGCAAATCAAGTCGCGTGGCTAGCCAGCGGCTTGCAGCCCAATAAGTGAAGTACAGGTTTGAATTGGCGTCCACTACTCTTCGGTTTTGACGAATGAAATCATTTTCCATACGAAATGCTCGGATCGTGGAAAGACCTGACAGGGTTTCGCTAAAGAGATTGTACACGGGTGTTCGCGCGACACCTTCCAGTCGCTTGATCTCGCTGGATGATTTCTTAAAGTACTGCCCAATGCAGAGGAATACGATGAAAATTGGGATGTACGTCAGAGCAATCCAGTATGAAGCAAACGCTGAAACCACGAGCGCGCCCAGCGCCAAAGACACATTTTGAAGTAGCAATTGGTACTCTTGTGGGGGCATGGTATCCATTTGATCTAAGTCGTTCGAAAAGCGGTTCAAAATTTGCCCCATCGGAGTCACATCAAAATATCTCGTGACAGGTGCTCGCAGCACGCGCCGGAAAAGCTCATCATGCATATTTTGCGATGAACGAACACACGACTCAATAATCATTAACGCTCGCCCAAAGGACAGCACCGTACAAAGAGCAAGGAATCCGAGGTACCACATGCCAAAGTTTGTGTTGGAATACGAAGGATCAACGCCTCGGCGAGGCATATTACGTGCCCAATGACCTGGCCACCAATCCACAACTGTACGTGCAGCTTGGCCAGCACAATATGCTGCGATGACCACGAGGATCACAATCACACCGTTAAAGCCGGTCTCATCGAAGTAGGTCTTGTAAATACGGCCTCCAACTTTGCCTTTAACGCGATCCTCTGCTCGAATCAGTCGGCCATCCTTTTTACCTTTCGTATACTCTTCTTTCGTCACCTCTGCTTTCAGTGCATCGCCGCCACTTTCTTTTCTACGCTCATCAGTTGACTCTTGCCGTGGTGTTTTGACATCTCCTCTTGTAGGCACACGTTGCGTACTGGATTTAACACGAGACTTCTCATTTTTTACTACCAGCAACAGTCGTAGTGAAGGAAGCCAAATGCGGGAACTGCGATTGTACGTCTTCGTAAGTCCCTTGCGCAGCAATGACACCATCGACCATCACCACAACCTGATCTGCGTGTACCAACAAATTATAATGGCTGTTGACTACCAACAAACGAGTCTGATCACTCGCCAAACCAACAACACACTTCTCAAAAATCGCGTGAGCCACGTGAGGATCCACCGCACTCAGCGGGTCGTCCAAAATCAACACATCCGTCCCTGTCCGGTACATTGCGCGCGCAATGGCCACGCGAGCCTTCTGGCCGCCACTCAGATTGATGCCTCGTTCGCCAATCTCCGTCGAGTCTCCATTCGGCAGAGCTCGTAGATCCATCGCTAGTTGTGAGGCGTCCAGTACTCTTTCGTACCGTTCCGTGTCGAAATCCTGTTCAAAGAGGATGTTTGTCCCTCAGTGTGGCGTTGCGGATCCAGGTATCTTGGCTCACGTAAGCTACTTGTCCGTTGATTTCGAGTACGCCGGAGGTCCGTGGCATTTCTCCTAGGATGGCGTTGACGAGACTGGATTTGCCTGAACCCACTTTGCCAACAATCATCACAAGAGAACCTCGCTCGATTGCGAGATTTATCCCCTGCAGTTGAAATCCTTGCTTGTCGGATTTATTTGATAGGGATGCTGCTTGGTTCAGTGAATTCGCCTTCGGACTGTCGATAGAGGTGGAGGCTGCTTTTTCTAGGTAGTCATCTTTAGTTTCTTTTTCTGCTGGGGTTACAACAACGATATCATTGTTGCTCAGGTTTGCAGGCCATTCAAAGGCTCCGTCTCGAATAGATATGTTACCACGGCCAATTGAAGAACCTTCTGTCTCGTCAAATACTGGTAATAGTGGTGGTGCTTGGTTTGACAGTGATGATTGTGTTCTGACTTTTGGAGCTGAGGCTAGTAGCTCTGACATAGAGGAAACCTCACTGCTAGCGAGAAAAGAGTCGATTCGAACGTAAGCAAATTTAGCTTTCGATAGTCCGGAAACAGCTTGCGGTAGTTGGTTAAGCGGTGTACGGGCAATATTGACCATAGCAACAAGAGTAAACGCTTCCACGACAGTGATCGTGTGTCGGATCAGCACGTACACACCGAGTGTCGCGCCCGAAAGGAAGGTCGGCGTGATGAACAGCATGACCGTGTTGACCACCTGGTACGAGTGAAACTTCCGCAGCAAACTCACTTCTCGGACACGAAGTGTCTCCACACGCTGCGCCAAAGAGTCTTCCCAAGCGTAAAACTTCATGACGCGGATACCCTGCAGCGTCTCCGACGTAACTTTCACTCGCTCGTCAATAACTTGCAACAATCGTTTTTGCAAGCTCGCGATGCGGTCTCCCTGTTGAATCGAAATGACCATGACCGCAGTAAGAAAAACCGCGCCGGCAAGAGCAGCGTAGAAATCGAAGAGAAACCCGATCAGGACGCACGACACCACAAACGCCAGAGGTCCCATAACCAGCCAAGGCCCCTGAACCATCGCAGTGAACACGCGCTCGGTATCGACACTCATAAGCGTCAAAATCTCCCCTGTAGTGTACTCTTGTCGTGCAGCACTGGACAGACGCAGAGCCTTCTCATACACGAGCGACATGGTCAATGACCGCATATTGGATCCAATGCGCGAAGCCACAAAGAACAGATAGTTGAGTGCGCACACGGCTACTAAAGAGCTTCCAGTCATCATCGCCACGAGCCAATATCCGCTCTCAATACCAAACACGTTTTCTTCACCGTTCAGAATCTCTAGCAAAGCCCGCGTCACGTACGTTTGTAGCCCCAACGCTAGCACGTATACAACACAGCCCGTCAGCACAACTGCGAGTTCCACCCGGAAAATTTTCACGTACGCCATGAAAACTGGCGATACTCCAAACGGGTACTGACGACGCGGGTCGTGCACTTGATGGAAGCGGATTTCCAGTGCCTCGGATTCATCACTTGGACATACCGGCCACATATCTTCGATCTCCAGCACGCGTCGAGATCCCAGTGAAATCATGGGTTGGATCCATTGCGCAAAGATGACCGACAGAAGTGAAGCTTTTGCCAATGGATTGGGTTGTTGACTGAAAGGAATGGCCTCCGACTTTATGGAGTCGGGAACCTCCACGTAGTGTCCTTGGTCCATAGTTATTGACTTTCCTCCCCGGCCACTGTTGCTGCTTGATGACAATTTCAAAATGAGCGTAACGCTGCCGGACCTCTTCATAGTCTCCAAGTTCCGAATTGCTGGGCCATGCACTCTTAAAAAGGTCTGAGTAGCCCGTCTCAAGTGTGAGATGCCAGGCTACAGTATGAGATGAACAACTGGCAAGAGTCGACTTTCTCGTTGACCACTATGGTTACGAACAAAGCTTTGTTTGCAATCCCGCGTTCATCCAGTTGCAGTGCCCACTCTTTGCGCCTTGTTCATCTAATCGATCACGTCTTTGGTCGTCACCAAGTTGATCGGTTCACGCGTTCACGCCTGTTTCACCTGTTGACTCGGGCAAGTTTTCTTGGATTATCGTGCTGCAAGCTGCATCCTATCCTCCTGATGACATTCTCCACGCAAGGTGGGTGAAACTCGTTCTGGTTTCATCGTTGAGTTTCGACAAACTGTCTTGCCTTTCATCGACAACATTTAGCATGCTCAACCGCTGTCGACAACAACCTCACCCCAACATGTGCAGGACAAGAAGTCCGTACTATTATCAGCAAGTCGAATTTGGGTCGAACTGTCGAACTAGAGCTAGTAGTTACGCTGTTCCTGATCGTTTCGCCAATGCAGCAAACACGGACTGAGGTCTTGCCAACAACTCTGATGGAGAACCGAACTCCGCCACGCGACCCGCGTCCATGACGGCGATCTTGTCGCAGTGCAGGATCGTGTTGATGCGGTGCGCGATGGTCAGCACGGTCTTGTCCCCGAACGTGTGCTGGATCGTGGTCTGGATGAGCGCGTCCGTGGCCGTGTCGACGTTGGCCGTGGCCTCGTCCAGCACCACGACCTTGCTGTCCTTGAGCAGCGCGCGGCCGATGCAGAGGAGCTGGCGCTGACCCACCGAGAGGTTGTCTCCGCCCTCGGCCACCTCGAAGTCGAGGCCGGCTCCCCAGCGACGCAGACTCTCGGCCATGTGCACCTGCTGCAGCACGGCCCAGATGCGCTCGTCCGCGTACTCGTGGAACGGGTCCAGGTTCTCTCGCAGCGGGCCGCTGAACAGCACGGGGTCCTGTGGGATGATGGCGAGGCTGCGGCGCAGCTCGCGCAGGTTGATGCTGGCGATGTCCACGTCGTCGATGAGCACACGTCCGCTGTCGAAGTCGCAGATGCGGAAGAGCGCGATCATGAGCGAGCTTTTGCCTGCTCCGGTGCGTCCGCAGATGCCGACCTTTTCTCCGGCGGCGATGTCCATGTCGACACCGCGGAGTACAAGTGGAAGTTCCGGTCGGTAGCGAAGACAAAGTTTGTCGAACCGAATGCTGCCTCTAGTTGGCCATGACGGTGATGTGGGCTTGTTTCTAGTGGGCTCGGATTGGATCATTTCAGCTACTGTCTTGCCGCCTTCGTCCTCACTTTCAATTTGACGGAAGAAGAGGAGACGCTCGACGCTAGTCATAGCGTTGTCGGTACGGTCCACTGCGCGCATGACCCATTGAACGACGGATGTCAGCATCAGCGAATACGTTAGTGAGATGCCTGAAGTCATTGCGCCAACTTGACCCTTTGTTGAGACGAGATAGAGGGTGACGACGAAGATAATGACCACGGACAGGAGATCTAAACGAGTTGCCAACCAACGACTGGCGCACCAGTACGTTAGATAAAGATTCGTGTTGGTGTCAACAACTTCGCGGTTGCGCGTCGCAAACTTTCTTTCCATACGAAAAGCTCGGATTGTTGAGAGGCCAGAAAGGGTCTCATTGAAGAGATTGTACACTGGTGTCCGCGTTACTCCCTCAAGCCGCTTGATTTCACACGAGGTTTTCTTGAAATGCTCGCCAGTCCACAGGAAGACGAGGAAAATTGGAATGTAAGACACGCCAATCCAGTAGGATGCGAAAGCAGAAACAACCAGCGAACCGAGAGCCATTGATACGTTCTGGAACAACACTTGATACTCCTGCGGAAGGATAGAGTCCATTTGATCCAGGTCATTTGAGAAGCGATTCAAAATGCGTCCCATTGGAGTCACATCGAAGTATCGTGTGATGGGAGCGTTTAGTACACGCCGGAAGAGCTCGTCATGAAGCTTTTTGGACGTTCGAACGCACGTCTCGATCATCATCAACGCACGCACCATCGTCAACACGGAACAAAGAATAATGAGCCCGAGGTACCACAAGCCCAAGTCTGTACTCGAGGCATCGGCATGGTTTTTCAAGGTGCGGGCCCAGTGCCCAGGCCACCAGTCGACAACTGTGCGGTTCGCTTGACCGATGCAGTACACAACGACGAGCACCACAAACACAACAATGCCGTTGAATCCAGACTCGTCGAAATACGTCTTGTAGACCCGAGTACTTACGGTTCCCCGTACTCTATCCTCCGACTGAACTAATAGGCCTGACGCAGTCGAATCTTTTGGGCTAGTTTCTCTCGTCACAACAGGTTTCGCACCAGGCCTATCCTGCTCATTCACACCTTCCGATCGTGGATCGGCTCTAGTCGCCGCATATGCTTCAGTGACTTTACTAGCGTTAATATCGTCAACGACAAAACCGGATCCAAGATGCGGAAAACGAGCAACAACATCAGCAAAACGCCCAACTGCGGAAACAACGCCATCACTCATCACCACAACAAGGTCCGCTCTAGGCAGCAAGTCGTAATGGCTGTTCAGAACCAACAAACGAGTCTGATCACTCGCCAAACCAACAACACACTTCTCGAAAATCGCGTGAGCCACGTGAGGATCCACCGCACTCAGCGGGTCGTCCAAAATCAACACATCCGTCCCTGTCCGGTACATCGCGCGCGCAATGGCCACGCGGGCCTTCTGGCCACCACTCAGATTGATGCCTCGTTCGCCAATCTCCGTCGAGTCTCCATTCGGCAGAGCTCGTAGATCCATCGCTAGTTGTGAGGCGTCCAATACTCTTTCGTACCGTTCCGCGTCGAAGTCCTGTTCGAAGAGGATGTTGTCCCTTAGTGTGGCATTGCGGATCCAGGTGTCTTGGCTCACGTAAGCTACTCGTCCGTTGATTTCGAGTACGCCGGAGGTCCGTGGCATTTCTCCTAGGATGGCGTTGACGAGACTGGATTTGCCTGAACCCACTTTGCCAACAATCATCACAAGAGAGCCGCTATTCACCTCGATGTTGATACCTTCTAGCTGAAACCCTGAGACGTCGTTGGATGAGGGTATCACCGATGACGAAGCATTGGTACAGTTTGTGTGAAGCCTAGATGGACCTAGGCTACCCTGAGTTTGCCCTTCACTGGTTGCTGGTGATACGACAACAACATTGTCCACAGGTAATGCGGCTGGCCAGCGAAAACTGGCATCCCGAATTGAGATGCACCCTTTTCGAGCTGTTCCATCGTCACAAGTGAGATCAAAAATGGGAGATTGCTTGCTTGAAGGGCTTAATGAAGGTGAAGATCGAATAAGTTGAACAGCAATTTCATCGGCAACGAGAAATTGGTCAATGCGTGCAAACGAAATCTTGGCCTTGGAGTAGCCCCCAATCGCCTGAGGCAGTTGGTTGAGCGCTGTACGACAGATATTCACCATGGCAATAAGAGTGAAAGCCTGGACGACCGTGATGTGGTTTCGAATTAGCATATATAAGCCCAGTGTAGCACCAGAGAGGTATGTTGGTGTTACGAAAAGCATGACGGTGTTAATTACTTGGTACAGATGAAATTTGCGCAGCAGAGCCACTTCTCGGACACGAAGCTTATCCACTCGTTTTGCCAGAGAATCCTCCCAAGCGTAAAACTTCATGACGCGAATACCTTGCAATGCCTCAGACGTGACTTTGACGCGCTCATCGATAACTTTCAGGAGTTGTTTCTGCAATTTCGCAATTCGGTCTCCTTGTTGTACTGAAAAGACCATCACCACAACAAGAACCGCGGCCCCGACAATCGAAGAATAAAAGTCAAAGAGTACGCCAACGAGCATAATCGAGATAGCAAATCCAAGCGGTCCCATGATGAGCCAGGGTCCGTGGGCGACGAAGTGAAACACACGTTCGGTATCCACACTCATGAGCGTAAGAATCTCACCCGTTGTGTATTCTTGGCGTGCTTTACTCGAGAGACTCAATGCCTTGTCATAGATGAGTGACATGGTTAGCGAACGCATGTTCACTCCAATACGTGCTGACGTGAAGAACACATAGTTCAGGGATAGCACAGCAACAAGGGAGCTGCCAGTCATCATCGCCATGAGCCAGTACCCACTTGAAATGTGGAAAATGTTTTCCTCGTTGTTCAGGAACTCCAGAAGACCCTGGGCAACATACGACTGCATGCCCAACGCCACCACGTAGAGCATACAACCAGTAAACACGACGGTGAGCTCACCCTGAAACGCCATCGCGAACGCCATGGCAACCGGCGAAATCCCGAAGATATGAGATTTCTCTGGATCGTACACGCGGTGAAAACGAGCCTCTAGTGCTTGGCAAGAATCTCGAGAGCAAAGAGGCCACACGTCCTCCATATCTAGAACTTTTTTCGACCCCAACGAAACCAGCGGGTAAACCCATTGCGCCAAAAGTACAGATAGTAGTGAAGCACGCTCGAGTGGATTAGGCTGGTCGCAGAATGGCACTTGTTTGGGCTTGGTTGTTGACTCTCGAACTGAAATACCATCGGGTGTCGGTGGTGCTTCCACATAGTCTTGTTTGTGGTCTTCCCAGTTTTTCACCACCATCAAAAAGGCCTCGGTGTTGAAGATGAAGTCGAAGTGTCCAAGTGTGGAGTTGCTCGTAAATTGAGGAATGGCTGTACTCCAGGCTTTTCGAATGCATTAAAGATGTTAAATGTAGGATAGTTCAGCACCGTGGTGCTGTTTCGTCTATGGCCATTGGGGCGGGTAGCTGTACATCAAGCGAAATGATTAGGTGGCATGAACAGTTTCGTAGATCGTCACCACGTACGAGCCGCGACCTTCAATAAATGCAACCGCGTCATTCAAACCACCTTTTCAGCAACGATGGAAACGCGGTGACGCCATTAACCCTCGATGTTGCATCAAGAACAACGTCATACCAATTCAGCAACTACCATTACAACTAAAACAACAACTTCCACTCCATCACTCCATACCTAATGAAACTACGATATTATTCATGAAATCAACTGCTACAGCCTACCACCACGCTTTGACAACCCAGCAAACACCGATTGTGGTTGAGCCAACAACTCTGAAGGAGATCCGAACTCCGCCACGCGACCCGCGTCCATGACGGCGATCTTGTCGCAGTACAGGATCGTAATGATGCGGTGCGCGATGGTCAGCACGGTCTTGTCCCCGAACGTGTGCTGGATCGTGGTCTGGATGAGCGCGTCCGTGGCCGTGTCGACGTTGGCCGTGGCCTCGTCCAGCACCACGACCTTGCTGTCCTTGAGCAGCGCGCGGCCGATGCAGAGGAGCTGGCGCTGACCCACCGAGAGGTTGTCTCCGCCCTCGGCCACCTCGAAGTCGAGGCCGGCTCCCCAGCGACGCAGACTCTCGGCCATGTGCACCTGCTGCAGCACGGCCCAGATGCGCTCGTCCGCGTACTCGTGGAACGGGTCCAGGTTCTCTCGCAGCGGGCCGCTGAACAGCACGGGGTCCTGTGGGATGATGGCGAGGCTGCGGCGCAGCTCGCGCAGGTTGATGCTGGCGATGTCCACGTCGTCGATGAGCACACGTCCGCTGTCGAAGTCGCAGATGCGGAAGAGCGCGATCATGAGCGAGCTTTTGCCTGCTCCGGTGCGTCCGCAGATGCCGACCTTTTCTCCGGCGGCGATGTCCATGTCGACACCGCGGAGTACAAGTGGAAGTTCCGGTCGGTAGCGGAGGCATAGACCTTCAAAACGGACGGCACCTTTCGACGGCCATGCATGAGCTGGCTCAGCGCCAGATTGATGATTTGGACTAACCAGCTCTTGGACTTGCTTTCCGCCATCCTCCTCGCGCTCAATTTCACGGAAGAATAGCAGGCGCTCGACGCTTGTTGTAGCATTATCCACTCGATCAACGGAGCGCATAACCCACTGAATGACCGATGTCAGCATAAGCGCGTACGTGAGTGAGAGCCCTGACGTCATTGATCCGATTTCTCCTCGAGTTGCCACGAGATAAAGCGTGACAACGAAGATGATGACAACAGACATCAGATCCAGTCGTGTGGCGAGCCAGCGACTTGCAGACCAGTAGGTCAGGTACATATTTGCGTTTGTGTCTACAACTTCACGGTTGCGCGCAGAAAACTGTTTTTCCATGCGGAAAGCGCGAATTGTGGGGAGTCCCGACAACGTCTCACTAAAAAGATTGTACACAGGTGTTCTTGTGATACCCTCAAGGCGTTTAAGTTCCCGTGAGGTCTTCTTGAAGTACTGACCCGTCAAGACAAAAATGACTAGGAGGGGGATGTACGAAACGCCAATCCAGTAGGACGCAAATGCTGAGACTACCAGTGACCCTAGTGCCATCGATACGTTCTGGAAAAATAGTTGATACTCTAAAGGCAACGTCGTGTCCATTTGGTCGAGGTCATTCGAGAACCGGTTCAAAATCTGCCCGATTGGCGTCACATCAAAGTACCGAGTTACTGGGGCACGTAGCACGCGTCGAAACAACTCGTCATGCATATGCTGCGACGAACGCATGCAGGACTCGATCATCATGACACCTCGGATCAATGTCAGGATCGAACAGAGTACAATCAGTCCGAGATACCACATGCCAAAAGTTGTTCCCGAGTATGTTGGATCAACGTCGCGACGAGGCATGTTTCGAGCCCAATGACCAGGCCACCAGTCAACGGTAGTGCGAGCAGCTTGACCTATGCCATACGAAAGGCTGATCACAGCAACAACTACCCAACCATTAATTCCTGTTTCATCGAAGTACGCCTTGTACACATGTGACCCAACTGTGCCTTTAACACGATCCTCAGCGCGAATCAGACGACCAGCAGAGGTCTTTGCAGCTTCATCATTCATCTCTCCATCCTCTGCACGTGGCGCATCTTTGGAAGCCTTGACAATAACGCTGCCATCATTTGTTGGCGCTAGCAACCTTTCAATCTCATCGCCATTTTCCTTTCCTAATCCTTTCACAGACTTCTCAGTATCTTCGTTTCGGCTGGAGCCTTCCAACCCAAGATGGGGGAACTGAGCAAGCACGTTTTCATACAATCCGTGCCCAACAATGGCACCGTCACTCATTACGACAACCTGGTCAGCCTGCGCTAATAAATCATAATGGCTGTTGACTACCAACAAACGGGTCTGATCACCCGCCAAACCAACAACACACTTCTCGAAAATCGCGTGAGCCACGTGAGGATCCACCGCACTCAGCGGGTCGTCCAAAATCAACACATCCGTCCCTGTCCGGTACATTGCGCGCGCAATGGCCACGCGAGCCTTCTGGCCGCCACTCAGATTGATGCCTCGTTCGCCAATCTCCGTCGAGTCTCCATTCGGCAGAGCTCGTAGATCCATCGCTAGTTGTGAGGCGTCCAATACTCTTTCGTATCGTTCCGTGTCGAAATCCTGTTCAAAGAGGATGTTGTCCCTCAGTGTGGCGTTGCGGATCCAGGTATCTTGGCTCACGTAAGCTACTCGTCCGTTAATTTCGAGTACACCGGACGTGCGCGACATCTCGCCAAGTAAAGCACTCAGTAAACTTGATTTTCCTGACCCAACCTTGCCCACGATCATAACGAGAGAGCCACGTTCAATCTCAAGATTGATGCCCTCAAGTTTGAAGCCGTGGTTCTCGGTCGAGTGATGCTTGGTAGGAGAAAGTGCCGTTGTTGGAGAATCGCTATCTCTAGTTTGTTCATCACCGATGGCAGGTGCCACCACAACGACTTCAGCCTGAGAGGTGGCTGGCCATTCGAAGCTAGCATCACGGATGGAAATGCAGCCCCGACCAATGGAAATGCAATGAGTTTGGTGGTCGTTGTCCAGAAGAGGAAACTTGTTGGTTGGCATGTGCTGTTCAGCGTTACTGACAGATGAAAGAAGAGGTGGGTGGGCAGCCACTTCATCGCTGGTGAGGAAGGCATCCAGGCGAGCGTATGAGATTTTCGCCTTGGAAATACCAGCGACGGCTTGTGGGAGCTGATTCAGTGCAGTCCGGCAAATATTTACCATCGCAATGAGCGTGAAAGCCTCCACGACACTGATAGTGTGATGAATCAGCACGTAGATACCCAATGTGGCTCCCGAGACGAAGCTCGGCGTAAGGAAAAGCATAACAGTGTTGACCACTTGATACATGTGAAACTTTCGCAGCAGACTCACTTCTTTCATGCGGAGCTTCTCGACGCGCTGTGCCAGAGATTCCTCCCACGCATAGAACTTCATGACTCGAATGCCCTGTAAAGTTTCCGAAGTAACTTTCACACGCTCATCAATAACCTTGAGCAACTTCTTTTGAAAGCCAGCAATGCGACGGCCTTGTCGAGCCGAAATCGTCATCACAACCACCAGCACCACCGCTCCTCCAAGGGCTGAGTAAAAGTCAAAGAGAATGCCAATAAGCACAACTGAAATGATGAACGAAAGCGGCCCCATAAACAGCCACGGTCCCTGGATCATCAACAGGAATACTCGCTCCGTATCGACGCTCATGAGCGTCAGGACCTCTCCAGTCGTGTAGTCTTGCCTTGCAGCACTCGACAACTTCAGCGCCTTGTCAAAAACCAGCGACATCGTCAACGACCGCATATTGGCGCCGATGCGCGAAGCCGAGAAGAAGACGTAGTTGAGGGCACACACTGCCACAAGCGAGCTGAGCGTCATCATGACCATCAACCAGTAGCCGCTAGATATGTGGAAGAGGTTCTCCTCATCGTTCAGGAACTGCAGAATCGCCTGCGCCACGTAGGACTGCAGCGCCAGCGAAAACACGTACAGCACGCAGCTGAGCAGCACAAACGAAAGCTCCACCTGGAATGTCCGAGCATATGCCGCAGCCAGTGGCGACAAATTGAACATGTGTCGTCGATGCGGCTCGTACACTTGTCGAAACCTCGTCTCGAGGGATTCGCATGCGTCGCTGGAGCAAATTGGCCAGACATCCTCCCTCTCGAGCACACGTCGAGCTCCCAGCGACACCATGGGCTGGATCCATTGGGCGAGGATGATCGACGGCAGCGAAGCTTTGGCCAACGGGTTGGGCAGCCGGCTGAATGGTGTCGACGTCTCGGCCGACTTGGCCCGAGGCGTAGCCGGCACCTCGACAAAACTTCGGTCCTTCTCGTCCATTGCTCGACCGTGAGCGAACCCAAGCAAATCGAGATATGAAGAGGAACGGGTGAATATCCCGATGGGATGCCAACGCACGCAGGCCAGCCACGATCGACGCCATGATGAGTGTCCGTGCAAGTGAGACCGTCCATTTGAACCTTCTACGCCGGCGCTGACGTACGAGGCATGGCGGGACGTTGATGACACGCTGGTGTCCCGCGTAGCGGAGTCTGTGCGGTCTGAGCATTCCGAGCATGGAGTAATTAATGGGGACGGTGCTTCTATTTGCTGTCGGTGGCTGTTGTCCTGGTCCTCACGCCTATAATCCTATCGCCTACTCAGTCTCGTCAAAATGGTATCGTAATGTTCGGGCTGCTACTTCATCTGGCTCACGAGCGCCTTGTACGCAGCCTGGATCTTCTTGCGGTCGCCCGTGGCGACCTGCTCGGCGTATGGGCCCGCTAGTTCTGGCGGACAGCCGATTGAAGGCAGGAACACGTCACGCAGGAAGGTCAAATACTCGACCCCAAGCGCGGCCACCAGCACTGCCTGCATGTTCACGATCTCCTTCACGGCTAGCATCGTCTGCATATCGTCCACGTCGAAGTGACGCAGCTTCGTCACGGCGAACATGGCGCGTGTAAAGTCCTGCAAGACGATCTGCGTGAACCGCACCTTGCCCTCCGCCGATAGCTCTGCTTGAAGTTCAGCGCGCAAAGCCACAGACGCCGCCGAAGTTGCCGCCGTCGAGGCCCCGGACGCTTCACTCGCTGGGGAAGGAGCCGAGCCGTTGCCAATCCATCGCTCAACCAGCATGCTTCCGATCGAAAAGCACGCACGGTTGATATTGGCGTCTTGAACCTCTGCACAACCTTCCAACACGAGAAGCAGCATGTTCTCCAGCTGCCCCACGTTCTGCGCGCTGATCAGCACGGCGTCTAGGCCGTGCGTGACAAGATGAAGCAGGAATGTGTACAGATACTTCTGTGTGGCTTCACGCTCGAGCTGCGGGGCGTCCTTTGTCTCGCCGTTGGCTAGCGCACTCCGTTCCGGCATCAGTGCACACAGGTGCTGCACGAACGGCAGCGTCGTCTTGTCCAGGAACCCTCCAAGTGCCTGCTTGTGCTTGATAATAAGTTGGTCCACTAGCTGCACGATTTCCACAACCTCGGGCTGCTCACAGCCCATCATGAGTGTCTGCAAAGTCTCCTGCACGTTACCCAGAAAGTGTTCTCGATCCAGCACAGTGGTCAAGCGGTGTAGCGTGAAGATCACCTTCGAGCGCACACGCCGGGTTCGAGGCAATGCACGAAGCACGCATGCAGCGGCTGTAAGCACCTGTGTGAACGTTTCCTGGTGATTTTCCATGCAGTCTGTGCCCTTAAACGCCTTAAGCACGTGTGCAATAGCGTTGAGGTGAGAGGCGCAGTGCTCGGTAACGTACTCTTCGTCAGTAAGTACACAATTCGACAGCTCACTCAGTGTCGTATTCAAACCCTGCACCAGTGGGTCCAACACGGCGATCGTGTACCGGTATCGGAGCTGTTTTGCATTCATGCCAGTCTCTTCAGCAGGCAGCACCAGCGAAGCAATAATCTGGCCAGCAAGCTCAAACAGGTACAGTTGGTCGTCGTAGGCCAGATAAGTCGGGTTATGCAGGCTTGCAACCTTCTCAAGCTCAGTAGCGATTGCCAGACGCGGCTGCAGCGCAGTAAGAATACTGGAGGCGTGGGGGTTAACCGAAGCGCCAATTGCCTTCACAAGCCGCAGGCATAGATAACAAACACGGGAGCGCACATGAGCAGCCGGGTGAGCTAATCCATGCGTACCAAACATCATTTCTAGCACTGCTGGAATGAGGGCCGACTCATTCTGAAGCACCTTGCTGTATCGGACAGCTAGATCGTAGTATGTGAGCAGCACTGATGGGTGTAGTGGTGCCGCGCTGCTGGAGGCGGAAAGCATGCTACTGTGAATCTGGACGACCATGAGTGTAAGCGGGCTAGTTGGCTCGTTAAATGGCACAGCTACGGTCTTCAAGGCTGCAAGCCCTTCCTTAAACCGGTACACAAGCGACAAGAAGCTCTCCAGGTCACGCGGGTCAATCTCAGCGAATTGCCCCGGCAAACTTTGCGCCAGGTTTGTGAGAAAGGCAAGCGTATCATGCGGTCGCTGGCGCACGATGTTGAGGAAAATGGTGTACAGGCTGCGGCGGTACTCGTCGAACTCAGCAGCATCCGAGTCGGAGTCTTCTGGGAACCGGGTCTGTCGATAAATACCGTGCAGGATTTGCGGGACGTACTCGGACGGTCGGAATACTTCAGCTTCACTCTGCGGTTTGCCAGCAGCCTGGGTTTCAGTGCGCAGCATCGCCCCACCAACTGCGTTCACAATCTCAAACACTTCTTCGGATACGTCCTTCGACTCATGCGCGAACAATTCCCACACAAGTGGCATCAGCTGACAGAGCATCGTTCCGCTGGCCTGCAGCAAGTCTGCTCTGTTCGTGTGACGAAACGCGTCCATGCACGTGACGAGTTCCAAGCCCACAGCATTAATGACCTCTCCGATCTCTTCAGCGAATTCATCATCTTCACGAATCGGCAGAGCCGCCAGCATCTCTAGAATCTGCAGCTGCTGCAGCATGGCCAGCTTCTTCTCCGGGGTCATTCCCTTGTCAATAACCTCGAACACGCAGTTGGCCGCTTGGCAGCGGAACGTCTCGCTTTCACGCAGCAACTTGATGATTAACGGCCAGATCGTGTCGTTCACCACGAGGCCGATGTCCACCCAGCTGATGTATCTCTTGAGCGTCTCCAAGGCGCTCGCGCTCAACTGCCGCATGACGTCGCTGGCGTCAGCATTGACCAAGACACGGGCGATAGCGTCGAAGCTCTCGCGCATGCAGGATCCTTCGCGCATGGCGTCCTTGATCCTCATATTGTGAGCTGCCTCCTGTTGCGTCCTCTGCGCGTCAAACTCCACGATCTCCTCGTTGATGGCCAGCAGGATCCTGAAGTACATCTCCACGATGGACGCGCCCAGCGGCAGCAGTGCCAAGAGCTCGGTGAAGGCCGCGGGCCAGCGGTCCGGGTAGTCCCTCTTGATGAGCAGCGTGACCACCACGGCCAGCTTGGTCTTGAGGTACGGCGCCTTGCTCTCCACGTAGCCCACGTGGCTCTGCAGCCAGCGCAGCAGCTCGGCGCGCACGGCGAGCGCCACGTCGTCGGCCACGCCGCCGGCCAGCGCCTCCTGCAGCGCCTGCAGCGCGTAAAACTTGACCTGCTCGTGCTCCGAGCGCTCGAACAGCTGCAGCTCGGCCCGCCAGCCGTCCGGCCGGCGCTTCACGGCGGCGCAGAAGCTCTCGGCCTGCAGCTTGAGCGTCTGCGCCTGCTGGTCGGCGGCCAGCGCGCCCGCGTACTGGAAGGCCACGAGCACGGCGCGCTCGAACTCCGCCACGTCGCCCATCTTGCTCCGCCACCAAGAATCTCGAAATGGGTACAGCCGTCGTACCCAAATATATAGGGAGAACAAGTACAGTGATTGACAACTTTATCCATTCCTTTAACTGAATGGACCTGTAATAAGTTTTAGATGAAAACTAGATGTGATTTATTATCTGACTTGTGTAATTGCGACATTGAGGTATTGTTGAAGGGAGTATTCTAGTTGAGAATGGAAAGTCCCCCTGTATTTAGAATTTGGGTTGATGGGAAGATGCCTATAATAGACATGGCTACAGCAAGATGTTACAAACGACGACGGCTTTGCGCAATGCGAGACTCTCGCATGGTCGATCCCGATGCGCGTGCCGCCACTCGTCAATTGACCCGGGGCAAGAGAGTTTTGCATTGTGCGTCTTAGTTGCAGTTGCAGTGTCGAAGTTGCGATGGCAGAGCGCGAGCACTATGTGGAAGCTCCACATACGCCGGGCAGTGTATCACGACGGACGCCGTTCAGCCAGCTGCCGAACCCGTTGGCCACGGCGTCGCTGCCTTCGATCGTGTTGGCGCAATGGTTGCAGCCGATGATCTCGCTGGGATCGCGACGAATTCTGGAGCTCGACGATATGTGGCCAGTTTGCGCTGCCGACACCTGCGAGTCGCTGGAGCAGAGGTTCCGACGAGTGTATCAACCGAATCGACGACACGTTTTCGGGCTGTCGGCGGTGTTCGTGGCGTATATAAAGACGTTCCAGGGACAGATCACAGTGGTGTTCATGGGCTGCGTCGTGTACGTGCTGGCTTTAGGGCTGCAGACGTATGTGACCAAAGCGTTGCTGGAATTCCTGAACGGCGGAGAAAATGTGTTTGGTATTGAGAGCGGATATTGGCTCGTGGCGATGATGACTGGAAGCTCTTTAGTAGCCGTGTGCGCACTCAACTATCTGTTCTTTGTGGCTTCGCGCATTGGATCCAATATGCGGTCATTGACCATGTCGCTCGTGTATGAGAAGGCTCTGCGTCTGTCCAGTGCTGCACGACAAGAGTACACTACAGGGGAGATTTTGACGCTTATGAGTGTCGATACCGAGCGCGTGTTCACTGCGATGGTTCAGGGGCCTTGGCTGGTTATGGGACCTCTGGCGTTTGTGGTGTCGTGCGTCCTGATCGGGTTTCTCTTCGATTTCTACGCTGCTCTTGCCGGCGCGGTTTTTCTTACTGCGGTCATGGTCATTTCGATTCAACAGGGAGACCGCATCGCGAGCTTGCAAAAACGATTGTTGCAAGTTATTGACGAGCGAGTGAAAGTTACGTCGGAGACGCTGCAGGGTATCCGCGTCATGAAGTTTTACGCTTGGGAAGACTCTTTGGCGCAGCGTGTGGAGACACTTCGTGTCCGAGAAGTGAGTTTGCTGCGGAAGTTTCACTCGTACCAGGTGGTCAACGCGGTCATGCTGTTCATCACGCCGACTTTCCTTTCGGGCGCGACACTCGGTGTGTACGTGCTGATCCGACACACGATCACTGTCGTGGAAGCGTTTACTCTTGTTGCTATGGTCAATATCAGTCGCGCAGCGCTCAATCAATTGCCTCTAGCGATAGGAGGTTTGTCGAAGGCCAAAATTGCGTACACACGCATTGATGCGTTCCTTTCTAGCAGTGAGGTCTCCTCTATGCCAGAATTAATAGCCTCGGCTACAAAAGACTCAAAACAATTGCCATTTTCACACGAAGCACGCGAAAACTCCGCAAGTGGTCGTGGTAACATATCTATTCAAGACGGAGCTTTTGAATGGCCTGCAAACCTGAGCAACAATGATATCGTTGTTGTGACACGAGCAGAAGAAGAAACTGAAGATGACTACCTAGAAAAAGCAGCCTCCACCTCTATCGACAGTCCGAAGGCGAATTCACTGAACCAAGCAGCATCCCTATCGAATACATCCGACAAGCAAGGATTTCAACTGCAAGGGATAAATTTCGCAATCGAGCGAGGTTCTCTTGTAATGATTGTTGGCAAAGTGGGTTCAGGCAAATCCAGTCTCGTGAACGCCATCCTAGGAGAAATGCCACGGACCTCCGGCGTACTCGAAATCAACGGACGAGTAGCTTACGTGAGTCAAGACACCTGGATCCGCAACGCCACACTAAGGGACAACATCCTCTTCGAACAGGACTTCGACGCGGAACGGTACGAAAGAGTGCTGGACGCCTCACAACTAGCGATGGATCTACGAGCTTTGCCGAATGGAGACTCGACGGAGATTGGCGAGCGAGGCATCAATCTGAGTGGCGGCCAGAAGGCTCGCGTGGCCATTGCGCGCGCGATGTACCGGACAGGGACGGATGTGTTGATTTTGGATGACCCGCTGAGTGCGGTGGATCCTCACGTGGCTCACGCGATTTTCGAGAAGTGTGTTGTTGGTTTGGCGAGTGATCAGACTCGTTTGTTGGTACTCAACAGCCATTATGATTTGTTGGTACACGCAGATCAGGTTGTGGTGATGGACGATGGTGTCATTGCTGCGCAAGGGACTTACGAAGACGTACAATCACAGTTCCCGCATTTGGCTTCCTTCACTACGACTGTTGCTGGTAGTAAAAATGAGAAGTCTCGTGTTAAATCCAGTACGCAACGTGTGCCTACAAGAGGAGATGTCAAAACACCACGGCAAGAGTCAACTGATGAGCGTAGAAAAGAAAGTGGCGGCGATGCACTGAAAGCAGAGGTGACGAAAGAAGAGTATACGAAAGGTAAAAAGGATGGCCGACTGATTCGAGCAGAGGATCGCGTTAAAGGCAAAGTTGGAGGCCGTATTTACAAGACCTACTTCGATGAGACCGGCTTTAACGGTGTGATTGTGATCCTCGTGGTCATCGCAGCATATTGTGCTGGCCAAGCTGCACGTACAGTTGTGGATTGGTGGCCAGGTCATTGGGCACGTAATATGCCTCGCCGAGGCGTTGATCCTTCGTATTCCAACACAAACTTTGGCATGTGGTACCTCGGATTCCTTGCTCTTTGTACGGTGCTGTCCTTTGGGCGAGCGTTAATGATTATTGAGTCGTGTGTTCGTTCATCGCAAAATATGCATGATGAGCTTTTCCGGCGCGTGCTGCGAGCACCTGTCACGAGATATTTTGATGTGACTCCGATGGGGCAAATTTTGAACCGCTTTTCGAACGACTTAGATGAAATGGACTCAATTCTCCCACAAGAGTACCAATTGCTGCTTCAGAACGCGTCCCTAGCTTTAGGTGCGCTGATAGTCTCGGCGTTCGCTTCATACTGGATTGGAGTCGCGTACATCCCAATCTTTCTCATTTTCTTTTACATTGGGCAATACTTCAAAAAGTCTTCACGGGAGATCAAACGGCTAGAAGGGATCACGAGAACACCTGTGTACAATCTATTCAGTGAAACATTATCGGGCCTCGATACGATTCGGGCCTTCCGAATGGAAGACGATTTCACCAAGCGAAACCGACGTGTGGTAGACACAAACGCGAATCTGTATTTGACGTACTGGGCAGCAAGTCGATGGTTAGCCACGCGCCTTGATTTCTTGTCAGTCGCTATCATATTTATTGTCTCACTATATCTCGTTGCCACCGCGGGATCGGTTGGGTCGTTGACCTCGGGTCTATCGTTGACATATTCGCTAATGCTAACCTCAATGGTGCAATGGGTCATGCGGTCGGTCGATCGAACGGACAACGCCATGACTAGTGTTGAGCGTCTATTATTTTTCCGTCAGATCGAGCGTGAAGATGACTCCGGCAAATCTGTGAAGGAATTGATTAGCAAAGAGCATCAAAATGCTGAAAAGGAATCAGCAACATGGCCTATCCGAGGTTCGGTACGCTTTGAAGGTTTGTGTCTCCGCTACCGACCTGAACTTCCACTTGTACTACGCGGTGTCGACATGGACGTCGCCGCCGGAGAAAAAGTCGGCATCTGCGGACGCACCGGAGCAGGCAAAAGCTCGCTCATGATCGCGCTTTTCCGCATCTGCGACTTCGACAGCGGACGCGTGCTCATCGACGACGTGGACATCGCCAGCATCAACCTGCGCGAGCTGCGCCGCAGCCTCGCCATCATCCCGCAGGACCCCGTGCTGTTCAGCGGCCCGCTGCGAGAGAACCTGGACCCGTTCCACGAGTACGCGGACGAGCGCATCTGGGCCGTGCTGCAGCAGGTGCACATGGCCGAGAGTTTGCGTCGCTGGGGAGCCGGCCTCGACTTCGAGGTGGCCGAGGGCGGAGACAACCTCTCGGTGGGTCAGCGCCAGCTCCTCTGCATCGGCCGCGCGCTGCTCAAGGACAGCAAGGTCGTGGTGCTGGACGAGGCCACGGCCAACGTCGACACGGCCACGGACGCGCTCATCCAGACCACGATCCAGCACACGTTCGGGGACAAGACCGTGCTGACCATCGCGCACCGCATTAACACGATCCTGCACTGCGACAAGATCGCCGTCATGGACGCGGGTCGCGTGGCGGAGTTCGGATCTCCATCAGAGTTGTTGGCAAGACCTCACTCCGTTTTTGCTGCACTGGCCAGCAGCTCAACTGGGGCGGGAATGTATTAGCTGTACGCGTCAATTTAAAGCAGGAATATGCGACTACCACGTGAAGGTGGAAATCAAGCATCGATTCTTCGTACTAGTGGTGGGCTGATGAGATGTCAACAATGCTTTCAGTACGAGTTGTATTATTCCAACTTAGCATTTTACTTGTACGATGCAGGCTGGAAGCAGGTCGCGGAAGAGATGACTAAACCATAGGTTTAGTCACTGCTTGTAAGGTTGAGTCACAGTGCTATCGGACATTGTACCCCACTACGTGATGTTCATCATTCAAGACTAAAGATGAACAACTTCAAGTAAATGTGCGAGCATGACTTGTGTTCGGCTAAGCACCTCACTTTTCAATCTGCTAAATCGATGCTACCATGGTCCAGCCTATTGTCGTGTCGTGCCACCCAGACGTGGCAGCCTCAGAGATATCTCAAGTTCCAGCGCCAGCGTCTGCAACCGGCATTGGAGTTGCTGGATCGGGTGTCGGAGCTACGGAGTTCTGACGACTCGGTCGAAATCGTCGACCTCGGCGCTGGAACGGGGAACATGGCCCCCGCCTTCCTGTAATGCATCAACTTGAAATAACAAAATTTGACTTTCGAGCCATAGTGCTAACCGCATGTTGTGTAACAGGAAGCGGTGGCCGAAGGCTCACGTGACGTTCGTGAACTCGTCATCTTCGATGCTGGATGTTGCGCAACGTGAGCACAAGGAGAACGAAGACCTCGACACGCAGCGGCTTGCGTATATCCAGGCTGACTTTGAGTCGTACGAGCCTGAACGACCTGTGGACCTCATTTTCTCCAATGCAGCGCTGCAATGGGTCAACGCGGACAAGCACAAGGAGATACTACCCCGTCTGTACTCTTTCCTGAAGCCTGGGCGCGTGCTCGCTTTCCAAATCCCGGACACTCGACTGCAACCGAGTCACCAGCGTATGGTTGATGCGGCCAAGGAACTGGGACTGAGTGACCGTGTGGCTGGCGTGCGCTGGGTCACTTGTGAGCTTCTACTACGAGCTTTTCAAGGGAGCCGATGGAGGTGTGGAGCTGGACATGTGGGCAGCGGTGTACGCGCAGGTTTCTCGAGGGTGAAAACCCTGTTGCTGATTTCGCTGGATCTACCGCACTTCGACCGTACATGGAAGCGCTCGGCGAGCCGTCGACGGAAGCCACGAAGTTCGAGCAGAAATACCGAGAAGTAATTTTAGTGGCATACCCCAAGCAGAGCGATGGGAAAACAATTTTCAACCTTAAGCCATGGCCAGCAAGCCGATATAGGCAAGAACCAGGCTTGGCACAGAAACTTCTTCTGTACTAGCCAGTAAACTCTAAACGAATCGTGAAACGGAAAATGACACACTCAGACTCGACTGATATCGCAGTACTGGACCTGCATTGTAAGTTGGCCGTTCAGTGGTTATGATATGCAGACGACGTTAGGAAGTGGCTAAAATTAAATATCTTCCTATTCCAATGTTCAGGGGAAATTGTCTACAGATGATATTTTCTTGGACCTGAAGTTTTTGCTGCTGGTTTGATTCATTTCGAATATTCCATTCGTTTTATTGCTTACATATTCGTGCGTGTTCTGGCATCTCTCGCTAGGTTATTCCAATCCCAACGGAAATGCATGAGCAGGGTCATCGCACTCAAGGCCAAAACGTTAACAGCCGTCATTCCAATCCATAGTCCTTCAACACCAAGGTCACACTGAAATGCTAGCAGTGCACCAAACGGAACCCCAAATTGGTAGTACGCTAGTCCATTAGCGATTGCAGCATCCTTTTGTTTTCCTGCGCCTCGAAATACGCCTTCAGTGACAGCATTCAGACCGTCCACGACTTTCTGTGGTGATAAAATTGCCATTACCTTCGAAGCTAAATCAGCGCTTTTTCCTTTGTCAAGGAACAGAACAGGAATATATCCACTGAGCCCCAGCGTGAGTAAGCCAAAGAACAACGTCAGGATAAAGGTAATAGTGAGCGCAACATTGCGGGCCATATTTGCTGTTTTAGGCATCTGAGCTCCTAGGCAATTGCCGACCCGAATACTCGAAGCCACAGATAGCTCAGAAAACGTCGTGTAGACCAGCATATCTACGTTAACCAGCACTGAATGAGCCGCAACTGCCACCACACTGTCAGGTAGCAAACCAGCCAGGATGGAAAGTGCTTCAAAGGCCCACATTTCCATGCCCAACATGAGCATACCGGGAATGCCGAGTCTCAGAAAAAGCCGACCGTATCGAGTCGCAGCCTTGAAATCCCACGGGTGACACCACCACTGCCGCAGGTGGTGCGGCCTCCACATGAAGTACGGCACAAGCAGCAGCGGCAGAACAAAGTTACCCAAGCTTCTGCCGATAGCAATTCCGTTGAAGCTGATGGAGGTATGGTACGCAAGTCCGTAGCCAACCGCGATATTGACGACATTGCTGGCTACAGCGACCACCACCAGCGGAGCCATGATGTTTTAAGCTTGCAACACCTTGCGCGTGAGCTCGTAGAGAAAGAGGCACGGCACTCCCGGAAGCATCCATCGAGAGAATTGGCCAGCCAGATGTGCCACCTCTTCATTCTGTCCTAGGAATTTCAGTATGTCTTCCGTGAACGAATTGATGAGGAGCATCGGTAGGAGAACGGCAGTGAGAACGACAACGCCAGTCTGGAAATACACTCCGATCTTGTCAACGCTCTTGGCACGTATGCCTGTGAGCAAAGTGTGTCCAGAGCCGACGCGAGGCCGAGTCCAACTGAAAGCGATGTGATGTTGAGTAGCTACCGGAGAAAAATGTGAGTTTAGCTCCTTTTTGTATTGAGTGAGCCTGAACGTGAAAACGTCTTACCACGATGGAGAATGTGGCAGGGTCAATGTAGTGCTGCGACAGAGGCGAGTCGATATTACCGGCGAGGATGACCGACATGAACCCCGGCAAAAACTCGAGGAAGGTGGTGATCATCTACATCACAGAGTTAGTGTCCCCCCTCTAAGCGAAGATAATGAGTCACAGTCACTTACCACGGGCCCTACAAGCTTGAGCAAAACTTTAATCTCCTTTTTACTGTGAGGTGTTGGCGCATCGTAGGGATCGAGCTCACCTTCACACGCAGATGAAGGTGAAATAATGCTGACAAAGGACTTGCTGTGGCAACGTTCCTTTTGGGGAAACTGCGGGCTCATTTCAACCGTTGTCTGGGTGGTAAAAATGAAAGTGGGGGGTACGGTAGGAGTCAGAGAGCGCGGTATCTTTCGCACGTACGCGTGCGATCACTCGAAGCATCCACGTGGTTGCAGATTGACGCTTCAACGCTGATTGTGCTTTGATAAAGCACAGCATCCACTCATCAATGGTGAGACAGGAGGCAGACAGTCTTGCCGTAGTGCTGGGCTAGCACCACAGCACTGCTGGCAGCGTCGGCATTCCTGACACGCTTAGTGAAAAAATGTGTAAATGTATGCAACACGTGTCTGGGGAGTGAATTTGAAGTGGTAATCACTTAATAGAGTGTACTACATCACCAAGCAGGCCCAGTTTATTGGTGCGGTCGCACCAGATGTTTAGTCACGAATCGCAATCGGCGATAGATTTGACCTACTGTTAGCATATTCTTAATCTATAGCGTACCAAAAAAACTCACCATTAGTTTTGCGAGTGGTTATCTCTTAGTAATCACAACCGGCGTTCGCTTTAAACGCATTTTGCAGGGCCATGGATAATAAACGCTCCTTGACGTTTGAACATTTTTACAAGTTCAGCCTCCTTTCGTCTGACGTAAGTTATGGTCAGACATATACCATGAGTGTATATCCACTCATCCGAGGTGATATAAACTCTGACTACTTTTTTCTTTCGATTTGTTCGGAGACTGCATGCAGCTCTAGCTACCTCGACAAGGATAACTCAGTCTGAATACTTACGGACCGTCCTGTACAGGCATACAGACTGGTGTGGGTCAAATCACTAGTTCAAGGCGTTAAAATTTGCACCTAGTTGGATGCATTTATCGTATACATTCTTAAAGAAATTCCAAAGAAAACTAGTTTTATTGTGCTCTTGCAGGTTCCGCATCAAAGTACTGAGGCGTACATGCTTGACAATTTTTAAGCTTTCACCTTTCCTGGTATTAGTATTCAGTTGATGTAATGCGTTATCCACACCAGACATTACTAGAAATGCGTGAGCCATCTAATTGTAATTGTTGCATTTATCCAGCTTTCAGTCGGACATATCTGGAATAAGAAAAATCCAATAACTAGTTAATCATATCATTTCTACTATATCTGGAATAGGAAATCCACCAAAGAGGTAATCATCTCACATTGTCTTCCCAACCACGTTATAAAATTGCAATCAGTTTTTCAGTCAGTTCTCAGCATCCGTCGCATTTAAAATCGACATAGCTTAGAGCTCTCTCGTGCAGAACAAAAGGGGGGCGTATTAAAGTTGCACTCAACACATATAATTCTTCCGTCATTTGCCATGCCCTTGTATCTGAAGTAGAGAATGTTGCCACCGCTGCAGTGCATTATCAACATTTATTGCCAACGACTTGTGCGTTGCGTCCGAATTCGAGCATTTTCAACAGCTAACAGCTCTCTTGTCTACGCAACACTGTTGCACACATTTCTCCAGCGCAAACGATGACTTTTTGTTTATGAAATGCTTAGAAAAGGCGCCTTACTCCTTCTTAAGTGCAATTCCGATTTTTCCGATGTGGCTGCCTGAGTTAAGCAGGTCAAACGCAGCCACAACTTCGGTTTGACTAAAGCCAAACGTCTTGTGGATATACGGCTGGACATTTTTGCGCGAAATGAAGCGAACCAGCTCGCTGGTTAGCTCCTTGTTACCTGCTTGAACACCCCGAAGTGCGCATCCCTGAATCAGGGCTAGAAGAGGAACATTTGGCAAATTTTCTTGCTTGATATCGGCCAGGTAGCCAATAACTGCAATCATCCCGCCAGAGGCAGTTGCCTTGATGCTCTGCTCAATCGTGCCGGCGCCACCAATTTCAATAACATAGTCGGCTCCCTCTCCATTTGTAAAGCGGCGCACTTCTGCAGCCCAGTCCGGTGTGGTGCGGTAGTTGATGACATGGTCAACGCCGAACTTCTCTTTCACGAATTTCAGCTTCTCGTCGGAAGAGGATGTGACAATCGTGATAGCTCCAGCAGCCTTAGCAAGCTGCACACCCGTGATCGATACGCCGCCTGTACCTGAACTCAACAATAACACACGACACAAGGTCAGACACCAATTCATAAGCAAGGGACCCCAAGTAATGCATCATACCTTGGAACAGAACGGTCTGTCCAGGTTTCATCGGGACGTAGCCGTACAATGCGTTCCAAACGGTGGCGCCGGTGCAAACCAGCGAGGCCAACTGAACGTAGTCGAGCTTGCATTCATCGGGGACTTTAATGATTGCTTGGGCCGGGATTGCAGCATATTGTCGGAGCGTACCATCAACGCCGCCACCAAGCATGTGGGCTTGGCTCTTCAAAGGGCCGTACAGGTTGTCGAGGGCGATGTTGACGATAACACGGTCTCCGACATTGACATCATCGACTGCATCTCCGACTGCAGCAATTACGCCAGCTCCATCAGAGCAGGGAACAAGGTCGTCCTTCACCGCTGCTGCCGGGTAGAATCCGCCGCAAATTTGAATATCTCGCGCGTTGAGCGTGACGCCGCGGATCTCCACTAGTACTTCATGGTCGCGGACAGTTGGAAGCGGTTCCGACTGGCATTTCAAGTTCTTGTGCGACGTGCGTTCATTGATGCGGTAGACGACGTTGTTCGATGCCATGGTGAGTTGTTAATGCTTGGTGGTGGATTCAGGAATGCCACTCATCAGGTCAAGTCGAAGAGATCTGCTTTCATGAGATGGTCGACTACGCAAACAAACCTCTGCATGATCCATGATCACGACCGAGACACTTCCTGGCGACAGGCCAGATGCTGTCACGCTTCCAGCAGACTTCAAATCATGCTTGAAGTGCATCGACCAGATCAACCGATGAATGCCCCATCGAGATGCACTCGGTTGGAGTTCGAATTGGCAGAAGGCGTGCTGCCTGCGCAAAATGCACTGTTCATCATTGAAAAGGTATTGATGAACGCGGTTAAACGCGCTAGAGCTTCGTGACGCCAGCTCACTTTTCATTTTACCTTTTGACTATGGCGCAAACTGTTGTTCGAGCTGGAGAACGTATTGCAGTTTAACTATGAAAAAACAAGCTTTTCACAATTTATTGTTGCAGGAAACGCTGGCCAAAGGCGCACGTGACTCTGCTGCTTCTATGCTTGAGGTCGCACAGCGCTAGCACAAGAAGAACAACTGCTCGACACACAGCAGTTCACTTACGTGCAAGATGACTTCGAAACTTACAAGCCTGGACGCCCCGTGGATCTCATCTTCTCCGATGCGGCGTTGCAGTGGGAACGTGCTGATAAGCACCAGGACATCATGTCACGACTGTATTCGTTCCTAAAACCTGGCGGCGTGCTGGCCTCCCAGATCCCGGACACGCGGCTACTTAGTTAGGGCTAAGCGAGCGCGTGGCTGGTGTACGCTCGGTCACTTGTGAGTACGAACCGGAGTTCTACTACGATTTGCTTAAGACTGCGTAGAGCTCGACATGTGGGTTACGAAGTACGCGCACATTCTCGAAAGCGAGAACTCCGTGGCCGACTTCACGAGTTCTACAGGTTTTCGGTCGTTCATGAAAGCTCTGGATGAGCCCTCAACGGATGCTGTGCAGTTCGAGCAGAAGTACCGCGAGCTAGTAGCCGAAGCATACCCCAAGCAAAGTGACGGCAGCCACCATTTTCAACTTCAAACGCTTCTTCGTCATTGCTACCAAGCCTCTATAGCTAGATTGCACGGTCAATACAGCTAACAAAGCTTATTGTGCTCCTCTTCCTAGGTTATGTAGTGCTAGAGCAGCATAGTAATGACCATTGGCCTGACCACTTCAACTTGAGCGCGATCCAACGCGTCCGGCGTAACCTTCAAGAGTCGTGCAAGTCGCGTCCGCTCAAACCGCTTTCTGCTCTCGACGTTTTAGTTGCAACATGAGCAGCTCCATGGATCCGCGCGTATTGATTAATTACTATCTTCGCAAAGGCTGGTACGACCACGTACAACGTTTGTGTGAGCAGATCCTCGAGAAGAAGGGCAGTGACTCGACGATCCTGTTCTGGCGGGCCTTTGGCATCGTGCTGGAACGCAGTTATTCATCTGCCATTCGAGAGCTCGAAAACCTCAAGAGAACGGGGCGAGACGTGGAGCTCCCGTGTCTTCATGCGTTGGTCTACGCTCATTCCCAATGCAAACATGTCGATCACGATGAAGTGGCTCAGCTAGAGTTACAGCTCGTCATGGCCGAGGAAAATGCTTCTAGCATGAGTCTGATGCTTTGCGCCACCTTCTTCTGGCACCTGGGAGAGTATGCCAAGGCATGCAAGATCCTGAATCAACTCCTAAGCACGACCGGCAAAAGTAGCGCGGATGGAGCACTCCGCCAGCGAGCTCTTATCCTTCGTGGCTGGGTAGATCTTACTGTGGACCCGAAGCTAAAACCTGACCTGCGAGACCAAGCCATCCAGTACTTCGACCAAGTGACAGAGTACGATACTTCTACTCGTTCTTTGTTCTGCTCTGCTCTCCTTGTTCATTTCTTGTTGTGTGATTTGCTTTTTTACCAGGCGGAAGGATGCCGAGCTGGTCCTCGGCATGGCAAAATACTACGATCTGAAGAAGGCATACCCTCGCGCACTTGAATCCTTTGATGAAATCACGGTGCAGTTCCCATGGTTTAAGCACTCGTTGACGGAGAAGGCCTTGGTGTTGCTGAAAATGGGAAACTGGGATCAGTGCATGGATAGTGTCGAGCGAGCTCTGAGCGAGAACTCTCGCGAGATTGAGGCTTTGCGCATCATGATTTTGCTGCTTTTGTCTCGTGAAGGTCGTGCCCGTGAAGCTGCTGAGAGAGTGCGTGAACTACTCGAAGCGCTTAAACGAGTTGAGCCAGCCAACCCCGAGCTCTTTTGTGATGTATCGCGCTGCACTGCTCGTGTTTCCGATCGAGACTCCGAAGTGCTGCAGTGCAGCTTGGCATTGATAGAGCACGCGATTCAACTTAACCCGGAGAGCGGGGCATTTCGCGCAGAGCGTGGGTACCAGCGTGCGCTGCTTGGAGACTTCGCAGAAGCGATGGAGTCGTATAAAGAAGCACTCAAACTTGACGAGTCAAACGAAATGGCACTTCATGGCATGATCTACTGCCAGATCAAGCTTGGGCAGCTCGAAGACGCGTCCCAGCAGATGGAATTCTTAAGTGTGATCCAGGAATCTATTGGTGCCAGTGCTAGCTTTGCCTTCCTGCAGGCATTGCTCAGCTGGGAGAAAGACCGAGACCGAGCTAGACAGGTGAAGCTACTGCAGCACGCGATGCAGATCCACATGGACAAACTCAAGGAGGCGATCCAGGGTCCTGATGTCTCCACGCACGATACTATGAGCCTTCTCAACCCAATTTTCCTCGTTGAGGTGGCCACAGAGTTTCTGCAGGGCGACACTCCCCAGCCGGGTAGTCCAAACGACAGTTCCCCCGACGCAGTCACCAAGGGAATGAGTATTCTTGAGAAGCTCGTCAACAAATCGCCTGGTTTCTTACGAGCACAATTCGTGCTTGCCCAGGCCTACTTTGACTCTCAACGACTGGATGATGCGTATCAAGTCTCCAACTTAATTTTGAAAATGGAGCCCGGGCACTCCAAGGCACATTTGATGCAGGCTCGCGTGAGTCTCGAACGTGAGCACTTCCGAGCAGCTTCTGCTTGCCTTGACCAGGCACTCAGCTATGACTTTTCGGTTCGGCAATCTCTCTCGTACTACATTATTAAGGCAAGAATTCTTGAAAATGCAGGCGATGTCCGTGAAGCGCTACAGACGCTGCAGACTGCTATGAAAATGACTCAAGGTGCTGGCAGTGGATCGAGTACTGGTAGCAGTAATCGTCGCCAGAAACAATCAGCCGAGAATTCTGGTGGTACCATTTCGCTTTTTGACAAGGCATCCGTCTACATTCACATGGCACAGGTCTTATCGCAGCTTAACGATATCTCCGAGGCCACTAAGACTGTCCGCGAAGCGCTTGATGTATTCCGTGGAACAGCGCAAGAAGTTCGTGTACTAGTCGCAAACAGCGAACTTGCCATTAAACGCGGCGACTACGACGCAGCTATCGCGATGCTAAGTAGCGTGCCAGTGGGTTCTCCAGCGTTCACCAAAGCACAAATGGTCAAGGCCGATATCTATCTGCAGTATCGCAAGGACAAACACTTGTACGCACGCTGTTATCAGGAACTCGTAGCTCTGAATCCGTGCCACGCCACCCACGTTAGCTTGGCCGAGGCATATTTGCGAATCCAAATGCTTGATCAGGCGGTGGAGTCGTTTGAACGCGCTAAAGCATTGTGTCCCGGTGATCCGACTATCGCTGGGCGTATCGGACGTGTCTTGATCTCGAAGCACGACTATTTGAAGGCCGTAGACTACTACGAAACAGCGCTTAAACTCGCACCTGGGAACCTCGTGCTGCGCAAAGACCTTGCCGAACTGTATGCCAAGCTTCGCCATTTCGATCAAGCCCTGCGAGTCGTCCAACAAGCACCATCAAACGATTCCGAGTCACTGACGCATCTTCTCCAAGTTGTTGATCTACAACTCGTGCTACCAAGTATACATCGTGGCTTGGGGAACGACGAATTGGCAGTACAGGCATTGTTGAAGGCTTATGCTATTCAAAAAGTAGTCCTGGACCGACAGAAGGACGAGCAGCCTGACGTGCTCAACAAGCAGCGCGCCGCGATTGCGAACACTTGCTTTCAAATCGCGGCCATCTATGCATCCGTGTCGGGCAACACCGAACGTGAGAATGTCGTCAAGTATTGCACATTGGCATTGCGCTCAGACGAAACACACGAGCCTTCACTGCTCTATCTAGCCCGCGCGTATCAGCAGATAGGAGATTTGGATCAGTGCCAAGTGCGTTGTTCGACGTTATTGCGCCTGAACCCAGCCCACGAAGAAGCAGCCCTCATGCTCGCTGATCTGCTGCTGCAGAAGGAGGACAACGAGTCTGCGATCTACCACTTCCAGCAGCTTCTTGACAGCCGTCCCGACAATTTTGCAGCTCTAAGCCGCTTCCTCGTGATGCTTCGTCGTGCTGGTAAACTCCATACTTCGTCGACTGATAAGGAGCAGGGAAGCATGGCCCAGCGCTACCTGCGTCTTGCCGAACGAAGTGCCAATGTTCATGTGGCTCATGCACCCGGGCTTCACTTCTGCAAAGGTCTCTACGCACACTTCCGTAACAACGTAGTGGAGGCCATCGACGAGTTCAATCTTGCACGGCGTGATCCAGAATGGGGTGAGCGTGCGCTGATCAACATGATCGAGATCTATCTCAACCCGGACAATGAAAATCTCTGGGATGCTGGCAACGATGGTAATGAGGGCAATACTAAAGAGCAGACAGAGAACCTTCGGATTGCCAACACGCTGCTGGATGAACTTCCAGTTGCTCGAAATGAGCGAGACGCAAAACTCCGTGTTCTCGAGGCGTACGCCGTGCTTGCAGTCCGGACAAAAAGCATGCTGGACAAAGCTATCCAGCTCTTCATGGAAATTCTCGAGACTGTCGACCGGGACTACGTACCCGCGCTGCTCGGACTAGCCACCGGCTATATGGTTACAAAACAGCAGCCGAAAGCACGCAACCAGCTCAAGCGCATCGCGAAAATGAATTACGACCAAACTCTCGCAGATGAATTTGAGCGCAGCTATCTCCTCTTGGCCGATATCTACATCAATCGAGGCAAGTTTGACCTGGCCCAAGAGCTCTGCAAGCGTGCACTAACCCACAACAAGTCATCTGGAAAAGCCTGGGAACTGCTTGGGCTCGTGATGGAGAAAGAACAATCGTACATCGACGCAGCTGAGTGTTACCAGGAAGCTTGGACTTGCGAAGGCGAAGCGCGTGCAGCGATTGGATTCAAACTTGCGTTCAACTACCTAAAGGCTAAGAAGCTCGTACTCGCTGTCGACGTTTGCCACAAGGTACTCGACCAGTACCCAGACTACCCGAAAATACGCAAGGAGATTCTTGAGAAGGCGTACGCTGGGTTCCGACCCTAAACCAACGTGCAGGACAGCAACACGAGTCAAGGACGTGCAAAATGAGTTGCATTTATCTATATGCCTAGGAAACCAACGAACACACACTATTGTCAGAAACCAATATCAGACTGTAGGACGGTACCGTATCGTGCTTTCATCGTGCCCCCCTCTAACCAGCGATGGCGTAGTCGCGAAGGAGCGGGATGGGATTCTTGGGACGATTTTGCACACCCTTGCAAATAGCAATGTGCTGTTGCGCACCCGAGGGTGCGAACTTACGGCGACAGCACGGACAGAGCACAAGTGTAGCTTGATGTTCCTTGTAGCTCTGTTGCAAGGTGTGATCTTTCAGTTTGTGTAGTTTGGAGGTCGTAGAACCTGCCGAGCTTGGAGGTGTTCCAACTCGGTGGGTCCGGGGGTTTGGTGGTGAAGCCTGATTTGACGGAGTTCCGCGTCCCCAGGAGCCTTCGTTGCCGAAAATACGAGGGCATACTGCTTCGTGCTTCGCAAGCCGGCCTTCAGCAAAACTTCTGTTACAGTATCGGCATGTCTCCATTTGTTGCTTCACTGGCGCAAATCCGTTCGTAGGTTGGGATGTCTTCCTCTTGCTAATGCTTCTTTTCTTCTTTGAGGTATCATCAGTTGCACGCCGTGCCGAAAGCTTGTCCACCTCTCGTCTAGAATCACCGTCCTGGGACTCCTGTGAGCTCTTGTCGACCAACCCAAACACTCTGCTGCGTCTGCTTCCTTGCTTCTGTGGCGTACTTTCCGTAGAGCTCGGTTCTTTGGTAATACCACGTCGGCGGCTCGTACGCAACAGCAACAAACTATCCTGCATTGACGTAGCTCCTGGACGTCCGTTTGGCGTGGGGTCGGGAAACGAAGCAGCATAATGCAGTGAGCGCAAGGTGGCATCTTCTGACATCAATCCAAGAGCTCGTTCAAAGCTTGAATACAACGGCGACATCCTTCGCTTATGGAATTTCGCCGTCGCGCACTCATTGAAATGCTCAGCGAGCTCATCTGCCGGCTTCTCCTCGCCGCAGAAGTTGCAAAACAGTGTAGTCTGGCGCTCCATCGTCGACACAGCGGACGCCGACGCCGAGGGGTGATATCCAAGGCTCTGCCTCAGTACCGAGCGATGCAAGTCCGGTTCTTCTTCCATAGCAGCAGCAGCAGGTTGCGGCTGGTCTTCACTCGATCTGTACTGACTCGGCCTGCAACAACACGTCCGTCAGCATCCTTCCACACACCTGCCGTCTGTAGCAACCTACTTCTTCCACGAAGACTCGCGTGTGCGTCGATTGTAGTAGTACACGCGGCCTTTAGCCGTGTAGGCTTCTTGCCACTCGTCTTCCTGAGTCTGTTCCTGCTCCTGCTCCTGTTCCTCCTGTTTGTCCTCCCGTGCGTCCTCCTCACTCTCCTGAGCGTCCTCCAATTGGTCCTCCTGTCCATCTGGCGTCCTCCACTGTCCGTGGTCGCCCTCCAGTGTCCACCGGTCCTCCATCACCTCGCGCACAAAGTCCACGTAGCCGCCCGCCTCGCCCTCGCTCTCCGCCGCCTCCCCCGAGTCCTCGAGCAGCCGCAGCGCTGCGCGTACACTGGCCTCCACGTCCGCTTCATCCTGCTGCGTCAGCTCCTCGCTGCTGCTTCGCGCGCGTCCACGCGCGGCCGGCGTGACGGTCCATCCGTCGTCTTCGTCTTCGCTGCTTTGCGACGCCTGTGAGCTCCAGCTGCGACGATCTAGAGCCAAGTCTGGGTCCGCCGTGTGCACCTGCGTCTCCTCTACACGATGGTCCGACTGCGAGGTCCGTAGCTGCTCTGCGTCGGGAGATATCGCCGCGGACGCCGACGCCGCGAAAGTGTCCGCCATTATGCTTAAGTTTGTATGGGGCGGAAGAGGAAGAGGCGGGTATGCATTTAGAAAGGATTACTATAATGTTAGAGAGGTTCAACTGTCTGCGACGTGTGAACATGGCTACATTAACTTCAATGTAGCTATCTGCCCGGATGCTGCCTAGGCGAAGATGAGAGCGATGCCAGTCACCAGAGTGGTGATGGAGGTTAGTTTATAGCTGGGGATGGAGGATTTGGCGCCTGACGTGCCGGTGCTGGTCGAGGTGGTTGTATTTGCTGCGGTGTCGGTGGTGTCGCAGCTGATGTTCGCCCACAGAGCCTCGTCCGAGGTCGAGTCTTTGTTGGACGGATGCGAAATGCCGGTTGTCCACAGAGGATCCGAGCCTTCGGTCCAGACGCAGCAGGGACCGCCGAGCTCCTGGCCGTTGGTCTGGCCGTCGCCGTCAGTGTCGTCTTCGCACAACGCGACGGTCCACTTGTTGCTTGCTCTGTCGAAAGCCTTACCGAACGAATTCGTGGCAGACTTTTTGCCTGTTCCATCGGCATGTCCGAGGGCTGGAAAGCCTTCTACATTCGCGCCATTGGGGATCCGTTTGACGAAGTACTCTCAAGCAGATGCAGTCGATCCCAGCATTGTCACGGTGCTGAGGAGGATGAGGGATCTTGACACCATTGCGATTTCCCTTGGTTAACGCAGCTTGGACTGAGTGCCGTAGTTTTGAAAATGAGAGTCCAAGCTCTTGACGAACTAACTTACACTGAGAACATGAGACGGAACTTCATAAGACGATGAAAGCAAAAAATATCCGCTCATCTAAATTGCTATTTCCAGCAGAATCAAGCAACTAGAGTTTTAGCGACGAGCAGACATTCTGATCGTATACTGCACAGCTTGAAATACAAGAGTAAGAATGTGTGGTTTTAGCATTGATACGAATGGGTGTTATTCGACTGTGGACAAGCGATCGCGACGAAGAATCTTGCGCAATATTAAAATTGTTGTTGTGATAAGGAACTTCTGCAAGAATGCTGCTTGCTTTCGTAAAAAAAAAAAAGAAAAAAAAAAAGAAACGTTTAAAATGAAGCCATCCTTTGTTCTATTAGTGCAAACCAACATCGTTCTTATATTTCTGATAGCAAAAAAACTGCTCTCTACGCAAGTATGAAAGCAAATCCAGTCGCAATCGCAATAATGGACACCACCGATTGCTTTACTAGAGACTCGTCAGCGCCTGAAGTGCCAGTAGCGATTGTAGTGACTGCGGAGCAGTTAATGCTCTCCCACAAACTGGAGTCGGATTTCAAAGAACTATCTGACGGGTGCGAAACGCCTGAAGTCCACCGTGGCGTATCCCCCTGGCTCCATTCACAGCAGGGATCTCCGAGTTCCTGTCCATTCGTCTGGCCATCTCCATCCGTATCAGCTTGGCACAATTCTAACGTCCACTTGTTGCCTGCTTTCTCGAAGGCATCACCGAAGTCGTTGGTAGCTTCACGTTTGCCAGTACCATCCGTGTGCCCAATTGCCTCGTAACCTTCAACATTTCCGCCGTTTGGTAGTCGCTGAACAAACTTTTTGCTTCCTTCCACAGTGGAGCTGAGCAGTGCCAGCCCGCTAAGAAGCACAAACGAAGTGGATACCATTTTAGATTGGCAGAGTTGAGAGAGACTTGAGGAGATGTGGGCGAGACAGTGAATTTGTTGGAATGGCAATAGCTTGACGAACCTGTTCTGGCATCGCGTTATTTCAGCCAACAACTCATAAAGTCATAAGAGTTCTGGGTTTGTTTACGTAGTTCCCTATTTCGGATCAAGGTACGATCTTGCAGGAAGTGCCGTCTTGGGATGATTATCGCCTATTTTCGTCGCAGAAGTGCTCAGTGGGATGTAACTCAGCTTTGATGACGGAAAATCTCAGCACGATCTCGCATTATCATTATCAAGGGGATGCATGCTCTCCTCGAGATCTTGGTCTTCTTTAGTCGAGATGTAGTGATGCGATTCAATCTTCGGGTGTTTTTGTGTTTTCACTGAGCGCAGACTCCTTATCACAAGGCTCTTGAAATCAACGTTTAAGTTTTTTTTGCATCCCCAATCTGCTCGCTGCCAGCGCTGTAAGCAAACACGCGAAACACATGAAAAGGTGATTCAGTAAGTAAAGCAGTTCTCTGGATTTTATATCCAGAGTTTCTAAAGGGATGCTACTCTGCCTAATAAAAAAAAAAACTTTATAAATTGATGCTCATACTTATGAAAAAAGATGCCTGAGTATGAGCGCCACTCAAAAGTACTGTATTATTTAATGATATTGCTATATCGTATATATACAAGGATTTACTTAGTAATACTCCCTCGTATATAATATATTAGCGGCTACATTCGTAATTTTGAAATTCTTTCTAAACATTCAGACGTGCTTAAGATTACCTTTAAGAACGAATAATCTGGTGACAAAACAATATTTATGGTGAATGTTGCTTGTGTCGGCTAGGTGTAACATTGCACGGCTCGGTGAATGTTGTCCGAAGAGAAGCCTTGCAGTCATAAGAGCATCTCCAACCGTCCACTGTAAACGCTAACAGTAAACTATTTAGCGGGAAAAAATACCGTGTTGTGGTATTTTATCTCCCAGCGGTTCACTGTAACACTAAACGGGAAATCAAAAACGGTAAAATTTGCCGTCCGCACGGTAAATCGGCGGTGTTCCCGGCAACGCCTGTGGTTGGCTCCCGAAAGGTTGCATGCTCTTGGCAGCAGTACATTCACGGGGGAGGCTAGGAAGCCCTGGAGCCCTCGTCATCGCTCCGCCAGGGCAGCTCGGCGGTGGGCTAGCAGTCGATGGAACACGCGGGGTGGCATCCAGATCGGTGGCGGCAGTGTACACAGACTTCGAGGCTAAATAGTCGAGGTACAGCCGCGGGCAAGTTCTCGCTGAACGTTTGGACGTCGATCAGCCCGCGACCCCCTCCCTTCGTTGCAGAGCCCGAGCACGCGCTGATGGCAGTCACCAAGGTCATCTCGGTTGTCTCGTCGTCCTCTACGTCGGCATGAGCTTCGCGGAGAAGCTGCAGTCGTGCTCTCCAGCCGCGCTCCCTCTCATGCGTGCCGAAGAAGGTTTTACCGTAAAGATTTAGCGTGCACCGGTGGGAAAACTTTTACCGAAACGGGAATAGTTATGCCGTGGCCCCAGAATCCACTGCAAGCGACCTTTTACCGTTAGCGTTTACAGGAGATGCTCTAAGCCCAACATCTTCAATCACTTGTGTCGATCATTCTGAGTTACAGGAAAAAAATCAAGCTGATTGGATAACATGCTGACTAGTCGTCAAGGAAGCTGGTTGCTCGCCGCTTTCGACGACGGAACGGCACGGTTCGCGCATCAGGTTTTGAGTCGTGAAGGGCTTCGCGGATCCATCGAAGTGTTGTTACTGATCGATCCGCTCTACTAGGCCTCGTTCCGTTTGGCGGCATCTTCATGGCGCGTTTTGTATTGCTGTGTCGAGCAGAACGTCGGCTTAATGCTGACTCTGAGGTGGCTTGAGATCTCGCTCTGTGGAGGACTTACTGCGTCTCGCAGATGCTTCACCAACATTGACGACTCTGAATACCGATTTTGATTGATTTTCGTGGAGAAGTCAGACAGCTGCAGACCTTTAAACGGAGGATAACGGAGGATAACCCATCGATGTATTTCCGAACTACCACAAGTGCAGACACCAAACGCATCAACGTCAGGAAACTCAAATTTTTCAGGCAGCTGATGAAACTTGCCATCTCTTCTCCAGTATATGATCGTGCCAGTTGCCTCAGTGTATGTCTCTGACTGGACTGTAGTCATTTGATACAGACCTGGCTCGGTCAGCAGTTCACGTATGGTAGACTGAAGCTCGTCTTTCCTCATTGCTCCTGTTCCAACCCCCTTTTCGTCCAACAGCTTTAAAATCCCGCTCAGCAATACAACCGGCATGCGTTCAACGGCTTTTTGAGTCCCCCGCTGCTGTTGATACAGATGATGGCATCCCAAACAGCACTTTGGTAGCCTCCTAGAGTCGATACTCTGAGCGACTTTGTAATTTCATCGTCGGCGTCAAAGTAGCTCTCAGGGGAAGGTAGATTCTCCTTAAAAGAAGGTAGATTCTTCTTTTAAGGAGAATCTACCTTCCCCTGAGAGCTACTTTGACGCCGACGATGAAATTAATGTGAAGATATTTAGGCCATCTCACTTTGAGAAGTTTCTGCTTGATAAGATGCAGAAACTTCTCAAAGTGAGATGGCCTAAATATCTTCACATTAATTTCATCGTCGGCGTCAAAGTAGCTCTCAGGGGAAGGTAGATTCTCCTTAATCCATTTAGTGATTTCATGTAGGTAACTCTTGTAGGTCGTTTTTGTTGATGGGGCTGTGCAAGCACCACGGACGTCTGCACTACCGAGCGTACCAGGTACTCGAGGTCATGGTGCGGGAGGTGTATGCCAGTCCAGACCATGACCGACGGTCGCCATGTTCGCTCAACTTGCTTCCCGGAATTTGAGCCAATAGGATGCAGATTTGGAGCGTAATTCTCACTTAGTGCACCCCACCATACCAAAAATAAGGTGATTTGACTGACGTCAAAAGTTTTGATGAGAAAAAATATGACCCCCGTCTTACGCTGGCTCACAAAATCCAAGTTTGGTCTTACGAAAGCAGTTGAATCCAGCGTGAAGCACGGCAACCACGCAAGCCGCGGACCAACGAACATCACGTGCCCGTTGTACGTAAAGCCGCCACAGTCCGTGAAGGCTGGCGGTACGGTGCTAGAGGCCGACGACTCGCTGGTCCTGCCGCCGCGCGAGACGGAATACCTCTTGAACTGGAGTACGGTGCACGGCAGCGGCTACATCTCTTCTACAGCGACTGCTATTTGAGGAGCGTCAGGTGCTGCGGCTGCGAAGCAGGCGCAGGAGATGCTTGCTTACTTTGCAGTCGGCTGTGTAAGTCGTGCATGTTTCATTATCTACTAGCGCAGGCCGATAGCTAGTTGCGCGATTTCTCTCCCAGTAAATGGCGGTTAGATCTCGGAGGGATCATATACGGAACTGATCAGATTAAGAACAGATCACCAGAAGGCTCATGATCTGAAAAAAAATCTGAAATCGAACGGTGGGGAGGTGTTGCCGGCTAGAACGTATTGCAGAAGGCTCATTTGGGAAGATGCAGGGAGGGACGCAGGCTGAGAAATGAGGTGCTGCGCAGGACACGGAGGTTGACGCCGTTCTGGTATCGGAGCGTAGCTCCGAGACTCAACAGGACAGCGTCGTGGCGCTCAAAGAAGGGAGCGGTGTGGGCCAGATGGGGGCGACAGTAGCGGCGGAGCTGAGTGGGGACGCGCAGCAAGTACTCGCCCAAGCCAACTCGGATCCCAATGGCGGTAGCAATGCCACACCACGGCGCGCGGAGCGGACGACATGCTTTTACAAGGGTTCAAGTACACCCGTGCGTGTATATCCTCTCGCAAGGCGGTGTTCCGCTGCTCCAAGTTTCGGCGGGGCTGCCCCGGCAAAATGGAGTTTACTATCGCTTTAATGGGATATGCAATTACCCGAGGGCATACATGCCGCGACGCAGTTGTTGCGAGCACGCTCGTGGACGTTGAAGCCGAGATGAAAGCTGAGTCAGATCTCTTAGCAATAGAAAACCTGGCGTGGCCAGCCCACCAGGTGTGGCAAGAGCTACGGCGTCGGTTCTACGATGACAACAATCCTCATGTTGTACGCGGGCTGTCTGAGCGGCAAGTTGTACAGCGCGTACACCGCATTCGGAACCAGCACTATTCAGGCAACGTGCACGGTTCGATCGAGATCCTTCCGTTGTCCTCAGCTCTCGGCGAGGCAGTGCTATTCTTTCAGTTTCACCACATTACTATCAACCAAGAGGATTTTGACAAGCCCGCACGTCTTATTGGCTGGGCTCACCCAGCGCTTGTAGCCCTGCTTCGTTACCATGGCACCACTGTTTTTGTCGACGGTACGTTTCGCTGCACGAGGGTTTGCGCAGTGTGTCGTTTTCATGGTCCACGACCGTGCTTCCGGTGTGTTATTCCTTTTATTTTACATTTTGAGCACATCACGTACTGCGGACGCCTACTGGGATATAATTCATTTCGTCGTTCAAGCAACTGACCAGAACCTGGAGCCTGCCGAAGTCATATGTGACTTCGAGGCTGGACTAATGAACTCGATTCAGACTCAGTTTCCGAACGCGATCGTTTTAGATTGCTAATTTCATATGAAGCAAGACTCAGACGTGCCATGAACGCTATGCTATTTCGGATGAAGAATGCAGTATAGCCATGACGCTGGGTGTCCTCGACATGCTCACTGTGATGGATCCAGCCCGCATAAATAAAGGCATCAAGTGGGTTAAGCGGGAAATGAAGATGCGCTACCCTGAAGCCGGCTTGAATACTCTGCTGAAAAGTGGAGTGAATTTTGGGGCTACTTTGCTCGCACGTGGCTTGATCAATACCCTATTGAAGTTTGATATGTCTATGGTTTGGAAAATGAACTGATCGCGCGCACGAATAATCCACTAGAACGGTTTAACAGAGAGCTCAATGCGCGATTCCCTTCAGCTCATCCACCATGGCTACGTTTACATCCGTCATCAAAACGCTGTCCGCTGAATATGTACGCCGTATTGCCGCTATCCCAAGGGGTCGAGCGCGCCGTGTCTCGCGAGACCGAATTTAATTACCCCAACCTGTAGCTATTGATTCCGATATCGATAGCGAGGTTGAGGAACATGCCGCGGATACCTCCGCCGATGCTTCTGTTACTAGTATCGCTCTGTAGGACTTAGCAGGTAGCCACTGGAAGCCCACTAAACCATGCAATAACTTCCCTTCTAATTGTCATCGAACCTGTTCTGATGTCAGATCACATAATCTGTTCATTACTCTGATCAACTCACTATTAGTTCCCCAAAACAATCTTCCTAAATGGCTGTTACAAGCAACAAGGAGGTGGCGGTCCACTTTGACGCGGGCGACAACATCGCGTCCGACGGTTCAAACGGACTACGTAGAGCTCGAGGATGACCTTGAGCTTTAAGCGCAGACCTGGGAGTTAACAAATCCAGAGCTTCTCCGTGCTAGCACGGCATTAGTGTATTCCTGTCCATTTTATCTGGACCAGCTTTGCGTAGGAACATTGTAGTATGATACATCAGCTCACGCCGTGGATCGGACAATAGCAATGAGCGCCAGCACGAAAGCGAAAGGCAGCCAGGACTTGACGAACCCTGCCACGCTCACATACTTCCCTCGAAAGAACATCCAGAAGCAGAGCTGCACCATGTTCCACCGCTTGCGACCAGCATAGTCGGCGTGCTCCAGACACACCGCCACGTGCGAGTGGCAGTTGTCACAGCACAAGTTGTGCATCCTCATCTCGTAGATCTTGCAGCCCGCCGCCACCGCTTCGTCCCACTTGGCCACATCCTCGGGCCCCACCGAGCACTGCAAGTAGCGCGTGGGGGCACCGAAGGCGAAGTCGTCGCGACCGATAGTGTACGGCCCGGCGAAGTCGAAGATGACCCTGGAAAAAGTGTCATAACTTGGTCAATACGCGTCGGATTCCACTAGCTATAGGCTCGTTCGAGCGCTAACAGCTCACCCTTTGCTGTCGGCGAGGCCCAAGTGGCCGATGAAGGGCAGGAACCACGTGAGGATGGGAATGGGAGACCACACGATGCAGAACGGGTAGCGGTGAACAGCCACGTCGATTGTGGCATCCAGAGAGCCCCCGGGAGCGCGGGAAGCGGCTGAATGGTCCGGGGAGAGCAAAAGTTCATTGTCATCTACTGCTAGAGCGGTGTCGTCACGTGGAGAAGGCGCTGTCGCGGCCGGAGAGAGAGTCGTTCTGGTCGCCATTCTACCGACTTTTTCGACAGAAGAAGGGTAAGGTGCGGAAACATGTAAAAAATGACTTTTTGGTTTGTTATTATTGTGAAAATCCAAAATTTACGCCAAACATACGCTATATGAGAAAATGAAAATGCCGTGTGTACAAATCAACCATCAACTGGTTGTCATGGGCTGTGAAGTCATACGGATAACTCCGCAATACGACAGCACTACTAACACAAGCCAGCCTTACGCAAATTCAGTATGAATGCAATTAGCTACTGTCGGTGGTGCGACTGACCGTGGCACCATCGAAGACGAGTCTGGACCTCGCAGTGATGACCCTAGGTCCTCATCCCCGTTGCAGTTGGGGCTAGAAGGAGATTCAGCCAAGTAAGGCGCTAGCCGCCCTGTCCTCAATATCACTTCTCGTTTTTCCCCTTTCCTGACAGGTTAACAGCCGCTAATAGTCTCTCGAAGCAAGCCTTGCGATGTCATCCTCCCAGGGTTCCGACGATGGCGAGATTGACGAAGAGCCAGAACCGTTTCGCGCCTAAGACGGGGAAGCGGTTAAGCACGACGTAACGGCCGCACCGGTCCCGGGCCGCAACATCAGGCCACAACTCAACCCGAAACTGATCACGATCGAGAAGTTCTCCGGTGCCATTCGCGACGGCTACCTTGATGCTGGCGCAAACGAGTGGCTTGATCGCCTCAAGGACAACATCGCGGACGCGGAGACGTTCAACGACAGAACCTGGCCGGAGCAGGCCAAATGTAGTGCGCTTACGTCGAGCCTGATCGGCCGCGCTAGCACCTGGTATCTAAGAAACGGGATGTCCTTCCTCGGGCCTCATTTCACGATTTGGGCAAGGCTTCCTCGACAAGTTTCGTTGCCGTTTCCCCGTCCAACGACAGGCCTTACTGCTGGCCGGTACTACGAAACTCCCCTAGCGTTCTACGATAAGTATGCGCACTGACTTTCTCAAATAGCGGCGGGCTTAAAACGGGGACGAATCAACAACTACACCGAACAGCAGGCGTTGAGTACGTTCATCAACCACGCATACCCTCGCTTACGCGACGCCCTGCTGGCGCAACTCGATGTAGAAGCCGAAGACACAACCGAGGAACCGGAACGCGCCATTGATTTGCTGAACCAGCTTGCTGGATTGGACGGACGCATGAGCAGGAAGCGGTACGAGCCGTCGAGCCACGATGCGTCTAACATGGGCAAGAAACCACGCACGGGGTCTGCCGCGATCACCGCCGCCAATTCGCTGCACAAGCCGAAGAATCGTTACGATTTCTCCAACGCGCTCTGCAAGATCTGTAACCAACGCGGTCACACTACCAAGTTCCATGACCGCCACGTGGCTGAGCAGCATTGCCAAGCCGAAGCTCACGCCGTCGCGGGATTAGCCGCCGCCGCGCAAGCTGCGTCAGACGATGAATGAAGGTGCGGGGTGTCAATGGACACCGACCATTCGAACCCGGCGGACCTCTTGTGCAGCCCATCATTGACTCTGGGGCATCCTTCCACATGACGGGTTGCCGTGACTCCCTAACAAACACTGCACCATGCGCTGACCATTCCGTGACCATGGCGGATGAACGCGTGGTTGTTGGAACCGAGGCTGGTGACCTTCGCGTGACAGACGGCTCCCATGGCGTTCTACATGACGTCGTTTACATCCCCACTCTTGCCCATACTTTAGCTTCAGTCTCGATTCTCTCGAAAAATGGCTACAAGTGCGATTTTGCTGGAGACCACTGCACTGTGTACGGCCCCTCGATCATATCAGGTCACGTGCTCGAGGGGGTTTACGTTGCTCCTGTATAAGGACACGGCTTGTCCGCTCTGTCACGAAGTTCTCCCATTGTTGCCAAAGACTCGCTGGAACACTGGCATCGATGTGACATGGTCCCCCACAGAATCTTTGGGACTTCTTGTCGGCTGTCTGGGACCACCCTCGGAAAAGTGAAAGGATATGATTGGCTGATACCGACTGATTACTAGCACGCCATTGCCCAGACTTCAAGCAGAACTGGTTTGTTTTTGGCAGTGCGCAGAGCTGAGGTCTGAGACTTGAGTTGGCCAACCCAGACTCTGAGGTCTGAGATGTGGAGTTTGGGATGAGACCTGCCAGCATGTCTTGGGAGTGCCTACCAATGGCTGATCATGGACAACGGGTTGAGATGTGATCACTAGACGCTGGGATGGACTTCGGCTGGTTCCCAACAAGGACTCGCCCCGGCCGAAGACCTTGGGCTGAGACTTGAGACTTAGGTCTGGGGTCTGAGGTCTGGGGTCTGAGGTTGAGCTGAGATCTTTGGGTATGAGTTGAAGAGTCGCCCCATGGAAAGATCTCCGCGAAACCGTTGCCGTGGAGAGTCGCGTGGACCCAAAGCAGCTTGACGCGATCGTGGATACCCATGTGCCTCACCGGACTTCGGCCAATCACGAAGCCCGCACCTGGTTTGAAGGCAGCGGCTCGCTGACCCCAACTGATTTCGGCCAATCACAAGCCAGAATTTTATCAAGCTCGCAGGACAGCAGTTTCTTCACTTTCAAGGTGTACCAAGAGGGAGGTTGCGCCTCCACTGGATAGGTCTGTGTTGCTTGCATGTGTAAATATTAAACAGAGTTCAATTTTGCCCCGAAGGACGCAGGCGTTTGTGTTTTACTTGCGTCAAAGGGGTCCAAGGCGAAGTTCCACCGAAATTCAGCTCCACCCTAGTCCAGACGGTGTGCCTCGGCGAGTGGGGCGTTGGGCTACTTCATTTTCCTACACATCGGCTCAGCTGGTGTATACTTCAAATTGCGGACGAACAAGGGTAGTCCAACTCGATCTGTGTTGCTACAAGTACAAGTCGCCTGATATTTGAGGCGTAGTGAGCGGAAGTCCCAGGATTATTGAAGGCCCGGGATCCAGGACAGCCTTATCCCAAGCCAACACCTTCAGCCGGGTCCTTGCTTGACTCGAGAGAAGAAAGGAGAAGCTGAGAAGAGCCTGGTCTAGGCTCAGATAAATAATAAGACCACCCTCGGCTCAAGCTCAAGTCGACTCGAAAAAGGAGGAGCTGAAACCGACTCTCGGCTGGAGTCGGAAGGAGAAAGGAGGAAGCTGTACGGCCTTTGTCCAAGGCCGAGAAGAAGAAGAGGACTGCGTGCGTGTGGTGACATGTCTGCAAAAGAAAACCCGGGGCAAATTGGGCAAGACACGTGCAAGTCGGGAACTGTTGAGTGGAGAGCACGTTTCGGGAACATATGGATACATCTCAAGTGCGTCGTGCAGCCGTCGTGGTCAAGCGCTTCTGGGCCCAAAGCGTAGCCCTAGGAAGAACCGCGAGGGGATTGCAAGTTGAGGTTACACGTCCTCAATATCACTTCTCGTTTTTCCCCTTTCCTGACAGCTATATGATTACTAGGTATAGTACTAATTATTTAGTATGGACTGGTACGAATCGTGCCCTGCAAGCTGGATGTTTAATTGAATGCTGAATAATCTACGTAAAAGGTTTTGTCTAGTCTCTCCTGTCTTCAGCGTCGAAAGTCATTCAGGAATTTGCTCTAATCCCGCCAGCGTCCACCAAGCGTTACAACAGTTCCGAACTTTGTTCAAATATACGTTTGTCTTGCTTCCTTGTTATCGCTGTGGCAAGTTTCTGTCTTGCAAACGGTGAATCGCTTACAACGAGCTCGAAGACAAAAATGGTTCCTCCTGGTGCAGATTTTCACTTCGTGCAGATCAACGCAAGACATATCTTCGATCCCACAAAATGATTCATTCAAAGAGTGAAGAGGAGGAAGAGCGAGGAAACCTGAGCTGTGACGGGGGCGACCCCGCACACGAGCACCTTGTACAGAGGAAGTTTGCTGAGGGTACAGAGTACCCTGGGGCGAGCTAGGCTCGCCAGTTCCCGGCCTCAAGGCAAACGGTTTGATAACTTGTAGGAAGTATAAGACTGAATGTATTTATAGGCGTTAAGCTGTAGCCTATAGTGAAGCTATACAAATATCTAGGAGCCCCATTGGGTGGCTCTGGGCGCCTGGTACCATGTACCCCTTCGGCGCCGTCCTGTATGCCACACCACCGGACCCTCAGCGGAGTGACCCCGGAAAGAGTGACACCCTGGCATTCTTTTATGTATGACACCCTGTCACTCTTTTATGTAGCCCCGCTACATGGGCTTTCTCGGCAAGATTTTAAGGCTACAGCTGTTGCAAACAACGAGAAGGTTTCTCTACGTTACTCGAAGATGCTCGAACACGACCATATTGTATTCCCAGCAATGAAGAGCTGGGCCGACGCTGGGACTGCGCCAATCACGATCTTCAAAAGCATGAGAGGGGCTGGAATTGACACCGGAAAAGCTGGAGATGTCATGCTCCGCTATACCAACTATGTCAAGGAAACAGCGTGGAGACGAGTACGCAATGCGTAGTGTTAGGCCGCGAAACAAAAATTCGTTTTTGGTACTGCTTATTACTCAGCACTTCACAATATCAATAAGAGGTTTACGGCTGGGGTTGCATTAGCTACGGACCAACACATATGTATTTCTACAATTTGTGCGATCTATAGAAACGCTGGTGGGTCTCTCAAGTCATACAATACTACGTTTAATAGTGATGTGATATCCGTACCAGAGTCAGATTACAGACGGATTCATAGGTAGTCCAAACCATCCGTCAACTTCAAATTGCAAGCCAATCGTAAAACCAAATCATTCTCCAATTACTTCGCAAGCACTCAACAACCCAATGGCAATAACTGACGGGGGCGTTGAAAATGATGTTAAGCATGCTCTAGCGGCTGATGATGCGGCTGGATGAAGACACTGAACCCACAGAGGAATATTCACTATCAGTTGAGAAGGAGGAGGAATGCACACCTATTGTGCTGTGCAATTCAATTTCTCGACAGGAAGTAAATCGCTGGATCCTGAAAACACTGATATTCAGCGCGGGAGTACAAACCCCTGACTAGAACGACAGGAACTGTGCAAATGTACAGTCTCCCAACAATTGTCCACGCCAGAACTGCAGGCGAGGTTGTTGATATGATTCGTGAGCAAGTCACATTACTAAACCCCAATGCTCGACTTATGCGAACTCTTCAAACAGCGGGAAGTGCCGATTTGATGTTGATGATCGCCATCAAGCACCAGACCAATGCCTCATTCCAGCAGGGTCTCTACCGGGAACGTATCCAAACCTGGTCGTGGAAATTGCGTACAAACACGAATCATGGGAACACTTGATTTAAGAGCTTTGCCGCTGGATGCGCCGAATTACGACTGTGCAGATCGCGATCGGTATACAGGTCGGTCTTGTCCATAGAAGGATAATTGTCATGCGCCGCAAAGTGAGCTTTACCTACAAAGGCGAGGAACAGCATCAAGTTACTTCGAAAATCATTGATTTCGACTTTGGACGTAATCACGAGGTTCGTTTCTTGCTGTCTGCCCTCTACTTTTTGGTGTGCCACTTCCCAGCGCTCTCATCGAGTATGAAAACTGAAGTCGTGCTCGACCTGGCAGAATTGCGCTTAATAAATTCTGCCATCCCGAGACACAAGCCAGTACGAAGCTGGTAGCCTCAGGTTCAAAGTAGTAGTTAAAAGGACGAGCAGACAAATTACATGTTAAAGTTACCATAATTGATTTTATTCTACTTGAACTTGTTTTGGGAGGGACACCCTCAATAATCCGGGTTTTGACTCCATCCATCAACCTAAGCTCTGACTTAGCAATGACGCATTATCTTTTCCTCGATTCACTTCCGATTTTTCCGTGCAAGCCCCAGATCAACCGACAGATTTACCTCAATGTTGGCATTCGCTCTTTCTCGACGCCACCCGATGGTCCATGGTGACAAATGCTTCCGGTCCTCCGCTCCACCAAACACCCCGACTCTAGTAATTCCAGACGTCTCCATGCCATCAACTGAAGCCGAAGCTGACTTAGATGATGGAATTGACTTCGGGCGTGTTCGAGCTGAGCTGGATCGATTGCTAGAGGAAGGTCTCCAGGAAAGCGATCACGAGGAAGATGAAGCTCAAGACAGTAACACGATCGATGTGGCCTAAGAGCAAGCGTTTTAACAACAGTTCGACCCAGAATTTGGGACAAAGCGAGTCGCGTACTTTGCCAACTGATGTTGTCATTGAGTGCATCTACTAGCAATTGGAGTGCTTCAAAAGCCTACTTTTCATATCACTTAAGTGCTAAGCCAGTAGTTCATTTCGAATGGTTTGTGTTTGCCATTATGATTGATAACCGTTCCTAGCACGAAACAATTCAAGAACCTTAGCTTCTGCCCTTCTTGATTGTTTTAGTCTCCTAAAAGGTTCCCCACGTCGGCATCACCCCAATCATCCGTGTCTAGAGCATTAAAAAAACATGTTAGACCATGATTTCTCGTCCTACAAACAAACCCAGACACTACCTTCGTGTTTGCTTGGCCGCGCCGTCTTCTGGGGCTGCGGTGCTCTTGCAGTAGTTGGGGCAGCTGTTTGCAATGGTGGTGGTGCTACGTACTCACTGCGTTCATTATCCTCACTGTCGCGGGACCGCGAATCTGGAGCACTGTTTCCATTTCCGTAGGTAGATGATTGCAATGCTCGTCCACTGTCCTGTCGCTGGTACTGCATTTCTTGTGGTTGCCTCTGGTATGACGAAGGTGCTCGTGGATCATCACCATCGTCCGCGTTAGAGTTCCTTGAGGAATGACCGTTACCTAGAGACTGAGGTGCCTGCGACTGGGGTGGCATTTTAGAGCTGGTAGCGTTGTCACGCTCGAGTTTTGCAAGTTTTGCTTGAAAACCATCACACCGTTGACCCAGATCCTTACAAATTGCTACTAAGTACCGTAAGCACTCAAGGTTCTCCGGGTAGTCTTGGTGGATCTGCTCGTACAGTACCATCGCTTTCTGGTAGGCACCCATCCGCCGATAGCAACTCGTGACCATGAGACGCCACTTGACTTCATTTGGTTGGATTTGGCTGGCACGCTCAAAGAATTGGATAGCTTTCTCGTACAACTCACTCTTAACGTACCAGACACCGAGCCATGAAATGACATCCAAGTTAATGGGAAAGTATCGATACGATTCAAGATGGTAGTGAAAAGCTTGAGTTTCGTCGTCGTCCTTATTAAAAATTTGGCCCAGTCGAGCAAGAACACCTGGGTCCGCGACGTTCTTCGCGTTTCGATCACGCTTATCACTTCCACCGAAACAGGATAACAAAATGTTGAACCATTTTGCAGCTTGGCGGTAGTTACCCATTATGTCGTGCAAATTTGCAATCTGATAGAGGACTTCTGCATTTGACGGCACGATACTGTGTAGCTTTTCAAATGCCTGCAGTGCTTCGTTCAGTACCCCCATCTTGATATTCACGAGACCAAGGTTGTAAATAGCCTCAATACAGTCAGCTTCGACACCGATTGCCTCCAGGAACAGTTCCTTCGCTCTCTCACATTCGTTTTTGACGTAGAGGCAATTGCCTTTGTTCACAAGAGCCTTAGCGTTGTATCGTTGGTGCCGGACAGCAAGTGAGGCGTACTTGTCAGCCTGATTGGTATCACCTTCCACAAAATAGAGGTAACTAAGGTTTGTAGCTGCCATAGCTTTGTGTGCTGGGTCTTTCTTTTCAAAGGCCTTGAGGACTTCGATGGCTTTGTCAAACTCCTTTTCCTTCAGGAACCAGTGCGCCTTACAGATTTCCATTTCACTTGCCAAACTTTCGTGGTTTTCCTGTTTCAGTGCGTCAATGACCCATGTAAATCCTGCCAGCCAGTCCTTCTTGTCCAGTGCGGGAGCGCAGAGCTTTGCAGCAACTAAAATGTATTCCATGGCTTTTTTTCTCCTCGCTCGAATCTCAGCTTTAAGTCCATCCGTCTTTAGTGAGTGAAGATGTTCCTTGGAAGATGTGTGGTCATCATCACTGTGCTTGGATTCATTCGCCAGTCCAGATTCTTCTTCTTCCTCCTCTGACATTCCTTCCATCGGGATCGTGATCAGGTTCGTGAATCCCCGCCGCATTTTTTCATGTTCACCGATGGCATAATAGCAAATGATAAGGTTGAAGCCGGACTGGAAATCTGCATTCCCCTCCATTATATCCTCAAACGTGGCTGCAGCATCTTGGTAGTGACCTAACTTAATCTGCGCAGCACCAATGTTGCGTTTGATCTTGTAGCGTACCTCCTTGCTAGTGTTTGGGATCTGATCCAGCGCCATGCGGTACATTCGTATCGCCGTCGGATACTGCTGCTGCTCAAAGTAGATGTTACCCATGTTAACCCGCAACCGTCCACCTTGTGCGTACTGCTTGTTCTTGACGATCGGTGTGTACGACTGAATCGCCTCTTTCCAGAGTCCATTGAGATGATACGCATTTGCAAGATTGAAAAATACCGCGTACGTCAGGTCGATGTTAAGCATATCCGCCAATCCATTGAGCTCGCAATGCTTGTTGAAAGCTCTCTCTTTGCGCCCCGCATCTTTCGCCAAATGCAACGCTTCCTCAAACTGCTCTTTGGTAATCAATTCAGCAGATTGCTCAATAAGCGAGTTCACCGTTCTTTCCAGCTCTTTGGCCACTTCCTTCGGTGAGTTCTCTGTTTTCTCAACGAGTGCTGGAGCAGCTCCTGCTTTTCTCGCTTCTCCCATCGGGTCGAACATCCTCTGACCTGACGCGGTGCGCGGGTTTGACTACAAAATCAATGTCAGAGCTGTAACCACTTTACATTTCCACAATGCCTGCCTCACCGAGAAGCCAGCCCCGGACACCGAGGTCATCGGTCGTGCTTCACCAGCTTGTTGCGCCGTACCCATCCTGGAGCCTGGAATTTGCCGACCCATTTGTGAAGGTGGTGCCCTTGAACGACAAATTATTAAAGTGTCAGAACATCGCCGTTCTCGAAATTTGGGATCGGGGTAGTCGTACCTGAACGCCGTTCCCGGTGGATTGTAGCCCCCTCTTGACGCCGGAGCTCCGTACGACGACGACATGTAATTGTTGGTGGATGCCGTCTGCGGAGGCGCGAGGTCAATGCTGAAATTGAATCCCTCGTACAAGTCCTCGTCATCCTCTTCCTCGACCATCAGGCCATGTCTCGACTGGCCGTAGCCGCCGCCGTAACCTGCCATTGCTGACGTCAAACCACGCTCCAAACAGCGCCAAAAGCCTTGCTATCCTCGAATTGCGGCGAAAGCGAGCGGCCGCAACGAGATCGCGGACGTTGGGTCCGTTGTGACGAGTCGCCAGCGAAACGACGCCACTTGGCTCGGCCGGGGTCTTGTCCGGCGTGGCAGTGCACTTTGAGCGAGTCTGGCGTGACGCCAATTGATATGGAGACGACATTGATTGTTTGCTAGAGCTTAGTCACCTCCGACACCAAGTCCGAAAGTCAAAATCATTCCTACGACAAAAGTTACCAAAACTGTCGAAGTTGACAGCCTCACTGCTCCGGCGAAAGGGATCAGGAAGGAACAGTCCTCGCCCATTAATGGGAAGTACTCGAGAGTGTTGTTGTACGGCTCGTAGACCATCGAGCAATAGCAACTGCCGTTCACGCACTCACCGTTCGGGTACGAGCAGTTGTTAAGGCACATTTCTGCAGAAACTCAAAGTTAGAATTGTGATTGACAAGTATATGAACAAATACATGGAGATCGAGACGTACGCGCGTCGCAGTATTTGCCGTACCAGCCTTCGTCACACATGCAGCGGGAGTTGGGGAACTCGACGGAGCAATAGCCGTGGCCGGAACAATTGTAGCCGCAATTACGGATGGAGCAATCGTCGCCGATAAATGGCGGCTTGCAGATGCACTTGCCAAAACCATCGCAGACTCCGTTGGAATAGTGAACATTGTCGGCGGTGCAAGGGAATTTCTGCACATTCTCCACGTACGAGTCGTTGCTTGTGTGCTCGAAACCTGAGAAACAGCAGTGGTTGCAGTTTTGGAGCTGGAGGGTATCATCGTACGTGCAATAAGACCCAGGACACGATGAATTCGAACAGTCTTCACCATAGTAGCCGTCGTCGCAGCGACAATTCCCAGCCAAACAGGTGCCGTGCAAGGAGCAGTTCTTGATGCAGTTGTTTAAATCGTACTGCCACAAGTCTCCAAGCGAAGCGGTCGCGAAAGTTACCGAGTCTTGGTATTTCTCCTCGCGTTGGTAACCGTAGCCGCCAAAAACAAAAACCTTCTCAAAGCCCTCGTGGTACACGCTCATGTGGCCGGATCGCTGCGATGGATGTTCCCATTCTAGCTCGGTAGGCAGATCCTCTCGCCCGTCTTGGCGATGGCGACACCCGTCCCAACCTGGGGCTTGGCGGCGAGCTTGTTGGATTAATACTTGCTGTTGATCTGTACCTCGCGTAGGCTCTGCAAACACTGAAAACTAGAAGTATTCTTGAGTATCAATCAACAAAGTAGCTGGATTTATTTTCTTGAGTTCTTACCGATTTCGTGCCGTAGTGCGTCTCGGCAACAAAGACGTAGTCGTCCGGGTTATCTGGAAGACTGGAGGGCGGAACGTAAGCTGCATAGTTTCCGCTGTGAGGTAGACGCAGGGCTTCTAGATCATCTGTGCATGATGCTGGGTAGATTGGATACACAAACGAATGCTGTTTGACCCATCGGTTTGCACCTGACGAAGACACGAACACACGTCAGCTTTTAAAGTAGTTTCGCTAGCACCATGTCTCCACTTACTCGCGTTGTACTGCCACGTATCATCGTAGTAATAGTTGGAGATGTAGCCTCCGAACAAAACAAAAACGTCGCTGGCGACAATTAAACTATGATCAACTCGTGGTGCTGGCAGTGCATCGCTATCTGGAACAACCCGCGACCACACACCCGTACTGATATTGTATTTCCACATATCACTTAAGTAATACGGATGCGTCGGGTACGGTGTGAAACCAACTTCGCGGGTTCCGAGTGTACCACGGCCGGCACCAGCACTTGACGTCGTCGGATATGGGAAGAACGTGCGATATCCTCCGTGAATGAAAATGGCGTTATCGAAAACTACTGATGTATGGCCAGCTCGTGCTGGAGGCCACGTTACGATACATTCTACTTCAATTTCGTTCAGCAGGGCGTCAGCAAGAATTTTAGGGTCCGTCGGGCACTCCACTTTTTCAGTAATATTCGTCCAGGCGTTTGTGACTTTGTCATAGACCCAAAGATCATTGAGATAGCCTCCAAGTGGATATTGATTAACTGAACTCCAATCATTCTCCTCACTATTCTCATGAGCAAATCCGTGCCAGAGCCGAAATCCGCCAAAAACATACAACTTGTCATTCAGCACAACGCTGGAGAATTTGAATCTCTTTCCTGGACCATGACGGCTGCTTCCCAGCTCAATCATCTCTGTCCACGATCCATCTGAGAGATCATAAAGCCACAGATCATCGCAATAATCATCGCACATAGGCCCGAATCCGCCGTAGATTGCCATTGTTTTATCACTGAAAACTTCAGCACTGTGCATCCACCGCTCGGACGGATGAGTGCACACTTTGGCACCTAGGACCATCTTACAACCTCCCCACACTGCTCCTTTATCCAGAACCTTCCACGCAGTATCTACACAGCCATTATCTGCGAACCTGGTACAGTCTAGCAGCACGATGGTTGAAAAAATGAGAAGTTCGTGTCAGACGTACCATCATGGCATACGCATTTGTACGAAAACCTTACTTATATCGTAGCTCCAGACATCGTTGAAAAACACAGCAACCGGAACTTCCGTCGAGTCTGTAGCGTAGGCTATCTTGTTCTCATACGAGAGAAATTCTAGTGATCCATTTACCCGGGTGATCTCGTAGGTTTTCGGCACGTGAGTCCGTGTGGAATCTTCCGTTCGCCCACCAAAGACTACGAGTTGGGTGGCATACGTCACGAAAGAATGGCCTCTTCTTGCAGTGGGGCTGGGAATATCGGCGTCCCAGGTCCATTGCCGCCAACAAGTTGCAACTTGCAACCAAGTTAAGAGGCACAAGAGCAGCAACGCACGCATTAACACAAATGAGACTTTGCGTCGACGACGATTCGCCCAAAGATCGCGCCACTTCAACTAGGAGGATACGAGTTTTGCTGAAATTGCATGCTAGTGTCCTAAGAATGCTAGCCGCCTCACTGGAAACACGGCTTCCAGCTCAGTCGAAATTTTATGGAGTAAATGAAGCAGCAACAAGGGTTGTATTTTTCATAAAGAGCAATCCTAAATGAAACTATACAAGTTATCACTCACAACCAGCATGATCACACAAGACGGAAGATTTGATTAAGTCGCAAGTGCGTCTGCACGCCCGTGTCCAATACGCAGCTGGTGCAGTTACTTCTGTCGCGTAATGGATGATGGCCAACTGGAAGCCCTTTGCCTCACAAAACGCTCAAAGAGAGTAATCCTGACGAAACCAACGCCGAGTTGAGATTAGCTTTCAAAATTAAATGGGAGGATGTGAGACGGTACACACCTTTGCGCATGGTTAGGCCGTGACACAAGACATTGCCCACAAATGGACGGACGGCATCATCTCGACGAAACGGAAGCAAAATTGGAATTCATAATCAATGGGACAACGCGACTCGATCATCGTTGCTAAAAAAGAGGACAATTCATCAATGGGATGAAGCAATTTGTCCCTGTCTGATATGAATAACAATTGGAGAGTGAGGCTCTGAAGACCGAAGCTCATTTTCCAAATTGATATTAACTTCCAGCTTGAACCACACTCAATTCATCTTGGTTATTCGAGCGAAAGGTTTTGTTCACCGTGGTGGAGCCTGATCTCTCCAGTATCGACGCGCTTCTTGCCGGCGGCATTGTAGCGATGCATGAAAATGTAGCATCAACAATGGAAACTGCATTAGGGAGACCAATTCCAGAGGTAGAAGTCTGCTTTCGAGATCTCCGTATTTCAGCAAGTCTTCCACTGGCGAAAGCAGGATCGCAGTGGCCTCAGGTCCCCACAATATGGACTCATATTCAACAGAGCGTCACGAAATGCTTTTCGCACCAAGAAACAGCAGAAAAAGAGATTCTTAGGCATTATGGGCGTATTCAAGCCGACTCGCATCACCTTAGTGCTAGGACAGCCAGGTTCGGGAAAATCTTCGCTACTCAAGATCCTAAGTGACCGGTTCCCAATGAACAAAACCATTAGCGTTTCCGGAGAGATCACGTACAACGGCAAGCCTCGAGCTGATCTCTTGTCGCGTCTGCCTCGCTTTGTTGGTTATACGAATCAAAAGGATGATCATCAGCCTCAACTTACGGTGCAAGAAACCTCAGTTTGCTCACGAATGTTGTGAAAATACCGGCCTAGAGCCGTGGGTAGTGAAGGCACTGAAAGAACTCCCTAAACAACGACACGATAAAGCAGTGAAGGTAATGGCGGCACTGCATAAGTTTGCTCCCGATTTACGTATTCGAACGCTTGGGTTGGAGCGATGCAAAGGCACTATGGTAGGTAACGCCATGCTTCGCGGAGTATCAGGAGGCGAACGAAAGCTGGTGACCACAGGTGAAATGACATTTGGCCACAAAAAAACGGGTGATGCTGCTGGACGAAATCAGCACTGGCCTAGATGCAGCTACCACCTATGACATCGTGAACTCACTCAAAAGCTTAACAAGGAACTTCAAAAGCAACATTGTAGTATCGTTGCTCCAGCCTCCACCTGAGGTATTCAATCTCTTCGACGACGTTCTGATCCTTAACAGCGGTCGAATTATGTACCATGGTCCACGAGACCAAGTGCAAGAATACTTCGAGCGCATGAGTTTCCAATGTCCTCCGCGCAAGGATGTGGCTGATTTTCTGCTCGATCTAGGGACCGACAAGCAGCACGCTTACGTTAGTGATAGCCACAAAAATGTTCGGGTCCCATTCCAGTCAACAGACATCGCTGAACGCTTTCACCAGTCTGACATTTTTCAGGACACACTACAGTACTTGCAAGCACACCCAAAGAGTAATCCAAAAGACTTTGACCCGTTGTTTAACCCAAGAGTATTTCGTCAGTCACTTGTAGAAGACATTAAGACGTTGTTGAACCGGCAAACTCGAATTCAACTACGGGACAACGTTTCTTGGTTGGTCGTGCCTATGGTCATCATTATGGGGTTGCTCTACGGCTCTACCTTCTGGCAAATGAACGACGCCAATAGCCAACTTATCCTCGGGCTTCTCTTTTCGTGCACGATGTTCCTATCCATAGGCCAAGCTCCCCAGTTGCCAGACTTTATGGAAGCTCGAAGTGTTTTCTACAAACAGCGCGGGGCCAATTTCTTTCGTTCACTCGCATACGTGCTAGCTTCATCACTTACGCGAATTCCACTCGCCGTCATGGAGACTATCATCTTTGGTTCGATTGTTTACTGGATGGGCGGCTACGTTGTGCTGGCAGACCGCTTCTTTTCCTTCCTCTGTACGCTCTTCCTGTGCCAGATGTGGTTCACAAGCTTTTTCTTCTTCTTTTCCTCGGCTGCTCCTAGCGTCACAATTGCGCAGCCACTCATGATGGTCTCTATTCTCTTCTTCGTGATGTTTGGCGGGTTTCTGCTGACCAAGAATGACATCCCCGACTATTTCATCTGGTTCTACTATATTGACCCTATTGCTTGGAGCATTCGCTCTCTCAGTGTGAACCAGTATCTAGCACCAAAGTTTGATGTTTGCAATTACCGAGGTGTCGACTATTGCGCTCGGTTCGGGGCAACATTTGGCAAGTACAGCCTCAAATTATCGGGCTTACCCACAGAGGCATCTTAGATTTACTTTGGCTGGATTTACTTTGTATGCGGATACGTGGCGCTCACGATCGCAGCACACCTTGTCTTGGAGTACAAACGCTACGAGAGTCCGGAAAGCACGACAATTGTGCAAAGTGATATCGACGCCAAGGAAGATTCGGCAACGAATAATCCGCCCAAGGTTTCTGCTGGCCCACGAAAATGTTTTCGTCCGAGTTATGACCCCAAAGGCGCAAGCCCCACCTGTCACATTAGCTTTTCACGATCTCTGGTATTCAGTACCGTTGCCTGGCGGCAAGAAAGGCGAGGACATCGATCTACTACAGGGTGTTTCCGGTTTTGCTTGGCCAAAAACCATGACAGCTCTAATGGGATCATCAGGAGCAGGTAAAACAACACTGATGGATGTTATCGCTGGCAGGAAAACTGGTGGCAAAATTCGTGGGAAGATATTGCTAAATGGGCATCCAGCAACTGACCTCGCTATCCGGAGAAGCACGGGCTACTGCGAACAAATGGATATTCACTCGAAGTCTGCAACATTCCGGGAGGCTCTTGTGTTTTCAGCGATGCTGCGCCAGAGGTCAAGTGTTCCTATAGAGGAGAAAATGGAGTCTGTAGAGGAATGCATTGATTTGCTTGAGCTTGGACCGATTGCGAATGAGCTCATTCGTGGGTCATCTACTGAGCAAATGAAACGCTTGACTATTGGAGTGGAACTCGTCGCGCAACCCAGTGTTATATTCATGGACGAACCAACAAGTGGTCTTGATGCACGCTCGGCCAAGCTCATTATGAACGGTGTCCGGAAAAGTGCCAACTCAGGGCGAACGATTGTGTGCACTATTCATTAGCCCAGCTCGGAGGTATTCAGCTTTTTCGATTCGTTGCTGCTTCTACGTCGTGGGGGCCGTGTGGTCTTTTTCGGTGAGCTAGGATGCAATCCAGCAACCTTATTGATTATTTTCAAGCTACTCCAGGTGTGACGCCGATCGAACCTGGATACAATCCAGCAACGTGGATGCTGGAGTGCATTGGCGCTGGTGTTAGTGGTGGCAGTTCATCCATTCAAGGGTTTGATTTTGCTGATCATTTCGTGAAAAGCGATCTGAAAAAAATAATGGACAAAAACCTAGACCAAGACGGTGTCCTACGACCGTGTGCAGATCTCCTAGAACTCAAGTTTAAACAACAGTTTGCATCCACGAGCAGAACACAGTTTGATATGCTTTGCCGCCGGTTCTTCCGCATGTACTGGCGCACTGCAACGTACAATCTGACGCGTTTGATGATCAGTATGATGCTCGGGGCCTTGCTTGGCATCATTTACCAATCCACTGATTATTCGACATTCACCGGAATCAACGCAGGCGTCGGGCTTGTTTTCATCAGTACTGTTTTCCTAGGAATCATCGGGTTTAACAGCGTGATGCCAGTGGCTGCTGAAGAACGCACTGCTTTCTATCGAGAGCAAGCGTCCGAAACATACCACGCGTTGTGGTACTTTATCGCTGGGACGCTTGTGGAAATTCCATACGTTTTCGCTTTCCGCCCTGTGCTTCTGCATCATCTTCTTTCCAAGTGTTGGCTTCACTGGGTTCACTACGTTCATTTACTACTGGCTGGTAGTTTCTCTCAATGCACTGCTTTTTGTGTACCTCGGACAGCTTTTAGTATTCGCCCTCCCCACTGTTGCGGTAGCAAGCACTGCCGGCGCGCTGCTTAGCTCGATCTTCATGCTATTTGCCGGATTCAATCCGCCAGCGAACAACATCCCGACTGGATACAAGTGGATCTACTACATTTCGCCCCCGACGTACACAATTGCCGCGTTAGTGGCGCTGATCTTTGCGGACTGCCCCGATGGGGAAACGGATGGCTTGAGCTGCCAGACCATCAGGAATGCGCCTCCCACCGTTGGTAGCATCACACTCAAACAGTATGTTGAGAACGCGTTCAACATGAAGTACGATCTACTTCCCAGGAATGTCGCTGTGCTCTGCGCGTTAATTGTGGCCTTCCGCCTTCTTGCGCTGTTGTCGCTGCGCTACATTAGCCACCTTAAACGCTGATGTTATGCCGGCATCACCTTCCCAGCTCAACGCTTGCTGGTCACACCACTCAGCTCAAACCTTACGAACTTCGTCATACAAATACATATCCATTCATCACAAACCTTTTTTCCGGGAGCCTTGTCCTCGAAGAGGCCCTGCTCGGCACAGCTTGCCACCACGGTTTGCAAACACAACGAACATTTAACTGCTGCGCAAGCCTAAGTTGATCCCGTAGGCAACTACTTTAACATTGAAAATGGTACAATGGACTTCATAGTTGTTGGTGTTCACGCAAAAAACACTCGGAACTCGTCCAGCTCGCCATCACTATCCTCGTCAATCTCTCCATCTTCTGGTTCGAAGTACATGGAGACATTCCGGGCAGGTGGGGCATAGCAATTCCGAAGAAACGCGTGGTCCACTAGCCATTAAACCAGTTCGTAGTGACCTCCATGTGTCGCTGCGTCAATTGCAGCATCGATACCTTCGTAGCGGAACTGCATAAGCCACTTGGCAACACTAGCATGGTCAGCATAGCACGCGTCTACCAGCGCGTTCTTTGAGCAGCCTTCGTCGCGATGGGAGTGCAGCCACTTGACCACCGTTAAGTGGCCATTAGCGGCTTCGTCCATGGCCGCCTCGGTGCCTCCCTCCTGGCGCTGTGCATGCAGCCACTTGACAACGGGCAGGAATCCATTAGCGGCTGCGAGGTCCATGGCCGCCTCCGTGCAACCTTCGTGATGATGAGCATGCAGCCACTGCACCACGTTGAGGTGGCCATTTGCCAAGGTCCCCCGCCTCGGCTGCAAAGTCCAGGGCGTCCGAAACGGAGTTGGACGATGCCGTCGCTGCCAGCTGCTTGACCAGCTCCAGGTGACCGCGTTCAGCGGCATCCACAAGTGACCACCCCGCGGTGACGTCGAAGAACTGCTGCACCAACTCCAGCACCAGATCGTTGTCGACGTCGTGGGCCCGACACACTGCACGCACCGCAGGAGAGACCGACATCACTGCAAACTTCCGTATCCGTGAATGACGCAGACCGACACCTTGCCCGACGATCGTTGCGAAGAACTTAGGCGTGCATGAGGCAGGAACAATCTCCCTTCCATTGCCCGACAAGCTCAAGCTTTCCACCGAAGTCGCGGCGATCATCACCGCCGTCGTGACTGTGGTCAGCAAGCAAATCTCAGCGATGGAATGCAGTCGAGGGGTGACCGTCGCTCAAATCGTACCTCGGGCAAACGGAGGCCATAGGGCATGACTACGCTCCGGCCACCACGTCGGAGGTGTTCGGTCGGCGACGGCATTGAAGGTTGTCAACGCTTTTGGTTGTTAGAATATCTAGTCTACGGAATTGGTGCGCTCCAGTCTCGAGCGCTTAGCTACTGCAGACGCATGTGCGCGTGCCACAGCCGGAGGAAGTCCCTCTCCTCGGCCTCTCGCCGCTCGTCGTCCTCCTCGTCGTCCATGAGCACCATCTCGTCGTCGGCGTCCACCAGCTCCTGCAGGTACGGGTGCATGTCCGTGAGTGCGGCGACGTCCCAGTGTCCGCGGCGAGCCAGGTACTCGACGAAGCCCATCTTGCCGACGCAGTCGGCCTTGCGGTTGGCCACGAGCCACCGCGCCACATTCTCGTGGCCGGCATTGATAGCGTTGACCACGGCCGACTGCGAGCAGCCTTCTTGTCGATGAGCATGCAGCCACTGGATCACTTGCAGGTGGCCGTAGGTGGCCGCGTTGTCCATGGCGTAGTGCGTCGCGCCTTCCTTCCTGTGTTCATGCAGCCACTGCACGACGTGCAAGTGTCCGTGCTGAGCGGCGAAGTCCATTGCATTGACGGTGCAGCCCTCGGTGCGATGTTCTTGCAGCCACTGCACAATGGCGAGATGTCCGTTGCACGCCGCCATGTCCATGGCGTCGGTGGTGCAGCCCTCCTCTCTGTGCTCATGCAGCCATCGCACCACGTGCAAGTGGCCGAACTCGGCGGCCGAGTCCATCGCCTCCTGGCAGCAGCGCTGGAACTTGTTGGGGTGGCGCCGACTGAGGCGCTGCACTAAGTGCAAGTGGCCGGCCAGCGCCGCGCGCATGAGGCTCCAGCGCGGCGACAGGTCCAGGAACGCGTCCACGTGCTGCAGCACCAGGTCGTTGGCGGCGCCGAAGCGCTCGCACACGGCGGCCACTGCCGGCGAGACGTCCAGATCCTTGGCGGCCATCGAGCGGTGGCGAAGACGTCGCAGATCCAGCAATGAGCATAAGTCCGCAGCCTTCCGCCGTGTTGGCGGCCGTTACTACGCGATGTCCCATTCGACGTTCACCGCATGGTGATTAGCAATTATTTTGTGTGGATTGCGGGAATGCATACCCTGTAAGTAGCGATGCAGCGAGTTAGAGAGGGGAGGTAGAGAGTGGAGGACAGTGGACCTGTGTTGAAGTTTGAAGTTGGCGCGAGAGATGGGGATGTACGCTGGAATGTGCGCGTTTGACGCACTTTGGCGCGTATTACGGTCGCGAAACGACGCGAGATGATGGGAAGCTTTGCTTCATGGCGGAGGATGCGGCGACCTGGAGCTTGCTGCCCGCCGCGGCCTTCGACGATCTGGTGGCCCAGATATTGTAGGTGGCCGCAGAAGTGCGGGGGCGTGGAACTAATGGGTTTTGTATCATTCGGCCAGGGTGGAGCCGCTGGCGGCGCGTGACGCACCGTTAGTGCGCCGGAAGGACGACGGCTCCACGCTGCTGCATGTCGTGGCTGGATGGAAGCACTCGGAGCAGATCGTGCGCGACCTGCTAGCAGCCGGCGTGCCTCCAGACGTGCGGGTGCGCTAGAATCGCTGTAGAAGTCGTTGTCATCGTCGTGAGCTCACGGTCGCGTTGTTGTCGTGCAGGACGACTCGGGGTGGACGCCGCTGCTGGAAGCTGCGCAGGAAGGGCAGTTTGCCGTGTGCCAGGCGCTGCTGGAAGCGGGGGCTGTGGCGGATCTTTCGTGCGGGGAAGTCACGCCGCTGCATGCCGCCGTGGAAGTGGGCAACGAAGAAATGGTGCGCTGGCTGCTGCGTCAGCCTGGCACATGGCCACGACGATATGACGGAGAGTTCTTCGCTTTCTTGCTTGACAAAGCGCCTGGGGCGGTGACGGACTACTTGGACGTGTTCGCTACAGTGCTAAATCACTCGCACAAGGGGTATGAAGCGGTGAAGTACACTGACCTGAGGATCATCTACGGCGAGCCGACTATCCCTGTGAGTGACACGGCACTTGCACTGGTGGCGGAGAGCTCGGCTGCACATATGATTCTGTCTCATCGGCTTATGAGGCTTATACTGCATGCGAAATGGCACAGCTTTGCGCGAGCCATGTTCCGTCGCGAGCTCGCGGCGTACACGTTGCTGGTAGGGAGCTACTTCATCCCGACGGTCTGGGGCACCCCGGACTGGATCCACCTCAACTCGAAAGTCGACAAGATGGTTGCAAGCTTGCGCTTCCTGTCTTGGCTGCTGAGCATATTCCTGCTGCTTCATGTAGAACGGAGCGAGTGTAGAGGAGAAGGCGTGCGCAGGTACTTTGCGTCATTCTGGAATTGGATCGGCGTGGCGACTTACGCGGCGATAATATGCTCCATTCCGCTGGAGTTTGTGGCCTTTTCAGAGATGACACAGCAAGCACGCAACAGTGTTCTCGCTCTCATTATTGTTTGCCTGTGGGTGAACCTGCTACAATTCCTCCAAATGTCACGAGATAGCGGGCTTATTATCGCTATGATGGTGCACATGGTGAAAGATATTTATCGATTCTTCCTGCTCTACTCTGTATTTTTGCTGGGGTTTAGTGGCGCTTTCTACCTTCTTCTCCGTGGGACCAACGGATACGAAACATTCACAACCTCCTTCATCACCGTCTACCTCATGCTCTACGGCCAACTTACCTACGACAATTTCAAGGAGGCCAAGGGGTATACCTGGTACACGAGCAATTTTTTGCTTCTGGTGCACCTACTGAGTGCTGTCGTGGTTCTGCTGAACATCCTCATTGCTATGATGGCCACCACATACGCCGAGGTATGGGATGCAGCCGAAGCTGAGGCACTTCGGTCGCACGCACAAGCTATCATCCGACTGGAAAAGGCTCTTACGCCTCGAACTCGTCGTGAAAAGTTTCTCCAGTTGCTCGCAGTATCTAAAACCAAGACCAATGCTAGCTACAGAAGTACCAGGGAACGACAGTACGCCGTGGAAAGGGAACAAGAGGAAGAAGACACTTCCATGAATGCTCGGGCAACTAGGAGACAAAACATTATACTTGGAGTTGCCGAGAAAATGAAGAGACTGTCGATTGTGAACAAACCTCGACCTCAACCTCCCACAAATCAGGCGCCACAACAAAGCCGCGTAGTACCTGTTGAAGACTCGGCCGAGCCACGTGTCCACGAAGCCCCTCTTTTGAAAATTACAGCTCGAGCGGCTTCACGTATTGCAACACATGAGCTTGCTCGAGATGTCGTGGCGTTAAGCATCGCAATGAAGAACCCAGTTTTGAGCGTGCTGGAGGATGGTGTTCGCTACGAAGTACCAAAGAAGTCGAATCGAGGACAAGGATCAAAGGACGAAGTGCTTCACCAGCAATTGGCCCAAGCACAGCAAAATCGGCAGCAGCAGCAACAGCTCGCAGACCTTCAAGCCCAGGTTGAGCAGCTTACTTCCGTGATGACGAACCTTCAAGCTTCATTGCTTGCCAACCGAATTCGAGGACCACCGATACCAAAGTATTGACATGGACATTTATAATTACGCGTTGTCTACAGGTGATTTACGTCTCCTTTCAAGTTTACCTACTTTACTTGTGTTCCGTTGTTCGCACCATTTGTTGTAACATATCTTTGGCGTATCGTAAGCGCTTGGCCAGATCCGGTCGCTCTGGTGTGAGAATCGCCGATGATGAAGAGAAAACATTCAGGTCTCCGTCACGGTTTAGATAGGTCACAATACGGGCATTTGTGGATAGCATGAGCTTCGACTTGTCGAAGAAGTTGAACTGCACTGTTCCGTTAGATAACTGGAAAAGCACTGCGTGGCGCGTCTTGACCCATTTCTTGACGTAAACCATCGACTGTGCTGCCCCTTCTAGAGTATTGTTGTCTCCAAGCACACTGGAATCTGTTCCAACTTCACGGGAGGAAAGTACAAAAGATCGTGCAAGCTGACTTTCAAGCGTGTCCGCTTCGTCGTTCTCCGCGCGCGCGTCTACCAGGTAGCCTTTGAAATGGCCCAGCAACGTTACCTTCTTGTTCAGTGCCGGATCATAGTTGTCCATAGTGTACTGAACTCGAGATTCTGGTCCTGAAGTGTGACTGCTTTGACGATCAATATACTCGAATACGCGACCATCAGCTGACGAAATCATCTTAGTTGAGTCGTTGAAGTACACACCGGATCCGCCATTAGAGAGCATGTAGCCGATGCCATACTTGGACGTATAATCTACCCACTGAGAGATCCACAAGCTGGCCGGTATGAGTGGCCTAACTTCTTCAGCCTCGGCACGAATTTCTTTCAGTCTCTGTGCTGCTGCAACAATCGTGGCCGCAGAGGACGATTCACTCAACCTCTGATTTCCATCATCACCGCTGTGGCCGTGCCCTTGAAGATAGAAAAACCGAGACAGTGACTTGTAGGCCGCTTCTAGTACGTTCTGAGACGGAGCAGAGGTTTCATCAGCTCCTGTGTGAGACGATAGTTGTGCCGGAGTACTTGTAGTCGTGGATAACTTTCTTCGGGTGGAGCTTGAAAAAGTCGACGTCCTCCCCGAGCCATCTCGCTTGTATGTGGGAGGCAGGGACTGGGCTAACGAGGGGGATGCTCCAGGGTCAGAAGCGCGCTGAGCATGGGTATTCTCGTCGTGAGCCTTAAGAGGATATCTTTTCGATGCTGCTGGCGGTGGCGGTACTCTTACTCCAGTAGAGTTAGCAAAACGCTCGCTGTCGCTGAGACAATTCGCAAATGACTGATTTTTACATGATGGCGGCGTCACAAGCAGAGCTGTTCTGGGCAGTGTCGTCGGGATGAACTCGTCCGCTAAAAACGGATGCTTCAAAATTTGTTCAAGCGAAGGTCGAGCGCCCGGGTCACTGCGTAAAATGCCGCGAATAAGGGATTGTGCTGAGCGCGAAACGTGTGCAGTTTCCGGAAAGTCGTATTGATTGGCTCGGATGCGCTTGTAAGTCGCTTTCACATCATCTGTTTCGAACGGAGGACGCCCAACGAGTAGAGTGTACATGACTACTCCGGTGGACCAAATGTCCACCTCAAAACTATGGCCGTCACCACGTTGTCCACTGAGGACTTCAGGTGCGATGTAGTTCGGCGTTCCACACATGGTGCGCTTGCGGTCTTCCGGGTTATCCAGCCGGGTGGCGAGTCCAAAGTCTCCAATCTTGAGTCTCATCTCCGACGTCAAAAAGAGGTTCCCCAGCTTGAGGTCGCGGTGGATCACCAGGTTCTCGTGCAGATACGCGAGCCCCTCCACGAGCTGCCGCATGTAGAGCCTCACCTCACTCTCCGAGAGGCGCTTCCTCCTTCGCATTAAATCCGACATGGACTGATTCCGACACAACTCCAGCAAGATGTACGCGTTGTCCGCGTCTTCAAAAAAGTGCTCGAACTGTACAATCTGCGGGTGGTGCAGCGACTTGTGAATCTTGATCTCCGACGTAAACTACACACATGAAGCAGGCCGAGAAAGGACGGCACGGCCCCCAAACAAAAAAAAAACAAACGGCTCATCAGTCTTTCCTCCCTCGTTCTCTCCAGCGTCAGTGTGCTCACTTTCTGCTTGGCCTTGGGCTTGACCAGCGAGCTCTTGGCCACCACTTTGCCGGCGTACACTTTGCCCGTCTGCTCGCACTTGACCTCGTAGCAGCGCGCGAAGCCTCCCTAGAGGGGGAAAAAAATCAGCGTCTCCACCACCTCCGAGCGGCTGCAACCACCGCACCTTGCCCAGAAACTTCCCCTTGGCGTACGAGCGCGTCTTGACGTAGCCGTGGGCGTCCAAGTAGGCCTCGCGGATCTGGTCCGGCACGACCGGCTGCGGCGTGGGCTTCTTCTTGGGCGCGTGCTCCTGGCGCTCGGCGCCGCGCCGGCTCTGCACCAGGCGGAAGCGCTCGCGGTCGAAGCGGTTGGCGCCGCCCGCCGCGTTCTCCTTCTCGCCCAGCGGCGCCGGCTCGGCCGCCTGCATCGTCATGGCGCCCGTTCGGAATTCAAAATGGAGCAGTTCGGTTCAAATGTGGCCCATGTGTCCCACACCAACTTGCGTGCGCCACCCCACGCGATCTTCCGAGAAGCCCGTTACCTCCCAAAGTGCGCCCTTCCGACAATGTAGTTCCACAAGAGGATTGCATTCCACAGGGCCCTCTAACTTGCGATACACCAGTCAGCTCAGGTGGATACGGATATCGCTGTATGCAGACGTATCAAGTGTCGCAGGCGCGCACTTTTACGCGTGGAAGGCGGCCGCCTTCCCCCCCCCCCCGCTTCCCCATTGACCAACCAGCCGAGTCGCCGCGGAAGCCTTCGAGTCACTGGGCGCAGGGGCCGCCGCCGGCCATGTCCATCCACTTCAAGTTCAAGTCGGCCAAGGAGTTCGACACGGTGACGTTCCCGGGCGCCGTGATCCGCGTGCTGGACCTGAAGAAGGCGATCGTGGACAAGAAGAAGCTGGCCAAGGGGCTGGACTTCGACCTGGTCATCACGGACGCGCAGAACGGCCGCGTCTACGACGACGAGAACACGCAGCTGCCGCGCAACACCAGCGTCACCGTCAAGCGCATCCCCAGCCAGCAGCCGGGCAGCGGCCTGCTCGCGCGCATGAAGCAGGAGGCGGCAGTGGCCGCCGCGGCCGCTGCCGCCGCCGCCATCCACGCGTCGCCGCCCGTGGCGCCCATGGCCGGGCCGTCGCCCGTGCTGCCCGCGGGGGCCGCGCCCACTCAGCCGTACGTGGCTCGCCGCAGTTTAGTGTGTGGTGTACACGAGAGGCTGAAATGGCTGACGTCGTCCTTGCTGGTCTCTGTTGCTCTGCTGTGTTGTGTCCGCGCTGCAGGATGGACACGCTGTCGCTGAGCACGGCAGACGCCGCCGCCGCCGGCGCGCAGACCATGGAGGACGAGCTGGCCGCGCTGCAGTCCATTCACGAACAGGCAGAGGACATGCGCGGCTCGAGACTGGGCAACAAGACCTGGACCGCGTCCAGCGGCAGCAACGCCAACCATGTGATGAACTACTACGCGGCCAGTGGGCCGGGTGGAGACGCAGGGGGACGGGGGAGTGGAGCCGGCGCCCGGGGCTTCGGCCGCGGCGGCCGCGGTGGAGATTTTGGCGGACGCGGAGGAGTGATGAGTGGAAGAGGCGGCGGGCGCGGCGCAGGCCCCGGAGCCCCCGGGGCGCCCAACCTGCTGGGCAGCCCGCCGCCCAACTATGTGTGCTACCGTTGCGGAACGCCCGGACATTATATCCAGAACTGCCCCACGAACGGGGATCCCGAGTTTGATCAGCACCGTGTGAAAAAGAAAACTGGCATTCCCAAGTCTTTCATGAAGGCCGTGAGTGATCCCAGCGAGATCCCCGTAGGCGCGGGCAAAACGGTAGTCAACGCGCCGTGGGGCGGGCTAGCTGTGATAGAACCGCAGAATAAAAACTTCTCTAAATTAATGGCCCGGTCCGGCGGCTCGGCCACCTTGGATCAATTCATCTCGAATCCACCCGAGCACTTGGCATGTCCCCTTTGCAGACGGCTCATGAGCGACGCCGTGCTCATTCCGTGCTGCCAAGAGGTAAGTTGTTGTCCAAGTTCTCTCTGTACCTGCGTCGGCGTAGAAGTCTGTTGTGGCTAACTCATGGTCTTGTGCTCGTAGTCTGCGTGTGACGAATGCCTACGAAGTGCATTGATCGAGCGAAAGCTGACATGCCCGCTTTGCAACGTAAGCAACATGTCGCCCGAGAAGCTGTTGCCAAACAAGGTGCTCCGGACTTCTGTGGACGAGTTCTTGCGGCGTGCGCGCACAGAGCAGCAGGAGCGCGAGCAGTTAGTCAAGGAAGCGGAGGAAAAAGCGTTAGCAAAGCAGAAGGCCGCGGAGTTAGCAGCAAGCTCAGCTACACGCCGGTCTGGCGATAGCGCCGACGCCACTTTGGAGATCAAGAAGGGCAAGAAGGCAGACGGCGAAGAAGACGAGGAGGACGAGTTTGGCGGGGATATTTTCGGCGATGGCGATGAAAATGAAGATACTGTATCTCCAGAAAAGTTAGCTACACCAGCAGCTTCACCTCAGGGTTCTCAGCAACCACCACTGCCGAAAGATGATGGAACAGCCGCAACAACTGATGAGACTGCTGCTGATGCTTCACAGAAAGCAGGCGATGCATCATCCACTGGCAACAAGCAAGCACCAGAAAATGCAGACAAGACCTCGCCTAGTTCGGGGCCACAAGGACCGCCTTCAGGAAATGGCCAAGGACCACCTGGGGGCATGATGTGGGGACCTGATGGTCCTCGTGGGCCTCCGATGGGTTTTAATGGACCCCCTGGTCCTTGGTTTGATGGACCCCCGCGTGGCCAGCCTGGTCCATGGTTTGATGGTCCGCCAGGCCCATGGTTCGACGGACCGTTTCCTGGCCCTGGTGGCCGCGGACCCATGAAGGGTGGGCGTGGTGGAGGTCGTGGTCGAGGCCGCGGTGGAATGCCGCCACCAGGATACTTTGGTGGCCCTGGACCAGATTACTTTGGGCCTCCTCCCGGTCACCCAGACTACTTTGGTCTCCCCCCACCATGGTTTGATGGACCAATGCCGCCGTTCGGAGGTCGTGGCGGTGAACGCTGGTTTGAAGGAGGAGAGCGCGGACCTCCTCGTGGACGCGATGACGACCGGCGGCGCAACCGCTCAGCTTCTCGTGATAGAGATCGCTCGCGCGCTCGAGACCGTTCATCTGGGCGAGATCGCGATGGAAAGAGCGACCGCGATCGTCGCAGTGGTGACGGTAAAGCAAGTGATAAGGATAAGGACAAGGAGAAGGAGAAGGATTCCCGTGGATCGCGTAGCGGTGATCGAGAACGGGAACGCAGTAAGCGTAGTCGGAGCCGAAGCCGAAGTCACAAACCTGCACGTGCGCATGGACGATCACGCAGCCGTAGCAACTCTCGCGCTGACAAGAAAGCTCGCGACCGCACTAGCTCTTCACGAGCATCATCATCGCGCCGGTCCCGCAGTACTAGTCGCGGCCGCCATCATCGCGACCACAAAAGCAGCAACAGTCGTGAAGATACGAAATCAAGCAAGGAGTCAGGAGCTGGTAGTGATAAGGACAAAAAGCCGAAAGAAGAAGAGAAGAAACAAGAAAGCACGGTTAAGGATGTCAAGCTGGACCAGGTTGCAGCACCAGCTATTGACCTTGACTTTTTGGCGGAGCCGGCCGACGAAGACATGCCCAGTGACAATGAGGCTCCAGAACCATCGACCCCCAAACTGGAACGGAAAAAGAGTGATGAAAGCATGACGGGCAAGGACAAGGACAAGGAAGGTGGCGAGAAGAGTCCTCGCAGCGGGGATAAGCGTGACGACAAGGAAGAAAGCAAACGCAATGACAAACGCGACGATAAGGAGGAAAGCAAACGCAAACGTAGCCGCTCGTCATCTCGGAAAAATGAAGGATCTCCTAGCCGCAGTGGTCGTGGACGCGATCGCGTCCGCGACCGCGACCGTGGTCGAGACCGTGACCGCGATCGCGATCGGGACCGTGGCTCCACAGCAGAAAAGAAGGGGTCTTCTGTAACTCGGAGTCGTCGCAGTCGCTCGCGGTCACTATCACGCCGAGAATCATCGCGCCGACGCACCGAGTCGTCGACAAAGCGCGCAGAGGATAACAGCTCGTCACGCACGAAGGATCGAGGCAGTGGTGGAGATCGGGATCGGGATCGCGACCGGGATCGTGACCGAGGCGACCGCGACCGTGATCGTGGACGTGACCGGGATCGTGACCGTGATCGTCCGCGAGAAAAGGATCGGCCTCGCGACCGTGACAAGACCCGTGAGCGCGAGCGCGAGCGCGACCGGCCTCGCGACCGTAAAGAGCGCGATGGAAAACGAGGTCGCGATGCCACGGAAGACGATGCTGCAGGTGGTGACAGGAAGCGGCGTCGCAGCGTTGAGAAGGAGCGCGAGCGTCGTGGCGATAAGGGCTCAGGTGGCGGTAATGGCGGGCGTGTAGTTACGACAACTTCAGGCTCCTCTCGCGGTTCACGTGGAGGTCGTAATCGTCGTCGTGGCGGCGGCGGCGGCGGTGGTGGTGGTGGCGGCGGCGGTGCCAATGGTGGTGGTGGTGGCGGCGGCGGTGCCAATGGTGGCGGTGGCGCCGGTGGTGATGACGACAAGCGACGCATTGAGGTTGAAGGAGAGGGTAAAGGTGGCGATCGCAAGAGACCACCACGCAAGAAAAGCGATGATCGCGGAGGCAAGAGCTCCGGCGAACCACAGGCGAAAAAGCGATCGGTGCTGGACCGGCTTGGTCCCAAGCTTTGAGTGCACGAACTATGACCCAGTTCAATAGGATGAAAGCTTGGCGGCCTCGTACTGCCTTGAATGCGACAGCGTTTGCAGCGCTCACTTTTGACCATACTTTTGGATACTCGGAGAGTGAACGCCGAGCTTAAGCCTCCGAATGGCGCATTGCATCTTCCATGTTGCTCCGCATTAATGAATACCATTGATGTTCGCGCAGTTTGTGTGTTCCTTGTTTTCCTTTTCCATCTGTACAAACTCTAGTATTTCGATGCACGAACTTCATCATCAATCGGTAGGAGGCGTGGACTCATCCCGCGTATACTAACCGAGTTCCCGTTGCTTTCTGTGTTAGTACAATCGATGAGGCAGCATTTCACAGATACTGTGGTAACGCATTGTGCGAGTTGAATTGGTTACATTGACAGCCGTTAGTTTCTGAACGAGTCCGCTTTCGATTGCATCCATCACTTTACGCGAAAGTCCCGTTGGATGTTGCTGTGCATCCGTGTTGCAAATCGCGAGGGAATGCTGCCCTGCGCATGACTGAAAACTTTACTAGACATTACAAATGTTTCTAAAATGAAAAATACTGGGAGCCAAGTGTTTGAAGTTCACGAACGATCAAGCTTATATTGATGCCATCCCACGTTGTATTGAAGTGGCACGCGCCCGGCGCGGCTTGCGCCATGAAGACAGACGCCTTACCAATCGAGGTCCAGCTCATCGGGGGCTTCGTCGTCGGAAGGCGAGATGCGCGGGCGAAATGGATCAGGCGGACGCTTGAAGCTGAACGTACGGCTGAAAAAGCTGTCGCTTTGACTGCTTCGGCCACTGCTCATGCTATCAGTGCCGCTCGTAGAGCACTCGCTCGTGTCGTAGACCGAAGTGAGCGGACTTTGTCTGGATCCGAGGTGAGACTTGCCCGTGACGTTCTTGATGCACATCGCGCAGAACAACCGCTTCTTCGCTCGTCCGGATTTACTCAGCTCGAAAATGCGATGCTGCTCGGAGCAGTCCTTGCAGACTGTCTGATGACCATGGTCAACCGAATCGATGTTAACGCCGCCACAAAGCATTGTTTTCCAATTATAGAGTAGCGGACGCACCTGGTGGCAGCCCGAGCAGTGGGGATACGAGCCGAGCTTGGGCTTGCGAATGCAGACGTGGCAGGTAGTGCTTCATGAAGACAGGACACAGCAAGACCAGTCGTTAGCTTTGCACTTGTGAGACAGCAGCACTGTGCGTGTCAACACACACAGCGCAACGTTGCAAGACGTACCTCGAGGGCAACCACTGGTGGCTGTCGGCCTCGTCGATGAGGGCGCTGAATTTTTTCGCTCGACCACCGCAAGGGCTGTTAACGACGTTGAGCCAGGTATTGGCAACGCCGAGCTGGATGGCCTTCTCGGGCGCGGACCCGAACTTGAGAATCGAGCCCCACAAGAAAATCTCCGTCTTGTTAGTTCGCTTGTGTCGGCGGTACAAGTAGCACGACGCCGTGTGCTGGCGCAGCATCCCAGGAGTAGCTTCGGACGGCCACTCTGGTCTCTTGATGGACTGCAGTGTGTGATAAGTGAGCTCGTGTCCTCGTGCATCGGTCGTAGTGCCCATTCGTTCGTAAGTTAGTGCGTCTCGGTCGTGGAGCAGCCCCCACGCGCATTTACCAGCAAACCACTTGATGCCGGCAAAGCGAAACGGGTCCTCAGGAGTGCGACGCTCATGTGCGTTGAGCACTGAGCCGTCTTTGAGGTCGTAGCCGAGCAAAACCTTGGCTGTGCGGAGCTCGTCCGTCGTCTCGCAGTAGAGCCCTCCCATGACGTCTTCCAGTCGACCGTCAATGAGGCCCGTTCCGACCATGACGATGATGGACGGGTTGGTCGAGCCGGGCACGCTGTTGAAGACGCTGACCTCTTTTCGGCGCTTCACGAACGCCCAGTGCTGCGGGTCGATGTTCTTGGGATTGAATTTGGCTCGCTCAGCTACTGTGTCCTGCAGGAACTTCCTCGCGGCGTAGTCGTACTGCGCTCGGTCCTCGGCCGTCAGTTTGATCTGCGGGCAGCGGTCGGGCCCGAACATGGTGCGGAGACCAACTGCGCACGCGGCAGGAAATCGCGTTGTGAGCATTCCGGCCGGGTGTGGGACGAATCTTAGTCCGATTGTCTATCGGCGACCTCGGCATCACGAGCGCCTTGCTGCGCCTCACAGACTGGAGATGGCAGAGCTTGTCCGGCCACCTCGTCTGCCTCAGCTCCCGGCTCTGCAAGCCGACGCGGCCAACATGACGTCTGGACATCCATTATCGCGCGAGGCGAGACTCCCCCATCGACGCCGAGCTGCGTTCGTGGCGGTCAGTCCTCTCTCGCGCAAGACGTGCATCGAATTCGCATCATCTGACAGACCCCTCCGCAGATCTCTGACTCAGTCAAAGCTCGGAGTCGGAAGAAATCACACTTTCGTGCTGCTTCACGAAGTGCGATCATAGTCGATGCCTCCATTTGCCTTTTCGTAGTTGTCGTCAACGTTGACACATTCCAAGTGTTCGCAAAACTTCCATGGCAACCGGCCATTTCCACGATGCCATCCACGCCAACTGGATCCCTCGCGATCACAACACCTTCAAGTTCCTCTCGCCAGCGTCACAGACACTGTTCCTCACTATCACAGCTCCCAGCTTCCCCATCTTGAAGTCCATCGCCAATTCCCATCTTATTCTTCCTGCGCCTAAAGGTTAGTGCACCTAGCCAGTCGGTACTGATTCATGTAAGTCTCCGTTAAACAGTGGCCCCTCACTGACGTCACTGCGCCACAAACTCAACTGCCAACATGTCAACGTCTCCTGCTCCGAAGCTCTTCGTGTTCGGCTTCGGGTACTCTGCGTCCCGGGCCGCTCGCGCCTTCCACGCCCTCGGCTACAATGTCTCGGGCACTGTGAGAAGTGCGGAGGCTGCTGCTCAATTGGCTCAAGCGGATTCCGAGATTTTCAGGTTCCAGGCATCGGAGAATTTGCCCCAGAGCGTTTTCCTGTTCGACGGGGAGCGATGGGACCCCGAGAACTCGCAGTCCGTCGAGGAAGCTCTCGAAGGCGTCACCCACGTGCTCGTTTCGGTGCCAACCGGTCGCTCAGAGGGTCAGGAAGACCCGGTCCTTGCAGCGCTGGGGGACCGGCTCATCCGTGCCACGAAAGACTCGGTGCAGTGGGTGGGCTACCTGTCCACCATCGGAGTCTACGGAGAGACTAATGGAGTCGCAGTGGATGAGTCGGCGCCGGTCGGGTCGTCGGTGAAGCGTTCGCAGATGCGGATCAAGGCGGAGCGACTGTGGCTCGACTCGGGACTGCCGGCTCATGTGTTCCGCATTGCCGGTATCTACGGCCCGGGACGAGGCACCATCACCAAGGTTCGCAGTGGAACTGCGTCGAGGATCCATATCCCTGGCAGGATGTTCAACCGGATCCACGTGGACGACATTGTCAACATTGTGCTGGCGTCGGCGGCGCGACCGAACCCCGGAGGCATCTACAATGTCTGTGACGATGAGCCAGCACCGGCTGATGACGTCACAGCGTACGCGTGTGAGCTACTGGGCGTGCCGGTACCGCCAAGCCAGTCATGGGAAGAAGCGGAGAAAAACATGAGCGCGATGGCCAAGAGCTTCTACGCAGAGAGCAAGATCTGCGCTAATCACCGGATCAAGGAAGAGCTCGGTGTTCAGCTGATTTACCCGTCGTATCGCGAAGGACTGCTTGCTCAAGTGATAGAGGAGGAAAGGCTAGCTGCTGGTGAGCTTAGCAATGCCACCACTGGTGTTTTTCCTCCTCCAGCTCCTGCTGCTGCTGGAAACGCAGCTCAGCGTCTGGTGGTGCTTGCAAACATTGGCTCGCTGCGCGCCGAGCCGTACCTGGACCTACGTCAGATCAGTTTCCGACTGAGTCGATCGCTGGGCCATCCAGTCGTGCCGTGCAGCTTCCGATTCTCGAACCGTGTGAGCCCAGATGAGCTCAACGGACTCCAAGCCAAGACTTTCGAGATGGTGCTGACGGAGCACCTTGCTTCTCGTGGGCAACGTGCCAGTGAAGTTATCGTTCTGCCACTATTCTTCGGGAAGAGCACTACGCTGACGGAGTTTTTGCCGAAGGTGGTAAACAAAGTGTGGGCAGCCGCAACGCCGGCTCCAGCAGCTCCTCTCACTGTTCGTGTTGGCGGCTGTCTTGTAGACCAAGACAACGCGAACGACACGCGTATTGCTCAAATTCTCTTGGAACGCATTCATGCTGTTGTTGATTTCGAGACGGTAAATGAAGAGGTGAGTGTTCTTGTCGTAGACCACGGCACTCCGAACCGAGACGTGCACGAGTCGCGGGAGCTCGTTGCTCAAGAGCTGCGCGGCTTGCTGAAAGCCCACCAGCACGTCAAACTTGTTGATACGGCATGCATGGAGCGTCGCGATGGTGCAGAGTACGACTTTAATGACCCGCTGCTCGCTGTGGCTCTCGACCACTACACTGTGGAAAAGGGAATTGTTGTCGTCGCTAAAATGTTTCTTTCTAACGGACGCCACGCCGGTGAGAAGGGCGATATCGAGGAAATTGTGGAGGATGTCAGTGCGAGGCACCCAGGTGTGGACGTTCGTGTCACTGATGCACTTGGGACGCACGAGCTACTATCCGATATCTTGCACGACCGCTATCGTGCTGCTGTGTCAAAGGAAAGCCCCGACTACGTGCTGACGACGAGCAAGTAGGATGCTTTGCAGATCTACTGTTTGATAGCATTCAATGAACGATACTGCCTTTATATCATCTTTTTTCGTCTAGCTTTATTTTTCTCTAGCATTATACTAGCAACTCGAGGAGAACCTAGCTTTTTCTTTTAATAAGTTGATTTTCGCCTTTCCAGTTCAGGCGGGAGATCTTGAGAAGGGTAGTTTTCAAGATAACCCATGCTCCAAATGTTAACCATGACCGTGTGGAACGAAGACGCTAATATCTCAGGGCCATTCAACTCGCTTTTATAAGAAATGAGCAACTGTAGCAGCTAGCGATGCGCCTGAGGTTTTCAGCACATTATCAGTAGATTCTTCATGATTATTACTTTACATTTTCTAGTTAAATGTTCTATGCTTCTGATGGTGCTCGGCGAGAGACTCGTGTCGCGACTCGCGTCACTTCAGCTTGAATCGTTCTCGGTAGTTCACCGTGCTGTGTACGAGCGATGCTAATCGCTTTTACTAGAAGTAAGTTATCGGCCTCTGCCCGCACAAGTTGGCTCTTGAGTCTGGCTTGATCAGCACGGAGGATACTAATTTGCCCGCGGTCACTGAGCGATTCCGCCTTTCCAGGAGATTGATTGTACTCATCAAGCTGTGACGAAGTGGAGGTAAGCCTCGGAGCACTTTTAGTCCTGAGCGAGGATGAATTCAGCACGCTTTGCAGTTGTTTAGAACGCTGTTCACGTCGAAAGCGATCAAATTCTTTTTCGACGTTCTCCAGTTCACTCGTCTTCTCGGCAATAGCTCGGTCTTTTTCATCGATGACCTTCTGCCATTTTGCTAATTTTTTTTTCCAGTCTACCACCAGCTTGGTAAAATCTTTAGTATTGCGTTCGCTCGACTCAAGTTTATCTTGGACGTGTTGATAACGCTTTTGCAACTCGGCTTTTGCCGAAACCAGTTGGTCACGCTCATTTAAAACCTCACGAAGCTTGCTTTCGAGCTCGCTAGCTTTACGCTCGATTAGTGCATAGTACTTTCGCCAATTTTTATTTTGTTTGAAAAGCTTGATAAATTTGTCGGGTGCTCGTGCTCGAACACGATCACGACAATAGCGAAGCATCTCGAAGACTACTTGCTCCACTGTTATTTTGAGAATAACATGAGTAAGCGATCAAGATTTTATTGCAATCTGAACTGACTTACCGTGAAAGCAACATATCTTGCTGAATAACTGTGTTTGCGTAACAAGAACTCTCTTGTCAATCGAAGAAAGACTCGAGGTGGGAAATGCCACTTGTAGGATACCATATACAGCTCCTGCATGGAAGTAATACATTCTCCAGTAAGTTTTACTATCAACAGATCCATTTGCGCTAAATACAAATTACCATCCGCGGAGACGAGGGCTGAGGACACCACACCAATTGTTGATTTAGCTGCATGTACAGTTGGTCGAGCTGATGCCATCATCAATGTTGGCGTGACATCATCCTGTCTTAAACTACTCAAAACAAATTGATCCACCATGGGATGGAACCGCGGATCAGTTGTGATGTCAGATATTATAAGCGTTGATCCACTCGAAAGTGTGCTTCCAGCAATTCCAAGAGATGCTGGCACTTGAATTAGTTGGTTTTCCTCACGCTGTGTCCATAGCTCATTACTGCTGGGGTCGAAAAGAAAGAGGACGGCTGCGCTACCGTGAATAATTTGAGCAAAAGTGCTGGCAACGCTGACAAAAAGTTCTTTCACAGTCGTTGGCTGGAAAAGCCGACGAATTAGAGTATGCAATGCTTGGAATGAGGCACCTGTTGTCAACTGTTCTTCTGCAGCCGACAAAGCCCCCATGTCCTCTAGTGTTTTTGCTTCGCTTTGCTCTTTAACCTTAGCAAGAGCAGCATCACTATTCGCTTGCATCTCTTCAATAGCGCGGCGATGTCTTATGGAATTGTTTTTTGTTGAGTTCGCGTAACATCGCGAAAGAAATGCTCTCATCTGTCTTATCCGGTGGTGATACGCAGTCCAGCACCATTTGCCCAGAGCTAGTCTCCTAAAAAGAGCAGAAGATGAATCTTGTTCTGCCCGAAGTTTTGCGCAAAGTGTGGATATCTGATTTTGACCTGCAACCTCCGCTGCTTTTGTTTTCCATAACCTGAACGCGAAAGATAATGGTAGACACTGATTTGAGTACGCAACCAAGCATCGTTTAGTTAGAAAAAGCCTGAGCTTTGCTTGAGTCGACGAAAACTTCCGCCAACGCAGTATGATTGCTAGACGATTATTTCGACCCCATAGTGTTTTCAGCGAGTCGAGCTCTCGCCACCTCAATGTTTTCACCTTCCATAGCCAAAACGCAAACAAGCGTTTTCTTCTCTGTCGAATATTAGCGATTGTTACTAGTGCACGTTGTTTTCTTTGTATGATAAGAAGAAGAGATTTCCACAGCATAAAGGCCTTTGACACCTCAATAGAGATGGTTTGCTTGAGCATGATTTTGTTCAGTGCCCTCAAGCTGTCCAGATATCTGTTGCGGCTTGCTTCTTGGGTCGAAACTTCCAGAGCTACTGCTGACGAAGTTGACTCTGCCTTAACAAGCTTGTTTTGCAGTTCTGTCAGCTCCATTGACAGCTGATCTACAGTCATAGATGCACTTTGCAAATGGCGGCTTGATTCCGCCACTTGGGAAATTAAATCATTATTGCCGGATTTCAGTAGTGCGATTTGACTCTTGAATCGATAGTTCCTCCACCTTGACATGGCAACGCGGTAGTAGTATCGCTTAGCTATTATAAGCATGCAAATAATGGACTGGCGTTGACGCTTAATAGTTCGCACTGTTGAGCACCACTCTTGCCATGAACTGGAGAGTACGGAGAAAGCCTTCTTGGAGTAACGTTGCTGCGCTTGCGAGCGAGCCACTTTCTTCGATTGTACGATATCTTTCCAGGAATGGAAAGTTTGTACAAGCGCTTCTTCTTGTCGTCCCATCAAGAACTGCATGATTTTCCTGTGTTTTTCTTGTTTTTTCAGGGACTGTCTCCGCATATCAAGACATTTCTGGTGCCAAGACAACAGGGCACTTTTGAGCTTCAATCTCTCAGTTGTGGCTGTCAGTAAATCCATTGCAATTCGAACGTTTCTATCGCGATAAACGGATTGTTGCCATTCTGCGAATCGGTCCTTAATAATACGGGTGCGAATTCGTTGTTGTAGCTTCAGCTGCTTTTGGGTAAGTACACGGTGACGATTTGCGAGGGAGTGCCACTTGTGTATGACAGCACGAGTGAGCACATCGTGACGGCGTTTTATTTTCTCGGCTACAGCAAACTTCATTGCCCGACAATTCTGGGAGAATGAATACCAGCTAGAGAAAAGCTCTGCAAACTGTCGTCGGCGAGCATTTTTGTGACAGAAGTGGATGGCGCGGAGTTGGTATCTTCTCAACATGACTTTCAGCTTGAGGGCATTAAAATACTTCGCCACCAACCCGCACTCAGTCAGATACAGCAGCTTTGTCGTTGATGCGTCATGTATATCTGTGACATCAACTAGTTTGCGCTTAGTTTCGGTTGCGGTTAGCATCAGCAATGAAATCTCTTCTCTTTGAAGCTGAAGTTGCTCCTGATGAGCTAGCCGCAGCTCTTTTAGCTCTAGCAGCTCATGCAGTTGGTCCCGAATAATAACAATTTTCCACAGCGCCATTGCCCGTCGCAGTTTACGTCGCACGACCTTGTGTAACCAACGCGCAAAAACATGACTGCGATTTCCTTCTCGAACGTTGGTTACTACGAACTCCACCCACGCACTAAAGCATATTGATATTACACGCTTTTGTTGAAATAACGCAAGATTTCGTTCTCCGTGGCGCTGTCTCTTTCTGAACGTGACAGTAGTTTTCCACTCAGAAAAGCAAAACCTCATGGTAGACACTGATTGCTTCCACCAAACCTTAGCTCGAATCGCAGTCAGCGCCACATTCCGCTTTTCAACCTGTTCTTTTGCTGCCAGCGCTTTTGTAAACTTCACCCAATGTGCGAACTGCTGCCGCATTTTCGCGTGAACGGATCCTAGCCAGATCTGCTCAAGCGTTCGCCGTAGTAAATTATTTTTTCTTGCAAATTTTTTCCACGCTGAGAAGATATCGCGGCATACGAATAGTTCAAGGTTGCGCGCAAACAAACTGGAAAATATTTGTACAGCTTTACTTCTTCGCTTTGCTTCTTTCCATGCGTCGAAGGTTTGTATCTGCCACCAGCGCGTGAAGCAACCCTTTACGGTAATGAATACTGCTCTCAATCGCTTTTGCTGAATAGTGAATCGCCCCCAGCTATTCAGAACTACGAACATTTGTCGTGCATCTGATTTAATTTGGAGTGCTTGTGCTACTCTGCGATTACGAACTGATCGCCAAACGACTTTATGCCACGCTTTGAAAAAGCGAAGTCGAGTAGATTCTTTATCTCGAGCAAAAAATAATGCTTTAATCGCACCTGAAAATCGTTGCACTCGCCTTGCCTCTTCCTGCAAACGAGCTTCGGTCTCTTTCAACGCGTACTCTTGTTCTGTTTGAGCGTTCTCCACTTCCTCAAGCAATGCCTGCTGTGTTCTTTGATACTCGTTGAATTCTGCTTTTAACTGTTTCAGTTCAGTATCGCGTTCATCCTGAAGTCGAAGAATCAAGTACTGCTGCTCTTTTAAAACGATTTGCCGTTGCCATCGACTCCAAGCGCGCTGTAAGACGCTGGTACGACATCTGCTGATCCACCGCCGCAAAAGATCACGTTGCGTTTTCCGGCACTCAACAAAGTCACGCCAACTACCAAGCACTCTCGCCAGTGAACCATTTTTGAGCCGAGCAATGCACTTCTTAACGACTATAGCACATTTTCGCTTGTGAAGCACTATTTGGTGCCAGCCGGTAAAACATTCCCGCTGAAAGTTTAAGTCTCGCTTTGTCTGGGTTAGCCGATTCTCCCAAGCCTGTTGAATTAGCTGCTGCTGCCGTACTTGGGACTCAAGTTTCAGCTCGGCGACTCGTTCTTTCCATGAGCTAAGCATGAAAAACAAACTCTGCTTCATAGCCAATTTTGTCATCACTTCTATTCTAACTCGAAGGGACATGCGATGGGCTCGAAATTCTGCCCACTGAGTAAAGCACCTCGCCACTCCCCGATTTCTGATCCTGTTCACAGCATGCAATAACGCTGTTCGACGTGCTTGTTCCATCTTTACGTGCTGTTTCCACGAGTTAAAGCATCTAAGAACATTAATTTGACGCATTCGTCCCAGAATCCGCTGGGTCTGTAAGCGCTTATTGTAACTCTGGTGCGCTGTGCAATGCCAATCGTACACAGACCGCCGAAGCTTCATTATCCGCAGTTTTTCCCGAGCTAAGTTAGAACGTTGGGCTACCGCACGTAAACATTTTGCTGTGATGGCCCATTCCCGCACAATGTTTTTCAAAAGCTGTCGGTCGGATTGCCTTGTGAAGAAGCTTCCTAACTTTTGCCGTATCGCTAACCCAGCGGCCTGGTGTGTTGCGATGCTTGCGGCGTACGCCAACTTTTCCTCCTCGTGGCGTGTTACCATTGCCGTGCTTGCGTCTCGTGCATGATCAAGCGCTGTCTCTAGATCCACAACCGCCTTGGCCTGCAGCACCATGGTCGCGCTCAAACTAGACAGTTTATGCTCTTTTTCCGCCAGAGCAAGACGAAAAGCATGGACACTCCATTTTCGCATCCCCCAATGACGCGAATGACAGGTCAGAAGACGCTCAAGTCGAAGTAGACCAGTCCGATGTGTTTTCGCCTTTTGGCTTTCTTGATGCCAGCATCTTATGGTGCGCTGAATGCTTCTGCGAGATAGCATGTCTGCCAAGTGAGTTCCCTTTCGTCGTCGCTCTAAGTTAAGCCATGCAATCTCCCTCCACCGGAAAAAAGCTCGCCGTGCGGTTTGTTGCAATAGCTTCATGGCAAGCCTTGCAGCCTGATTACCCTGGATTGCGCTAATACGTTCGTCTGCTTTGTGCTCAAGACTGATCATCCATTCGTTGTTCTCCTCTTGTTTTCGTTTTTCTCTTGCCAACGCGACCCACTTGCTCCACGCACTCTGCACCTTATTCGTTGACCACATTGCCAATGCATTAACCACTCGCTGCTGCCCCACCCTCACTCGCTGCTGTTCAAACACTTGAATCTTTTCCTTTAAGTCGCGTACAATCTCCGTCTGCTCTCGATGAAACTTTCGGTACTGCTCTTTGAGCTCGCCAAAGCGGATCCCGAGCTCCTCCTTTTCCAGGACAACATTCTGTAGCGTGTTTTGCATGGTCTTCACGGCCATTGCAGCTCTTTTAGACTCCAGCGGATCGAATTCAAATCTTTCCTGGTACTTGGTCACCAATTGTCGGTGCTGCATTTCACTGCTGGCAGCTCTTGTCTCAAGCTTCTGCAGCTCCAAGCGATGTGCCTCTTCCATTCGAAGCTTCTCGCTACGCAGCAGCCGCACCTCCTGTTCTAGTTCATCAGTTCTCGTATCCTCTGGCTCCCGTAGTTTGTCCTGCTTGCCTTGCATCGTCCGCAGCTCATTTTCCTGCTTGAGGCGTCTTGTTTCCTCGCGCAGCTCCTCATTCTCTCGCTGCAACTGGATGTACGAGTCATACAGCGACGTCACGCACTGCGCCGACTTCCAATTCGTGCCCAGCGCCTCCTGCTCCCCCAGCAGCCCCACCACATGCCGTTTCTCCGCCGGCATCCAATCCGTTAGTGCAGCCACTTCAACTTGCGCGTCGTTTCGTGCAATGTAGCCATCTTTCCTCCAGCGTAGTCCACACCAAACAATGTCAACCACACTATTCCTGGTTTCCACACAACTTACGTCTCCCACACCATCGGATGTACGCCACACAACGAAGCCATGTTTCCTGCCAGTCAAAAGCCAAAATGGCGTCTTCGCCGTCCCCGAGCTTCTCCTTCGCGACGCCGGAGCAGGCGCGCGCGGACCGCGCGCGAGACGCGGACGAGCCCGACAGCGAGGACAGGCACTTCCGCAACGGCCCCAGCCCTATCGTGCCGCCGCGCTTCCGGGGTGAGGAGCAGGAAGAGAGCAAAGACGGCGACCCCGGCTGGGCCTTCGCGCACTCGCATCTGCGGCGCCGCAACCGCCTGGAGACGCGGCTGGAGGAGCTGCAAAAGGACGTGGCCAGTCTCACGCTCAAGCTGCGCGCCGGCGGCAGTCGCAACGCGTCTCTGGACGTCTCCAGCGTGCTGCACTCGCCGTCGCATCGGTCCCAGCAGGTTTCCAGCGCCAAGGTCACGTCAGAAAGCATGCTACGAAGCTGCAATTTAATACGTTGGAAAGAGCAGAAGCTGATGAGTGTGTGTGTGTGAATTTTGGTGTCGTATAGACGCCTAGAGCCGTCGAGAAGAGACGAGAACCGCCAAGACAGAGCAATAGTGTGAAGACACTGAGGCAGCTCCATGACGTGACCACCGAGAGGGACCAGCTCAAATTTGAACTGGAGAGGACCAAGAGAGCGCTCGCTGTGGCTGAGAAGAAGCTGCAGGAGGCTGCCAAGAGCAGGAAGGCCTACGAGAAGCTCAAGGCTCATTGTGACTCGCTGCAGGAGTCTCTGGACCTGTCCGAGCGGATCCGCGTGCGACAGAAGAAATTGCTGCAGCAGATGCAACTGCAGCAGCAACGAAGTACCAAGAAGGAGAAGGAACGCGTGAAGACAGGAGCTGCAGTGAGGACGGAGACACGACAGACTCCGGTCAAGAAGCGGCCGGCTAGTGCAGGCACCAGGTCAGTGGAGAAACGAGCTGGGACTCTCCGAAGGCCCACTAGTGCAACGCCGAAGCGTACCCCAGTCGATAGAGGATCTGTGCACACTGGATACGATATTTTGGACTCGCTCATTGCATCTAGCCACCATCCAGATGAGGAAGACGAGGAGGAGGATGCAGGTCTTGCTACACATGAACAAGCACCAAGTGAGCCTACTGCTGCTGTTTCTAGGACACGGACCCCTCGGTCGGTTCTCAAGCCGAGTACACCAGGTGCCAAGCACAGACCCGATTTTGATAGTCTACTGAAGGTCGACACGCCCCAGTTCACCACCAGACGACCAAGCCGGATTGTCACGAACAATGCTCGCAGGCCGAGTCAAACTCAAGTCCAACAACGTGACGCCATGCGCCAAGCTGCGAAATGGGCACGAAGCAGAGGAGCTGCCGTTGACATCTCTACCTCAACTACTCAAATGACGGCAAGGAGAACTCCCAACGCGGCTCGACCCAAGAACAGTTTTCTTGCGCCAACGCAAGCTAGTTTGCGTCGCCTGCACGATCTGCCTCGTCGAGGTGACCACGAACGACCCCCGTTCGTAGTTTAGTACGTGGTGCCGGAGTGGTATGACATGAAAGCAATTTTATTTGCTACTTATTGGTTGAGAACATACAAGTACAGGTAACTCACGCAAATCTAGTTTTCCTCCCAGAAGGTGCTCGCGGCAATCGAACGCTTTTTCGCCCACTCGGAAGGGTTCTCGTTGGAGTGGCCATTGCGATTCGGCTTGCCCTCTCGGTACGTGTGGCGAATTGGCCAGTCATACTTGCGCCGAAGCTCGCGGAGCTTAGCTTGGAAAGCAGCAGACAGCAGGACCATTTTTTCCGGGTGCGGGTGCAGGTTTCCGCGATTGAAGACAACTTCGTATCCTTCGCTCCTTTTAACGCGGCCCGTGATCAGGACTTCCAGCTTAGCTTCCAAGTGGTCGGGTTTCTTGTCAGCACTGCCAAGCTGTTTCAGTGCCTTCCAGAGCAACTTGTGCTCCTGGCTTGCTCCGTCGCGAATAAGTGAAAGCCGCTCCAAAAATTCATCCATCGACGGAACTCGAGCAGTCTTAAGTGCTTGACGCCACTTTTGCTCGGCTGCCTCATCGGCGCGGCGGTTGCGCAGCTCCCTCAAGAACGCATCGTGCTTCTTGCGCAGCAACTGCATTGCAAGCGCCTGGTACGTCGTACAACCCAAGCCTTCCTCCATGGTATTGTTCAGTTCCCAGCTGATCTTTCCGTCGGCAGCGCTGGCATCTCGCACGATGCGGTACCGAGCTGATCGCTTCTGCAGGAGCAAGAACTTTGGCAGCTCTTCTGTACATGTCGGCCACAGCTCCTGCAGACTTGGCACCGTCTCAGTGCCATCTCCATATTTTTTCGGCGAGACAGCTACACAGCGAATAAGGTTGTTCGCACACCGCTCAAACGCATGGAAAAATGGTGTCGCCGCGGCAAATTTCCGAGCTTGCTTCGGACTGAACTTCCAAGCATCCTGGTCCAGCGCGTGGGGGTCGAACACGTCTTCAACAATGCTTTCGTGTGTGTATTCGACCATGCGTTCCACCAAAGCCAGGTATCGAGCCTCGTTGTATCGGATGAATTTGTGCACGCGCGTTGCTAGCAACTCCTTCAGCACTGCTAGCAAGGCACTCCGATCAAACTTGCCTTCTGATCGACGCAGCTGCCGGAACAGCAGTTTCCCCATCGCTGCCTCCGGATCCACTGGCATCTCGGGCAAGCGTTCGGCGCTGCCCATTACGAGCCGAATTGAGTGCACGAGCTTGGCTACCAACTCCCACTGAAAATCGCTCAAAGGTCCGTCTCGCTGCTCAATTAGCGCCATCAATGAAGCTGATATCGTGCCTCGAAACATGTTCGGACAGAACATACCCGCCGGCGCCCCCGACAGCAGACCGGTGAGGATATCAAGTACCTGGGTTCCCGATGCTGCGCGCACTAGTGCACTACCAAATACATCATCAGGATCAGCAACTAGCTGTGCGTAGTTGTAGTCACAAGCGCGAATGCTCAGCCCTCCAGTGGCCTCGTCACTTCCGATGAGAGTCAAGAAATCGCGGGCCGTGACGACATCCGGAGAGATTTTAGTGATGACAGCCGACCACGCGTCCATAAAGTCAGGCTTGCCATTCTTCTCAGGAAGTTGTAGAACCGCAAGGTGAGTGAGAAACAGACTCGCTACCGTTTGTAGAATAGTCGTTGGGTCAAGGACGTCTTCTTCCTCCATTGCGTCTTCCGTCGCCTCCTGTGTTGTAAGCAGTGTGATTGCACTTACGGAAGCCTCCAGCTCGCTCGATGTGCTAATCTTCTGCTGAAGAACTCCAGGTAGGGACTCCGCTGTGAGTTTCAGGTGACTTTGGTTCTCCTCTGGCATTAAGTCACGAATCTTCTCCACGAGCGATGTTGCGCGATCCAGTCCGTCGTTGTATCCCAGTTTGCCAGTCAGGCACTGCGCGATAGTGATCAGCAACTCCACTTGTTCACGCAGTCCAGAGGCCGCAATGGCACGCTTAGCAAAGCGGTCGCCAACCACAACAGTAGCTCGATCAAGAAAGGCAAAGAGCACGTCACGCGTGTCCCCAGCCACCGGAATGGAGTTGTTCTTGACGTCCGCCTCGCACGGCGGCACGCTGAAGTCCTCCAGATTGTAGAAAATGAATGTGTCGAGGCTGTCATCACTTGCCGGACTATCTGTCTCCGTGGCCGCTGTAAATACTCCCCCGGCGCAGCGCTCAAACATGTTGGAGAGAATGACCATGAGCCCGCTTGCAAGCTGCTGCGCCGAACGCACCTTTGGCTCGATCAGCACGCCGCCAAACTTCTTAGCGATACTGCCATACATACGGTGGTCGCTGTTCTTGATGTACTTCACAACGTTCACAATGAGGTTGCCTTCAAAGTGTGCCTGAACCAAGGCAAGTACATTGAACATGTCCGAGTCCACGATCGAGTGCTTTTCCTTGAGAAAGTTGATTTCGTGCTCTGCCTCGCGGGTCCTGGTTTCATCGAGAAGGTGTGGACCGGCGTCCGTGATAAGGAAGGCAATAGTAGGCATTGTGCTGTCCAACGTCAGCAACTCGGCAAAGGCAGCTTTTTGATTCTCGTCGCCGTCGCCGCCGTTGGCGCACACACTAGGATTGCCAGGAGGAACGCAGAGTTTGACGGACTTGATGAAGTTCGTGGCCTCTTCTCCCTCGGTGAAGCTGTGGTTCGTCACGAAGCAGCCCTGCGAGCTCTCGGTAAATGTGATGATGGTGATCATGACGGCGTACTCCTCCTCGAACACCGAAGCGACGAGGTGGCGCACAGTCTCCTTCACGCCTTCCAGCTCATTGCTCATGGAGCCGGTGATGTCGAGCAGGAACGCGAGGTTGATCATGGCCGAAGAGGACAGGAAACTGGTGATGGGGTTGGCTGCTGCGAAGCAAGTTGGAGAATGAGCTGAGCTGCGCCGAGCGGGGAGCGAAGACGTTCACTCACAGCTTTGGCGAAGCTGCTCGGAAAAACATGTGACCAGACTGAGGTCAAGTGGGTTCAAGGTCAAGTGTGAGTGAAGGTCAACTTCAACTTGTTCCATAACAATTGTACATTGCAGCCAGCATGAGTTTCTAATGGATACGATGCTTGTGCGCTGGGTGTGATCGAGGGTGGGGGGTTTATCGCTGTACCAGTCTGTGCCCGCATTTTTATTTAATTTTTTTTGATTTTGTAACGCACGCATCTAGCCATCCGCAGTTTGAGCAATACCAGTGGAGACAGCAAGTATGACGACGTCAGAGAATGCTCTCGTGGAGCGCACGTACCAGGCCCTCATGGGTGTCGTGCAGACCACTGCCGTTAGCCGCAAGGTCCTCGCGAGACCTCCGTTTACGTTCCTTCACAAATTGCTCGTAGAAACGTTAGGCGAGTACGATCTCTTCTCGGAGCAACAGCTACAATTTTCTATGATGACAACGAAGCAAGCAAAGGTACAACGCCGATAATTCATGACAATATGGTTTGTTTTCTGACGTTGTCTTCGTTGGCAGGCTGCCTTTCTGACACGTGCTATTGCTTTCGTGACTTTTGTCATGAGCTCTCATTCTGAGCGCCCACACATTTCTTGTCTGCTGCTTGTAAGCCCTGTTCAAGTGCTTGCTGGTGTGAGCGTCCCCGACACGCTCGAGTTTCTCCTGCAACTCTGCGAAGTGTGTCGGATGCCAAATCGAGGCATCAAAGGTGCAGCAGCAAAGGAAGTACGCGAGAAAGGAGACGCACATCTGTACTCATCTGGTGTTATTTTCCGAAAAGGACTTGTGCTTATTCAAGGTATTATCCGCAGCTTTCTCCGGCGTAGAGTCCGAAAGGCTGCTCCACGACTCAGTAATGCGTCGTTGCCTGGCCAGGAGTTATCGATGACCGAAGGCACTCGTTTTCTCAAGGAGCTAGCTGACGGTCGTATTTACAATGGCATCATTCGAAGTGTACAGAAAAACATTTTTGTGCTGGGATACGAGGAAGATGCTGAAGCAGAAGACAAAGTCAGTAAGTATTTTGGCATTTAGGTGTTCAAAAGTTTGCAGCTTGCGTGGAGTTCATTCATTTCTTGCTGACTGTTGTTGTTTTATGCTTCAATTCGCTGTAGATGAGATCGAGATGAAGATTATTCTAGAGGAATCACAGCGTCTAAGTGCTGCTCGTGAAGGCCATCGTCTCACGCGCAATGGAAGTAACGAGCGTGCCGATGGTGATATCTCGCTTACAGACCTCCCTGACTTGACTGAAAGTGCTTATCCACATGCACCTGGTTTTATTAAACGAGTGTCATCTCGTGATTCTGGAGTAGCGCTGCTAGTGCCCAAAGCAACGAAGAGTAATATGCTCAAACGAGCTCAGTCTCAACGACCATCCAATACAGAAATTGGGCTATTTAGTCTCCCATCGAGCGAGTCAATTCTGAGCAGAAGATCGACGAACAGAAGCTCGTTCGCCTCGAATGATGAATCACAGCAAGGAGAGACTAGTGACCTCGGAGATAATCAGCAAGAGTCAAGTGAGCTTCAACGCCGTATTTCAAAGAATAGCGACTGGCAAAACTCACTCAAGAAATTGCTTGCCGAAGGAAGAGACCAAGCATCGTCATCAACCTCGCAAGGCCCCGAAGTCGAAGGAAACAATACAACGGGACCTACAAAGCACAAAACTTATTCCCAAGATGCTCAAGAACGGTGCGTCATTAATATAGACCTTGCTCCAAGCGTATTGGTCTAAAGAATGGTCATGTGCTCTTTATCATAGAAATGCAGCTCATATTCCAAGTTTTCCAAAGCTTGGAATCCCTGGTACGAAGCCGCTAGGACCCTTGGTTAGAAGAGGTTCAAGTGGGTCAATCGCGACTGAGGACATTAAAGCTTTTCAGAAAGATGCTGCGCGCTCGTCGCCAATGTCCCAATTAAATGGTATCTCCCCCGTGCCTGTCACACGACCTACGCCATTGCAGCGCGGACCTAGTTCGCTATCCATTCAACGAACAGGTTCTGTTCCTCCTGCAAATGCTGCCAGTACTCCGTCTCCTTCTCCTTCAGCAGTTACTAGTACCGAAGGAATGGTTGATACCGCGTTTGCAGGTCCATATCAAACAACCGATCAGCGGACTCAGGAGAAGCAAGCGATGATTCGAGATATTGTAATGCGAATCGACAGCTACATGAAGCGCAAACGACTGCGTGTGATCGATCTCTTTCGGTTCTGTGATGCCGACGGAAATGGAAGCATTTCACCTGAAGAAATGATCGACACGCTTTCGCAGATGGAGATCCAGCTAACGCCTGATCAAGCTCGTGAGTTTCTCTTGCATATTGACAAGGACGGCAATGGATCCATCGACGTGGACGAGTTCGAAGAGCTCGTGCGAGTAGCTCGACGCAACGAGGCCCAACGCGAGCAGCTCAAGAAAGAACTTAATAACCCACGAAAACAGCCCTCCGAGAACAAGTCTGCAAAGCACAGCGCCGTCATAAAGGCCAAGGCCAAACAGCACATCCTAGACGAGTTCAAAGCAGTTCAAGAAGAAGACGGTGACGGCGTATCTGCTAGCCAGCTACGCTCTCTGATCGGACGGCTCGCACTTCCGGGAGTGAGTGACACCTTTGTCAGCTCGATCATTGACCGCGCCGTCGAAATTGCTACCGGAAACACAGCGTCGCCATCAACTCCATCTCAACTCCTGTCGCCTCCAAGTTCTCCGTCAGCGCAGACACGGAGCCCAAGCAACAAGTGCCTAATTTTGTATCATCATCTTGCAAAGGCCCTAGACGAGCTGGAGTGGACCAAGAAGTCCAACCGTTTTCTTGACCAGTCCTGGATTCGACAGTTCGACTCGCAGCTTGAGCGAGCTATCCGTGAATACGAATTGCTGTGATCGACCACGAGAATCAGGTTGCATAGCAAACGAAGAGCAGTCGATGGCTTTTACTTTTTTTTCTTCAAAAAGGTGTCACGACAAATATACTGGCAATGGAGTCTTAGATACCAATCGATCTATACGACAAAATGGTGCAATATTGAAAAAAAAAAATCGTGCTCTGAGTGAACTTAAAGTGCGGTGCAGGGATAACTGTGTAATTCTTAGGCAAGGAGCCTATCTTTATATGTGTGTTTCAGGTCTTCAGTCGCACTACCTGTCGGTATTGAGTCATTTAAATCCACCCCGAATCCGAGCTTCACGAAGCTCAATGAAATTCAACTTGAATCCTGGCCAATGTTTCAACTCCACATGCTCAAAGGCTGAAAGCAGGGTCGTTTGCCTCGCTTGTAGATCCACATTTGCCCTCCTCTGGTGTCAACGATGACTCCTTCCCGAGTTTCGCAGCTGACAAACTTGTCATTGTTTCTGGAGGTGTTCAAGCTGAACCGTAGCCGACATCAACTCGATCACAACGGTCGGCACGCAGGGAAGGTAGGCTTTCTTTTTATCGTCTGGCGATAGGCCAGACCAAGTGCGCCGGTCAACGTACGAAATGTCGGGTATGAACTGATTGTGTTTGCCACGCCCACAGCATGAACTTGGCTGGTAGAAATGCGGTCGAATCCAAAACTGCCGCCAACACTTGGGTGTTTTAATTCCCAACTGTACAACTGGCTGGTAGCAGAACCTTTTTCCATTTCGAAGCCACCTCTCGCAGCAAGTTCACGCACAATCAGAAATGGAAAATCATACTCGAGTAAAAAGCGTCTTTCCGGACTTGATTTAGGTCCGGCGGTGGAACAAGGTAGTATTTGCCTGGCCTCGCAGGTACGTGAGCACCGGAAGCGTGAAGCCACGATTCATCCTGTGATCTTCCGTTATCCCGACCAATGGCAACTGCCACTGGCTGTGAGGTCGTTATTGCCATCCATTAAATACGAGAAGGGGGCATCGATAAATCTCTGCTTCTTACTCGTGACGATCCTTACAGATTGAACGTATCGAAGTAGAAAATTGTTTTGTTGAGCAACGAGAACATCGATACTCGAAAACTACAAAAAAACAGACACACACATGGGTAAAACCACTCCGCTACATTATCATAGAGGCCGTAAAGTGAAGACTTCTAGGGTGAACATGCTGAAGCTTCAGTAATATCTAACTCCGCTTTCGGTGCGTCCGGTGCTTCTGGCAGAACGCCTGCAGTTGCCCCCCTTCTTTCATAAACATATCGTAAGCACCTTTGGTCTCACGGCCACACAGCGGGTGGAAGTATGTCGAACATGAACTGCGCATGCACTTAATGCAGCCGTTCTGCTTTTCGCACAGGGCACAAGTCGAGCCCTTCATCTCTTCACCGGCAGCAGCTACGTGCTTGACCCCACTCATCCGCTCCACATCAGAAAACTGAACACCTGGAGCCCACAAGGCGCACACCACGTGGACCCACTTGCCCTCACAGGTCTTCTTGAATGCGCTTTTTGGACGCTTTAACGGACACAACTCGCACGTCTGAGCAGTCATCAACCAAAACCAGCACGAGTCAGAATGATCCTTTAAAATGACGGCAAACGGCGACAGGCGTTGCATTTAACGTACCGCATCAGCAGGAGATCCAGAAGGCTGGGCACAGAAGTCGCAAAACCACGGCTCATCACCTTCAGGGACTTCCTTAATACCATAGCAATACTGTGTGCACGCATAAAACGTTAGAATATGAAAAATGGTGCCTGTAAAAATACACAAAACACTCACCTGGTGAACTGCGACAGAACACTTCTCACACTGTACGATTGGGTCGTCAAGGTAGCCTTGGTCACTAAAGCATACGCGACACCACATCTCTTCGTCCTCTTGCGGGTCAACATTGTCTTTCGCCTGCTTCCGAGACTTCCCGCTCGTTTTTGCTTTCTTGCGCGGCCGACTCCGAGAACGCTTTTTATCAGTTTCTTCCTCGTCTTCCTCATACGCATCTTCCTCCTCTTCCTCTTCTTCCTCCTCCTCTTCGTGCTCCTCCTCCTCTGCTTCCTCCTCAGTGCCACTAGCGTGCTCTTCATCTTCTTCTTCCACAGCCTTTTGCTTGCTTTCAGGCTGCTTGCTTTTCACAGGTGTAACCTGGGGCGAACTAGTTTCTGCAGACGATTTGTCGAGTTTCTTCCGCACCTTACGAATCGTACTTGAAACCTTTGCGACACTGAAGTCTTCAGTACTCTTCGATCGCTTAAGCGAAATACGAATACCACTTAGCATGCGGCCACTAGGCGAAGATGCCCTGGAGTTCCTACCACCAGACGCCTGGCGAGCAGCTTTTTTACGCTTGGGCAGATCGACTTCATCTTCGGCAAACTCTTCGTCGTCACTCTTGTACAGTTTGTAATCCTTGCTCTTTCCGTTTGCCTTAGGCGTCCGCTTACGTCTAGCACCTCCTTTTTTGGTTTTCGGGGACTGCTCCTTGGGCCCGTCAAGGAACTCAAGATACATAAGCTCATCCCCTACGTCTTGGCTCCGCCGACGTCTGGGTCGCTCAATCACCTGGAGCCAATCCGTAGCTACCTCTCGAACATTCACCACACCCTTAATAACACAACCAGTGACCTTCAACTCAATTAGGATTGCCAATACTTGATCTGCATCCGCTAGTGACTTTCCTCGTTGTCGCTCTTTCACGACTGCACGAGCAAGCTCTCGCAACTGAGAGAGGAATTCCTTCACATCATTTTGTGATGCCGTCTTGAGCCACCCTTCTTGTACCTTTGTCATTAGAACTTGAACCGGTTTGGGGCCAAGAACCTTTTCCCAGAACTTTTCATCATTAAAATCAATTGTCGTATCAGCTGATTCTGAAGTGAATGTGGCCTTCGAAAATGATAAAGCGGTGGTCTGGGAAGCAGTCGTCGGCTTTGCATCACTATCACCGTCACCACTATTTTCATCGTCTCCTTCAGCATTTTCACCTGTCTTTGTTGGATCGTACCGAATGGTACGACTTGTCGACAGTAAATGATCGATATCCAGCTCGTTAATGGCACGATTCTCAGGATCTTGCTCATCATCTTCGCCCATAATCGCATATGCTCCGTATCTGATCATCATTTCAACCTTTTCGCGATCCAATGACATGAGAGACATCATGTTGCCGCTACTATCATCTTCGCCGTCGAATTCGTTGCGCACTCCTCCAGTTTCAAACACAGCGTGATGCATTCCAAGTTTTTTCGACGCAATCTCAAACATCTGGGCCTCGTACGTTTTCTTCGTCACCAAACGATAGATGTTTACAGACTGCGTTTGACCAATACGATGACAACGTGCGACGGCCTGGAGATCGTTCTGGGGATTCCAATCGCTGTCGAACAAAATCACAACAGACGCCGCAATCAAATTAATGCCCACACCACCTGCGCGGGTACTGAGCAAGAAAGCAAACGTGTCGGAGTCGGGGTTATTGAAACGATCGATAGCGGCTTGACGAGAGTTTCCGCGAACAGAGCCATCTAGACGCTCCATGCTGTACCCTCGTAGTTGGCACATGTCTTCAATAATATCCAGCATGATTTTAAACTGGGAAAAAATCAGCACCTTCTTCTTTTCCTGGCGGAACTTGGTCAGCAACTTGTCGAGCAGCACTGTCTTACCACTCGCTTGAATTAAAACCTTCATTCGCAGCTGCTCGTCGAAACCAGCGCACTCTTTGTCCTCCACACCGCGAATCAAGAACGGGTGATTACAGCACTTGCGGAGCTCCATCTCCACATTGACCAGATTAGCGACAGTGCCTGATGCTCCCATATTTAAGAAGGAACGGTTCCGCTCGAAGATAGCGCGGTAATACTTCTTTTGCATGGTGGTGAGCTCTACATCAACGATTGTTTCCTCCTTCGGTGGAATGCTCTTCTCCACATCTTCCTTTACACGACGTAACATGTATGGTCTTAACTGTTCATGCAGTTGGGCCACTTGTTCCGCAGTGTTGAGATCACCAAATTCGTCGTAAAACTCTTGCTGACTTGGGAATTTATCAGGCTCAATGAAGTTCAACAGACACCAAAGTTCAAACACGCCATTTTGCAACGGCGTGCCCGTCATCAGGAGGCATGAATCCCACGTAAAACCGTGTAATACCTGAAGTAGCTTAGCTTCGCGATTTTTCAGCTTGTGGGCTTCGTCAATCACAATGTATCGCCAATGAATCGAGTCAAGAAATTCTGCATCCATCATCAACGTCTGGTACGATGTGACCAAAACGTTGAACTTGTAAATCCCACGTCTGCGATGAACTTCACTCGCAAAGTGAAACTCCTGTTCACGAATGAAAGCGCGTATGTCGGATCCTCCTTCTGAGTCGTGGTATACAACACAATTCATTGAGGTCCAGGTTTCAATCTCTCGTTTCCAGTTACCCAAAGTTGCAAGTGGCGCAACAACCAAGAACGGGCCTCGAATGAATTCTCGCTGACGCAAATGCTCAAGGATAGAAGTTGCTTGAACAGTCTTACCCAAACCCATTTCATCGGCAAGGATACAGTTGCGACGGTTGTACCAGCAAAAGGTCAACCAATTGAGTCCCTCAAGCTGGTAAGATCGGAGGGTGTTCTGGTTGTTGTACACAGGCGACTCCTGGTACTTTGCCCATGTGCTTGGCTCGGGTCGAACATCAGCGTACGTTGCCGGATGAGCACCATTAATAATGGGGGGATGGTTGAAGCGGTGAAATGCGGCGATCTTGCGATCATCGGTGAGCTGATCTTCCCACTCCCAGGTGCAATCGACATAACTCATGTCACGCCACTTCACAAGGAATTTAATGCCCTTCTTCTTTGGCACCTTCGGCTCGTCTTCATCATCACTTGCTTCCTTTTCAAGGAGATGGACAAGGTATGGGTTCGATTCCTCAGGCTCCTCCACTTCCTTCGCATTTAATATACGGTCCACTTCAATGTATGAATCACTGAAGTAGTTGCTAAGATCTTTTTCTTCTCCAACAACGACAGTTTCTCGTGCGTCCTCGACTTGGCGGCTGTTTTTCTGAAGATATCGTTTCATCCGCTGGATAGCATGTTGTCCGAATTCTTCAATTTCTCTGACGGACAGCCAATTCACATGGAGGTACGAAGTATCTTTCCACTTAATCAGGAACTCCATTGACACTTCAGTGTCTTTTGGTGTGTTTTTGTGGAATCGAACGCTAACAATCGTGTCAATTTGTGGGCCCTTTGGAGCTGCCTTCGGTTGGGGTTTCTCGGGTTTCTCCTCATCACTGAGTTCGAAATCCAGCTCTTCCTCCACATATCTTTTCTTAGCCTTGCCAATATTTCGTCCTGATCGACGTGCCGGTTTTTCCTCTTTCAACACCTTTGGTCCTGAATAGTCATCATCTGAGTCGCTTTCATCCTCATCTTCATCGGAATAGGCCTTTTTCTTCCCACGACCACGCTTCGCTTTTTTCTTAGCTGGTTTCGCGATAATGGTGGGAGCAAAGTTCTTCCTCTTGTTAGTTGTCGGCTGAATGTAATTGTGTGCCGTCGTCTTCAATGCACGACTCAAAATCTCATTTGGAATGTTGCCGCCCGTAGACGTGAACTTGAACACCATAATCTGAGCACGCAGCTGCTCTTTTTGCTCTACGGTAAATGCTGCACGAAGAAGAGGCCTCCGTCGCTGCATTTGCTGGACATTGGCCATCGCACCAGGAATATTTGAATTTGAAGCATTTCCGGCAGGGTTCATGAATTGAACTGCTCCATTGCCGTAAGTTTGATGAATATACTGGTTGTACGCCATGGCTGCCTCTTTCTCCGTAGAAAAAACTCCTAGTCGCCGAATGCCTCCGCCATCCACATGCAATTCTGCAGCCCACTGGCTAGGAGAGATGTATCTAACACCCATGTGCCACATGCCAGCTGTAAATAGTTGAGGGTTGTCCAGACCAACAATTGACGTTTGCTGTCCCTGTCGGTATCCCTGAACATCACGGTTTAGGCTGCTTACGAGCCCATTTCCACCAGGCCGCCGGAATCGTAGTAGCACAGGACGAAGCGATTTTAACCGTGAAACCACCCGAGCAAAATCTTCCTGGCTTTGAACAAGAAAGCCGTCCACTGCAATCAAGTCATCGCCAATAGAAATCATGCCGCTTGCTTCAGCAGGCCCCATCAAACCTCCCTCAGGGCGACGAAAGCTCGTCACCGTAACTGAGCCCATGCGAACACTCATGTTCATGCACAACCCGATCGATCCTTTTTGAAGCAGGACCTCGTACTCGTCCCCAGGGAACGGATTTTTCCACCCGTGTGCCTTAGTATTTTCTGCACCAATGGAAGCACGCAGAACATCAACAGCAAGTGCACTCGACTGCGCTGGAGTAGATGCGTTTTTCGCGTACGATCCCAAGCGACTCAATTTGGCACGATCGAGGGCATACGAGTTATCGTCCAGACGCTGCGGAACAAGCGATTTGGCTGCGAAAGGTGCTGGGTTTAATCCTGGATCGCCCCCTCCTTGCTGCTGTGAAGACAATAAGCAATGGACATGGTCAGCAACCAAAGGTACCATACAGTCACCTTAAACCACACGTACGCTTGGTCCTGCAGATGGACTCCTTGTCGTCGGAGTTCCCTGCGCCATCTGCGGGTTCCAGTTCGGGTTGTTCTGGTCATTCTGATTGTTCGTGTTGGCCGTGTCGGCGCCTGGTTGGTCTTGCCACTTCTTCTCAGCCGACTGCTCCATCATGGCCGGCCCCACGGGCGGTCCGTCCTGCGGCGTCGTGTAAAACGATGGTGCGTTCGTCTGGTGATAGAACATTTGCGATTGCGAGACCGCAGCGCTGCTGGCAGCGGTCGCATCCGGCGCGTTGGACGTCGCGACGCCGCTCGCGCCGTTAGTTGTGCCAGCGTCCGCCGCATCTCCCGCCTCGGGCTGCTTCATGGCACGCGGGTCGCCGTGCAGCGGGCGAATGGGCGTTGGCGACGGCGCCAAGAAGTTGGACGGGGCCAAGGGGAACTGCGGCTGGGGAGCCCCCGGCTGCGTGTCCACCGTGAGCGGCGCCTTGGCCGCGTCCTCCTCAGCCGCTGGCGCTCCGTTCTGCTGCGGCTCCTGCTGCGTCTCGTCCTTCACCTTCTGCTCGTCCTTCTCCTCATCCTTGAGCTCGTCCTGCTGGGCGTCCTCCTGGACGTCCTGCTGCTCCTTCTCGTCTTGCTGCACGGCCTCCTCCTTCTTCTCGTCCTCCTTCTCGTTCTCTTCTTCCTCCTTCTCGTGTGTCTCTTCCTCCATCTTCTCCTTCTCTTCCTGCTGCTCCTCCTCCTCGTTGGGCTCGTTCTTGGGCTCGTCCTGTCCGGCGGCTTCTGGCGCTTTGTGCGGCTCGGCGGGCGGCGCGTCGTCCGCCGGCTCGGGCTCCGCCTGCGCCGCGTCCGGCTGCTTGGGCGGCCGCTGCGGCTGCTCCACGCCCTCCATGGGGCCGGGGGCTCGGTCGCTGGATGCGCGGATCTGCAGAGTGAAGGTCCCCTGCTGCCGTGGGCTTCTTCCGCTTGTCCGCATTATGGCGCGGCTGGTCGGCCGGGACGGGAATGTCCACGCAGCTCCCCCGCGCCGTCGATTCCCGCATATAGCGATTGTATGCTGCGGCGATTTCATTGGTGGAGGCGCTGGATTTAGGGAGGGGGACACTTCCACGCGCGCTCTGTCCGAACTGCCCGTGTCCCACGCAGCATGTTGCCCCACAACCTACACATCTAATGGAAGCTGGAGCGTGCCCCGCCTGTAGGTGCATGGAAGACCAAGATGTTGCCATGTTGGCGCGATGAATTCCGCTCTAGCGACGTGGCGATCACCGGATCGGCGACCGCGAGATGTTAAATGAATGCGGCCACCGGACCCGACCTCGCGCGGCAGCCCCGCTCCATCATGTGCATGAAGCCCCCTTTCTACCTCGCCGCGCTCGCCGCGGTGCTAGCTTGAAGGTGTAGCTATCAAATCGCGACGTCGGACCAAAGACGAGCGTAACGTGGCGAGATGGGAAGGGGCACGGCGCCTCGCCACTTGCCCTCCCAGCACCAGCGTTGCCGCCATGTCGAGGTCACGGCCGACGTGACGGACGTACAGCAGCTGTGCGCGACTTTCGCATCACCGAACGCGATCGGACCTGGTGCGCAGGTGGCGGCGTGCGAAACGACTATGCGCCGTCACCTGGCTGCAAAACGTAAAGACTCATGATAACGCTGGTGCATGCATGGATCGACACTCGATCCAGCCAGCTGTAACAGAACTTTTGTCCACATCCACAAGGACTGGAATTCCACAAAACTACAGTTACCATTACGCAGTCCTCCTGCTCTGGATAAGAACGCGCGCCTGATGAGTTTTCAAGTATCTCTGCTTAAATTTCAACAAGCTCACTATCGAATGTGCAATATGCAAAGAGCGAAACTTTGAGTTTGGCTCCTACTGTGTTCGTACGCTAATGGCCAAGTTGACGTGTGTGCTCGTCATGCCAGGTCAAGGACTAGGCAGCTACCAAAGTGCGGGCCTCATTATTATCTCTGCGTTTTTTACCTTCCAAGCCAACGCGATAGATCTTCGTGCTTTCCGTCTTGTTCTGGCCGCGGTGCTTCTGCTTATCCCAGCGCGACATCAGAAAATAGTTCCGGCAACCAGTGCCCCCTTCCCGGTGAGTTGTAGTTTTCTTCGCACCGACGTCGTTGCCACACGAGCACACCTTCACCGAGCTGGACTGCTCCTTTGAGCACAACCCGCAAATCATCCGACTAGCAAGCTTCCCCATGTTCGCTTCGGGGCAGTCACTTGAGTCATGGCATACGTTGCACGGGAACGCGTTGCCGCAGAACTGGAACCGAAACCAGCGCAACGAATGTCTGTAGTGATCGCACGCTCCATTACGAGGCAGGGGTTGACCAAGAACAAAAGTCTCAACGACCTGCTTGGCTGTTTTTTTTGCTCTTGTCGGAAGCCGCAGGTGGATTACTGGGCGTTCGCCTTAATCCCGCAAGCGGGTGTGCTATGAAGCGTTTAGCATTAACGGCAAGTTTGACGTGGCAAGAAAAGCATGATTGCTCTGATCGTTGCCTCGGCGAGACTCTCTCGAACAAAGCTTCCAATCCGCATTCCAGACAAGTTGCTACCATATCCGAGGGCAGCACGTCGACAATAGAACAGTTTTCAGTATCCACGTACGCAAGCACATTGCTCTCCGAGTGAGCAAATACAGGTCGCATAAGCACACGGTGAACACACTACAGCGAGGGCACCTCTTTTGAGTTTTTGGATCCTCCAAGCTCAGGGTGGCGTCAAACGCAAATGGGCAGTTGTTGCACTGGACTTGGCAAACGAGCACATGAGGAACTACCGTGCCAAGTTCGTGTAGAAACAAATCTTCGAGGCAAATTTGTGTGCCCTTCAACTCAGGTTCAGTCTCGATTGCGATACGATGTTCTGGTGGAATGATGCCGAGGTTACCACCACGCCCTTCGCTTTCAACTGAGTTAGCTGGTTTTTTAGTCACAGAGACAGCTGCAGTAGTCGGATCAACCCCGCTTCTCACGAGCTCACACAGCTACCTTTTCAGAGCCTGATCGAGAGCACATTGCTGCGCGTCAGACCATTCCTTCGTGTCTCCGTTTACTGAAATTGTCGCTCCAGTCGGACCACCCAATTGCACAACTACAGGCCGCGCTGGCATGTCAGACTCGGCTTTCTTGGTTGCTCCGAGCCCGTGTAATAAGTTGCACTTATCCCCGTTTCGACATTTGTTCCGGGCGAAGAACTTGCATTTACGAACTCGTGTCTTCTTCTTCCTCAATTGTGAAGACGATATTGCAGGTGGCTGGTCTGAGTCCGCTTGCTCAACGCCACCCGAGCTAGTGTTCACACTAACTTCAGTAGCTTCGTCCTTGCTACTCTCGTTTTCGATCGTTTCGTCTTCTTTTGATTCGTGAACCTGCACTTCTCGCCGTCTCTGCAGCTGCCTCTAGCGAAAAAGCGGCAGGATCGTTCGTTGCGTGCGAGACCTCTTTGGTTTCTTCTCACTCGCAGCAGGCGCCTCCTCTTTAATTACAAGTGCCACCAATTCATTAGGATGGACGACTCTTTGTGTCTCTTGGGGCGAGTCCGGTTCCCGCTCGCTTGAAACCAAGGAGAAATGCACGTGCTTGACCTCCGTCGTGGAGGGTTTGCTGCTCCGCTCAGGGCTCTGAAGGGACATCTTAGCGTTCTTCTGGCGTTAGTCGTGCTACGTGCTAGTTGTGCTTTAAGGGGCAAGTCCGAGACTGAATCGTTCGTGCTGTAGCGTGCAATTGGCGATTTTGACCTGTTGTGTTGAAGTCTCTTGTCCAGACCGATCGTTCCTTGATAATTCGATCGGCTGTTTGTTTACCACTGGGCGGACCCAAACGTTTACTGGGCCACCCGCTTAGCCAGCAAGAGCGTTCTTTGTGGTGGAGATAATAACGGAACCCGTCTTTAAAGCTTGGCAACGCTGAGTTTAACTCTGACAACCGAGTACGCTGGCAATGAGCAACTTGGTTTAATTGAAGATGGAAGTTTGCACAGGGTAGCGCTATGTGAGGCAAACTCGTGTACTTCAAGACGAGAAAGGGCTGAGAAAAGCAAAAACGTGCATTTACTCTCCGAACGCATTATCAACCAATGGATAGCCGCTATGCTAGCCCAATCTGCTCACGTACCTGCGAGGCCAGGACGATACCGCCTCTCCCCCGCCAGATCTGAGCGAGGTGTCGGAAGATCGATTCTTTATCCGAATCTCCTTGTTCGGGAGATCGCAGTCGGGGGACTGTTTGGACAAGAAATGATGGCGGCAATTGGATAAACTGGTGATTGGGGGCCAGACATCCACATGCTGGCGGCAACGTAGGATTAGACCGCACAGGCTACCAATTCTAGAACAAACACGAACCGTGGACGTGGATATCGCTGTCAGTTCGTACCGTGTTTATCGTACGTAGCCCGCGAAACCATGTCCGGACTGTCGTAAAGAGAAAGCATATCTCCCGTGCGTTCCAGCAGTTGTTATTGAATTGCTCTTGATTTCAGACAAGCTTGAGCACCTGCAAAACAAAGTGTCGAGGTTTATCGACCATGGTACTCGCGAAGGGGTAGTGAACGACACGAGAAGAGAGCGAGTGTGGATCTACAACCAAGGCGGGCAGTCCTACTTTCCCAGCACAGATTGTTATGAGCACTAAGTTTTATGAACGTTGTACGGCACAATGTAGCAGAATTGACGGTATCAAAGGAAAAACATTGCTATTGAGCGTAAGAGGATTCTCTTATTGTGCTCATCTCGCCTCTCTCTACTTGCCAACCGCACCTAAGCATTCGATACGCCATCCTTGTACTGGAGCTTGAGCTCGTAGCAGCTCTTGTTCGGGCCCTTGCGGTGATAGTTGCAGATTTCTTTCAGCACTTCCTTCAAGAACGACTTCGCGAAGGAAAAACAATATTTCATATCAGCTTCACGTAATAATAATACATCGAGGCGATCCGTACCTCGGGCTGACGGCAGTGGTAGTTCAGCTCCTTGAGCGGCCAGTACTCGCGCTCCTCGAAGTGGTGGAAGACGAGGTTCTTCAACTCGTCCTACATCAACCCAAGCACAACACAGTGTTAAATGCTGCCCCGTAGAATAGTGCACCAAAGCTCAACCGTACCTTGCTCATCTTGAGCTTCTTGTCCGACTTGTCCAGCAGTTTCGAATCGGCGTCATCCTGCACAGGCTAAACTGTAAGTAGCCGCAGCGCACGCCGTTGTCCGAAGATAACGCACCTCCTCGCCCTCCGCGTCGGGCTTTTCAATGGTGAACTGGATCCTAGCCTTCTTCACACGCGGCAAGTCCTCCAGCGGCTGCACAATCCTGCAACATCAGCACAAAAAGTCTTCAGCGCTTGTTCCTCTCACCAAGCGACACTGCCGCCGTACCTCGTCTTGACCATGGACTTGATCAGCCGCTGCTTGCACATCTTGCTGTACTGGTCATTTCGCTGCGCCATGACGGTGCAGCTGTTCTTGACCGTGCCCTCGATGGCCATGCGGCCCGAGCCGTCCAGCGAGAAGACCTTGAGCTTGAGCGGCGTCTCGCTGATCTCCACGCGGTACTCGGTGGGGATGTCGTCCTCCAGCGTGCTGGGGTTGACCGTAAGCATGCCCTTGCGGCGGCCCAGCACGCTCTTCTTCTCCAGCTTGATGGAGCCCAGCATGAGCTCGCTCTCTGCGGCACGGCGTCAGTCTCGTCCTGCATCGAGCGTCCCCGCCGCCACTTACCCTGCACGTTCTTCCAGGACGCGCCCAGCGCCGTCTGAAGGCGGAGAAAGCGTCAGTCGAGAGTGGAGAACAGCTGGCCACACGTATACGCACCGGGATCTTGGCCAGATACACCTCGCGGTCTTCCAGCTCCAGGTGCAGCGGCTCCACGACTTCCTCTGGCTCTGCCATGCTGCCGGTAAATTCAGAAGTGAGCTGGATGGCTACAAAACCGGATGAACTGGGATAATGCATACTACCGGATGTATACATATATATCGTATACCGTTATGACGGATAGTAGGGTTGTGTTTTGGCCAATTAGTAGCGAGGTAGCCATGTAGCCATCTTAACTGTCAATCCGCGAGCGTCATGGCGACGGTGTTGCTGCTCAAGGCGGCGGACGAGAAGTACGCGACTGCATTGGCGAAGAGTCCGGAAGGCGCGACGCGGAGACAGCTAAAACCACATTTCACGGATGTGCTGACCTTCGAGTACCTGAATTCGGCGCAGCTGCGGGACGTGGTGACGCACCTGGAGCGCTACAGCGGCATCTTGGTCACGAGTCCGCGCAGTGCCATTGCGATTGACAATGTGGTGGCTGCAATGGACGCGGAGATGAAGCGGCAGGTGATCGACAAGTTGCGCGCCACTCCGGTGTTCTCAGTGGGGGCGGCGACGAGTCAAGAGCTGCTGCCGCTGGGAATTGTCTGCAAGGGGGACGATGCCGGGTCGGCGGACGTGCTGGCTCAGTATTTGCATCAGGACGGCGTGCTGCCCGCCCACTGCAAGGAGAAGCCGATGATGTTTCTGTGCGGAGACAAGCGTCGGGACGCCCTCCCCGACAGCTTCCGGTCGCGGGGGCTGCCACTGGAAGAGCTGGTCGTGTACCAGACCTGCGCCGTGCAGAACGTCGAGTTCCCTGACGAGTGCAAGGTACCGGACTGGATCGTGTTTTTCAGCCCGAGCGGACTAAAGGTGGTGAAGGACCTGGCGCTACCGTGGCAGTCGATCCGGAAGGCAGCGATCGGTACGCGTCATCCTATCTCAGCCATGACAAAAAATGCTCCACGTGCTAACCCTTGTTGTGTGTGCTTCTCCAGGCAAAACTACAGCTGCAGCTCTCCACGAGCACGCCGAGGCGACCGGCCAGTCCTTCTGGGAGGCCGACGTGACGGCGCCCAAGCCCAAGCCGGACTCCCTAGCCGACGCCATCTTCGCCTTCGAGGAGGCGCACCCCCCACCCATGAAAAAGCAAAACTAATCAACTCACACCCAACGCTCTGCAGCAAGGACCTAAGCTCAGCAGAGAACAGTAACACCACCAACAGTAAACCCGACAACGTGGAGAGGCTCAATGCTCATTGTAGCTTTAGCATCGCCCTCAACTCAACAGTCCGCGTCTGCACGAATTGCCTGCAGGCAACTGTCTCTCCTCCACAAAGGGTTTTCCCCAGGGAAAAAAGTTCCTTCTCGCTGCAGTTGCCGCCTACTCGTCGTCCTCGTTCTTGCGCGGCTGCAGCGCGAGCTTCAGCGCCTGGGGGACAAATGACACAAACAACTCGTCAGCGCGTCCTGTCGACGCCCTCAGCCGCCGCCGCACGCACCTCGGTGCCTTCCCGTCGCGCGTTCCAGTCGGCCACGGGGCCGGTGATGATCTGCATGGTGGCCAGCACGAGGCCGCCCGTGAGCAGGTAGCGAGCGATTCCGTTCATTCTCGAGGCGGCGATGGCGTCTAAAGGCTGCGGTGGAGAGCGCCCGGCGGAATCGAGTGTGGCGCACACCAACGCGGGTAGGGGTTGTGCGAGCTGTGTACGACACACAAGGGCAACAACTGACCTTTTGCTGGGTTTTTTTACTTGTTGCCGCTGAGGACGCAATGTTTCCTGTAGCCGTTGCCTGCCGGTTGCAGCGCAACCGTTTGACTCGGGCCGCCACCCACAATTGACGGCAATCGATGTAGCCAAGTCCAACCGTGGGCAGCACCGCTTGTCGTAATTTGCCCGCGCCGACGTGGCCACGCTCAGCGTATCTTATTAGCTGAACTACCAGAACCGAGTCTTTTCCTGCTTTCCAAGCCTTTGCCACCCTTGACGCTAAGGCTCGGCTGGTCCTCTTTGCTTCTTGTCGATTTCTCAAACCGCCTTCGAGCGCTCACTTCACCGCGTCCCTTTCAACTCGACCATGAAGATCGCAACACTCCTTGCCACTGCAACGACGATCGCAATTTTCTCGTCGGGAACCGACGCGTCAAAGGAGTTCGTTGCACTGATCCCCAATGGCGGCAACGTGGCCAACGCGCCCGCCATCGGCCACTCGGACAACACCGGCAGATCTTCTGCCACGAACGCGTTCGGCAAGGCCTTCGCCGACGCGGGCAAGTCGTGGACATCGGGATTGTGCCAGGCCGACACGGACGGCGACGGCCAAACGAACGGCCAGGAGCTCGGCGACCCGTGCTGCGGGTGGACCGTCGGCTCCACGCCTCGCTGGACGTCGGGCGTCTCGCACCCGAGCGACGCCTCGCAGACCTCCAACGAGAGTCTCTGGGCCAGCATAAAAAAAAACTGCACCGGCGTCACGACCGTCTCAAACTCGGCTGCCAGTCTCTCACTAGTAGCACAATTGTTGCTGTTGGCGTTGCAATCGTTGCAAGCATCGCGTAAATGCGTTACTGAATTGAAGTTACCTGAATGAAAACTCTACATGATCTCAAAATTCATTGCAACTCCTCATCGTTGTGGCCGCCACAGGTCCGTTGGCTGCAAGGCGACAGGCTGCGTGTGCGAACACTAACTCGAAATGCAAAAGAGCGTTGCAGTGTCCGAGCAAGCAAAAGCGCAAAAGGCTTAAGCACAAAGGGAGCAAGTGGCATTTCAGTTCTGCTGGAAGTTTCAGAGCGCACGACCAGCCCAAGGCTCACGTCCATTGAACCGGATCCGTTAGCAATGAACTCGGTGGTTTCGTGAACCCCATCGCTGTGTCCTTGCGTCCGAGGCTTCCGGAGGTCCATGTCATTTGCAAAAACACACTGCACCAGCTACGTCTCCACCTGAAAGTATATCGACAACGATGAAGTTTGCAGTCTCCCCCGTCCTGCTTGCCACCGCTATCGCGGCACTCTCCGTGCCTGGAATCGATGCAAAACCGGAATTTGTCAAGCTCATTCCGAATGCCGCTCTAGTGCCGGACGCCCCAGCCATCGGACACAAGGACAACACCGGCGCTTCGTCTGCAAACAACGATTTTGGCAGAGCGTTCGATGATGCAGGAAAAGTTTGGACACTCGAGCTGTGCAAAGCTGACACCGACGGTGACGGACAAACCAATGGCCAGGAGCTCGGCGATCCCTGCTGCGAATGGAGTGTGGGCTCCAAGCCCCGCTGGTCCTCTGGGGTATCTCACCCCAGCGATTCCTCGAAAACCTCCAACGAGAGTCTGTGGGCCAGCATCGACTGCTCGAACGTCACCACAATCGATGCGACGTCTGCTGCCAGCTCGCCACTTGGAGCTGTCTCGATGGGGACAATTGCGATCATCGGCGTGGTCGCCGTGCTGAACTTGGTGTGAGCGAGTGCAGCATTCACCGGTGTCGTATTCACTTTCCGCAAGCACGTTTTGTTATGGCCACGCCCACATCTATAATTTGAAAAATGAAAATGCTTGCTCCAGTACGCCTGACTTTAAACGCCAGTTAGCACGTGCCCGTGGCCACTCAAAGCCTTACAGTAGCCACCATGATAATTTCTCGGATCTCCTCAGCGACTTCCTTATCTCTAAGAATGAACAAAACTACAAGCTTCGCTAAGACCTGTAGCTGCGCTACCAGCTTCTTCTCCAGCGCCATTCTCTAGTCAATATGTAATTAGTCGATTGGCTGCGGAACTTCTCAGTTTCACGCAGCAAGTTTGTGATCAACGGCATGAAGCCGACATCTTATGCTGAAAAAAAAAACCTCGGTTGATCGAAGACATACCGAGTTAAAACCACAACAATTAAGCAGTCCCTCAACTATAATTTGAGAATGATAATGCCAGCTTGAAATGCGCATAACTCTTTGAAGCCAGTTAGAACGTGCCGATGGCCACTCACAGGACGGTGTGGACGGACTGGGTTTATCCTCGTTTTAGTTGCGTGGCTGTTTACTAGTCATTAGTTTAAGTGCGTGCCACCGGCAAAACTATCGGTTAGTCCAGGATATTCTGAACCTCAAATGATACCGCAGTTTGGACTGAATCATCTGTGGGTTCGCCTCAATTCAATAATTTCGTGAAACAACAGAATGTGGCTTGTTCGAAAGTCAATGCAATCGACAATCCACATTTTTTTCCTAGCAAATAAGGCTTGCTCACAGCGAATTGCTGCCAGTAAAAGTGAAAGCGTACACTACTAGCACCGCCGATTAATATTGTTTTGGTGTCCGAATGCTGCGTTGCATCTCATTGTTAGTAACGCCGACCCTGCTCAGGCTCCGTACTAGCGTTCGACCAAGGATATCTTATAAACCTCTGCCGATACATCTCGGTGCCGGTGGTGGCAAACTTGTTTCCAGTATTATTCTGGACGTTGGTACCAGCAGGATGCTCCAACCGGCGACATTGTTTTGTATGGCGCGTGCTCTATTAAAATGTTCACCTCGACTCTTTCACGCGTTCGAGGTATCATTGCTTGCAGCACCCGAACCTCGTGTTGTCGAGGTGCTCACTTCTCAAAACACCACGTCAACTACTCGTTGCTTACTTCGCCACGCTACGGCCAGCAAGCGATATTTTCTCTCTCAGTTATGAAGATCACTTTCACTACTCAACTTGCAACTGCACTTGCAGTGACTGTAATTCTAACGTCAGAAGCCGATGCCTCGAAGAAATTTGTGAGGATGATCCCCAATGGTGGGAACGTACCTGACACGCCAGCGATCGGGCACCCTGACGGTACAGGCAAGTCCGCAGCTACAAATGCCTTTGGTGATTCCTTTGCCGCAGCTGGAAACAAGTGGACCAAAGAGCTCTGTGAAGCCGATACTGACGGTGACGGCCAAACAAATGGCCAAGAGCTTGGTGATCCGTGCTGCGAGTGGGACAAGGACACCAACCCAGTCGTGCTCTGGACAACTGGGGTTTCCCACCCCGACGATGCAACCAAGACGTCCGACCCGAGCCTTTGGGCAGGCAAATGTGGATCAGCCACGGCGTCGACCTCGTCCGAGGAAACAAGTGCCCCGACGGCAAGCTCTACAGAAACAATGGGAGCTTCGAGTGGTTCAACTGCAACCAGAGCACCAACCACTAACAGCGGTTCAAGCTCTGTCTCTTCAAGCTCGGCTACTGCAAGCTCTGCTTCCAAAAGCTCAGCAACGTCGGAATCAAGCTCTCAAAGCGATGGAAGCCAAGACTCCAGTATGCAAATGCACATGCACAGCTCGGACAATTCTTCTTCCAGCGAAGCCAGCATGAGCGCTTCAGGCTCAAACTACTCAATCGTTGAAGTTGGCAGTCCCAGCGCTTCCAGTGGGGACAGCCAAGACTCTATTCGGACCGCCAGCAGTTCGAGCACGGACAAAATCCAAAGCTCCTCTTCTTCGAGCTCAAGCGCTCCAACAACCAACAGTGCGTCGGCAAAGAGCCCAGTTTTCATTACGATGGCTACCGTTGTCTCCGTTGCTCTAGCTTTCATTGCTTAGGTCGTGCCTTCCACCGAGGTTTAGCTCCACCGGTACGAGCATTGTGTGTAATTCAATTCCACTTCCATACTTTCATGTTTTGACCAGCTACACTTTTGCGTTTTTCTTTTATCTTTGCATTCTAATTTCCACGGAGTCAGAATTGCTTTATTTTTTGCCAAAACCCACAGGCTAAGTTGTGTTCATCATTCCAGAACCTCAATATGGACCACGCATAAAGACCGGAAATATGAGCATCTATCCTCGGCCAACTTGGAAGCGTAAGCCGTAATGGTCAGCAGCAACTCACCATTACATTCGCGATGCTACGAGATTTTTATGTTGTCTACCAGATACCAGGTAAACTGAGCAGGACCTTTCTGGTACGAGCACGCGCCAACTTGGCACCGCCTGGACGTCTCACAAATTGTGATTGTGTTTGGTGTTTAGGCAGAATGAAGCAGAAAATTCGTGCGCGGATGTGCGACGTCTGCCCATTCTAACTGCGAATGATATCGCTACGCCAGAGGATATGTCGTGCTTCTCGACGAACAGCACCACCCAAACCGTGTTGCTCCATCGTACTCAACATCGATAGTACTTCACCTCAGTCTTCAAAATACCCTCTCGGAGTAACCTCGGGCACACCCAGCAACGCGATCTTGTTCAGCTGCATATACTGACCATGAAGGTCACTACCCCCAACACTCTTAGCTTTTTCGCTGCTTTGGCTGGATCTGTGCTGTTTGCTCCGGGAACTGAGGCTTCGCTGGAGTTTGTGGCAATGCTTCCTAACGGTGGGAATGTGCCTGACACGCCAGCCATCGGACATCCGGATGGCACGGGAGATTCCGCTGCTACAAACGCCTTTGGTGATGCTTTCTCGGAAGCCGGGAACAAGTGGACCAAGAAGTTGTGCGAGGCTGATACTGATGGTGACGGACAAACCAACGGTCAAGAGCTTGGAGATCCGTGCTGCGAGTGGGATATGGACACAAACCCCGTCGTGCAGTGGACGGACGGGGTTTCTCACCCAGATGATGCGACCAAGACTTCGGACGAAAGTCTGTGGGCGAATATTGTCTGCGGGTCTGCGTCTGCTTCTGTTTCAGCGACGAGTAAGACTACTGAGGAGGTAGCGAGCTCGTCGTCAGCTGGAAATTCAACTGCTGCCAGCTCCGCTAGCAGCAAGACAAGCAATGCCCCTTCTTCGACTACCGCCGCTCCTTCATCGAGCTCTCAGAGCTCGAGTTCTCCCAGTGCTACAAGCAGCGCTCCTGCGCCCGCCAACTCAATCTTTTTAGCGGCTGCTGGTATTGCCACCGTGGCAGTCATTAACTTTGCTTAATTGTTCAATTTCTGCAACAATACACTTTTGATCTTGCATTCGTGCAGCATTTTTGAACAATCCTGCAGGCGAATGCACACTGCAAAGGCTTATCGCTCTTGTCTACAAAACGTAATACTTCACAGCAACAAGTGCAACTAGTGCGAATGGCAGCCACGTCTTGAGGAATCCGCGAGTGTCAACGTACTGTCCACGGAAAAACATCCAGAAGCAGAGCACCACCATGTTCCAACTGCGGCGTCCACTGAATGGGAATTCCGTCAGACATTCAGCCACATACGAGTGGCAATTGTCCAAACTTCAGAAAATCACACGCTTTCATCGTCAACACAGAATAACCTGTTTCCACAAGAATAAACACAATATCTTACAAAAAGTTGTAGGTATGGTGGCCGTACGTGGCAGAGCCTTTGGCCACTGCTTCGTCCCAGCGAGTCACTTGGTCCGGTGCAACATCGAGCTGAATGTATCGTGTTGGGACGCCGAACACAAAGTTGTCGCGGCCGATAGTGTTGGAGCCCTCGAAATCGTGAATAATTCTGCATCGCGAAATGTCGGTCCACAATAATTGCAAACTAAAATAATAACTCCACGCACGCTCACCCCTTGGAGTCGGCGATGCCGAGATGGCCGATGAACGGCAACACCCACGTGACGACGGGCAGCGGTGACCACACCACGCAGAAGGGGAAGCGGTCGGCGCTCGCGTCGATCGCCGCGGATCGCGATTCGCCGACGGAATAATTGCCTCCTGCCATTATTCCCCCTTGACAAGAATGGAAATGATAATATTTATTGCTCACGCGTTTACGAAAGTTTTGCAACTTGGCACCTTTTGTTCATGCCTGCCACGTTGCATCCGTTCGTAAACGGCCGAGATGATCATGGCCTTTTTCGCGTGATGCGGACTCGACAGTCGATGGCCCGGCGGTACATGCACTTGCGAAGGAAAGTGATGCAACTTTTTGGCGTTTGGCGCAAACCTTGACGCTTTACCATCGGTCTGTCTCCGATCTTCAGTGACAGATGGCGACGGAGGACACTCACCACTTAACCGTTGCACTGCGTCCATCTTGTGAGGCTTCGGACGCTGACTTCGAGGCGCCAAAGGGTGCGGGAGGAGCACTGCAAGAGGGCGCTGCTTGGAGCTTCAAGCGCTTTGGCACTTTCCCCATAATCAACCGAGTCACAGCGGCTTCCTACTCGGCTGGCGCCACTACCGTGCGGCGGGGATAAGGCATCATACGTGTTGAGTGTTACTATACCTATCGAGAGGAGAGCGTCTGCCACTCTACCAGTCCAGCACCAACTGCGCGTCGGGGTCCAATGGCCCCTGTGTACCCAGAACGGGGACACTTGCCGTCGGCGACGAGGATACTCGCGGGCGGAACGGGTCTGCTGGCCGCTCGCTTTGGTTGTCGTCGAAAACGCTGTTGCTGCGACCAGTGCTCACGCTTTCCGTGCCGGTGAGGCTGGACATGGTCTGCGTTGTGAAAAACTCGGTCTCGGACTCGATGCCGCTGGCTTCGATGTGGTCGTCCACGCTCCAATGCGCACTGCCGATCACGCTCTTGATGCAGAGCACGCAAAACAACCGGCGCTGGGGCCTTTTCCCCTTGGCGTCAAGCGCGAAGATACCCTTTTGGCGAGAGCAGTCCTTGCACACGCTCTGAGCAGATCCAACATTTATTAGCATCACCACGTCGTAATACAGGCACACGAACGGCCAGCACGGCCAGCAGCGCATTGTCGTACCTGGTGGCACCCGGCACAGGTCGCGTAGCTCCCGATGAGAGGTTGCTTCGAACACACATGGCAAGATTTGCTGTACACAAATTGGAAAACGGAAACGAAGTGAGGATCCTGAACCGCAGGCCACTCGATGTTGCCGCGAACGAACCTAGAAGGCGACCACCCGTGGCTGTCTGCTCGCTCCATCAATGCGCTGAATTTCTTGGCGTGGCCACTCTTGGGGCTGTACACGACATTCAACCACGTCGTCGCGACTCCGTAGTAGATGACCTTGTCCGGGTACTTGCCGAACTTATAGATGGATCCCCACAAGAAGATCTCGGTCTTGTTGATATCTCTGCGTGGTCGGTACAGGTAGCACGTCGCAGTGTGTTGCCGTTGCATTCCAGGAATGGCTTCCATCGGCCACTCGGGGCGGCGTGTGGATTGCAGTGTGTGATAGCCCCATTGCTCTCCGTCCGCATCGACGGTCAGTCCCATTCGCTCGTACGTCAACACGTCGCGATCTCGCATCAAACCCCAAACCGACTTCGCCGCAAACCACTTGATACCGGCGAAGCGGTAGGGATCCTTGACACTTCGCCTTTCGCTCACGTTCATGACAGCTCCGCCCGCCAGCGGATACCCCAGCAGCACCTTGGCCGTGCGCAGGTCTTCTGTGGTATCGCAGTAGAGTCCGTTCATGACGTCCTCGATAGAGCCGTCGATGAGCCCCGTTCCGAGCATGAGCAGCACCGCCGGGTCGGGTGTGCCTTTGACGCTGTGGTACACACTCATGGACTTGCGTCGCCGCACGTACTCCCACTGCTTGGGGTCGATGTGCTCCGGGTCGAACTTGGCGCGCTCGGCCATGGTCTCCAGCAGGAAGATCCGCGCAGACTGGTCATACTTGGCGCGCTCCTCGTCCGTGAGCGAGATCTGCGGGTACCGGTCCTGCAGCATAGCGACTCGAGCTCTGGCCGGCGAAAGCAAATGTGAGGTCACGCGCAGCCCGGTCTCCGGTGCACCATGTCGCGAAGAGATGCCTGCACAGAGTGGCATTCGCTGCAAGACGAGCCGATGGCACTTCCGTCGTCGTCGAGGTCAAAATGACAAACTCACCTGCGTGTCTTTGCGCGGGTGGACAAATAAAAAGAGGACGGCGCTCGACCCCTGGGGACGTCAAGGCGGTCCACTTGACGCGAAAACGCTGACGTACAAAGCCTGAAGCACTTGTCGGCACTAACGGCAAGCTCGATGACGGGCAGCAAACTGCGATCGGCTTGTGTGAAGGATCAAAGCGCTGCGCGAGTTGCAGTTCAACTCGATGGTCGATGACACTGCCACCATGACAGTCGAAACCTTGGCGATCCCGCTTGCGGAGTTGCCAACCGTACGCTTGGGTGGTGGCACGTGAGCGTTGCCTCGGACCCTCTACGCCAGTTCCCGCTACGCGTGCTGCCGTTTGAATTCACGGAGCTTGTCCCCCGGTAGCGTAGCGTACAAAGCCGCGATGGGCTGTGTCTCACCTTGACGAAGGGGATGAAAACGGTGAAGTCGCAACCTGTCATCGTTGCAGTGAGCTATCGAGGCGGAACTAATATCGAGGCAGAAGAGAGCTGGCGACATCCTTGAGCTGGGCGCAGTTAGTTTTTGGCTACCGTACGCAACATGAAGAAGGCTGACGGTTGCATCGGATGCGTTCGGTCGTCGCGTCCCAACTCCACGTGCTCGGTCGTGAGACTCACTCACTCAAGAATCGGAAGCATGTGGAGCAGGTGGTGTTGTCTAGGATGGAAGGAGTCTCCGATAATAAGCTCCATCGCAATGGCCCCTGAAGTGTCAAGTCATGTCGTTGCAAAGCGCAACGCGGTAGCTGATGCGCCAAGTCTTCCCGTTAAAAGACAAACACCGGAAGTTGATGCACCAAGTCATTCCGTTAAAAAACGAAAGTCGGAAGCTGATAGTCGAACCTGCTTGAGCTGCTTCAACGCAGAGTGTGAGAGTCTTCTCGCTGTGCCATGCGGTCACGTCTTCTGCGAGCCTTGCATCACGAAGCGCTGCTCACTGGCACTGCTAGACCGCTCAATGGTTCCGGCGCACTGTTGCGGCATGGAATTCCCGATCGAGTACGTGAAGACCGCGCTGGGCCCGAATTTCTGCACCTACTCGCGTTTCCTGTCCGAGCGCAACTGGCGGGCGACTACCCTGCGATCTGATGTTGACTACGCGGCCACGGTGGAGAGTCTTGGAGGGAAGCAGTGTCCTCACTGCGGGATCGGCGTTCAAAGAATCGATGGCTGCGACAACATGTTGTGCTTTTGTGGCAAGAGCTTCAATTATCGGTCTGGCTATGTGTCGTTGCGCTAGAGCCCCTGGCTGTCAGTGTTGTGCGTTGTCAGCGTTCACGAGTCGAACTACCAAATGATCACGAAATGCCACCTCGATCTTGAAACGACGCGTCCCTCCTTACGAGTCTCCATTGCAGATCCTTTTTCACTTTGCTCTCCCTGCTTGTGTATTTTGTCCAGGGATCATGGGCGGGGACGCCTTCGTCGTGGTGTTCTTCAAGCCCGAAATCGCGACAGGATACTTTAAGTTCACTTCGAGTGGCGGTGCCAATCCACCTGACGATGGCGACAGCACCGCCATACCATCTGCGGCGCCGTCGTCGTCCATACCGGGGGTCTCAGCAGTCGAAGCTGCGTTCTTGCTGCCAAATGGTCATATCATTCCCACGGTGATGGCTCGGATCAAGGACAAGGGCTTTGAACTCGTCCAGCGGCGCATGAAGCAGCTGACTCGCGCAGAAGCGCGATATCTCTTTTCGTTCGAGCTACAGCACCGCTTTCGTGACGATGAACAGGCTTTTGCAGCGTTCCTGGCCGCTGTCACCAATGGACCGAGTCTTGTATTGTTGCTCAAGCTACCTGACACAATGGCTAAGGGTGACGCCAATGCTGCAATCAAGAAATGGATCGAGCTGGCTGGCGATTGGGATCCAGTGGTTGCTCGCAAAAAAGCTCTTGCAGGCTCGATCCCTCATGACCAGTGGCCACTTCGCGCGCTCTGCGGACTCAACACCATTCAAAATGGAATTGCTAGTAGTCCGCATGCATGTTGCTCACGACGAGAGCGCTTTTTCCTGTTTCCGCCTGCTGTACCGCAATTGGAGCGAGCAACAATTGTTCTGCTACCGTCGTTTCACTCAAACTTTCCTGATGGTAAAGATATATTGCTATCAACTCTCGGCGTGGAGGTTCGAGCTGTTGTCGTAGACAGCAGGAATGGCTGCGCCCTGTCAGGGGATGAAGCCATTGCGCTCTGTGGCCTCACGCGCGTTTTTGACAAAGGACCAGGCCAACAAGCGTGCGAAAATGTGATACAACTAATGGAGCAATCAGTAGACGGCAAAGGCGTAGACGTTCTCGTCTTGGAAGGACTCGATTTAAGCTACTTGCTTCGGTCTGCCTTGGGACCAGCTAATGTGGACTTGGCGAGGCTTTACTTCCCTGAATCTGTGCGAGGTCAAGTGCCCTCTAAGTTACCATCAGTGGATCTTCCAGCAGGGCTCACCCCAAACGAGATGGCAGATGACGATGCTTTGGGCTTCGAGAGCGGCTTATTTATCTCATTTGATCCAAAACTGAATATCGGACACACTACTGAGGCCCTTGTAGGTGCTCCTCAGCAAGGGATGCAGATTGAGTACACGTTGGGCCTTATCAAACCAAATGCTGCATGCAAACCCGACGTCGTGGCGGAGATTCTCCGTATGATCAGCTTCTTCGGATTTACAGTGGAGTGCCAACGCCGTTTACTGCTTTCTCGAGATCAAGCAGGTGCCTTTTACAGCGAGCACCACGGAAAACCATTTTATGAAACTTTGCTGGGCTTCATGACCAGTGGTGAAATTGTAGCTCTGAAATTATCGCGCACATTTGCCATCAAAGCCTGGCGAGCTTTAATGGGCCCCACTAACAGTACCAGAGCTCGCGAGACACACCCATGGACTTTGAGGGCACGATTTGGTGTGGATGGCACGCATAATGCTACACATGGTAGTGACTCCAGTGTTAGTGCAGCACGAGAGTTGTGTTTCTTCTTTGGGTCTGCAATATCAGCATCCGCTGCTACAAGATTGTTTGGAGCTGCCTGTGCGAGTGTTCAAACGATTGCTCAGAGGCCGATGGTTAATGAGAGCAGCATTGAAAAAATTTTGTCCCAAGGGTTGAAAGAACTTGTAGATAGAAAAGTGTCGAACCCTTTAGAAGCGTGCCGGTGGCTTGGAGAATGGCTTATAACTTATCGATCCCGTGGTCTTCAGGAGGAACCTGAAGTGCACGAAGAATCTCGAAAAGCAAAACTTACCAGCGTTAACCGAAAGCTTCAGGAGACCAAAGATGCTCACGTTCGCAAGGTTGTCGCTTTAACTTTGGATGCCACGATCAACCATGCATTACGTTCGGCACTGTTTGGGATCCTTTGCGAGCGTTTAGAAGAATCTCGCTACAAGGTGATCGATGTCGCTACTGAGCTAAGGAAATTTGCAGCAGTAGATGTGGGGGTTGCTAGCATCGTAAGAAATCTGAAGGAGTGTGGTCGGCGTCGGTGCGTCCTGTTTGGGTGTGATGATCTCACAGGCTCCTCTATGTTTCACCGAGAGTTTAAGGCTCAAGCTCCGTCGGACTGGCACATTAATTATGTCGTTCACGTGGATTCGCATTTGTCGAATGGCGCCCCCAAAAGTATAAAGCCTTCACCTTCGCTTGAAATACCGATCTTCCACTTCAGCCTACCCTCAACATTACCCAGCGATCCAAACGAAATTAAAAATGATGGCGCTCTCGATGGACTGTTCCGTGCTGTTTTTGACCCCAATGTGGTGCTTCTTCTCGATCCTCAGAAGCTAGTATCTGTTGAGGTGTGGAACGTGGTTGCTAATCAGTTTGGTTTCTTCTTGCTCACGTTCGACGCACTTATTGCCAAACTGAAGACCTCGAATGACACCTCAAAAAACACTCGTGTGCTACTAGAATTGCTAAGCTCGGGGTCTACTATACCTTCAACGTTGATCCTAACGATTCTTCGCCGTGCGATTCTCGGTTGTGTGCCAGGAGGCAACGTTTGTACGCAAAAGTTCGTGTTGTTGGGGTTCCCCTTTCAAGATATTCAGGCAACTGAGTTGGAACAAGCAATTGGAAGACCCCAAGGTGTGCTGCTCGTCGGGGATCGTAACCATAAGTTTACGGCCAAGACCAGTACTTCAGATCCCCCGACGTGGATGGCCGCATTCAGCAAGAAGGGTCTTGTGAAACGTGTTTGGATTGACTCAAACGGCAATGTTGATCGCAATGCAGTCAGTAATTCCTTGCACGGGGCTTTGGCTCCAGTTGTCGGCTGCTTTTTGGGCAAATGTGATAGCATTGAGCAGCTTCAGACACTGCAAACTGTTGCCAAGTCGCAAGGATATATCTGGGTCGATTGCTGCGCTACGTCAGGAGCTTCAACTGTACAAAATCTGAGCCAGCTCTTGTTGCGCGGCCACGCTGGACGAGAGAAGTTCCTTTTGTACGGCTATCCACAGCTTCCTGCTCAAGTCACAGAGTTCTTCAACGGAATGGGAGCGCCGCAGTTTATGATTCACGATTCAGCTTCGCCTGTCGCTCATGAACTCCTTGCTGCCTTCGACGCACATCCAACCATCACGCAGCTGGATCTCGCTAGCTCTTCCGATGCACAAACGTCAAACGGGCCTTCGAAGCTGCGTTCAACCTTCTTTCGCAAGCATGTTGTGGTGGTTACGGGTAGCACTAGCACACTCGACTTGCGACAGCTTCGCGATGTTGTCGCCCCGCTTGGCTACGACGTCATCGATTTCCAACTGAACGACGCTAACCTTGTGGATGAGCACAAGCAGACGCGTGAGTTTGAACGTCGTGTTCAAGCCGTCCAGGCTCGACGCTGCCTAGTTGTGGGACTTCCTGAGACACCAAGCTTTTACCACGCGCTAGAAGCTCACATCGGATGCGCCATGCATAAGATTCTGGTTCTGCAGCGTGTTCCAGTTCGCGTCCGAGCCCCAGACGCGATGGACGATGACGACTTGGACGATTATTCGGACGAAGAGCAAAGTCACCTTCAAATTGATGAAAATAGTAGCGGTGAAGAAGACAGCCCGCTACAGATAGGAGGCGGTATCAAGTGGCGGAAAGTGATGCAAGCATTGAGCCCGCAGCTTTCTCAGCTTGTCCAGACTTTTGCGTCATCTTCCACGTCATTAATTTCGCTTGATGTGCTTGGATTCCTGGAAACAGCTTCTTACAATTCTACTCGCCTCGTTCAAAACATTGTTGCTCGTCTTCGTCCACGTTTGTTTGGAGTGGTTGGCAACCCATTTTCCTTCTACAAAACAGCAGCTCGTTGCTTTTGCCGCCGCCACTTGATTGGATTTGTCGACCTGCACCATTTTTCAAGCAGTTCACAGGTACTCGAAGCACTTGAGAGCCTCATAGCAAACACACCTCACTCGACCTATTGCCTAGACGGCTTCCCATGTTCGTCATATCCAGATGACATCACCCCATCCAGGCCAAGTTCATCTTCGCCACCTCGTTACGTAAGTCAACAGCTTTGGGAATTAGACCGTCGACTAGGAACTTTCACGTCGCTAATCCACTTCACCACGGCCTTGGAAGTGTTGGAGGAGCGAACACCTGAGCATGTCACGCGCCGAATGTTAGACCTAGCTCAGGACGAGCTGGAACTTTCATCCGGTGACCTCGTTAGTTGGTTAAGGACTGGAAAAAATCGCCATCAGACGATAACCGAGGTGTCGTGTGACCGGACCCTTGAGGATGCTCAAGAAGAGCTGGCCACTGCTCTCCAGAGAGCTCTACGTCCTAGCCGACCTGCGATAAAGCAAAAAGGCGGGTAGATCGACGTTAAGACGTGGTGTTCGATTGCAAACTGCGGCTAACGAGTTGGACATCCAAGACAGACTGCTAGTGATACAATGTATTGTTTCCGGGGCTCATAAGGCCCGACACTTCCAACTACCTACTGCGACATCGTCTGGACATAACGCCTCATATCATATCCTTCATACATCCTATCTACATGGTTCCAGCCACGCTCTAGTTATACTGTATCCATTTAGCATTGTCGTTGTTGTTGTTGTTGTTGTAGCTGCTGCTGCTTGCCGTGCTTGATGCAGTAGCCGCCGCTACGGGCCGCGTGTGTGCAGCCCTCTGTCTTGCACCGCTTGCCACCTCCGTGTGAGTAGCAAATTCCTCCGGACTGCGCACTCTTGGTGCAGTTGGCAACGGCGCAACGACGGCCGCCACCGTGCGAGATGCAGAAGCCGCCGCGATGGGCGCACTTCTGACAGCCCGCCATCTTGCAAAAGTGGCGTCCACCGTGCTCCATGCAAAGGCCTTTGCGTCTCGCGTCGTTGGTGCAGCCGTCGCGACGGCACTTGGCTACTGGTTTGGAGCTGCTGGTGCTTCCGGTCGACGGAGTGGGGCTAGCTAGAACACGGGGCTTCTTGTTCAGTGGGGCCGACAGGAACGCCGTGTGCTCGGTGTAGATCGGGGACCGCTTGCTGTAGGCCACCGCGGTGGTTGTGTACATGGGGCTGCCTGGCTGAACCGAGCTGTCGTAGCTTGGGTACGCGGAGACCGAGACGGTCTGGCGCACCGGCGACCGGGACCGGGTGGGCACGACCGTCCTGAGCGCCGGCAGGTACTGCGGCTGCGAGGCCGGAGTGGGGAGCACGAGGCTCGGGAGCGAGTTGCTGGTCTGCACGAAAGGGGTCTGAGACGGCGACTGGTACTGCGTCTGGTGGCTGGCCTGCTGTCCGTTGATGTGGTCGTGGCAGTAGCCCTGCATCTTGCCGAAGTTGCCGCAGCCCTGGAACCTGCAGTACTCGAGCTTGAGCGGGGCCAGCAGGCTGCTGCCGCCGCCGACCACCGGGAAGCGGGTGGTGGGCGTGGTGTTGGCCGGGCTGATGCTGCCGATGGACGGCAGCAGCGGCGTCGCGGCCACTGAGCAAGAGGCCGCCAAGTTGATGGTGGGGCTGGCGCTGCTCATGAGCTGGCGCTTCATGGTGTCGGTGTGCTGCAGCACGGCTTGGCCGTCGAAGTGCGCGGGGTCGCTGGGCTGCGTCGTGATCCACGGGTGGGCGTCCATCCTGTCCGGCGCTGGTAACATGTAATGCGTTGTCTGTAGCTTTTTGTCTTAAAGGCGGCCGGTGCCTCCGCGTTCAAGTTCAAATTCGCAAATGGCGCAGCCTGGCGAGTCGAGTTAACGTTAACCCTCGGCGCCAAGCGTGACTTTCCCCGCGGATTCGTCACAGCGCTTTCGATCAGAGGATTTGGATCGGGGCAGATTTTTCTCGCTGGGTGCTTTTCTGTCCTCGGCTGTTTTCTGCGGCGAGTGTCACTGCCAAGTGCCGCGGCAAGTGAGACTGCGGCGAGTGTTGGGGGCAGCGGGCAGGTGTGTGTGTGCAGCGCGCAAATTTGTGGAGGCTGCACGCGCGGCTTAGTCAAGCCGCCGCGAAACAGCAGGCGGCGCAACCTCGGTGCGGCACTGATTTCGAGGCGCCGCCCAGCCTTGCGCGAAGGCGCCGATCGCCTTCAGCGCAGCCCGGGCCAGCGTTGCGCGTAACGCCCGGTGATTCGGATCGCCTCGACAGTGGGACGGCGGCGAGAGCCATTAACGGCCGGAGCTGGTTGGCAGCGCGGCGCCGCCACGTTCCCGTATCGCAGCATGTGCAACGTGAACGCGGGCCAATTTTTTTGAAAGGATGCCAAGTTAGCTGGCGTGCTCTGGCTGCGCGAGCCCAGAAGCTTCCGCCCGCCGCGGGGTCTCGAAGCGAACGCCGACGCCGGCGCAAATAGCGAGCGGCGGCGCGCGGCACACCTCAGGCCTTTCCAGCTATACGTGGCGGCACGGCGCAATGCGGCGGGGCTATCGCGGCCCGAAACACCGGATAGATCGACGGCGCAGACAAAAACGCTGGGCGCCGCCTCATGGTTGGGTGCGCAGCTCGCGCGGGCGGTGGATTTCCGTGACCAACGGCGCTAACGCGCGGAGCTCGGAGCCCGGTTTCGGGCAGCGCGGCAAGACATGGAGCGCCCCAACCTAGCACTCGTGGGGCACTCGTGGGGCGCGGCTCCGGGCTCGTCAACAGGTTGCGGCGTCGGCCCAGCCCAGCTGCCGGGTTCGCTGCTCTCAGCTCTCAAGATGTCAGCGACATGACGCGAGCGCTGATGCACACCAGGTGGCGCCTTGACACTTGTGGCCCTACGTCTGCCATGCGGCGCGCTTGGCGAGATCCGGACGGGCTCTGCTAAATGTCCCTTGTCCATTTCGGCGCCGTCCACCGGCTGGCCGTCGTCGGCGCGGATTTGACTAGCAAAAGCCCGCGAGCAAGATGGGGAAGTTCACGTCGACTATACGCGAGCCGCCGATCGGGGACAAGCTGACTCCGCGGCTCCTCAGCTGGTGAGCTCGTTGACCGGCTCATGCAGCGCGACAGGCCCGCAAGGAGACATTCGGGCTGCAGCTGTTTGTGTGCAATTGAGCGAGTGTGGCTCTCGCGCCTCGGAGTCGCGTCTTCGGTTGAACGTCGAGCGCTTTGCCTGTCACTGGGTCATCACGCAGATCGCGGCGGCCGTCATAGCCGGCGGCGTGCACGCAGAGCGAAAGGCCTTGAAGCCATAAAAGCTGAGCATGGATAGGCAGCGGCGGAGTCAGCTGCAGCGCGGCCCGAGTTCCACAGCATCGCAAATCTCGCCATCCTGACTATCCATGGCCAATGGTGCCTCCCGCCGACGAACAGCGCCGCCCGCGGCCGAATAAGCTGGCGAATAAGCCGGTGAATAAGAACGACGAATTGAATTCGGTGCGGTGAGTGCAACCGCCGCAAGGCTCCTCTTCTTGCAGCGCTCTTGGAAAGGCGGAGGGCCATCCAATGCCAACGGAAGCAGACGAGAACGCGGCCGAAGTGTCAACGCCCCGATAACAGTCGTGTCCATCCCCGCGGCCGTGACGATTGCTTGATGGTAGCGGCGGATAGAGACTTCGTTTGCAGTAATGTTGTGAGCACGACGCCTTTACTCGAGAGCTCGTGCGCTCCGTCCGTCGCTGCTCGCTCGATGCAGTACATGTAGCTCCTGCTGCGGTCTGCCGGCGCTTCGACGCCTCGACCGCGTGCTGTTCGAACAACTTCAAGATGGGTCATACAAAACGCCATACGTTTTGCCGGCAATTGTCGTACACCGAGATGACTAAATAGTCTACTCAGCAGTTTCTACATGTGTTATAGCAGTTTCGCCTTACCGCTGTAGCATCGTCTGCTGGCTGCTTGCTTATTTTTCGCGCCTGCATGGCACGGAGCTACCTCACGCAATGCTAGCGACGTCTAAAGACACATCGTTCTTAGTATATGCTGCGTGCTAAGTTGGAGAACGCCGCATCTCTCCGACGCCACCATCGGTGTCGTTCTCGCTGTGAACATTGTGTGCGTCCAGTCGTGTCACATGCCTCGAATGATTCCTCCTACCAAATGCAGAAGAGGACGAACACGATTAACCACGCCAAAGCCAGCACCAGCACTTCCACGTCGTCACAACCCCCAGCACCTCCGAAACACTCCACCTTCGCAGCCTACGTCTGCATCACCGCAACAGCAGCTTCAACTTGCGGCATACGATCCTCGATATCCACAGTTACAGAGCAGTTCACCTCCACCACCATCACCTGGTGTGCACCACCCAACGCTTCCCAGCACTGCAGTCCAGTATGAGCGCCGAGCTGCTCAAGAACCTGCTCGTGCTGCAGCACGAGGCCGTCAAGGCGCTCGTGGCCGAGCTGCACCAGCACACGGAGGCCTACGTGCAGCAGTTCGGGCAGCTGCCGCTCTCGCAGCAGCCGGCGGACGCGGCGCACGACGCGCGCATCGCGCTGCGCAGCCTGGCGAGCGCGTCGCCGTCGCTGGCCGACGGCTGCGCCGTGTCCGACGTGATCCTGGCCGCCACCAAGCAGCACTGCGACGCCGAGATGTGCGCCACCTCGGCCGACCACCTCGAGGCCTTCCTGGAGCTGGCGCGCAGCGACGTCAAGACCACGGAGGACAAGGTGCACGCGCTCTTTGTGCTGAGCGCGAGTCTGGCGCGCCGCCCGGAGCTGCTGAGCTGCTTCGAGCGCCAGCAGGGCTACGACCTGCTGGTGGGCTGGCTGGCCGAGTGCTGCAGCTACAACGACGAGACGTCCAAGGCCTTCACGGAGCTGCTGCTGCTGGTGCTGCAGCGCCACGTGCCCGCTGTGTCCTTCACGACCAAGACCGTGCTCAAGGGCCTGACGCAGTACAAAAAGGTCATCCGCGCCAAGAGCAACAAGACGCTGCTGCAGAGCGTCGTGCAGCAGTACCGAGAGAAGATCAACCAGTAGGCGGGCGGCTCAGAACTCATGTTTCTTCCTCTCCTTCTTAGTATTATTAGGTCGTGAAACCTACGCACGGAACCTCAAGCTTCTGGCCGAGGCGGAAATACCCAAACTGCGATTTCGTGTTCACTCGCCTTCTCCTGTTCGTCTGCATTGGTGGTTGTTGACGAGAGGCGTTTGTTGTGTCTGCTGAGCATGGAGGGATATCTCGACCACTTGGAGACGTCAGGCCCAGTCGGACTCCACAAGAAGATCTGGGCGAGACGCTTCTTCAAGCTTAACCCTACGTTTCACGTGCTCGAGTTCTTTACGGACGAGACGCAGCATGAACGCAAAGGGAAGTTGGAATTGCAGGGGGCCGAGGTGTCCACTGCAAATGAGCTTGGCGGGCTGCTGAGCGATGACAAGGCAGCAGTCGAAATGTCGAGACGGTTCATTTTCCGTATCACTGAAAGCGGCAGCAAGAAACACCATTATCTGTGCGCCAACTTCAGTGGTAGCAAAGCTCCGGCGTCACCGACCTACGCATTGGCGTCTTCCACTCGCGAATACCTTGAAGAATGGTTGAATGCACTTCGGACAGTGATCGCTGCCCAAGAGGAATCGCCTGTTTCAGCTGCCACGATGGGCTTGGGCGAGCTTAATGCGCAGATTGGTGCGTTCATGAATCACATGCATCTCTCTGCGCGCATCTCAAACCGCGTTCATGAGCACGGGAAGTCCATTTACGAAATAACCGTGAAGGCGTGGATTTTGGAGCGCGAGCTTGTAATGGAAGATGAAAGCCAAGACGACTATCACAGAGAATCTGTTAGTAGTGGTGAGATGTCATGGCAGATACTCGAATATTCGTGCGCTTGGAAGCTCTTCAAGTCAACCACTGGGCTTCACAACTTTGACGGACAGCTTCGGTTGCTGTTTGGATCAAGCATGCACAACATTGCGTTCCCATCAAGTTCAATTGGTAGCAAGCTGCAGCAGCTTCATCTTCATGCATCAGCTAGTCAAAAAGAGGCTGAGAATATGCAACGTATGCAGGTTTATGATGCGTATCTGCAGTCGCTGTTACGCATGCCAGCGTTCTCATCATTTGGTAGCGACGCCAGTACGATGCTGGACACCTTTCTCGACGTCTCCCCTCACCTTGCTTCGTTCAGGAAGCTGGAGAAGGCTTCCGGACAGAGTATGCATCTAAGGGACCGAAAAGTGGTGCCGTGGAAGGATCGCGAGCGCTTTGAGGTGATTTACAACATGCATCTCCAGGTGATTGCCGCTCAGGAGGAAAAATCACGGCGTGCACTGATAGCACAAGCATTTTCTCCCAGCAGCGAGACGCGTGCGAGCCACCACCACCGGCACAGCCACCACCATCGCCGTGAAGAAATTAATGACATGGTTGGGCTAGCTCCTGCTAGTGAAACAGCCTATGTTGCCCCCCTGCCTTCTCCAGCAAAGCTCAGTGTGGCAGCCGAGGTATGTGCGAAAGCATGATAGTCGTATCTTTTGGTTCGATTAACGTTCTTATGTTTACCATATACAGGAGAAGCGCCCAGGCGAATCAGTTCAGGAACGTATCGCTCGAATCGGCCACCGTCTTGTCATTGAAGCTTTTGAGGCCTAGACAACGGAAACCGGACGCTTTTCTAGCTAGGATTTTTACTACTTACGATAAATTAATTCTTCAAGCTATTGATTTGCTGATCCTTGCTATCTCAACGACCTCGGTACTTGTCGACTGAATAATAACGGAGATGGAAAGCGTCGCAAGGTGGTTGCCTCAGTGCGCTCGCTTTACCAATCACTCTCGAAATCCTCGTCACTATAGCGATCACCAGAAGTAAGTGCTCCCTTAACTTCAGTGCTGGCATCGTGCTCAACCTCGTTGTCTTCGTCTTCATCATCAACAATGTCATCCTCGTACTTGTTCCACGGATCAAAGGTGTTAGTATTTGGAGTCAACGGTGGTGGAAGAGACTCACTTTTCCCGGCATCTGTGCTGTCATTAGCGTCCACAGCTCGAGCCTTAGCGATATTAGCTGTGCTGTTGCCGGTATGTGTTTGGTTTGAATGAGCTGGTGTTTTCTCATTGCCCCGATTCGACACATCCTTGCAGTCACTTGATATTGGACTACTAGCTTTTTCGTTTGGAGAGCTGGTCCTAGGCGAAGATTCACGACTGGGTCCGCGACCAGAGGATATAGATTCACGAAGCTTTGTCACCATACTAACACCATAATTTGCTAAGGTCGGTGGAGTTGGTCCACGAGATTGTACCTGGTTGGATATGTTCTTGTGAGATGTCTCTCTAGCGAGCGAAAGCGTAGATTTTGATGGCCTACTCATTCCAGTCATTCTGGAGTTTGACCTCCCAACTCGATTGCCTTTAGTGGAGATTAGATCAACGTCAGTAAGAAGATAGTCCGGGTCCAGTGGTCCTCCCAGCTCCTTCAGCATCTGCAGGGCTTCTCGATGCTCTGCCTTTAGGTCCGAGAGCGACACACCGCTGCGTACTTTCGTATCTTTATTCGGTCGACTAGGCGCTTTTACGACGGCTACCGTGGACGACACGATTCGGTTTGCGGCTTCTGGAGCGTGGTGTGCTAGAGTACGCTTAGTGCCTGATGAGCCGGTATTCATGTCCGTCGTTGCACGTGCAGACGGAGTCGAGCGCTTCTTTGAATTCATTTTAAGCTGTGAGGCAGTCTCTCCGACGACTGAAGAGCCGCTGGACGTGGCACGAATAGCGCTCCTGCGACCACTGCTATTACATCGAGAGGACGATTTTGCATCGGCAACTACTGTTGCTGAAGCTGAATGTGCTGGAGGGGGCTCTTTTGATCGAACTTCATTGCTGAGTTGCTCGCTATCTTGTCGAGCAGAGTTGTGTTTCTCTCGATTCGATTTCATAATTCGTTTTAGTTCTTCAAACTTCCTCGCAAGCGAGAAATCGAGCGGTGGAACAACGGAGCTGCCACTGTCAACAACTTCATTGTTGCCCAACTCACCGATTGTTGGTGAGGCATTCACCACAGGAGAACGATGAGGGTTGTTGTTATCGCCATCGAGTTCACGTTCGTAGAAATCAAGCGCATTTCGGTCGGCTGACGAGGGAACGGTATCCTGGCGACGTGGCGCATAAAGGTTTGAATCACTATGTGTAGTTGACAGGCCACATTTGCCTCCGTCAGGAGTCAATAGCGTTGACAAGGAGGACGCCGTTGCCATTGATGCCGGAGCAGAGCCACTGTTTCCTGATGAATGAATTTTTGCTTTAGGCCGTGCCGACAATCGATCACGCTTAGTTTTTCCGCTGTGAAGAGCAGGAAGGCGATGGTTTTCTCTGGACGGTGGGTATTCGCTACCTGATCGCACTCGTCGTGGACCAGAGTGAGTTTTTTCAGAGGGTTGCTGAATTTCTTGCCGATATTTAGCATCATGCTCTGTGAACGCTTCAATTGTGGAAGCTGGATGGAAAAGCCCATCGGCTGCAGCATTCAGATCGAACTCATCAAACATTGATCTGTTAAAAAACGATATACAAAGCATCAGAATCACCTCGCAGGGGTGCAGATCTCGGCGGACTTACGCGTTACTAACGTAAGATGCTCGAGCAGGCACCGGAAAAGCGTCATGACGAATAGTATCTAGAGTGCACGAATCGTCATCACTTGCGACTTGAGGTTCCGCCTTTGTAGAACCTGTATCTTCCGCGTATGCATCATGCGAGTCATTGTTGTTGCAGCTGGTTCGTGAATTATTCGCTTCACAATCGAGATGTCGTGCTGAGTCAGGGGCTCTTTTCTTCTCTATAGGATAAAAGGATGTGCAATACAGCAATCAGGCTCACTGCAAATAACGCGCGGCAAGGACACCAAACTTCACGTAGACCTACTCCGCAGTTTGTGCTCAATTGCCGGGTGCAATTGATTTGATAGAGTAGACTTCACGCTCGTCAACCGCTTTTTCCGCGTTATTTCAGCTTTCGCCCTGAAGCAAGCCACGACAACCGCATCAGCATAGAACACCCAGTCTTCTTTAAAATAGCGCCTAATCGGCGCACGCACATCATTCTAGACGAGAGCAGCGAATTTTTCTTTGGATCACCCCAGTTGTAGTCCATCGTATGGGTTGATTCGCTGTAGGCAGCAAAACGGATGGATGCCCTTAAGGTTTGTTTTCGTTATGAGAACATCGTCACCTTCATCCGAGCCTATTTTGAATTTATGCCAGGCGTAACAACCGGCTTCTCTATACATAGAGACTTGCTGCTTGATAGCTTCCAGTGCAAGCTACAAACAGCACTCGAATAATAACAAAACATGGCTTACCAAACAACTAGCACTTACTTGGCGACATGCGCGTTACCCAATGCTGTACGATTACTCTTCTTTTACTTCAACCGAGTGTGATTTGCTCTCGTTTGGTTTGCTCTCGTTCAATTCGCCTTCTTCCTCTTCGATAGATGGTGCATTCTTACCGGATCCAATGCGAGCTTGGCTCCAGTCTGGTATAACTCCACTGTATCCATAATCGAAGAACAGTTCATCCCCCTTTGTGATATCCTCTTTCGCATATATTCCGATGCGATGATCACCATTGACAAGCATGATTCGGGCGAAGCACTTGGGCTCCTTCGAGTCGTGATTCGCAAACTTGCTCTTGTTGCCCTTTCGTGTGGCATCCACGACGGAGTCCTCTGTTAAATCAAACAGAAAACTAATTGTCGTTTTGTCGTAGACGTTACCCCGTCGTTCTGCTTCGTCCTGAGAGAGTAATGACCCCGTGTACTCGTAAATGAATTCACCTTTTTTCACGTCCTCTAAGGCGTAAGCTCCCCAACCATGCGTTGTCGACGAGGCAACCCCGATTTTCCGCATCTGTCCACGCATGATGTTGACGTTACCGCAAATTTTGAGCTGGGCTACAGTTTTGCCTTTACTTGCTTCGTCTGCCATGATGACCGGCAGCTCGCAGGCACCACATGAAATGCAAACATCAGGATTGCACTCTCGCGAGGCGAAATAGCACGGGCAGGCTATAGTTCGGCACTGCCCCACTTCACAATGACATCCCGGAAAACGGTTAGAGCAATCCGGAGAGCAGCCGCATGACTTCTCACAGTAGTGATCGCGGCGCATGCACGAACATTGTGCCGAGTCACAGGAGCCTCCATCATGGTTACAAGGAACATACTCATGGTTCGCACCTCGGTCTTTCATCCGCTGGGCACGCGTGCGCCGAAGATGTTCGAAACTGTTGCCAAGAACCCCGTTGTTTCTTTCACGATTTCGGCCAAATACGCCACTACGAATAAGGCCAAGCTTGTGCAGACCACCTTGTGCTTGGCTTTCGCGATGATCGAGGAACTTAGCAATGTCAGCACAAGTTCGCGTGGCAACCAATGTCGCCAGGACGCACGGATTCCGTCCAACACTTTTTTCCAGTTTGTTTAGCAAAGCAATCTCAGAACCATCCCACTGGTTCTTCATCAAAGTGTTAAAACCGTTTGTGTGACCGTTAATCGAACCATCGTAAGTACGCTTGAAGCACTGAGACCCGCAGCGAGAATCATCTGATAGAAAACCCATTTTCTTATCTTGCGTAAGTGATTGATAAACACCGTCGAAGCCAAGATATTCTGACACATCCGTGGTCTTGGAGCGAATAAGTTTTTTAACGAAAGGTCGAGGCGGGTTTAGCTGGGCTGACGCCTTTGTGCTCGCAGCTGTTTGAGCCCGCAGTGACCTTCGCATCGATTCACCTCCAACAGATATTTCAGATTGACCTTGTGATGAAATCTGAGGCGTGTCCTGCTGCTCTGTTTTATCAGCTGAAGGCGTTAGCTCCGATACTGGTTCGTCAGATTCAGGTGTTTGTTCATCCGTTTCCATATCGGAATCCTGCGCCTGAGCTTCTGCTATTTGCTCTTCTTCAACACGCCGCCAAAGTTTTGAAGCAGCCTTAACTACCGGATAACTTGGGTCGACACGCACAACGGGAACAGGCTGCTCACGGCCATGGTTTCGGCAACTGTATGAAAAGCAGCGGCGACAAAAGAAGTCTTGGTATATGATCGCCAGGTCTCTGAATTGCTGAGATGAAGAACTTCGCATCCCTGTATTTCCAGCGTCCTGTAAATGGTTAACTACCACATGCGCTGGCAGCGGCTGCAGACGACCACGTAAGTGAGAGCCTGCTCGAATCGCAAAGCACTCTTCTAGAAGACTGGTTACTGCACGCCTTTTGTCCATAGATACGTTTTCACTGTTCTGCAGCAACTCCAGTTCGTGCACATACTTCTTGTAGGCCTGCTCTCGGGTGACTCGCTGAAGGATCTCAGAATAATTCGCATACGGCTGTGTAAAAGCTCCGCATCGTTGAACCGCCTCAAATACATCCTGGTCGCCTCCGAGGCTGTTCACCACATATCGCAAGACGAACTCGTTCACTTCGTCGTCCATACCAACAAGCGTGTCCTTGCAAAGTTCGGTGTTGCTAAACTGCGGAGTCTTATTCTTGGTAGTACTAAAGTACGGCACAAAACGAATAATCGGGTCATCTTCAAGACGATGTGTCCCACGAGCCAGCATGCATGTTGTAGAGCGCGGGATGGGCGCAATCTTGCTCAGGTAGGTCACCACCTGGGGGTAAATGTCGGTAGCATGGGACTCGGTTCGTCCGACCGAGTAGTGGGGCCTGTCCACACCTTCCGGGGCCCACTCGTGATCTCGCAGCAGCCTCCTCGCAGCCACCTTCTCCAGCTTGGAAATCTGCAGCGGCAGGGCTACTCATCCGACAACAAAAAAACAGTTAGAAAAAAACTAAAAACACCGCCTCCACACTTTTCCCCACCTGTGATCGTCGCCTTGGCTCGCATGATCGGCCGTTGCTCTATGTAGGCCGCGATCTGCTGTCTCGTGTTGGCAATGATCACGTTGGCTCGTTCCGCGTGACACTTTTTAACTAGTGGCGTGGCTTCCTCTATGACTTGCCGCACTCTCTCGTCCATCAGCAGCTTCTCCTTCTCCTCCGACACCGTGCCAGAGGCCAGAGTGAGCTGCTTGGGCTTCAAGAAGTCCGGCGACACCTTGCATTTGTCCTTGAGCTCGGCGTCAAAGGCGTCCAGCGGCGCGTCCAGCTCGAGCGCGAAGGGCGCGCGCAGCTCCGCGCGGTCCGGCAGCAAGTTGGGCGGCGCCTGCGCCGCGCGCAGGTTGCGCCACGCCGTGGAGTGCAGCGACGCGTCCTGGATGGCGTCCTCGTCGCGCGCAAAGCGGCGCTTGCGCGGCGGCTCCAGCTTGGGCAGCGCCACGCCGCCGCGCAGCGCGCGCGGGCCGCCGTCGGGCGAGCGCGGGCTCAGGTCGCGCCGCAGCTTCTGGCGCGCGCTGCGCCGCTCCTCCGCGCGCTTGTGCTTGGCGCGCGCGGGCGACTCGGCCGTCTCGCCCTTGCGCAGCGGCGCGTGCTGGCGCGCGCGCTCGTAGCTGAGCCGCTCCATCTCGCGCGTCTGCGCCATCACGTCGGCGAACAGCACGCGGCCCTCGGTCTTGCGGTGCGTGCGGCGCACCGCCGGCTCCTCGTCGCGCGCGCGCTTGTGGTCCGTCATTGCGCTCGCTCGCCGTCGATGGACTGGAGGGCGGGAAACTTTTGGATCAGGTGCCTGTCATCGTCTATATCATCAGTTTGCACAGGTGTTATTGTGGTTAGAACGCTATAATCGACTGATATGCGTTCTGACAGGAGAGGACGGCGGGGTGTGTTATACGTGTATACAACACTCGTTCCGCACCCTCACAACCGGAAGTCGTAACAACGAGCGATGGCGTTAAGAACCTTGGCGCTGCGTCGCGGCCGCTATGCGGCGCGGCGCTGGATGAGCGTGGAGCGGCAGCCGCGCGCCGCGCTGCGCCTGGAGTCGGGCGCGTGCGGGCTGCCGCACCCGCAGAAGCGCGCCACGGGCGGGGAGGACGCGTGGTTCATCTGCGGCAACACGGTGGGCGTGGCGGACGGCGTGGGCGGCTGGGCGCGCAAGGTGCGTTCGTAACGCGATAAAGCGGTTATGGCGGGGAGTTAACGGGTATGCGCTGTATACGCAGGGCATCGACTCGGGCGAGTACTCGCGCACGCTCATGAACTCGGCCAAGCTGACGGTGCGCGCGGCGGACAAGACGCCGACGCCGCTGCAGGTGCTGACGGTGGCGCACCGCAGCGCGCAGGTGCGAGGTTCTTAACGTTATGAGGTTGTCATGATATCTGAGATGTGTTGTTTGTTTTGGCGATGTGGACAGTGTCCTGGCAGCTCGACGGCGTGCATTGTGCAGCTGGACGGTGCGTCCAGTGTGTGAGGCCTGGAGTCGGTGCATGGGGAGTCGTGCTGCTGCCGGCGGGAAGATCTGGGCTAATGACGTGGTGGTGGTGCAGATTTGTCGCTGCGAGCTATCAATTTGGGCGACTCGGGCTTCCTGCTGTGTCGGCTGCAGCCGGATGAGAAGGAGGACGGCGCGCTGAGGTGGCAAGTCGTCCACGAGACGCCGAACCAGTGCCACTACTTCAACTGTCCGTATCAGCTGGGCTTCGGCGCGAACGGCGACAAGGTGCGTCGAGTTGTAAGGAACGGTGATGGCGAGTTCGCCCGCCTCACATTGCGTGTTTCTGCAATTTACAGCCAGAGATGGGCGAGGTGTACGAGCTCGAGATCCAGGAAGGCGATGTGGTCGTGTTGGGTACCGATGGACTGTACGCTTGATCCTGGACGGTTCGCGAGAGTGGACCGGCACTGATTCGTGTTTTGCTTCCCTGTTGCTGCAGTTTTGATAATTTGTTTCCCGAGCAGATCGCGAAACTCTTGGACACGGTGTTACCGTCCATGCCGGAGCTCGACCAGCATAGCATGGAGAAAGTGGCATCATGCATCGCCCACACAGCGCACAAAGCTGCCAAGGGCACCAAAACAAAAACACCCTTTGCCATGGCGGCGCAGCAAGCTGGCTACGAATACCTAGGCGGCAAGATGGACGACATCACTGTCGTGACGAGTCTAGTAACGGCTGATGTAGCGTAGGGGTCTTCAGCACAAGCGGGTCTACAAGCACGGGGCAAGACGAAATCGATCCAGAGGATACGGATATAGAAATGATTGTAGTAACCGCACGAAGCAGCGCGGCCAACGCAGACAAATGAAATGAGGAAAATGCATGCATGATCCACCTAAAAGATCAAGCAGAAGATGCTAGGCCTTCGGGGTTGTTCTAGTTTTAGAGAGCTACCCTCTTAGTACTGTACTATATGTGGTCACTTTTCAGCTTTTGACACGCGTCTACCAATACAATAGTTATTGCGAGTTATAGAACTAGCAACATTTTCAGTTTGCGTACTGGTGATGTCCCGCTGAACACGCAACTTATCCGTAGAACAGTCTAGCAAAATGCGCGCTCACTACTGTACTACGAAAGAAGCGAGCTGCTGCAGTGTCACTGATCACTGCAGGAGCTCGTTTCTTTCGTGGCAGTTCACACCATGAAATCATCGTGAAGCTGGGATACACTAGAAAGTGTTGGCAATTAAGGATCGTTTAGCCGCCGTGGTTTAGCTCTTGCCAACGTTGATGGTAAAACGGAAGGGGAATGAATTGACTGTCCAGTCTGTAGATGTATTCTCCTCCATAGTGATGGTAAGAAGTACCCCTGCACTCGTCACAAACGCAAGGCGACATATATCTTATCAGCCGTATTACAGTTCGTCTAACCGTTAAACTGAATCTTCGTATGAGTGATTCATGAACCAAGATACCAACATCTAACCGCAACAGCAGGAAAAGTATTTTAGTTTAGCATCGTGGGAGAATTCTTGCTCTCGCCAAAATGTCGAAATCTAAGTGTACTCTACCATTCCGCAGCATTTGAACGAAAACAACTGGAATGAATGAAATCTTGATCACAAAGACCTGCAACACGGCACGGCTTAGTTGTTCGCCTTGTTACCCGTCCGCAAAGCTCGGGTCGAAGCCAGATCGCTGACACACTTTTCAGCAGCCGGGGTACTCGAAGCACTCGCCGAGCTGGTGGTGTTGGTGGATCCGTACTCGTCCGTGATGCTGGAAGCGTTAGTCTCATCGGATTCGTCCGCAGGCTCCGACTCCGATTCCGTTGTCGATTCCGACTCCGACTCCGTCGCCGGTGCACTCGTCGTAGAATCCGAGGTCTCCGAAGTGGTCTCCGACGTTGAGGCCCCACACGCGTTCGCCCACAAGCTCGGGTCGGAGGTTGAAGACGCATCGCCAGGGTTCGAGACACCCGTCGTCCAGAGCGGCGTGCCACCCATTGTCCACTCACAGCACGGGTCGCCAAGCTCTTGGCCATTCGTCTGGCCATCGCCATCGGTGTCGGCCTCGCACAACTCCTTGGTCCACGCATAGTCCGCTGCGGCAAAGGCGTCACCGAAGGCGTTTGTGGCGTCTTCGTCCCCCGTACCATCGGCGTGGCCGATTGCCGGTGTGTTGGGCACATTGCCGCCATTCGGCAGCATCTTCACATACTTCTTGGAGGCCTCTGCCTCGGACGCACAGAACGCAGCCAGCGCAATGGTAACGACGACGAAGACTTTCATGGGGTTTGGTTGGTTGCCGAGCGTGGAACGTGGTGGTGCTGGTGACGCTTGCGGCAGGAAGCGTGGCGAGGTAAGCTGGTGTTGCTTGTAGGTGGTGTTTTGGGAAGTGAGCTTCGAAATGCAGTTGAGCCATCGATTCTGTGCTGAATCATCTTGCCGTCGTGTAGCATTCGGGTGGTGCGACTCAACTGATGTATGATCAGCATAAGTTTACGTTGTTGTTGTTTGCATCCTTGGTACATCCGAAATCTGAAAAGATACCCTGGGAGGATCGTTGCAAGAAGTGTAAGTAACAAATGAGTTGGTTACTGTACAGAATTGGCAATGTGCTCGAGCACCGAAAAGATGCGCGGGGCAATACACCGTATAGGTGGTCAAAAGGCAGCGAAAAAAAGGTTTTCATCTTAATGGTCAACGAATTACGAGTTTTAATTCGATCCTTTAATTAAGATCATGCTTTATTGTGTCGTTATCGTTTTTTTTCTTTCGAAACCATTATTTTGCAACAATATGCTCGTTTGAATAGAAATGGTGGCAATCGCTGAAGGGCGTGAATTTAATTTACGCTCTGTGTGTGTGTGTGTGTGGGGGATATTGGAAACGACCACCGGTACTGGCACGAATAAGCATAATTCTGTCGTCGCTGGTACAGTATCAGGTGAAAGTCCCGACGCGTCCGGACAAATCTGAAATCCCCCAATACACTCGCGTTCGGCACGCGCGTGAAGAGGCGATTGATCCGAGGCACACGCCTGTGCAAACTTTCTGTACTATTGTCTTAGCGGACAGATCTGATAATTTTACAACAATCTTTTCGGTGCTCGAGTACATTGCCAATTCTGTACAGTAACCAACTCATTTGTTACTTACACTTCTTGCAACGATCCTCCCAGGGTATCTTTTCAGATTTCGGATGTACCAAGGATGCAAACAACAACAACGTAAACTTATGCTGATCATACATCAGTTGAGTCGCACCACCCGAATGCTACACGACGGCAAGATGATTCAGCACAGAATCGATGGCTCAACTGCATTTCGAAGCTCACTTCCCAAAACACCACCTACAAGCAACACCAGCTTACCTCGCCACGCTTCCTGCCGCAAGCGTCACCAGCACCACCACGTTCCACGCTCGGCAACCAACCAAACCCCATGAAAGTCTTCGTCGTCGTTACCATTGCGCTGGCTGCGTTCTGTGCGTCCGAGGCAGAGGCCTCCAAGAAGTATGTGAAGATGCTGCCGAATGGCGGCAATGTGCCCAACACACCGGCAATCGGCCACGCCGATGGTACGGGGGACGAAGACGCCACAAACGCCTTCGGTGACGCCTTTGCCGCAGCGGACTATGCGTGGACCAAGGAGTTGTGCGAGGCCGACACCGATGGCGATGGCCAGACGAATGGCCAAGAGCTTGGCGACCCGTGCTGTGAGTGGACAATGGGTGGCACGCCGCTCTGGACGACGGGTGTCTCGAACCCTGGCGATGCGTCTTCAACCTCCGACCCGAGCTTGTGGGCGAACGCGTGTGGGGCCTCAACGTCGGAGACCACTTCGGAGACCTCGGATTCTACGACGAGTGCACCGGCGACGGAGTCGGAGTCGGAATCGACAACGGAATCGGAGTCGGAGCCTGCGGACGAATCCGATGAGACTAACGCTTCCAGCATCACGGACGAGTACGGATCCACCAACACCACCAGCTCGGCGAGTGCTTCGAGTACCCCGGCTGCTGAAAAGTGTGTCAGCGATCTGGCTTCGACCCGAGCTTTGCGGACGGGTAACAAGGCGAACAACTAAGCCGTGCCGTGTTGCAGGTCTTTGTGATCAAGATTTCATTCATTCCAGTTGTTTTCGTTCAAATGCTGCGGAATGGTAGAGTACACTTAGATTTCGACATTTTGGCGAGAGCAAGAATTCTCCCACGATGCTAAACTAAAATACTTTTCCTGCTGTTGCGGTTAGATGTTGGTATCTTGGTTCATGAATCACTCATACGAAGATTCAGTTTAACGGTTAGACGAACTGTAATACGGCTGATAAGATATATGTCGCCTTGCGTTTGTGACGAGTGCAGGGGTACTTCTTACCATCACTATGGAGGAGAATACATCTACAGACTGGACAGTCAATTCATTCCCCTTCCGTTTTACCATCAACGTTGGCAAGAGCTAAACCACGGCGGCTAAACGATCCTTGATTGCCAACACTTTCTAGTGTATCATGTCCAGAGGTGATGAAAGTCAAATGATTATGAAAGGCAAACTACTAGATGACGGTATTCAAGAAATCAGGAGATAGGATTTGGAAGTGATAATCACCACACTACGCCTTTAACTGAATAGCATTCATTGATTCAAGACGTACAGTGCGGAAAAATGCGTGCCTTGGCTCAATCAGTGCGCCACACGCGTGCCTCCACTGAGTACATAGGTGTTCATAATAATATCTGGAGTCTTTCTTACCTATCCTGAGACGGGTATGTATCTGAATCCGTTTGATGTTTGACTAGAATATCATTTCCCCATATAACTGTATCTGTTCACCGCGACTTTGACTGTGCTTCATTGCACTGATGTTACTCACCATACTCACCACGCAAAAAAATACCATTAGTCCTTAGCTTTTATTTTAATTAGGCAACATTTCAAACTAATGATTGGAGAGTTCTCCTGTAGTCTGGACACTTGCCTGCACCACCGAATATCGGCACAAGCAACAACAACACTTGCTCCCTAGCTTCCACTTACTCTATAATATACGAAAAAACAACTTGCAGGGAAATTGAACGACAGCTCTGATCCTGGTGAAGGTGCCACTATACAACATTTTCATACTACGCTTTTCGTTTTTTTTTCTAGATTTCCCCACCACCACTTATACGTCGTATTGAAGGCGTGAATTGCTCACACGTCAGTTGGCATACCTTACCACCGGACTTTTATTTTCTGGACACAATAATAGACGTGGCCAGTGTTGGAAATTGCAACCGCAACTCAGCTTCCTCCGTGGCCCCGGAAGTTCCAACAGCTAGAACTTGCTGGAATTGGCACTATTCGATCCCAGACTTTAGTGAGTATTACCGCCGTGCTGAGATGGAGCAGGTGTAGCATCAGAACTTGCACGATTTTGCTGTTCGGAGCAGAACTTTTCCTGCAGCCTGACAAACCGACACCTTGATCAGCACGTGTTCTTTTTTGAAATCGGTATTTATTCCATGATATCGCCGGAGAGTTCGTCTCATTAATGATTTCCATTTGAGTCAACGTCGGCAACTACAGCCCTCAACACCAGAAATACTGCAAGCTTACAGATAGCTTCACGGAAATGATTATTTTAGCTTTCACTTGCACCAAACTACGCATCAACCGGAAAATACGTCCGGCCATAACTACTTGGCGCAAAGGATCATCTCAGCGTTTTAGAGCAGTGCGCGCAACGTTGGGGTGTGCACCTACCCAACTGCAACCAGCACCACCCGAACCTAGCCGCACTGTGAGACCATGGCATCCTCACGGTGAGTCTACACGGGGTCCGGCTTTGCCGCAACACATGAAGCTCGCACCACCCCAACTCACCGCTCACTTCTCAAAACACCACCTCCAAGCAACTACTGCTTACCCGCCACGCTTTCAACCAAGCGACAACTACAACACCTGCGTCTACCAGTCAGCACACCTGCAGCTCCAATCATGAAGGCAATTATCCCCAGCGCACTTTTGCTGGTCGGATCCATCGCGTTTGTCCATGAATTAGCGTCCCAAGTGGAAGCCTCGCGACGGTACGTGGCGATGCTTCCCAACGGCGCCAATGTGACCGGCTACCGAGCCATCGGGCACCCCGATGGTACCGGTAGGTCGGCCGCCACGAACAATTTCGGTAAGGCCTTTGCCAAGGTCGGGTACGCGTGGACCAGGGAGTTTTGCATGAACGACACGGACGGTGATGGCCAGACGAACGGCCAGGAACTTGGAGACCCGTGCTGCCAGTGGAACAGGACTTCGAATCCTGTCGTGCTCTGGACGATTGGCGTCTCGCACCCCGATAATGCCTCGCTGGTTTCGGACCCGAGACTGTGGGCGAACGTTGTGTGCAATACGTCGGCGAGTAGCCCTACCAGCGCGCCAAACGTGACAAGTCTTCCTAGCACGTCCAGCCCACCGACTACAACGATGCCGCCAGCAACGACAGCACCTCCGGCTACGACGGCAACGCCCATTACAACAATGCCACCCGCTATGACGATGACGCCGCCTACTTCGACGAGCCCGCCAGTCGCAACGACGGCTCCGCCTGCTACGACAAGCCCTCCTTTTACGACAAGTCCCCCGAGCACCACTCGCCCTCCAGCTACGACTACTCCGCCTAGTACGACGGTCGTGCCAGCTACGACGAGTCCTCCAAGCACCACGACGGCCCCTCCTGCTTTGACAATGTTGCCTGCTACGACGGCCCCACCAAGCACTACTCGCCCCCCAATCAGTACCTCGCCGCCCGCTATGACAAACCCTCCGAGTACTACTGCTCCTCCGAGCACGACTCGTCCTCCTATCATCACTACTGCTGCACCGAGCACGACTCGCCCTCCGGCTACCACTGCGTCACCGAGCACGACTCGCCCCCCGACGACTACTACTCCACCGAATACGACTCGCCCACCTATGACGACTACGCGTCCACCTACCACCACACGCCCGCCTACTGCGACTCGTCCCCCTACAACGACTCGCCCACCCGTCAGCACCCCCAAGCCAAACAACCACTTCAACCAGTACTATCAATACAAACCGAAGCACCACTACAAACCGAAGCACCACTACAAGTCCAGGCACCACCAGAAGCCCAAGCGTCATCACAAATCTATGCGCGACCAGAAGTTCCAGCGCCACTACCAATCCAACCACTGGCACGAATAAGCCAAGGAATGAAAGCACAGGAAGGGGCCTGCTGGTAGTAGTCTGAACCCATTGGGGCTTGCGTTCCTGTTTTTTTTTCATTGAGCCGAGTAAAACAATTTAGCGGTTTTTTTTTTTTTTTTTAAAGCGGACTTATTTTTTGGACGACGTACGATGATGCATCGGGGATGTATGAGCTGCTAGCGGGTAATTTACCATTCGGCACGCGCGTGCCACGCGCCACTCTGGTGGTCGTCTTCGGACCGGTCGGGACTTCCGGTGATCTAATCCTGCATTAATCGTTGCAAACTGACCAGTATTGACAAAATTCTCCTTTTTCTGGCCAGTCCTAGACCACCAAAACAACTTCTTTCCTAAATGGAGTCTGCAGCTTTTGAGTGGTGGTCTGAAACAAAGTAATACGGTGGATGTACCTCAGCGGATCTGGACTAAAACTCACGTTACCGGAAGAGTTTTGATTATCAAACGTGATCCACACGAACTTCAGCGCTTCCTAGGTGCTCAGCATCAAAGCAGATGCAGGTGGATGACACTCGGTCCTTCCTCCTTCCTTGGGCGTGTTCGGATTGTTGGCCTTCTCACTTTTCAAAATCCTTCCTAGAAGCAAACCAGCTTCCGCACCACGTTTCCTGTCTCAATCAACACCCGAAGCTGTTTTTGCAGGAATCAGCCAACCATGAGGGCCATCAGCTCCAGCACGTTTCGAGTTGCTCTCGTAGTTGCTTTCGCTGCGCTTCTTGCTTCGGATGTGGAAGCCAAGAGTAGCTACGTCGCGAGAATTCCAAACGGAGGAAACGTTCCTGGCGTAGCGGCGATCGGGCACACCGATGGCACTGGGCGTTCGTCTGCAACAAATGCCTTTGGAAAGGTATTCGACAATACAGGGAAAAGGTGGACCACAATGACTGACAGCGACGGCGACGGCCAGCAATGGACAGGAGCTGGAGGACCCATGCTGTGAGTTTGTGGTGACTACAAATGCTGTTGTGCGGTGGACCACCGGTATTGCGCACCCTAGCGATGCCACAAAAAAGTCTGACCCGCCACTATCCAATGTGGTACGCCAACAACGGCTCCCCCGACGACTACGTCGCCTCCAACGACTACGTCACCGCCGACCACGACGTCGCCCCCGACCACTACGGTTCCCCCGACGACTACTGCTCCCTCGACGACTACGGCGCATCCAACGACTACGTCACCGCCGACCACGACGTCGCCGCCGACCAGTACGGTTCCCCCGACGACTACAGCTCCGCCGACGACTACGGCTCCCCCGACGACTACGGCGCCTCCAACGACTACGGCTCCCCCGACGACTACGTCGCCTCCAACGACTACGTCACCGCCGACCACGACGTCACCGCCGACCACAACGGTTCCCCCGATGACTACGGCTCCCCCGACGACTACGTCGCCTCCAACGACTACGTCACCGCCGACCGCGTCGCCACCGACACACTACGGTTCCCCCGATGACTACGGCCCCCCCGACGACTACGTCGCCTCCAACGACTACGTCACCGCCGACCACTACGGTTCCCCCGACGACTACGGCTCTCCCGACGACTACGTCGCCTCTGACGACTACGCCACCGCAGACCACGACGTTGCCGCCGACCACTACGGTTCCCCCGATGACTACGGCTCCCCCCGACGACTACGGCTCCCCCAACGACTACGTTGCCGTCATCTACGACTCGTACACCAGGCACTATGGTTCCGCCGACGACACTCTCACCGCATGCAACTTGTCGTCCTGCAGCCACTCGTCCTCCGGCTACTACTCGCCCATCTGCTACGACCCGTCCACCAGCTATGACGAAACCTCCGACTACTACTCGCCCTCCAGCTACGACGAAGACTCCGACTCCGACTCGTCCTCCTGTTGCGACAAAGCCAACCACTCGTCCCCCCGGCGACGACACGTCCACCCGTTACGAAGAAACCTGAGGCCACAAGTCGAGCGACTAGCCCCCCTCGATCGAACACTCTACAGCCGACGTTGAGGGGTACACAAGAAGCCGAAGTACAACCGCAACTACAAACGCAATCGCTACTACAAGCGTAGGCAGCACTACAAGTCCGGGCACACTCGAATGAGTAGCTCAAGCAAGTGAGGCCCGAAGATCGATGTCTACTTAACGTGGAACTCAAACCTTGATCTACGATCAGATAAAATCTAATTAAAGTGGAGCCACGTCGATGCCAGGTGTTCGAGCTGAGATTCCTGAGCTTGACATACATATTTTAGGAAAACAGACGTTTCGGTTTATAACCTTTAAAAAACGCTAAACGATTCCTCTTTCGTTCCCTTTTTCTGTTGTTCCGTTGCATAGCTAGAAAACTAGCGTATTAGCAACTGATACATTTCGCGTGTGTGTGTGGGGGGGATTGAAACGGGTGAGTATTAAGGAACTAAAGATTGTGATTCGATTGCTGTGGCATTTTTTTTTTTTGGGGGGGGGGTGGGGGGTGGGGGTGGTGGGTGGGTGGGGGGGAGTAGAATCATAGAACGACGACTGTTCAGTGGCTCCGACTCCTTTAGAGCGAGAGCAACGACGCAAACGATAGTTGAAATACATGTAAGCTATTGCTAATATGCATGTAGTCGCCACGTGCTCACCAGCAATAATCCTACCGAGCGCGTGCCACGACACTAACGATTGGAGAGTTCTCCTGTAGTCTGGACACTTGCCTGCACCACCGAATATCGGCACAAGCAACAACAACACTTGCTCCCTAGCTTCCACTTACTCTATAATATACGAAAAAACAACTTGCAGGGAAATTGAACGACAGCTCTGATCCTGGTGAAGGTGCCACTATACAACATTTTCATACTACGCTTTTCGTTTTTTTTTCTAGATTACCCCACCACCACTTATACGTCGTATTGAAGGCGTGAATTGCTCACACGTCAGTTGGCATACCTTACCACCGGACTTTTATTTTCTGGACACAATAATAGACGTGGCCAGTGTTGGAAATTGCAACCGCAACTCAGCTTCCTCCGTGGCCCCGGAAGTTCCAACAGCTAGAACTTGCTGGAATTGGCACTATTCGATCCCAGACTTTAGTGAGTATTACCGCCGTGCTGAGATGGAGCAGGTGTAGCATCAGAACTTGCACGATTTTGCTGTTCGGAGCAGAACTTTTCCTGCAGCCTGACAAACCGACACCTTGATCAGCACGTGTTCTTTTTTGAAATCGGTATTTATTCCATGATATCGCCGGAGAGTTCGTCTCATTAATGATTTCCATTTGAGTCAACGTCGGCAACTACAGCCCTCAACACCAGAAATACTGCAAGCTTACAGATAGCTTCACGGAAATGATTATTTTAGCTTTCACTTGCACCAAACTACGCATCAACCGGAAAATACGTCCGGCCATAACTACTTGGCGCAAAGGATCATCTCAGCGTTTTAGAGCAGTGCGCGCAACGTTGGGGTGTGCACCTACCCAACTGCAACCAGCACCACCCGAACCTAGCCGCACTGTGAGACCATGGCATCCTCACGGTGAGTCTACACGGGGTCCGGCTTTGCCGCAACACATGAAGCTCGCACCACCCCAACTCACCGCTCACTTCTCAAAACACCACCTCCAAGCAACTACTGCTTACCCGCCACGCTTTCAACCAAGCGACAACTACAACACCTGCGTCTACCAGTCAGCACACCTGCAGCTCCAATCATGAAGGCAATTATCCCCAGCGCACTTTTGCTGGTCGGATCCATCGCGTTTGTCCATGAATTAGCGTCCCAAGTGGAAGCCTCGCGACGGTACGTGGCGATGCTTCCCAACGGCGCCAATGTGACCGGCTACCGAGCCATCGGGCACCCCGATGGTACCGGTAGGTCGGCCGCCACGAACAATTTCGGTAAGGCCTTTGCCAAGGTCGGGTACGCGTGGACCAGGGAGTTTTGCATGAACGACACGGACGGTGATGGCCAGACGAACGGCCAGGAACTTGGAGACCCGTGCTGCCAGTGGAACAGGACTTCGAATCCTGTCGTGCTCTGGACGATTGGCGTCTCGCACCCCGATAATGCCTCGCTGGTTTCGGACCCGAGACTGTGGGCGAACGTTGTGTGCAATACGTCGGCGAGTAGCCCTACCAGCGCGCCAAACGTGACAAGTCTTCCTAGCACGTCCAGCCCACCGACTACAACGATGCCGCCAGCAACGACAGCACCTCCGGCTACGACGGCAACGCCCATTACAACAATGCCACCCGCTATGACGATGACGCCGCCTACTTCGACGAGCCCGCCAGTCGCAACGACGGCTCCGCCTGCTACGACAAGCCCTCCTTTTACGACAAGTCCCCCGAGCACCACTCGCCCTCCAGCTACGACTACTCCGCCTAGTACGACGGTCGTGCCAGCTACGACGAGTCCTCCAAGCACCACGACGGCCCCTCCTGCTTTGACAATGTTGCCTGCTACGACGGCCCCACCAAGCACTACTCGCCCCCCAATCAGTACCTCGCCGCCCGCTATGACAAACCCTCCGAGTACTACTGCTCCTCCGAGCACGACTCGTCCTCCTATCATCACTACTGCTGCACCGAGCACGACTCGCCCTCCGGCTACCACTGCGTCACCGAGCACGACTCGCCCCCCGACGACTACTACTCCACCGAATACGACTCGCCCACCTATGACGACTACGCGTCCACCTACCACCACACGCCCGCCTACTGCGACTCGTCCCCCTACAACGACTCGCCCACCCGTCAGCACCCCCAAGCCAAACAACCACTTCAACCAGTACTATCAATACAAACCGAA